>JBCAML010000008.1:0-1200000 GCA_038503075.1 Gyromitra esculenta | reverse complement strand
CGGATACTTTGCTGTGGGGGGCTCTAGGGTAATCAAATAGCAAAATAGCCTTCGGACGAAGCCTGGAGAGCAATCTAGAAACACCAAAACAAGTAGAATATCAAACCAACTTTAAATCTACTCCTATAATTACCCCTCTAGATATTTTGTATCACGAATGTGAACAAACACCACACATACACCTGGTCTCCGAGGAGCTGTAGACCACCCCAGAGATTATACTTCGGCTCGTGTTCGAAGGGAAAAATATCTTAGAATTTTCGTTTGATGGTAGGCCCGGGGTATTTAAAATAATAATGTGTCAATTACCCCCTCGAATTTGTATGAGTCGCAAGTCAAAATAATAATCCCTTCCCGTTTAGCTTGACAACGCTCTCGTTCAAATGGGATATTCTCTGGTCTTTGCTATCACAGAGCGATACTCCGTGATGTTGAGTGCAACCATAAGTTGATATCGAGTGATAGACCGTGATACTTTCGTCTTTATGATCCACATCCTTTTCTCTATTAGAATGATCAATTTAAGGGATTTTATCTAGGGATCTGGGTGCGCCCATTCCATAAATGGCGAATCATGCAGCTAATATTGGAGAACCTCTTCAGCATCACGAAGACACGCTGCAGAAACACGTAGCCTGATCGGCAATTGTGATCTTCAGATGCCTGCATTGGTTTTCTCTATTTTCTCCAACACTTATGAAGCTTTTTGAACTTTTTGCTACTAATTTCGTAGTTTTCGCCCCGCAGTTCCAGATTAGGCAGTGCAAAAAGCTAGCTACAGCAAATCACATGATTGCGAGTCACTAGAATATTACACCCAGCTTTGATAGTTACCAGATTCTGAGTGTAGAGCCCAAGGTTTAGGTGGCCTGGGGTTTTAAGTACTACATGTACTATATGTATTTAGATAAGTGCCATGTGTTGGATTCTAGCGAGATACTCTAGGAGGTATGGAAACGCATCAATTAATGCATTAAGAAAAGCATCGCTATCTAGTAAAGAAAGTTGTCTGCAAATATGTCTGCAAGTGGATTAACTATTCTATGGGGGAATGCATAAAAATTTGGCTGGGGGATGCATCATAAAATGCATCAATTATTGCGTTTCCAATAACGACTTTCCCATGTTTTAGTACTAAAAAAGCTTAAGAAAATTTACCCAATAAAAAGCTGTGACCAGGAATTGAATCCGGCCTACTCAGACCCAATATAAGACTTCACATGGTTTATTCCCCACACTTTCCTCTTAAAGGCTAGTTCCCGCACAAAAGTTAAATTAACTTTTATTGATGCTTTTCCTAGCGCTTTTGCTGATGACTTTGCTGACGATTTCCCCAAGGATCCTTTCCCCTACACCTTTCCTTAGAGTTAGCAGTTGAAAATCATCAGTAATAGCACAAATTAGAGGATACACATCAGAAAATGCATCAGGTGATGCGTTCACAAGTAATTCCCGCTGCCAATGCATCATTTTGTACCATCTCCCACATTATTCATGTGGGCAATGCGTAAATTGATGCATTTCCGCATCTCGTAGAGGCTATGGATTTTCATCGGCATTAGCTCTTGAATGCAATTTAATACCATGACCTTAATTTCTATCCTCACCTTTACCTGTAAGTGTCGGCAAAAACCAATACATTCTAGAAATTAAGGAAAGAAGGCTGTAAAAATAACTAAGACAACAGTGAAATACCGGCATATCTCAGTTTATAGTGCCTGAAATAGTGAAATGGCTCGGATAGAGCGGATCGGCCTTCTATCCCTCTTTCTTTTTTTTCTAAAGATTAAATCTGTGTTATACACCTTGTAACTTACGTTTAAGCTTGTAACACACACGACAGAACGAACTTTTGAAAATAACTCAACAACCAACGGTTCAAACAACAAACCAGGCATATATTCAAAATCAGCAGACAAATCTCTATTACCATACCTGCCTGCGAAAATCCAACTCACTTTTTGCGGTTTTTGGTGTTTCTACGTCGGTTTTCTGAGTGGCAACTTTACTAAAATTGGCCCATTCTCAACCAATTTTCGGGTTTTTAGCAAGTATCTCCACAACCAGATAAGCTATTGATTAGCTTTATGTTCAGACCTAAAGCCTGGGCCTTTGTCATCGTTTACCTTTGGGTTATTATTAAAGAAGAGATAGCGAAAATCCTCTAATTAGATTAAACTTCGGCGATACCTCGGAGGAAACTCGAACCCTTACCCATACAGGGACAACACATCACCTTGTCGCCAAGACTACCAGAACCTCTCGGAAGAGACTAGATCCGATTGGATAGTGATAAGATACTAAGCGACATCTGGATAAGATCTAGATTAAAAACAAGATAAGATCCTGATAAGATAAGAAGAAATCTGATAAGCACTATCAGATAAGATAAGGAAAATGAGTGTAACCAGCATGGAACTAAACCAGCTAATTAACAGGACGGCGAACAAGAACGGAGTCAAGTACAAAGAAGTATGGTGGAAGAATGAGTGTGTGACATCCAAGCCCCACCCCTTTTACGGAAGAACATTTGCGGGGCCAGATCTTACGCACCCATTGGGCCAAGGAGCCAGATGGTACGTTTGGGAAAGCAGAGCGAAGAACAGTGCGAAAAGGATGATCGAAATCGAGGAGAAATTTATTGAGAAAACGAAGTGGGATAACGAGGAAGAGAATGAGGAAAAGGAAAGAAGAAAGGAGGAGGAAGTTGAGGTAATGGAAATCGATAGCGATACGGAGAGCGAGGAGGAGGAGAGCGGAGAAAAAACGCCAACACAATCAACATACGGCGAAAATCGAACCTTCCATGAAGGATACAAAAGCGATGAGATGCCACCAATCGTACCTTTCCCGGGAGATCTTAGCGAGGCATACAAGGAGGAAGACAGAATCCACGAGGAAAATATGGCGCAAACCAAGATAATGAAGGAATATATAGAGGAAAAGGAGAAGGAGGATGAAGAAAAAGAAAAGAGAAAAAGGGAAGCAGAGGAAAAGATGGAGAAAGACAAGAAGGAAGGGAAAAAAGAAGATGTAGAGATGGAAGATGAGTGGTTGAGCGAAATAGAGGAAAAAGTATGGGAGGAGATGGTTAAGGAAGTTACGGAGGAGTACAAGAGGAACGGAGGGGAGAACGAGAATACAGGGGAGATAAGAAAGGCCTTGGAAGGTGAGGTAGAAAGAGCAAGAGGAGAAAAGAAGGAGAAAAGGAAAAGAGGTGTGAACGATGTAGGGCAAAGAGAACAAAATACAGAGAACGGCAAGTTCGGAAGTATCAGAGTGATGAAGAATACAAAGAGGGCAATCACCAGAGCAGTAGTCACGGGACTGCTTGCAAGTAAGTTTGCACACATCATACCCACTGACAAAGGAAAAGGGAGAGAGGAAATCAAAGGGCGGACACCAGAGAGGGGAGAACCATCGGCTAGGAATAGAGGGACGATAGAAGAGCGGATGGAAAGGATGGAAAAATGGATATATGGGCTAGGAAGAGAAGTAGAAGAATTGAAAAGGGAGGTTAGATACTGGAAGGGCCAGAGTCCGAGGAAGACCACGCCAACACCAATGCCAACGTCAATGCCGATTGCGCCAATGCAATCACCACCAGCGAACTCGCAACAAACAGCGAGTAAGGACGAATACCGGAAGTTTAGCTATGTGGACATAGCTAGAACACAAGCGCCTGCCTCATCAGAATGGAAGCAGGTAAACCGAGAGAAAGAAGTAGCGATAAAGGCTAAAGCAGCCTTCCAGAAGAGAATGGTGGAGAAGGAGAGCGAGCGAACGAGAGAAAACAACGCCGCTGTGGTAGTAGCGAAAAAGCTAACGACCAAGGAAGGAGGCAAGATGCCAACCCAGGAAGAGCTAATGAGTGAAGCTGTAGGGCTAGGAATTGAGGCGGAAAAAATCCAGAAAGTGAACGTCACAATGAAGGGCGAGCTGAAGATCGTCCTCAATAAAGGAGAAAACAGAGGACAAATTGTCAACAAACTCGCAGAAAGAAACGTGAAGGCCAGAGCACTCGATACATGGGCAGGAATAGTCGTTCAGGGTTGGAACGTAAGTGAGTGGAAGGATAATATGGAAGGCATCCAGGAGTTGTTGGAGAAGGCATGGAGAGTTAAGATCATGAAGAAGCCAAGATGGCTAGCTGATATTAGGGACATGAAACCGGACGGCAGAGCACAAGCAGTAGTAGTGCACGTTGCGAAGGCATCAGAGAGGGAGGAGATTCTAAAGAGCCCTTGGTATCGATCTCGTGATGAGGAAGGATATACAGTATGCAAGGCACAAGGACAATACGCCATATGGATGAGAGAATTCACTCAGAATGGTATGACCTCAGCTAAACTAGAATGCAACAAATGCCAGGAAAAGGGACACAGGTGGTGGCAGTGCAGGAACACCAAAAAATGCGGAGAGTGCAATGGGATCGGCCATTCGACATGGGACCACAAGATGAGAGGTATTCGAGGAAATAGCACCCCCCAACTAAAGAGGAAGTAATGAATCGATACGACAAAAACGAAGGACTAGGGACAAGGGGAGAGGGGGTGACGATAATTCAACACAATTGCAACCGATCAACGAATGTCATGCAAAATCTCATGGACGACAGTGCAAGCGCAGACATAATTGCGATACAAGAACCATGGATAGGGAATAAAGGCAGAGGGAAAAAGGTAAACGGAACAACTGACGTAGGAAATAATCAATTTACCGTCGGACATAACGGATACGAAATCGTGTACAAACAAGGAAAGGGGGAAGAGAGTGGAAGGGTAATGTGGATGGTAAGAAAAGATAGTGAACTAAAATACACAATACGAGACGACTTGTGGGACCACTGGGATGCGAGCATTATGGACGTTCAGATGAAAAAAGGCCGGACCTTGAGGATCTGCAACATATATAATCAGAACCACAAAAAAAGAAAAGGATGGTGTATGGAAGAATGGAAAGAGGGGCTAGGACAGGGAGTAGATTTAATGGTACTGGGTGACTTCAATGCGAAAGGAGCACTATGGGATATGAAGAGAGAAAGCATAAGGGAGGAAATGATAATGAAGATGGTAGATGCAGAAGAATTAGTATTGCTAAACGAAATTGACAGAATCACGAGAAGAAGAGGACACGACAAATCGGTGTTGGATCTAACATGGGTGTTAGAAAATATGGTGAGGAAGTGTAACTGGCGAATCGTAGAAGAAAAGGACACCGGATAAGATCATGCAACAATCGAGATCACATATGCGAACGAAGTGGACAGGGTATCGAACCCCCTCAGCAAATGATGGAATCTGAAAAAAGCAGACTGGGAGGAGGTCCAAAAGAAAGCGGAAGCCATGTGGTTAGAGAAAGAGCTAGCATGGGAAGAAGCGATCAAGGGGAAAAGAATTGAGAGCATTGCCAGGATACTAACGGAAGTAGCCACGGAGGCAATGAGGGAAGGGATACCGGAGGCGAGGATGACATGGAGAAGCAAAAAATGGTTCGATAAGGAAGTAAAGGAAAAAAGAAAAGAAGTGAGCAAGTGTCGGAGGTGGGCAAAGAAAGGAAAAGGGGAATGGAAAGAAGAGGAGCAGATAAAATGGAAAAAAGAAAGAAACGAACTGTTCAAATTGATAAGAAAGAAGAAGAAGGAAATGTGGGATAGCTTTATAGGAGAGGATAAGAGTCAGAGCGAGATGTGGACGGTGTGGAGGTCGCTCAATCAAAGGATATACACGAAAATGCCGACGCTAAGAAACCAAGAAACGAACACGCGCGCTGACAGCTTCCAAGAAAAAGAAAAGCTACTTCGAAGCAAACTTTTCCTGAAAGCACCAGAACGAGACCAGGAGCGAAACCCAGCAACAATACCGAAAGGTCAGTTATCGAAGGTAACAGAAAAAGAAGTCGAAGACGCAATAAACTCCCAGGGGAATAAAAAGGCCCCCGGACCAGACGGAATACTGCCTGAGGTTCTTAAAAAACTGGGTAGCACATATAGAGCCAAGCTAGTTGAAGGGATGAATGTGATCCTTCAAGAAGGGGAACACCCAAAACTATGGAGAAAAGCGATTGGGGCGATCATACCCAAACCGAATAAAGGAGACTATACGACACCGAGAAGCTATAGGCCGGTCTCCCTACTCAACACGCTAGCAAAGGTACTCGAAAAGATAGTGGAGGGAAGAATTAGAAGGAGAGTTGAGGAGAAGGGAAAAATGCATAAGTGGCAATGGGGAGGAAGAAAGGGCAGAGGGGCAGAGGAATGCGTGGAGTGGACGCTGGACTGGGCAAGAGAGAAGCAGAGAGAGGGAAAGAAGGTGATGATAGTAGCAGCGGATATCGACCAGGCGTTCCCGAATGTGGCGAGGAAAAGACTAGGCAACAGAATGCGAGCAGTAGGAGTTGAAGAAGAGCTAGTAACCTGGGTTGAAAGTTTTATGAAAGATAGAGAAGTCAAACTAAGGTTTGATGGTAGAGAAGCGGAGTGGGAGAAAGTGGATACAGGAATCCCACAAGGAAGCCCGATATCACCACTGCTATTTAATACATATATAGCACCGCTACTCGAACAAATGGAAAAATACTGCGAAGAACATATGCCGAGCGACGCAATTATTCCGACTTTTATCGATGATATCACGATGGTAATTGCTGGAGATGATTGGGAGGAAGTCATAGAGAGAGGGGAAAAATTGATGGCAGAAGCATATAAGTGGGCGGAGGAAAATGATGTCAAATTTGCAGAGGATAAATTGGAATGGATAAGGCTAGGAAAGGAAAAAGAAATGGAGGAAGAAGAAAAGTTCTATACACCAAAGAGCATGGGGAAAGAAGAAAGTAAGGTGATGAGATGGTTGGGAGTGTGGCTGGATAGAGAGTTAAATTTTAAGAGTCATGTAGATATTAAGGTGAAGAAGAGTGAGAATGTAGTGGCAAAAATGAGAAGATTGGTGAAAGGAGAGGAAGGGTGCGGGGTAGGAAATATGAGGAAGATGTATATAGGATGCGCAAGGAGTGTGATGGATTATGGATCGAGAGTATGTTTCACGGATAACTGTTTCTGTTGGCTCGTCGGGTACAAGGGTACAAGGGTATAAGGTTATTGTGTTACGTTGTCGTTCCTTGTGTTTCTTTAGGTTTCCGTTGCAATGAGTCAAGTCTTTGTCATCGAACGAGTTGGAATGTGGTATATAAGCGAAGGGATTTCCCCTCTTGTTGTACTTTTCCTTCTTCTTTCTTTAAGCAACGTCTTCTGTCGTACACTCTTGTATTTTACAATACAAACCTCGGTTATACCTCATAACCCTACGCTGTCGCCGCTCTCAAGTCCTCTATACTTGAACACTTCGTAGAGCCTGTGGAATCTCGTAAACACTCTCGTCGCTTAGTTTTCTCTTCAAGTAGCACTGCTTATCTCAAAAAATACCTGAGAGCTTGAAGGAAAACCTCGCCCCTTGAGATTACGTTGCTTCCTCATCCACACCCTTTACCCCGCTTTTTTACGCTGTCACATAAACTCCAAACGCCGCCATGAGCAACCCCGCCCCTGCCCCCTGGACCTTCCCGACCTTCGAGAATTTTCAGGCTGCCGCCAACGCCGACCTCGCCTCTGCCTACGAGGAAATTCGATCCCATTATCAGCAACGGGTCGACAACCTCACGTATGCAGACCTACAGCTAGAAGAAGCTGTACAATAACGAAACAACATGACGGCAAGATTCAATACCTGCCAGTCCCAACTACAAGCAGCCGAAGCGGAAATCGCCCGCCTTCAGAACGCCGCCCCTCCACCCCCTGCACCATCGCCACCACCCCCTCCTGCTCACACCCAAGGAGGTCGCTCGGATAAGATGCCTGACCCGGACAAGTTCAACGGGTCTCGCGATAAACTCCCTGGGTTCGTCCTACAACTCAGGTCAAAACTCTCGGTTAACGCCGATCGTTTTTCCAACAGCAACAATATGATATTGTATGCTATCAGCCGTCTCGAGGGAGCCGCCCTCGAACAAGTTCGCCACTCCGTCCTTCCCGACGGAACTACCACATGGAACTCAGCCGCCGATTTGATCACCGCCTTGGAATCAGCCTTCGGCGATCCCGACCCTCTCGGCACTGCCCGCCGTGAGCTACATCAACTTCGGCAAGGAAAGCGAGATTTCTCCGCCTACCTTGCCGACTTCCAACGAATCATGGGACGTCTCAACTATGACGAGTCAGCCAAGAACGACGCTCTGGAATACGGCATGTCGGACGAGCTGAAGGAAGCAGTAGTAACCGTCGCCGACTTCCCCACCACCTTCACTTCCCTCTGCGCCTTCCTTCTCCGCCTGGATAACAGAATCCGAGCAAGAAGGGAAGAAAAGAAAAATGCCGCCCGTAACACCATGGGGCAATTCACTGCCCCTGCCGCCGCTCCCGCCGCCTATACTCCCGCTTCCTCCTCATTCGCCCCTGGAGGACTCGTCCCCATGGATCTCTCTTTTGGCCGAACTTCCACCTCTCGCCCCGCCCCTGAACAACGGTATGTTCAAATAAACGGGAGAAGAAAACTATCTCCAGAAGAAAAATCCTGGAGACAAACCAATAATCGTTGCCTGTTCTGCGCCGGGGAAGGTCATATCTTCTCGAACTGTCCTTCCGCCTCCAAGCGCCCCGCTATGAGGGGAGCTGTCATTAACGCCGCCGCCGCACCTCCAGCTCCCTCTGTTTTTCCGCCGCCTTTGCCTCCTCGTTTTCCTGCCTTCGATGCAGCAGACTCAGTCGAGTCTTTAAACAGCCGCCATGCGAGTCGCCTGTCCTGCTCCTTTTCTCCTTTGTCAGCGTTCTCTATTTCTGGGTTTTCAGTGTCGGATGTGTGTGTGGAGGATAATTTGGATGGGGAACATTTTGTAATTTCTTGTAGCCTTTCCCACCAAAATAAAATCATAAAGACACACGCACTTCTTGACACTGGAGCCTCAGGGTTCGCTTTCATTGATGAAAACTTCGTGCGTCACCATTCCTTTCCCTTATCTCCCCTGAAAACCCCTCGCCAATTGAAAGTCATTGACGGCCGAACAATTGCCTCGGGAGATATTACAAATCTTTGCCACCTAAGGTTTTCCATCCAACAGTACACTGAGAAAGCCCCCTTCTTCGTCACCAAGCTAGGCCATTACCCCCTAGTACTCGGTATCCCTTGAATGAACCTCCATGACGTTCATCTACAGTTTGCGAACAAGAGCATTGAATTCAATTCTGAATTCTGCACCACCCACTGTGCCCCCAAGCAACCCGTCGTCTCAGCCGCCGCCATTCCCCCTCCAGCAAAGTTAAACGCCGCCTTTATCGGCGCAGCTAGCTTCCGCATTCTCAAGGAGCGGGATTCTCGTCAAGCTCTCAGGTATCCCCCGAGATAAGCAGTGCTACTTGAACGAGAAGCCAACGACAGGAGAGTGTGCGGGGATTCTACAGGCTCTACTAATGGTTCAAGTTATGATGACTTGAAGACGGCGACAGCGAAAGATTACGAGATGCAATCTGGAGTTGTATTTGTAAGATACAGTGAGTGTACAATAGAAGACGTTGCTTAAAGAAAGAAGAAGGAAAAATACAAGATGAGGGGAAACCCCTTCGCTTATATACCCCGTTCCAACCCTTCTGATGACAAAAACATGACTCATTGTAACGAAACACTCATGGAAACACAGAGAACAACAACGAAACCTGACAACCATATACCCATATACCTAGCCGATTACCATAACATCCATCCATGAAACGCATGCTCGCCAGAAAAAAGGGTATTGAAGTATATTCCATGTCCCTCTATGAAATTAATAGAATCCTTGATAGCAAGACTACCAAAGAGGAGTGGAGGCAACGGATACCCGCCGAGTACCACGAATACCTGGATATGTTTGACAAAG
Organism: Gyromitra esculenta; assembly: GCA_038503075.1. NCBI lineage: Eukaryota > Fungi > Ascomycota > Pezizomycetes > Pezizales > Discinaceae > Gyromitra > Gyromitra esculenta. Next base: position 1,190,097 of record JBCAML010000008.1, on the reverse strand, counting down.
CTAAAGCCCAAGGACTCCCTCCCCGACGACCCTATGACCATAAGATCACCCTGCAAGAAGGCAAAGAACCACCATTTGGCCCACTCTATGGTATGTCACGAGATGAACTTCTAGTTCTCAAGAAGTATATCGAAGACAACTTAGAAAAAGGGTTCATCCGTGCCAGTTCATCTTCCGCCGGTTCCCCAGTCCTCTTCGCTGCCAAACCCGATGGTTCCCTCCGCCTTTGTGTTGATTACCGTGGCCTTAACGCTCTCACAGTGAAGGACCGATATACTTCCCCCCTGATCAAAGAAACCTTGGATCGCCTTGCAAAAGCTCAGTGGTACTCCAAACTCGATCTCCGTGACGGCTTCCACCAGATTCGCATTGCCGAAGGGGAAGAATGGAAAACAGCCTTTCGAACCCGATATGGCTTGTATGAATACATGGTAATGCCATTCGGCCTCACCAACGCCCCTGGAACCTTCCAGCGTTTCGTCAACGACTCCCTTCGAGAATACCTGGACCTATTTTGCACAGCGTATCTCGATGATATTCTGATCTATAGTGATACCCTAGCAGAACATAAAGTGCACGTCAGACAAGTCCTCAATGCCCTTAAAGCCAATAATATCCTTCTCAAACCTGAGAAGTGCGAATTCCATGTCCAATCAATAAAATACCTCGGCCTAATCCTTACGCCTGAAGGAATCAAAATGGACGAGGACAAGCTCAAAGCGGTGCGCGACTGGAACCGACCCAAATGCGTCAAAGATGTACAAGCCTTCCTAGGATTCGCGAACTTCTACCGAAGATTTATTCTAGGATTCTCTCGCCTGGCCGCCCCTCTTACTGCCTTTACAAAAAAAAACATCACCTTCGAATGGACAGTCGAAGCGGAACTCGCATTCGAGGCGTTGAAGGACGCCTTTACTAAGGCCCCCGTTCTCATCCACTTTGACCCTCGAAAGAAAATCTTCGTGGAATCCGACGCTTCTGACTTCGTCTCCGGTGGTGTCCTCTCCCAACTCGATGATAACGGCGTACTTCACCCTGTAGCCTTCTTCTCCAAGAAACACTCACCCGCTGAATGCAACTACGAGATCTATGATAAAGAACTCCTAGCGATTATCCGATGCTTCGAGGAATGGAGACCAGAACTTGAAGGCTCTGAGCTACCCATCTCTGTCATTACCGATCATAAGAACTTGGAATATTTCATGACCACCAAGCAACTTAATCGACGACAAGTCAGATGGGCTGAATACCTCTCACGTTTTGACTTCGTCATTACCTATAGACCAGGAGTACAAGGAGGAAAACCGGACGCACTGACTCGGAGATCAGGAGATCTCCCTGAAGAAGGGGATGAAAGACTAAGACACCAACACCAAGTAGTCTTAAAAGAAAAAAACATTGATCCTAAGTTGAGTTTGTTTTCGGGTTCTTTATCAAATGAACCCGCTGAATTGGATGCCTCCCTCGATACTTTAATGAACCTTGGATATAATGCTGACCCGTTCCCACAAAAAATCCTCCTAGCACAAAAAAATGGTGAACGACAATCCAAAGAGATCACCCTAGGCGATTGCACTGAAGTCAACGGCCGTCTTTATTACCGACACAAACTCTACATCCCCGACTATGACCCTCTTCGCCTCCTCATCCTACAACGACATCATGACGCTCCCTCAGCCGGCCATCCAGGACGTGAAAAATCCTTCGAACTCATTTCAAGGCATTTCTATTGGCCAAAGATGAGAGAATATATTGGCCGTTATACGCGGAACTGTCATACCTGTCGACGAGCAAAACCAAGCACTCTCGGCACCCAAGGCGTCCTGAAACCACTCCCCATCCCTAACCGCCCCTGGGAAGAGCTATCAATGGACTTCGTTACCGGTCTCCCAGAATCTAATGGCTTTGACGCTATTATGGTTGTAGTGGATCGACTCTCGAAGATGCGGCACCTTATCCCGTGCAATACAACCGTCAACGCCGAGCAAACAGCCGAACTCTACCTCCAAAATGTTTGGAAACTCCATGGACTACCCTCCCATATCACTTCGGATAGAGGAACGCAGTTTACCGCTAAGTTTTGGAAGTATCTTTGCCAACGTCTGAATATTTCCGCTCGGATGTCAACGTCCTTCCACCCAGAAACAGATGGTCAAACCGAACGTCTTAATGCCGTTATGGAACAATATCTTCGGTGCTATGTTTCTTACCAACAAGACGACTGGACAAAATGGTTACCTATTGCGGAGTTCGCTGCTAATAACCAAGAGTCAGCCAGTACGAAAGCTACGCCCTTTTTCGCCAACTATGGTTACCATCCTCGCTTCGATACCTCCGTCGTCTCCAATGACCGCTCCCCTCAGACCCTTGACGCCAATGACTTCGCCTCTAAGATGGAAGAACTTAGAGACTTCCTTCGAGTCCAAATGAGGACGGCACAAGACATTTTCGAGACCAGCGCTAATCAGCACCGCACCCCCGCCCCCTCGTTCAAAGTCAATGACCGTGTCTTCATATCTATGAAGAACATGAGGACGACTAGGAATTCAAGGAAATTGGACTGGAAATGGAGTGGCCCCTTCCCCGTAAAACGAATAATCTCTGCATATGCCTATGAGATAGACCTGCCATCGTCTATGAAATACCATCCGGTATTTCACGTTTCGCTAATCAAAGCTGCTCCTATTGATCCACTCCCGGGTCAGATTATCCCACCACCACCTCCGGTCCAAGTCAACGATCATGAAGAATATCTTGTCGAAAGTATTCTAGATTCTCGCATTCGCCACAAGAAGCTGCAATACCTGGTGGAATGGACGGGTTATGCCTTACCTACGTGGGAACCAGCTGATTATCATGCGGAGACTGAAGCCGTAGATGTCTTTCACCAACAATATCCGAATAAACCTAAGGAAGGTTTGGTTAGTGTTCGCAGGAGCTCACGGCTATAAGGGGGGGGGTACTTTCACGGATAACTGTTTCTGTTGGCTCGTCGGGTACAAGGGTACAAGGGTATAAGGTTATTGTGTTACGTTGTCGTTCCTTGTGTTTCTTTAGGTTTCCGTTGCAATGAGTCAAGTCTTTGTCATCGAACGAGTTGGAATGTGGTATATAAGCGAAGGGATTTCCCCTCTTGTTGTACTTTTCCTTCTTCTTTCTTTAAGCAACGTCTTCTGTCGTACACTCTTGTATTTTACAATACAAACCTCGGTTATACCTCATAACCCTACGCTGTCGCCGCTCTCAAGTCCTCTATACTTGAACACTTCGTAGAGCCTGTGGAATCTCGTAAACACTCTCGTCGCTTAGTTTTCTCTTCAAGTAGCACTGCTTATCTCGGGGGATACCTGAGAGCTTGAAGGAAAACCTCGCCCCTTGAGAGTATGGTGGATGGGACAGAAAGGGCTGGCGGAGAAGATGGACAGAGCGGATGAAAAGGCAATGCGCAAGTTGGGAGGATACTTGAGAACCACACCGGGAGGAGTGATTCGAGTCGAGAATGATCTCGTACCAACGGCGCTGCGACTCAACGAAAGACAAAAAAGAATTGCTATCAAAGCAATGAATAAGGAAAGAAGCCACCCAATGAGGAAGCTTGCCGAGAGGGAGATTAAAGAACAAGAAGAGGAATAAAGAAGGAGGAAGAATGATGAGGAAGAGTGGGGAAAGAAGGGGATTAAAAAAGTGGAGAAAAAAGGGGGGGTAAGATGTGAACTAGTAAGGATAGGTGAGAATATCCGAAGAAGATGGAAGAAGGTGGAAAAATGTGAGGAAATAGAAAGGAAGGAGAAAAAGTGGGAAGAGAAGATAAGAGAAGAGCTGGTGGTTAGAATCGGGAGTGGGGATAAGGAGGACCTAGAGAAACAGAGGAAAAGAAGGGAAGAGAGAGAAGAGGTAGTGATGTATACGGATGGATCGAAGAAAGGAGGAAAAGTAGGGGTTGGGGTATGTAGGATCGACAGGTGGGGAGGAGTAATTTGGGAAGGAAGTTATGGAATTGGAGAAGAGATGGAGATTATGGATGCAGAAATGGTGGGAATAAAAAAAGCGGTGGAACAGGGGATGGAAGAGTGCAGGGAGAAAGGGGTAACGTCATTGGTTATCAGGACGGATAGCCAAGAAGCGATGATGAGAGTGAAGAAGAGGGAGGTGGGAGCTGGAGAAATGATGGCAAGAAGGATAAGATGGAAGATCGATGAAGCCAAAGTAAGAGGGATAACAACAACCCTCGAATGGGTAAAAGCTCATGCAAATACGGTCGGGAATGAAAAAGCAGATATTCTGGCCAAAGCAGGATGCGAAAAAACTAAGGACAAGGATTGGTTTATATCAATGTCATACCTAGCCTCGGAAGCGCGACGGAAAACCAACGAAGAATGGCAAGAACAATGGAGCACCGACCCAAAAAAAGGGAAAAGCTATGACGGTAGCCCAAAAACGCGAAAAGATACGAGAATCCCGGATGATGAGCGAAGTCAAAAAGTCATTATCGGAAGACTCAGAACAGGACATATCTGGACCAACGCATATCGAGTCAAAATTAAGAAAAGCGAAGACGACCAATGCGAATGCGGAAAGGGGACCCAAAACGTACAACATATCTTGGAAGAATGTATGTTTACGATCGATTCCAGATATAAAGCTGAAAAAGAGCTGGAGAAAGAAGTAGGAGTTAAAGAACTTTTATATTCTCAAGAGGGGTTAGAGCACGGGGCTAAGATATGGAAGGAGTTTAAGAAAAATAGACGATGTGAGAGAGAGGAGAAAGAAGAGGAAGATAGGGAGCTAGAATGGGGGTATGGGGATTTGGAAAAGTAAGAAGAGAAATTGAAACCGAGATAAATAGGGAGTGAGAAGAGTTAAATTGTGAGATTGATGGCTGAAATGTTGTTATGTTTTATGTTTATTTTATTATTATTTTTTATTTTTTATTTTTATTTTTATTTTATTTTTAGGCAGATAAGAGATGAAGAGGTAGTTATGTTGGGTTTATTTTGTTTTGTTTTGTTTTTGTTATTAGGGTGTTTTGTTTGGGTTTTGTTTAGATAGTGTGATCGCCATAACCTAAGGGTTGGATGCGTAAATGAATTCTACTACTACTACTACTACTACGTTTAAGCTCGTTGTAGAGTTGCCCAAGGCGTAGACTTACTCCCATCCACCTCATGAATGTTGATTACTAATCTTTGTCTTCTTGGAGATAATTACGCACCGAGGGCTAGCATAGCATTTTCTCTGGGTTTACGTGTAGGATTGATCTAATAGCTGACACAGACAAAGGCTTTTGGAATGGTTTAAACAGTTAACTACAAGCTTTCTTCGTCGCCCCTTGAAAGCAGCTATACGTGGCATATATATGACCTAGCATAGGGGAAAATAGAAAAAAATAAATTTAGTGTCTAGAAATTACATTTACCAGATGGGTTGAATGTACCTAATGAATAAACAACATTTACCAGATATTAATATTCGTGGAACAGCTACTTCAATTTCGGCAACAAAGATAGACTAAGTACGCGATTTATAGTAGGGTTAGAGCATATTTACTAGAGGTTTTGTGATCCTAAATACTTTATCTTGTTCCTGATGTCGAAGATCTAGGATAACCACACGCGGTAAGTACTACTCGGGGCATCAGGCGTTCCCATCTGCACCCTCCTGCAGAGTCTCATTTCGAGCACAGAGGTCGTTGCGTCAAACTTTGGGGCTTAGCAACCCAAGGCGAAATAGCAGATTACCTACTCTACTAGTGCCCCGCCTTCCTCGAATAAATTAGGCTGCATACCCCACCATCACCATCTCGTCTTGCACCAAACGCCAGAGAACTTTCGCATTACACAGTTTAAAAATTACATTGTCGAAGAAATTAGCCAATAATAAAACATTTCCGAGGTAACTTAACATGGCTTCTGCTACCTCAGACCGAGAGATCCTGCCGGCACAGTACGTTACTTCCCACGAATAGTAATCAAGGAACGAGAACGTACTGATGTCCTGCTTAGCGTCAAGCCAGCGCATTATGATCTCGCGGTTTACAATGTTGACATCAAGGGGTTTACGTATGATGGAACTGTAAATATCCGTCTTGAGCTCAAGGAAAAAACGAGCTCTATTTCTCTCAACTCGAAAGAGTTGAAGATTATCGAGGGCAGCATTCAGGTCGAAGGCTCTAGCTGTAAGTAAAATTAACGCAAATGCAGGAACTAGAGCATACAGCTGATAACTTAATGTGATGTAGCGACTATTAAGGTCTCAGATATCTCGCACAACAAGAAGGCCGAGGTGGCTAAACTTTCGCTTGCGGAAGAGCTTCCGGGGAGTGGAACGGCAGTGTTGCATTTGAAGTTCTCGGGACTCTTGAACCATGAAATGGCCGGGTTCTATCGTAGTGCTTACAAGAATGCGGAGGGTAAAGACGATTGGATGTTTTCAACACAGTTCGAGTCGTGCGATGCCCGTAGGGCCTTCCCCTGGTGAGGCTTCACGTGTGATCACCAAGAGAACCTTGTAAAAACTAAGCTAATTTTTACTGCATGACAGTTTCGATGAGCCAAATCTTAAAGCAACCTATGATTTCGTTATCACTATTCCGGAGAATTTCACTGCGTTGTCCAATCAACCCGAGAAGGAAATAAAGTCTTTAGGAAATGGCCTGAAATCGGTTTCCTTCTTGACCACACCTAAGATGAGTTCATATGTACGCTTTTGCAACCACACGCTTAAAATTCCCTTCTCCTTTGATAATTAACTAATAGCGGTGTGTAGCTACTTGCATGGGCTTGCGGAGATTTCGACTATATTGAGGATTTCACCGACCGGAAATATGAGGGAAGAAGATTGCCAGTCAGGGTTTACACCACTAAAGGCCTTGTAGAGCAAGGAAACTTCGCTTTGCAAAATACCAAGAAGATTGTCGATTATTTTTCCGAAATTTTTGACATTGATTACCCTCTGCCGAAAGTCGATCTTTTGGCCGTCCATGAATTTGTAAGTACTAATCCTTTCTTTATAAGTTTACTTGAGGCTATAGAGGTCCAAAGCTAACAAAAAGGTGGTGCTTTGGCAGTCCCACGGAGCTATGGAAAATTGGGGACTCATCACTTACAGAACGACTGCTGTTTTGTTTGATGAAAAGACATCCGATGCCAGATATAAGAACAGGGTTGCGTATGTTGTTGCGCATGGTAATAACGCACTCCGAATAATCCGGGGCTTTATTAACGAGCTTCGGCAGAGCTTGCACATCAGTGGTTCGGAAATCTTGTCACCATGGACTGGTGGTCAGAATTGTGGCTCAATGAGGGCTTTGCAACTTGGGTCGGGTGGTATGCCATCGACCACTTCTATCCCTGTAAGTATTTGATTTCGTATTTAAGATCGATACAAGATTTAGTGCTGACATATATATCTGCAGCATGGGATGTCTGGGGCCAGTTTGTCGTACGTCGCATATCTAGAGGCATGCACTCGTTCATTCGCACACTAACATTTTTATTTAGACTGAATCTTTGCAAACAGCTTTCCAGCTTGATTCTTTACGCGGTTCGCACCCGATTGAAGTGCCTGTTCGAAGTGCTCTAGATATTGATCAGATATTCGATCATATTAGCTACTTGAAAGTATGACCTAGGATTCTCTAGTGATTGAAAAGGGTTAACGAATATTGTTTGTATAGGGATCTGGTACTATTCGTATGTTGAGCACCCATCTTGGAGTCAAGACTTTCCTGTCGGGAGTTTCCCAATACTTGAAGACCCACGCCTATGGAAATGCTACAACGGAGGATTTATGGCGTGCACTTAGCGACAAGGCTGGCGTGGATGTATCCCAGTTCATGGCGAGTAACCAAAATACATTCCCTATTTTTGGTACTATCATGATATTAATACCTTGAACAGAATAACTGGATCAAGCGTATTGGGTTTCCTGTTCTCACAGTTACAGAGCAACCTGATCAAATTATCATCCGCCAATCCCGTTTCCTTATCACTGGCGACGTCAAGCCTGAGGAAGATGAAACAACATGGTGGATTCCCCTAATGTTAACCGAGCAAACTTATAAACCAGACATGGCGAGGATCAATGATATTACAAGCAAGGAAACAACTATTAGCGGGCTGAATACGGAGTACTACAAGCTCAACAATGGTCAAAATGGGTTCTACAGAGTCAACTATCCGGCCGAGAGATTGGCCAAATTTGGAGATGTTAGAGAGAAACTCAGCGTATCCGATAGAGTCGGGTTGATTGCAGATGCCGCTGCTATGGCAATATCTGGATTGGGATCTACTACAGGTTTGCTGTCGTTTTTGGCTGGATTAAAGGGCGAGGACAACTATCTAGTCTGGGCAGAGCTTTTCGAGCAATTCTCAAAGTTGATGTCCGTCTTTGCGGAGGTTTCGCCGGAGATTCAAACTAGGTTGAGAGCGCTTGGGCTGGGGCTCGTTGCTCCGTGTGTTGAGAAGATTGGATGGGAATTCAAGCCGGACGAAGATTTCTTGACTGGTAGACTGAGATCTTTACTCATCAGTGCTGCAGGAGGATCAGAGCACCAGCCGACAATTAATGAAGCTCTTCGCCGCTTCAAACTATACACCTCTGGGAAAGACAAATATGCAATTCACCCCAGCCTCCGTTTGGCTGTCTTCCGCATTGCTATCGCTCAAGGCGGCCAGGAGGAGTTCGATGCAGTCTGGAAGGAATATCAATCTTCTAGTTCTGTAGATGGGGCGGAAATTTGCTTATCAGCTATTGGGCGAGTGCGCAAGCCAGAGCTTATTCAGCAAGTACTCGAGCTTCTCATCTCAGACAAGATTAAACCCCAAGACAAACATACTCCAGCAGTCTCGCTCTCCAAAAATATCCGAGCCAGGCGCGCACTGTGGGAGTTCATCAAAAAGAACTGGGACACCATCTATACACAGCTCTCAGGCAACATGGTTGTGCTGGATCGGTTCTTGAAGAATTCACTCAATAAGTTTGCGAGCACTGAAATTATGAACGACATCGAGGAGTTCTTCAAGGATAAGGATAACCATGGTTATGATAAAGGACTTCTAGTTATCAGGGATAGCATCAAGGGGAATGCGAACTGGGTTGCGAGGGATGCAAAGTCTGTGGAGGAGTGGCTGAAGGAAAATGTCGCGTAAGAAAGTGGGCATATGATATTGCATGGGAGATGTGGGGGTGAAGTGGTTTTAAACTACAGAAATATATACTCTTATGTACTTTAGGGCGCAGAGGTTTATTTCGATTGTCAAGTGGGGGTAGATATTTTCTGTTGGCCAGGCGAATCTACCAACTGCTACATATCTTATCGTAGAGTGTTGGAACCCAATGATATGATTGATGAAAGGATTTATTATTGGTGATCTACATATGTGAGTGATAGAATCGTGATTCCTATAAACCCGATAGGGAGATCGAGCTTCCGTGATGCCAAAAGGAATTATATGTTAAAGGTGAAGTTGAAATAGTGTTATCTGAGCCATAGAAAGCTTAGATGATAAGGAACCATGACAGAAATCCTGAAGGGACAAGTAATATACTATGTCTAGGCAGACATAACACGGAACTCGGTGTTAAGAGATGTCCTCGTGTCCATAAATACACACTCCTGACAAGACAAGAGCAAGCATGTTAGGTAGCGGCGGCACCAAGCCGGAACAGGCAAGCGCAAGCCACTGCACACCAATCACAACCCCCCGCGCGAGGCTCGTCCAGCAAGAGGTTTCGTTCACAACCGGTTACAACAGCAACCCTCCTGTTCAGCCGAGCGTCCTCTCTCTCTTCTCTTTTTCTCTCTTCTCCCCAGAACCAACAGAGACACGTTCCTGCGCATTTGTTCCCATAGTAAGACCCAGCACAGTACATACCCCCATCCTCGGGCCTCTCTCCCCTTCTATTGACTGTTTCCTGCAACCCTACATCTGCCAACTTACCTTCCACCCCCTCTTCAGCTTCTGATCTCAACTCCATATCCATCTTCCGTTTCCACCTCCACTCAACTTCATCCCTTTCATCGTCGTTCTTGTCGTCATCGTCGTCAGCTTCTCGTTGCCGAGCTCCCAATAACACCTCCCAACCGCCATCATGAACCCAGAGTAGTACGTCTATCTTCCGTTTTTTGCCCCTCAGCAGCACCCCCCACTACCACTATCTCTGTTCATAAACCCCCCTCTCTTAACATTTCTCCCCTCTTTCTCAATCCAGTGCTAATAACAGCTTTGCCTATAGAGTTTGTCTATGTCTTTATATCATCCCCCCAATACCTCGTGGTCTTATGTCTACTAGCTCCCTTCCAGGGATATCGAAATATTTAACCTAAAACAACAATCGAATGCCTGATCTTGGCAGTTGTTTTTCTTATCGTGATTTACTGACAAGTTGTTCCTTGTAGATACGACTACCTTTTCAAGCTCCTCCTCATCGGTGACTCAGGTGTAGGAAAATCTTGCTTGCTGCTTAGGTTCGCCGATGATACATACACAGAGAGCTACATCTCTACCATCGGTGTAGACTTTGTTAGTTTTGACTTTCTTTTTTCGTCATGTGGTTCCAGGGATGATGTTTGGGCTGACCCGGCTTTCCGATACTTAGAAAATCCGCACTATCGAACTTGATGGAAAGACCGTGAAACTTCAGATCGTATGTCTTCCTCGGATCGTCCCGCCCGTTGTAAGATTTGCTGACAAATGCCATTTTGGGGTTTGTAGTGGGATACCGCTGGCCAAGAAAGATTCAGAACTATTACATCCTCGTACTATAGAGGTACCTTAGTCTTGATCACAGGAAAGGTGTAATAATGAGTCTGACGTTGTCTTTTTCAGGTGCTCACGGGATCTGCGTTGTCTTTGACGTGACTGACATGGGTACGATAATCCGATTTAACCCGAGTTGGGTCAGAGCTGCATCATATTTCATATATCTAACCTTTTATTAGATTCTTTTAACAATGTTAAGCAATGGCTGCAAGAGATCGATCGTTATGCTACTGAAGGCGTCAATAAGCTCCTTGTTGGCAACAAGAGTGATATCGCAGATAAGAAGGTGGTGGAGTACACTGTGGCGAAGGTTAGCCCCCTGCTCCATCACATGACATGAAAGAATTAACTGTTGACAACTTGTGATTAGGAATTTGCCGACAGTCTCGGGATCCCCTTTTTGGAGACATCGGCTAAGAACGCCACGAATGTTGAGCAAGCTTTCCTAACGATGGCTAGACAAATTAAGGTATAATCGGAAATATTGCGTCGACCGGAAATCAGATTTTTCTAGCTAACTGTCATTGCAGGAGCGTATGGGATCCACCACTGTCAATAACAAGCCAACTGTTACCGTCGGTGCCGGAACTGGTGTTCAGCAGGGATCAGGTAGCGGATGCTGTTAAACGAAATAAATTTCCTATTCTTCCACCAGACCACCGTAATCCAACACAACTTTGTACTAGACACCCGACTGAAATCTTTTGTCCTGGCCTGCCACAATTTCGGTTTCCGGTTTCCTTTTTTTCTCTCGCTTGCTTTGAAAGGGGTACTGGGTATTCTGTTAGTCGCGAAGGGTTTGCTGGATCGTATAGGAGGATACATGGAAATTAATGGAATGGTGGTTTGGTTGCTGGATGAGGGTTATGCGACGGAGACCGGACGAGAACGGGGTTGGAGTGTGTGAGTAGGGGTCAAACGGTGGAGGCGGTGGGCCACGGTAAATGAGAAACGAAGGGAGGCTAGGGAGTCCTTTGTTATTTTGTTTGTACTTTTTTTTCCTGGTTGTTTCTGTCTTATTTCTTATTTTGCTTTAACGTTGAGATATGTGAAACCCTTTCACAACTTGAGATAATCGCAGTACTTGGTGAAATTACGACTTGAATATTTGAATTTGTAAACATGTAGGGTGAGTGTAAGATATCGTAGCACCCATTATTGACTCTAGAACTACGATTTGACTCCATTTTTAGCTTAGGTTATATTTTCAGCGGCAGAACAGAAAGTTGTCAATTATTGAATATTTGCTCTAGAAAACCCACACCAGTAACGCCCTTAGTTCCCCGGAACCACAATGCAATTTATGTGTATGGAGGAAAGAAAAACATCAGACTAAAAACGAAACACCCATCCCTAACCCCTAAATTTCCGCAACGTAACCTAAATTTACCACTCTCATGTTAGCCGGAAAAATCAAGTAACGTATAGCTCCATTAATGTAAAACCAACCTTGGAAACCTTCCGGATGTCCCTGGCCGCAATGATGGGCTTCTTGCTCTTTGTTGCCGTACTGGGGCCGTCGGCAGAAAGCTTGGTCTGTGCCTGAATAGCGGATTCGCGGAGCAGTCTGAAGGCCGTGTTAATTTTTGCCGACAGACAAAAAGCGTGTAGTGGGAAAAGGAATAGATGGGGGAGGGAGGGAGGCCTGACTCTTGCAGGAAAAGCGCGTAATCAAGGTATATTAGGACATCAGCGTTCTTCGAGAGGTTACGATTGCTATGTGCCTTAATAATACGCTTCAGGACACTGCGTGGGTAAGCTTTTTGTGGTGCCATTTTGCTTTCTTTTTACTTGACGGTATTAGTGGAGTCGATAGAGTGACGTGAGAGTTGGCGCTCGCTGTTTTGATAAGAGTAGTCGCGATGTGTTTCTCGGGAAACTGGTTGTTGTTTTGGGCAATGAGGCTGATGAGGCTCTGCGGGTTTGAAACACATCAACGGATAAGGCAACGCTTCAGCGTCATTGCTCGACTTCACGCCAGGCGTCAGGCGAGCAAGCTTGCTAGAGTTTCACATGAATATAAATCGCTTAACCAGGAGCCTAATGTGGGACGCGGTCCCCATATTAGCTATTCTCAGTAAAACGGTGCTATTCCAATTCATGGTTACCCGCAAGTTTCAAACTCAGTATACACGGTTGGTAGAAATACATAAGTCCCTCATACGGGAAACACTACTTTCCCTCCAATGCAATACAACTATGCCCCGCAAAGGAAAGCAAATAAGATGCAGAAGACAAATAAACCCTGAATAAGAACAGAGATCATCCACTAAATCAATAGCAACCTATCGTTTCTTTTTTCATTCCAGCACTCCCTTTTTCATCACCCCATTGTATAACCCCCGAGTAGAAAAGAAAACACTAGATATTGTAGCCCACCTGAATTCCGCAACCACAGCCCACTACCATCCATCCATCCCACCGCTGTTTTCAAAACCCAAACGCGCCGAAAAAAGAAAACAGGTTCTTCTTACATCAGAAAGAAGAAAAGAGATTTCACAAGAATACAACCGCGCCCTAGAACGCTGAACACACTGAAACAACGGATGAAAAAAACGAAAACGATTCTTTGCTCGCGCCCACCTGAATCCTTACTCCGGCCAACTCGCTCTCCCTGCTACCTTTGCGAGGCCAACAAATTCGGGCTTTTAGTTGGCACCACCGGGAACCGTATTTCCCTGCTGCTGTTGGAGCCCCCCTCTAAATCCACCTCTATACGCATTGCTGTACCCGCCTCTCCCGCGTCCGAAACCTCTGCCTCTGCCTCTGCCCCTCCATCCACGTCTATAGTGCTCAAATCCACCATCGACACTTCCTTGTCCGAACGTTTCCAAGTTCTTCTTCTGCTCCTCACCCCTCCATACCGCACCGCCCCTTGGCCTTTCTCCTTCCTTTGCCTCGGCGCGTTCCTTATTCTCGCACGAAATATTGTCGAAGAAACTCTTCCCACGGTTGTAAAACCCGTCGACCGGGGGGATATCCTCGTCTTCATCTTCAGCATCTTCATTATTACTAGAACTTGGGATTGGCTTTTTCTCGTCATCTGTAGAGGCTATCACTTCCTTAACGAGATCTTGTTTGTTGAACTTTGCATTTGCACTTTCAAAATCGTAATCTGTGGTAGGGACCTCTACTTTGCGGGGTTGCTGATTGTTGAACCCACCACGGTAATTGCCCCGCCCTCCGCGGTTCGCTATAAAACCACCCATACCAGGCTGTCGGGAATTATTACGAGGGTCATTATTCCCGGAGCTTTGGCTAGCACTAGAAGGTGCAGTATCATTCAAGTTTGCAGCAGTGAGAGGAACTCCAGCTCTCATCGCAAGCTGGTTGACTTTATTGGCTAAGTCTTGAACCGCGTTCTCAGTGGAAGTGGCTTGTGTAGGCTGTTTAACACTCGATGCTGGATTGGCCGTCTGGTCGAGTTGGGCAATAGGCGGAGCAGGGGAACGGGATGCCCTGTTCATACCTGGCAAAGGAAGTGCCGGGACAATGCCACCGTGAGCTTTAGGTCCCGTGGGTGTCTTATTTGGCGTCTGGGGCGCAGCAGGGGCTTTAGATTCTGCTTGAGCTGGAGGAGTGGGCACTTTCACATTTTCATTGGCTGGAGGAGTGGCGTAGTTTTCTTCCGGGGGTGCTGGAGTAGACTGTTGAGGTACTTGGCCACGCAAATCTTGATTAGAGGAACCATGAACTTGTTGCTGCGGTTGAGCACCACCACGGGGTACTTGCTGTTGCTGTTGCTGTTGCTGAAACTGCTGTTGGCGGCCCGCTGCTGGCCCAATTGGCGGCGGTCTGCTTTGGGCGATCTGTTGCTGTGGTGGTGGCTGCTGTTGCTGTTGTTGTGGGAGTGGTGGTTGTTGCTGCAGTGGAATTCCAGTTGGCCCTGGACCCATCCCAGATTGTTGCCCTGTAGGTGGTGGATATGCTCCATACATGGGCGCTTGGTACGGGCTTGGGCCAAACCGACCCTGATTCTGGGGAGGAGGGTAGTAGTATGGTGGCATAGGTTGCTGGTACTGGCCAGGTTGTTGCCCTTGAAGAGGATAAGTTGGGGGACGAACCGAGCTCTGCAAGTATAAGAATTAGCCGATGCCCATTGGATGCAAAATCAGGAACAAAAAAATGAAAAGCAGTTATTCCGAGCGATAAGGCAGGACAAATAGACCTTCCATAGTGGACAGGTCCGTGCTCTGCAATAACCCCTCATCGCATAGAGGCTTGGAAAGAGATTACGGGGAGTCTTACTCCGAGAATAGCAGGATCATCAGGCACCTGCTGCTGAGGCTTGGGCTTCACAGCTGTTTCTTCAATTCTTAAATCCTTCACATCTCCGCCGCGAAAGACGATGTACTCGTAGACATTGTCCGAGCCCGCAATTTCCTTGGTTGGGTCCCCACGCCTGCCTTCTGTTCCATGGGATACGACTTGCTCCAAGGCAACGGTGTGGTTTTCAGAGTTGATGTCGTGCAGAATACCGACATAGCTAAGCAGCGTTACCTTGTCAGTTTAAAATGTCTCTGACAGAGTGATCATGAGCGAAGGAATCATACCGAATATCACTTTTAGAGATCAGGGAGATGCGAGAGCTATTGGAGGTAGAGATGTCAGCGGAAACAGGAGCACATAGCAGTGGTTGCTGATGGATTGGAATGTGTGGTAGCTAGAACAAACCCAATGAATTCAGACATTGATGAAACGAGTATGGGTCAACGACCCAGACGCGAGAAACGATAAAATAGAAGACCTGTACGAAGCAGTAGCAGCTAGTTAGGAAGTGTTTTATATAAGCGAGAGATGAAGATGGCAGAAGAAACAGAGATGCTTACTTAAATGTGAGGGTGGTGGTGGGGTGGTGGTGATGAGAGATACAGAGGAGAGAGGTGGGAGAGAGAGAGGAAGAGAGAGCGAGACGGCTGGCTGGGGAGATCTTCATTCCCACACAGGCAGGCTGCGAGCCTTCAGCGATGCGACTTACCCGGTCACCAAATTCCCCTTCCCTAATTACGGATTTTGCAGGTACAGTTACATGTATGTAAGGCATCCCACGCGTCATCCATCAACTCGGTTACGCCTACTCTACAGCACTATGGAAAGGCTGTCTGTGGCTGTGTCCCCCGAAACATACCGTGCCCCCAGCCTCGCCTTGGTCTCACAATTACGCACAGCGCCACACCCCTCGCTGCATATAGCCCCTCCTTCACTCAAAGAAATCAGCTTTCTGAAGCTCCCTTATCATCGTCGTCTTTCTTTCAAAGCTGTCCGCCCCATGCTGTATACAAATGTCGGTTCAAGACATGCAGTCTGCTGACCTCACCAGCTTCGAGGCTATCCGTGCTTACGACTGGGCCGCTGATGGTGAATTCCAGGTAAAACATTTCCCTTCCAACCAATTGCAAGAATGAGCCGCCAGGACTGGCGTTAATGCATCGTTCTGAACTCTGCGATAGGCTGGTCTGCAGTCAATCTTATCATCGGCACCTTCCTCGGAACAAGTAGCCACGTTGACTCTCCGAGCAAAATGCTTCTTCTATTCAAAGTCCGCTATCCTTAACCGTGGAGTCGTCGATCATTCCCAGCTGACTATACTTCTCACTGCTGCAGAAAATCCGGTATTCAGATTAACTATGACGCTTTCAATGCCTGGCTGGCCCAGCAAGATCCCGCTGCGTCGGCCCCAACGGAAACAGAGACAGAATCGGCTCCGGAAGCTTCTGCTGTAGCTCGTTCTCACCAAAGGGAAGAGTCGGCTTCGATTCTTGGCCGCCCATCGATTGATACAACAGATCCCCGTGTTAATAGCGAAAATTTCCCTACTAGTGCCCCTTCACCATCTCCTGAGAAAACAAATTCCGATTTAGGCTCCTCAACTCCCATTCCTGAAAATGTAGAAGCACCATATCCAACCTCTTTCGCCCATATTGTCGAGCTCATTACGACTGGACAACCCATCCCAGGGATACGAGAGATACCAAATGTGCTGAATACAGCTGCACCTAGCGAGGCGACGAAGTCGAAGAGGCGGAAACCTTGGGAAACTGCAACAGATAACACAGCTGGTAACGCGGCAGAGGGGATAGCAAGTGGCACTGAGGGTATTGGGTCGTAGCAGTTTCCATAATCAGCAGGTCACTGATTTTGTCTATCATAAGAATTTAAAAGTATGAATATAGGCTATACAACAACTTCTCTGATAAAATATCGTATAATATCTCTAGTTCGTGAGGTTTACATAAGTTAGAGGATGTGGTAAATCAGATGTACCTGTTTGAATAATAGGGAGGCTTAATCATGGATCATCACTCGCCACGCGCCTCCACGTCGATCGGCAACAGCACTTTAGTTAACAGCTTGAGTTCGAGTTTCAAGGAAAACATACTTGGTCCTATCCTGAGGGCTTTTGCAGTGACTCAAAGGCTTTTATCCGATGTGCGAACAAAACTTATGGCCCTTGTAAAATACTATGCGCACGAAGTAGAGTATGCTAGTGCGCACGGGCTCACTCCGAAGTTCGCTGCAAGATGTAGATTGAATACGTTTGGCTAAATAAATATAAGTGTTCGGTTCAACAGAATGAATGGCCGACTATCCCTTCAACCGTAACCTCGCTGTATCTGGCCTGTACAGGCCACAAAAAAAACTGACAACCTCTAACTTCACTTCAACCTATTTAATAAATCTACAATCTTTCCTAGAGGTTTATTACTATGTATTCTTTATGACTAGCATGCTAAATTTAAAATTAGTTGCTTACTACTTTATTAAGTTAGTGTTTCTTTCATAGATGGTTGTTGTTGTTGGTTAACTAAGTACATCTCACGATTTGATCCCTCGTCAAGCCCTTCGGTATCCCTGAAGGTGAGCAGTGCTACTTAAGCGAGAGGTCAAACAACAAGAGTCACGATGTTTCTACAGGTCCTACGGGGGTCTAACTCAAGGCGAGTTAAGTGTAAAGGTTTTCACAGCGACAGCGACCGCGAGGATTCTGAGGTAGAACCGAGGTAGTATTAAAACAATACAGTAGAAGTAAAGTAAGAACGTTGCTTAGGAGAAAGAAAGGAAAAGACTACAGGACAACAAAACCATCCTCCTTATATACCCCGCTTTCCCTATCCAAAGCTCATAACCAAATATAACCGAAGAACAAAGACATTATTACCCAAAAGAAAACCCATGACCCACGAACATTGCCCTTAGCCGAATCCTAACCCATTATCCATCTTCATCCGTGAAAGTACAGGAGTACGTGGTCGTTATGTTGTGTTACTGTTCGTTGTGTTTCTTTTGGTTTCCTTTGCAATGAGCCATACGTTTGTCATCGAAGGGTTGGATTATGGATATATAAGCAAAGGGTTTTCCCCTCTTGTTGTACTTTTCCTTCTTCTTTCTTTAAGCAACGTCTTCTATTGTTCACTCTTGTATTTCACAATACAAACCTTGGTTACACCTCGTAATCTTTCGCTGTCGTCTTCTTCAAACCCCTTTCACTTGAAGAACACATTTTTTCATGAATGGATGTTTTGTTGTAAGGTTGACTATATGGGTGTTTGGTTGGTTTACCCTATCAGTTGTTCGTTACGTTTCCATAGGTTTCCCTTACAATGAGTCATACGTTTGCCATCGGAAGGATGAAATATGGGTATATAAGTGAAGGGTCTTCCCCTCTTGTTGTACTTTTTCTTCTCTTCTCCTTAAGCAACGTCTTCTATAGTCACTCTTGTATTTCACAATACAAACCTCAGTTACACCTCGTAATCTCTCGCTGTCGCTGTCTTTGGATCCCCATTATCCAAAGAGTTCGTAGAGCCTGTGGAATCTTCGTGTACACTCTCATTATTAGTTTCCCGTCCAAGTAGCACTGCTTATCTCGGGGGATACCCGAGAGCTTGACAGAAACCTCACTCCTTGAGACGTTTTCACAGATGGTTGTTTTATTGGTTAGTTAGGTATACGGGTTTATGGGTGTTATGTTTTGTTGTTGTTCTTCGTATTTCTTTGGGTTTCGGTTGCAATGAGTCATATGTTGGTCAGCGAAGGATAGAGTTATGGGTTTTCATGGATGAATATTGTCGTTGGTTGGTCTAATACGAGGGTATGTGGTTGCTGTGTTACGTCGTTGTTCGTTATGTTTCCCTTGGTTTCGGTTACAATGAGTCATACATTTGTCATCAAAGAGATGGAATATAGGTATATAAGCAAAGGGTTGCCCCCTCTTGTTGTATTTTTCCTTCTTCTTTTTTTAAGCAACGTCTTCTATTGTACACTCGTTGTATCTTATAATACAACCCTCAATTACATCTCGTAATCCTTCGCTATCGCTGCCTTCAAGTCATCATAACTTGACCCATCCGTAGAGCCTGTAGAATCTCTGTATACACTCTCGCTGTTAGTTACTCGTTCAAGTTTCATGGATGGTTGTTTCGTTGGTCGGTTAGGTACATGGGTACATGGTTGTTGCGTTTTGTTATCTTTCTTTATGTTTCCTTGGGTTTCTGTTGCAATGAGTCATGTTTTTGTCATCGAAAGGGCTGGGACTTTGGTATATAAGCGAAGGGATTTCCCCCTTATTGTACTTTTCCTTCTTTTTCTTTAAGCAACGTCTTCTATTGTCACTTTCCATGTATCTTACAAATACAAGCCAGGGTTCCCATTAATCCTTCGCTGCCTTCGTGATACCTCTTGCCTGATCACACCACTACACCAACGTAGCCTCGCTGTCGGAGTCACCATAACTCCCCCTCTCCATAGAGCCTGTGGAATCATCGCTTAAACTCCTGTCGCAAGTTTTCATTCAAGTAGCACTGCTCACCTTTGGTCTCAGGGAGCGGGTTTCTTGTCAAGCTCTCGAGTATCCCTCGAGATGAGCAGTGCTACTTGAATAGGAAACCAACAGTGAGAGTGTGCGCGAAGATTCTACAAGCTCTACGAGTGAATCAAGTCGAGGTGACTTGAAGGCGGCGACAGCGAAGGATTACGAGGTGTAACCGAGTTTTGTATTGTAGGATACAAAAGTAAACAGTAGAAGACGTTGCTTAAGGAAAGAAGAAGGAAAAGTACAACGAGAGGGGAAATCCCTTCGCTAATATACCACACTCCAACTCGTTCGATGACAAAGACTTGACTCATTGCACGGAAACTCAAGGAAACAAGAAGAAAGACAACACAACATAACAACCTTATACCCCTGTACCTAACGAACCAACGAAAACAGTTATCCATGAAAGTACTCCCTCCCTTATAGCTGTGAGCTTCTGCGAACACTAACAAGACCTTCCTTGGGTTTATTCGGATATTGTTGGTGAAAGGTGTCCACCGCTTTGGTCTCCTTATGATAATCAGCTGGTTCCCACGTGGTTAAGGCATAGCCTGTCCATTAAACCAGATATTGGAGTTTTCCATAGCGAACACGAGAATCTAGGATGCTTTTGACAAGGTATTCTTCGTGATTATTGACTTGGACTGGAGGTGGTGGTGGAATAATCTGGCCCTGAAGTGGGTCAATGGGGGCAGCTTTGATTAGTGAAACATGAAATACCGGATGGTACTTCATTGACATTGGTAACTCCACTTCATAGGCGTACGCTAAGAGTACTCGCTTGATTGGAAATGGGCCACTCCATTTCCAGTCCAACTTTCTCGAGTTCCTCGTTGTCCTCATATTTTTCATAGAGATGAAGACTTCGTCCTTAACTTTGAACAAAGGAGCAGGAGTACGATGTCGGTTTGTATTTGATTCGAAGACATCTTGGGCAGTTTTCATCTGTACTCGTAAAAAGTCTCTGAGTTCTTCCATCCTGGAGGCGAAGTCGTTGGCGTCAAGGGCCTGGGGGGAACGGTCATTAAAGACAATAGAGGTGTCGAACCGGGGATGATAGCCGTAATTCGCAAAGAAAGGTGTAGCCTTGGTACTAGCAGACTCTTGATTGTTGGCGGCAAACTCGGCAATAGGTAGCCACTTCGACCAGTCGTCTTGTTGATATGACACATAACAATAGAGGTATTGTTCCATTACCGCATTAAGGCGTTCAGTTTGTCCGTCAGTCTCTGGATGGAATGAGGTAGACATACGGGCAGTAATGTTCAAGCGCCGGCAGAGATGCTTCCAAAATTTCGCAGTGAACTGTGTTCCCCTGTCGGAGGTTAAATGGGAGGGGAGTCCATGGAGTTTCCAAACATTTTGGAGATACAATTCGGCGGTTTGCTCGGCGTTCTCACGGTTGAGTCCCTCTTTAAGCCCTTCAGTATCCCTGAAGGTGAGCAGTGCTACTTAATGAGGTATCAACGCGTTCAAAGAGCGCAGCGTTTCTACAGGTTCTACGATGGGTCTATCTCAAGGCGAGATAAGTGCAGCGAGATGGACAGCGACAGCGAGGATTCTGAGGTAGAATCAAAATAGTATTCGACGATTTACAGCAGAAGGTAATGAGAACGTTGCTTAAGGAAAGAAGAGAAAAAGAACAAGAGCGACCGAAATCCTTCCTTAAATACCCCGCTTTTCGGTAACACCAACAACAACCCGACAACAACCGAAACACAAAGACATTATTCCAACAACCCTAAACATAACCGAACAACAAAGGAATTATACAACCATCCAAACAACGATACAATCACCAGTCAAACCACGATTTATCTTCTAAGTCAATCCATGAAAGGCGTTGACAGTAGTGTTGCATGGAATAAGGTGTCGCATCTTCGAGAGTCGGTCTACAACAATCATAATAGCATCAAAGCCGTCAGATTCTGGGAGGCCCGTGACAAAGTCCATTGACAACTCTTCCCAGGGGTGATTAGGGATTGGGAGTGGTTTTAGGACGCCATGGGTACCGAGGGTGCTCAGTTTAGCTCGTCGGCAAATATGACAGTTTCGGGTATATCGTCCAATATATTCCCTCATCTTTGGCCAATAGAAATGTCTTGAGACGAGTTCGAAGGTTTTTTCTCGTCCTGGGTGGCCAGCGGAGGGGGCGTCATGATGTCGTTATAGGATGAGGAGGCGGAGAGGATCATGATCAGAAATATAGAGCTTTTGCCGATAGGAGAGGTAGCCGTTGACTTCAGTGCAATCGCCTAAGGTGATTTCCTTAGATTGTCGTTCGCCATTTCTAAGTGCTAGAAGGATTTTTTGTGGGAACGGGTCAGCATTATATCCATGATTCATTAATGTTTCGAGGGAGGCATCCAATTCAGCGGGTTCATTTGACAAAGAACCCGAAAACAAACTCAGCTTGGGGTCTAAATTCTTTTCCTTTAAGACTACTTGGTGTTGGTATTGTAGTCTTTCATCCTCTTCTTCAGGGAGATCTCCTGATCTCCGAGTTAGAGCGTCCGGTTTTCCTCCTTGTACTCCTGGTCTGTACGTAATGACAAAGTCGAAGTGTGAAAGGTATTCTGCCCATCTGACCTGTCTCCGATTCAATTGCTTGGTGGTCATAAAATATTCCAAGTTTTTATGGTCTGTGATGACAGAGATGGGAAATTCAGATCCTTCGAGCTCCGGGTGCCATTCTTCAAAGCAGCGGATAATGGCTAGTAACTCCTTATCGTAGATTTCGTAGTTACATTCGGCAGGTGAGTGTTTCTTAGAGAAGAATGCCACAGGATGAAGTATGCCGTTGTCATCGAGCTGGGAGAGGACGCCACCGGAGACGAAGTCAGATGCATCGGATTCTACAAAGATCTTTTTTCGAGGATCGAAGTGAATAAGGACTGGTGCTTTAGTAAAGGCATCCTTGAGGGCTTCGAATGCAAGTTCAGCTTCGACCGTCCACTCAAAAATAATGCCTTTTTTAGTGAGAGCAGTAAGGGGTGCAGCGAGGCGGGAGAATCCTAGGATAAACCTTCGGTAGAAGTTTGCAAAACCTAGGAAGGCTTGGACATCCTTGATACATTTGGGTCGGTTCCATTCCCGCACAGCTTTGAGTTTGTCCTCGTCCATTTTAATTTTCACGGATAGGATCGAGTAACGGGTTAGGATAAGGGTTATTGGGATATAATGGCTTTGTGTTCGGTTGTGTTTCGGTTAAATGTCGGATTGTTGTTTGTGCGACGGGAAAGCGGGGTATATAAGCGGAGGAGTTTTGTTGTTTGTGTGTTTTCTTCTCTTCTTTCCTTAAGCAACGTTCTCGTTACCTTCTACTGTAAATCGTCGAAATACCCTCTTGATTCTATCTCAGAATCCTCGCTGTCGCTGTCTCCCTCGCTGCACTTATCTCGCCTTGAGATAAAGATATCCTCGTAGAACTTGTAGAACACGCTGCACTCTTCAAACGTGTTGTCACCTCGCTTAAGTAGCACTGCTCACCTTCAGGGATACTGAAGGGCTTAACTCGAGGCACAACCGTGAGATTAATCCCTTCAGGAGTAAGGATTAGGCCGAGGTATTTTATTGACTGAACGTGGAACTCACACTTCTTGGGTTTGAGAAGGATGTTATTTGCTTTGAGTGCGTCCAGGACTTGTCTGACATGTACCTTGTGTTCAACAAGAGTATCGCTGTAGATGAGAATGTCATCGAGGTAGGCGGTGCAGAAGAGGTCTAGATATTCTCGGAGGGAATCGTTGACAAAGCGTTGGAAGGTACCTGGGGCATTCGTAAGGCCGAATGGCATTACCATGTATTCGTAAAGGCCGTATCGGGTTCTGAAGGCAGTCTTCCATTCTTCTCCCTCTGCGATACGGATTTGGTGGAAGCCGTCTCTTAGGTCTAGTTTGGAGTACCATTGTGCTTTAGCGAGGCGGTCAAGGGTTTCCTTAATGAGCAGGGAGGTGTAGCGGTCTTTGTCTCAAGGAGCGGGTTTCTTGTCAAGCTCTCGAGTATCCCCCAAGATGAGCAGTGCTACTTGAGTAGGAAACCAACAGCGAGAGTGTATACGGAGATTCTACAGGCTCTACAAAGAGGTCAAGTTATGATGACTTGAGGGCAGCGACAGCGATGGGTTACAAGGTGTAACCGAGGATTGTATTGTAAAATACACGAGTAAACAATAGAAGACGTTGCTTAAGGAAAGAAGGAGAAAAAGCGCAACAAGAGGGGAATTCCCTTTGCTTATATATCGCATCCCAACTCTTCCGATGACAAAGACCTGACTCATGATAACGGAAACCCAAAGAAACAGAAAGGAACGCTGATACAACATAACAACCACTAACCCCTGCGTCCAACCAACCAACAAAATATTCATCCATGAAACTTTGACGGTGAGGGCATTGAGGCCCCGATAATCTACACAAAGACGTAGTGAACCGTCAGGTTTCGCAGCAAAGAGGACAGGAGAGCCGGCGGATGAAGAACTTGCACGGATAAAGCCTTTTTCTAGGTTGTCCTCGATGTACTTCTTTAGAACTAGAAGTTCATCTCGCGACATACTGTAGAGTGGGCCGAATGGGGGTTCTTTGCCCTCTTGGAGGGTGATCTTATGGTCATAGGGTCGGCGGGGGGGAAGTCCCTGAGCTTTGGCTTTGTCGAACATGTCTAGGTACTCATGGTTCTCACGGTTGAGCCTCGAGTTAAGCCCTTCAGTATCCCTGAAGGTGAGCAGTGCTACTTAAGCAAGGTTACAACACGTTCAAAGAGTGCAGCGTTTCTAGAAGTTCTACGAGGGTTTTATCTCAAGGCGAGATGAGTGCAGCGGAGTGATTCAGCGACAGCGAGGGTTCTTAGGTAGAACCGAGGTAGTATTTCCGACAAGTACAGGAGAAGGTAAACGAGAACGTTGCTTAAGGAGAGAAGAAAAAGAGAAACAAGAACGACCAAATTCCTTCACTTAAATACCCCGCTTTCCTGTAACACCAACAACAACCCGACAACAACCGAAATACAAAGACATTATTCCAACAACCGAAATATAACCGAACAACAAAGAAATTATACAACCATTCGAACAATATATCCTACAACTAGACCACAATTCATTCCCCTAAGTCAATCCATAAAAATGGTATTCGGGAGGTATTCGTTGTCTCCACTCTTCCTTAATAGTCTTGCTATCAAGAACCCTATTGATTTCGTGAGGAGACATGGAATAGACCTGGATACCCTTTTTTCTAGCAAGCAAGCGGAAGCTAGCAGCGCCAATAAAGGTTGCGTTGAGCTTGGCAGGGGGAGGGATAGCGGCGACTGAGACGATGGGTTGCTTGGGGGCACAGTGGGTGGTGCAGAATTCAGAATTGAATTCAATGCTTTTATTTGCGAATTGTAGATGAACGTCATGGAGATTCATCCAGGGAATACCGAGTACTAGAGGGTAATGACCTAGCTTGGTGACGAAAAAGGGAGCTCTTTCGGCGTGTTGTTGAATAGAGAGCTCTAAGTGGCAAAGATGGGTGATATCCCCCGAGGCAATTGTTCGGCCGTCAATGACCTCCAATTGGCGAGGGGTTTTGAGGGGAAACAGGGGTAGGGAATGGTGACGCACAAAGTTTTCGTCAATGAAAGCGAACCCTGAGGCTCCAGTGTCAAGAAGTGCGTGTGTCTTTATAATTTTATTTTGGTGGGAAAGGCTACATGAAATTACAAAATGTTCCCCATCCAAAGTATCCTCCACACACACATCCGACACTGAAAACCCAGAAATAGAGAACGCTGACAAATTTCAAGGAGCGAGATTCTCGTCAAGCTCTCAGGTATCCCCCGAGATAAGCAGTGCTACTTGAACGAGAAACCAGCGACAGGAGAATGTACGAGGATTCTACAGGCTCTACTAATGGTTCAAGTTATGATGACTTGAAGACGGCGACAGCGAAAGATTACTAGGTGTAATCCGAGGTTGTATTCGTAAAATACAGAGAGTGTACAATAGAAGACGTTGCTTAAAGAAAGAAGAAGGAAAAGTACAACAAGAGGGGAAATCCCTTCGCTTATATACCACATTCCAACTCGTTCGATGACAAAGACTTGACTCACTGCAACGGAAACCTAAAGAAACACAAAGAACAACAACGTAACACAACAACCTTGTACCCCTGTACCTAACGAACCAACGAAAACAGTTATCCATGAAATTTGGGGATACCAAAGGGCTTGACGAAAACTCACTCCTTGAGATCAAGTAGCACTGCTTATCTCGGGGGATACTTGAGAGCTTGACGTGAATCTCGCTCCTTGAGATGGGTATATAAGTGAAGGGCATTCCCCTCTTGTTGTACTTCTTTTTCTTCTCTCTTTAAGCAACGTCTTCTATTGTCACTCTACTTGTATCCTACAATACAAGCCAGGATTCCCACATAATCCTTTGTCGCCCCTGTGATACTTCTCCATTCATCACGCCACTACATCAACGTAGTTTCCGCTGTCGGAGTCTTCTTAACTCCTTTCCATCGTAGAGCATGTGGAATCATCATTTGTGCTCCTGTTGCTAGTTTCCCTTCAAGTAGCATTGCTTTCATGGATTGACTTAGGGAATGAATCGTGGTCTGGTTGCTGGTTCTATCGTTGTTCGAATGGTTGTATAATCTCTTTGTTGTTCGGTTATATTTTGGTTGTTGGAATAATGTTTTTGTGTTTCGGTTGTTGTCGGGTTGTTATTGGTGTTACAGGAAAGCGGGGTATTTAAGTGAAGGATTTCGGTCGCTCTTGTTTCTCTTTCCTTTTCTTTCTTAAGCAACGTTCTCGTTTTACTTCTACCTGTATTACTTCAATACTATCTCGGTTCTACCCCAGAGCCTTCGCTGTCGCTGTGAAACATCACTGATACTTCGCCTTGAAGTATACCCACCGTAGAACTTGTAAACACACTGCACTCCTCGAACATGTTGTAGTCTCGCTTAAGTAGCACTGCTCACCTTCAGGGATACTGAAGGGCTTAACGAGAGACTCAACCGTGAGAATTGCTCACCTTTGGGGATACCAAAGGGCTTGACGAAAACTCGCTCCTTGAGACACATAGAGCCTGTGGAATCTCTGTATACACTCTCACTGCTAAGTTTCTCGTTCAAGTAGCACTGCTCATCTTGGGGGATACCTGAGAGCTTGACGAGAAACCTGCTCCTTGAGAGTTTCTGAGAGTGTTATACCTGTACCTTTTGAAAGAGTTCCTGGCCCTGGAGTTACCCTATCTTTGGAGTTACCCTACTTTAGCACCTTCCGGATCGGGACTGAAGCCTGTTACCCTGCCTCCAATCCTTCCAGTAGGTATAGTAGTTGGAGAAGGGGGGACAGCACCAGAAAAAACCTGTCCCGGAGGGCAAAAGTAACCCCTAGGCCGTCAAGCAAAACCGTCCGGCAGAATGGGACCCGGAGGGGAACACAATGCTACGCGACAATTCGGATAGGCGAAATGATCGTCTCAAAGAGACGAATGCAATGAAGACGAATACGTAACTCCCATGTTACCGACATGCATATTGTTCGGAGAATCGCAGATCGGGGCCAAGGAACTCAATAGGGTATAGGGTATGGAGATAAGGCGAAGTGGTTTCATGTTGTCATAGTAGTTAGCGCCTCTACACCACACTATACCCAATCATAGTAGAGAGGAGGCATTATAAATACTCTCGCAGTGGATGTAAACTTTGAGTCAGATCATTAACGACAAAGAATGAGCCTTATCAATATTATATTATTTCTAGCAAAAATCACTTCCGTGCAATTTACTCTTTTACTTGTGAATTACTTAAAGCGCTAGCGCGTTCAGTGTTAGTTATCAAAACCTTACTATTGGAAGTTCTTTACGGAACTTTGCTCGATCCCTACTTTGAACTTGATGGTTATCTTTTAGTGGTTCATATGAAGCAGTTAGAACTTGCGCCTGTGTATTGTGTTGCGGATAGCAACTGGGCAGGTTATAACATCTAGATTGTTATCTAAAGCTTCTCGGAGATTTCCTGTGCAGTAAGAAGTACCGGTCTTACAGTGAAACTCAGAATTAGAGCTTGTTTAGGCGGTCAAGGTTTAAAACTGCACGCGCTGTGACAGAGATGGCACCAGCTATGGGCTAGATATCTCTTTCGCTATAATTTTGATTATGCGCAAAGGTAAAACTGTTCCAATATTTTGTAGCGTCTTGCTGACCAAGGATCGCTATGTACCATAGCTATGGCCTGCGGGTATGCTATTGAGTTAACTTGTTTGCAGAAGATTTGGGTGCTTCGATCTCTCGGATAATTTTTGGGAGCATATTATATTTGGTACTCTCACTTCAAGAAAGAATTGACCGATTAGGCACAACACACCAGAAGTCACTCTTTTCGCCCACACATCATAAATTCCACTGACCAATTTAGAGTTCAGTATCTTTAGATATAAAATAGGGAGGCATATTGAATAGCATATTAAATAGTTGCGCTCAAAGGGGTTCACTGAAAGGTAATATAGGGTATTTTAACTGACATTTCTGGCCTTACCTATAAAACTGTTAGATGTAGATGTTGCTGAACAAAAAGTGATGTATTATGCATCTAGCTCTCTCTATTCTGTTCTTCTTACACACCTGTCCTTTTATTCCATGAATTTTGAAGAATAATGACTTACTGCCCAAAAGGGACCTTTTTGATCATCAATATTTCCCATAGACGCTGATCTTTTGACTTGATAAAATAGTTTAACATTGAAAGGGCTCAGATATAGCATATTTCGGAGCTCTGGGCCTCAAATTCACCTACGTGTTTTTTAGTGTTATTGAAAGGGTGACTTTGGTGTGTTTTGTCAAATTGGTCAATTCTTCCTTGAAATGCAGGTACCTATATGTACAGACAAGTGAAAAAAGTGATGAAACAAGGGTCAATATACACCAAAACAAGCCAACTTTAGCTCAATTTACTTCACACTAAGAGTTGTGGCAACAAAAAACTGAGTGGTGAGACACATCTAATAGCTCTGGAATTTAGATCCATGAATTTTCTGTACTCACTTGAATTTTCTGTATTGAAATAGGAGCCTTTGACTTCATGAGGTTTAGTTATTTACCCAATTTTGGTGAGGAAAGGTATGATGCAATGGAAATCTATGGGTACTACAACTTTAAAAAGTTCTAGCCTATGATCCTCTAAATAGAATAGCCCAGAAATTCACTTATAGAGAGTTCATGAGTGATGAAGTCACTGGTTGGCTAGCCATGTCACTTAGCTAATTTTAATAAAGAGGGTTTTGGTTGTGAAGTTGGCCGATTTTGGTGTGTTTTGGTCGTTGTTTCCTCACCCTTTTCACTCGTCTGTACATATTTATGTTTCTTAGCAATTTACATACATATGAAATTACCTGTGGGTCTTCGAGGAAAAGGGTTTAAACTTTTAGATGTGCTGCGTGCACTGTCTAGACTCGTCCCTATCCTAGCTCCCTTGCACATGCTATGCATGTACTAGGGAGTTGATGTAATAATTTCTCAGAGTTGAGCTAGTTCCCCTTCTTCGGGCTCAATTCACGCCTCCAGCCCTAGTTTTATTATCTCATGGTTTGATCCCTCGTTAAGCCCTTCAGTATCCCTGAAGGTGAGCAGTGCTACTTAAACGAGAAGTCAAGCGACAAGAGTCACGATGTTTCTACAGGTCCTACGGGGGTCTAACTCAAGGCGAGTTAAGTGCAAGAGTTTTCACAGCGACAGTGACCGCGGAGATTCTGAGGTAGAATTGTGGTAGTATTAAAATAATACAGTAGAAGTAAAGTAAGAACGTTGCTTAAGGAAAGAGGAAGAAGAAGACATAAGCGAAGGAAATCCATCTCTTAAATACCCCGCTTTTCAACCATTATGACTCATAGCCAAGAAATAACCGAAGACAAACGAAACACAAAGACATTATAATCTTAACTGAAACCACAACCCCTTACAAGATCCTTGACCCAATTATTCCTTTGTATCCGTGAAATATTATTTCTAATTCTGTGTTATGTAGATTGCAGTTGCTAGCTGCAAACGAAACTGCTGTGTGTCAAACCGTTGTCCCTCATTTGCCACATTATCCTTCTTTAATATATCTAGGCTTGAACGGTGATACTTAATCAATCTCACTTGGCTGATCCGGGAGGCTAGGAATACAGTTGGCAAGATACTTCTAGATGCCATTGAATCGTGTTCTCTATGGGCTTGCTCTCCACGGATCAGAGCTGAGAGCTTGAATCGGCTCGGTTTGGGGACTCGAGTTGGCCTGCTGAATTTGAGCTAGATTCGAACCTGGTGTTCCGAACTGCGTTGAAGGAGAGGATATATAAAAATGACACTAGTAGGCCTATTAGAAACTTACAGGGTTGCGTTGGATAAAACAAAAAGCGACTTGAAAAACATCGATTTATTGCGCAGCGAATAGAGAGTGATATGGTACTCCCCGTGCGAAAGCAGAGGCTGTTCAATTTGGTATAAAAATCGGAGGAGGCTTTAAGTCCAGTGAAATTTCCTTGCTCAACGCGTATCTGATTCATGTGAGTGCATCATGCTCTCATTTCATGGGGTATTCCTACTTGCAGTTGTCTTTTGGGGCGATTTTGTGTAAGATGCTAACGATCAGGGAGATCTCGTATGCAGTTATGCATCTTTTTTGTCAGGTGGAAAACTTCGAGCAGATGATCTCACACGGAGTGGTGAGATTGAGTCTACTGTGATATGGAATATTAAGTTGCGGTTTTAGGATCTTAGTTCGCTAATTCCGATGGCAATCGTAATATTCAGTTTGTACAAGTGGCCTGCGACAACAACAAGCAGCTGGCTGAAACTAGGCACGGGACAACATGAATATAAGTGATAGGCTGTTGCCTTGCATCAATCTGAACCGATCTAAATTTTGTTTTCATCCTAAAATATAAACAACGTACATACGTGTAATCAAATTCCATTACGGGGAAGAAACCCCTCGAAAATAAATGTATTTTAGCATGTGGAAGATGGTTTCTACATTTTGATTCCAAATTTATGCCTCACCGATTGGATCTAAAACTAAAAACTAAAACCGTGTGTGGACACGATTTTATCACCGCTTCACCCAGCTAAAGATCCGTTTGCAGATAAGGACAAGACCAATCATAAACAGTACCACGAAGATCCCTTTCATCACCACCAGCATAATATTCTCCTGTCTGTGGGCTGTTGAGTGATTTCCCAAGTTAGATCTGCGGTGTCGGTAAGGGGATGAGGCTTACCGTGAGGCCGGCCAAGTCTCGTCTCTCGTTTTTGGGCGAAAGCATCAATATCGAAATTAGGTTCCAAATCTAGCCCTACAGGCTGCGATGTCACTGGGACAGACTTTAGGCCTGAAACAAGCTCGTCTACAGAAAGTTCTTCGGGTTCGAAGGAAGACTCGATAAAATTGAATAGATCTGACTTCCTCCATAATCGGGTGAGTTCGGGCTCATCGAGGTTATCTAGCCTCGCTGGTGATGGATAAGTTGATATAGGCTTATCTGATCCTGCAGGAGTTGTAGTTGATGGTGGCCTAGGTGGGGCCATGGCTTTTGGTTAAATGTCTGAGAGAGTGGAAAACTTTGGGTGATGAGGGAAGTAGGTCGCAGTGAAATTTAAGAGCATTTGTGGGGAAAGATAATAGGTCTTAGGGCACTTGTAAAGCATGATGTGAGATTTGCTCGCGAAGAAAGTCACATCTGGTCAATATGGGGTCTATTTTACAATCTTGAATTATCTATGGTATTTTCTACTTACTTTTCCCTTAGTCATAGTTGGATAGCTATTTCTGACATTAAATGATAGTGGTTCCCTACATACCGCAGAACACTTCCAGGTGTGGCTGTGGGAATGTGGAAAACTGGGATAAAAATCTAGTAAAAAACCGTTGGCCTACATGTAGTTAACTAGCGTAGCACCCATCACGATCCACAAATAGACAAAAACACTTAATGGCAGCTGACTCGAACGATAACCAACCCCGCATAATCGATGTACTCATTTGTATCACTGATTTGGGTGCATTTGGGTGCATTAACTAAGCTAATTCCTCTCAGAAGAGTCTCAGCAGGTTTCAATGGCATGTCGCAAGCCCTCGAGTATTTCTCAGGAAGATTGGTTCTTGTATCTCCTGGCAGTATCCATGGTATTACCACTAACTATTGGGAGTGGAGAGCTAGAGCTCAGCTGGTTTCTGTGTGCTGACAGAGAACATTCGGTGTGTAGACTAGGGGTTTTAGATAGAATTACCTAAACTCTAAGGAAATTAAGAACTATACTATTAAATTTACCCCCACACCGAATGGCTATTTCATGAGCACTAGGATCAGATCTCAATAACTGCTTTGTAGTAATGAAAGTGGACGAATCTAGATAGGAGATGTTGAATGTGAGGTTTATAGTCCGGAAGGGCGCAGTAGCGGTAGCAATAAACCCTAAACCCAATTCAATAGACCGTCTACTGGACGGCGAGTCTAGTATATTGTTTTCCTTGTTTGAGGTATTGCTAAAAGAACTTTAGCACCCTGCTTAATGTAGGCCGTTTTTCATAACGAAGTTAGTAAAATGAAGCATGATCCTAGCGGAACAGTTACGAAGACAGTTCAACTTTTTTTGTAAGGCCTCTAGTAGTAGCTTTGTCGGGCCTAAAGGGAATAGGATGAAGATCTAATCGAGCCTACTAGCGCGCTTTTAATGTGTAAATCTCGAGAGGCTTATCTCGATCTTCGTATGCCTGTGAACGTGATGCAATACCACAACTGAAGTAGGTATGAACGTCTGATTTTCAGGTGCAGAACTGGATCCGTGCAAACATCTACTATTCTAAATACTGTCGATATGCGAATCTTGAAGCGATATAAAAGCGGTGGCATTGATTAGCATCGTGTTAAGAGGGGAAAACATCATGGGGCAAAAACTACCGCGGAAGGCCTGAGGGCTCCCTGAGGGCTCTCCCAGAGGAAGCGTGAATGATATATCTATCTATCTCCCAGAGGAAGGGTTACAGCGATCTTGGATGCTGAGAAGGCCAATCCTGACAAACCTACATAAAAATTGTATAGCAAACTAGAATTTGAGCTAGGATATTTCTGCCAAACTCGGGGCTACGTAGCCTTTCCTAATCGTTTCTAAACTCTTGCTTTTGTGGATGGGTGAACCAAAATATGTGGCTCAGAGCTTGTGGGGGGCAGAGTGTTTGGCTGAACATCTGGTTAGAAAACAATGTGCCAATCGTGGCGCGGAGAGGCCGAGGATATAGCTGTCATACATCATGTCGATACGCCCTACAGTCAATAAAATGGCAGTCACCATAGCGGAGCTATACACTATAATTATGAGACATTGCCAGTGATGCATGTAGTTAAGTACATACAACTCAGAAGCGGGTGTTGCAGAGGCTCAGGTGGACTGTCACCAATCACCAATCACCGGGACAAAGGACATGTACTCACCTCACTAACCGCTAAGAGAGTCATATAACGGATAGCGTACAGGCATTAGCTTGCCCAAGGATGAGATCCCCATACTTAAGATACATAATGGAACAAGTAAGGCAGGTATCGTTTTGCTGGCAAGAGCTTTTGTTACAAAATTGCCAGGTAAAGCATGCATAACAATTGATGTGTAGTGTAGCTAGGTAGAGTTTTAACTTTCTATTTAAAATTCGGACTGAAATATAATAAGGTAAATCCAAAAATTCGATCCGCGAAGGGATTGAACTTGTGGGAGCTACTCATCTTTTCTGAGTTCTTATCGGCTACAAGGTGATTCATGGTTCTTATGTTATTGTTTTCTTTTGTATACATAGAATGGGTTCTCGTACTGATTACTTTATTAGAAAGGACCGCTTGGGAAGATATCAGTATAACATGCAAGC
This sequence comes from Gyromitra esculenta, assembly GCA_038503075.1. Taxonomy (NCBI): domain Eukaryota; kingdom Fungi; phylum Ascomycota; class Pezizomycetes; order Pezizales; family Discinaceae; genus Gyromitra; species Gyromitra esculenta. Next base: position 1,156,633 of record JBCAML010000008.1, on the reverse strand, counting down.
GGTGAGATTCTCCCCTCTCCCCAATATACTGCAGCAGGTTGGTTGCATGATCCGATCCAGGCTTTTGTCGTGGGTGAGAAATAAATGTTGTTAGGCCTGACAAGCTACGAACTATACCAAAACGTAAGGGTTGCCCTGTAACCTAGGGTTATGTTCTTGTCACATAGCTGCGCTAGTACGGCTAACATTGTGAGAATTTACTTGATTGTGGGGAGCCACTGAGTTAAGTGTAATATGATAAAGCCTCTGTTTATGCAAAATCACAGGCTAGGTTCCTCTCAGTATATTTCAGTTTGAATTCTCCAAAGGACTCCACAGAATAGAACCATTTAGTTGCCTACATATCTGCCCACAAAAGTACACTAAATCTATCTTCAGAAAAGTTGTGTGTGGTGCAAGAAGTCTTAGGGGGCAACTTCGTCAGGGTATCCACATGTACTTTTCTATTGGGTTGTTACTGGGGCACTATTTTGGTGCTCGAGCTAGTCTGTAGGGCTCTCAGTCTGGCTTGTCATAAATAATTGTGGAGAAGACTCCCGAATACCGAAACTACTAAGCTGAATAAAAATTTTCACTACGGTTGAAGTCCAGAGTTGAGGTTGACTAGTGGTTTCCACTCAGCGTCATACCTGAGTGGCAACTAAATAAAAAAATACCTGACAAACTTGCCCCCTAAGACTTCTCGCACCATATCAGCCCATGAGCTTCCGTAGTGTGGGCTGACGAGTGACTTGGAGGGTGGCGTTTTTGCTGAGTGCTCGGTTTGTATAACTAAGGCTCTGAGGGAAAGTAACAAAAAAAGTGATAGTTGGGTTCAGTACCTGGGATTCCCACATGGTCACCCACTGCAGTACTAACCAGGCGATACGATGCTTGGATATGCCAGAGCGGACGGGATGGCTCATTCTCATCGTTCTATGACCGAACACGTCATACCGAAGAAGTTTGTCAGTTATATATGGCGCAGGGAGTCTTAGGGGCAAGTGTGTAAAGATCTCCACATGTATTTTTTCACTGGATTGCCACACAGAGTGACGTTACTGCATACTACATAGAGTGCTCTCAATTTGAACCTCAACCATCAACCAGGAAGCCGCTGAAGCTCGAAAAAACCTACTAAATTTGATGCTAGTACTAGTACTTGTTAGATGATGGGGTGAAAAAATACATGTGGAGACCTTTACACACTTGTCCCCTAAGGCTTTCTGCACCATACATACATGTATATAATATACTTAGTTTGGTACCTAGGATTCCCACATGATCGCCCACTACAGTGTTAATTGGACGATATGACGATTGGATATCAGTGCACATGTGTTGGGATTGATCCCACCTTAAATAGTCACAGGGAGCTTGTTCTCAGATTTTTTTATTCGAAGTGTCAGAGAAAGTGGATCCAACCGACCGAAATTACTACCAAGCTCCGCCTCCCACACTCACAAGCACGTCACTCCTTGAAGAAGTCAGAAACTTCCGGTTATCAGCGATATGCGATTTAGTGATAGATTTCAGAGTTCTGGTATAATATTGTATAGGAGCCATGGTGGCCCTCAGCACCTGAGCGCAGCCGGAGACCTTCAACTTACTGTAGGCAAATATTAGATGACTTATGTTTGTTTTGAAATTCGCACAGCATTATGGTCTGGGATAGTACCACCCTTCCCTTAAGCCTTACCCACCATATCTATGGAACAGCTTGCCAAGTGCTGCTGCTTGGGGATAACAGGGCACTAGCATCGAGAGGTTGTTAGCTCCATTCGAGTGCTAAGTATACTGTTACGGGCACCTTCGAACTCTCCGAAAGTATATGTAAATACCATCTAAATTTTAATATGTTACTGGACATGGTAGGATCTCAAGACACATTGCTCTAGACGCTTATTAAATAGATATAGCAGCGACAGTCTAGAACCCCCGGTAAGACGAGATCGCCTTACCACCCTTACTCTTATCTCTATAACCTAAAAACTCGCCGTTTACCTCTGTTGAACTTTGTCCTTCGTCTCTTCTACAGTTCTTACTAATAACAGCCATCTCCTGCCTTCCTAATTCGTCTTTCTCTTCCAAACCATAAACTCAGACATGCAATGAGCTGCTCCCCGCCATGGAAGAGTAAAGACTCTAAGACAGATCATGTAAGAGGCTAAAAATTCAGTACAGTGAAAGTTCCTTAAGATTGGGCATTGATATTGATGGAAGCTTGGTTTCAAAGAAAGCTATCACTCAGGTCACTAACGATGCTCAAGTCCATCTGATAATTTCTGTCACATCCTTCTCCACTTCTTTTTCTCTGCTTTGGTATCTTCTGTATTGATCCGGGCAAAAACGGTGGCCTGAGTTGAGCCGCGCATAGAACTGAAAACGCCCTAGGCGCACTGTTCCTAATCGGAAATCCTACTTCTAGACGTACGTGAAACCCGCTCCATGCCTCATAGAGACGGGAATTGATCCGCGCCTAGTATGTCTAGAGCACAGCACTAGGCGTAGGCGATTCTACAGGCGATTAGGGCACCCCACCCACTCGGATAGCTGATGATTGATCAACACCTGGAGAGAATACCTGCTTTACTAGTACTGGACGTACTGGGTGGGTATAAACGCACCACGATGTACTACGCACCTGTTACGTTTCTCCGGAGTGAAACTAGTGAATACTAGTAAGTTCCAACCTAGAAGGATTTGACAGCAGCGGACCTATGGGCATGCTGGGCGCAGATAAACATACATATGTATGTACAGTAACAGTCGTCTAATGAGGCGACAGCTGCAAAGCAACGCCCAGAAATATGGGCAATTTCTCCATGCACACTATGAAGTTCGGATATAGAAATAAGCCAAATAGGTAGTAATACAGAAAACATGTCTTTATTTCATGTGTTTTTCTGAGCTCTGTCATGAGTGTGGAGAAATTGCCCATATTGTTAGGGCGTGGTTTTGTTGCTGTCGCCTCATTAAACGGCCACTACTATACATACAAACGTACCATATTAATAGCTTACTGGACGTATTGGTGTATTGGGCATACGAACGCACTACAGCACCAGCACACTCAAAATTCGGATGCATATAAACAAACTGGACTTGGATCTTGCTTCTAGACGCTTGCCTATGGTCCGGGCGCGCTCCCATTTTCGCTGATGAAATCCAAGTTTGGAACAGAGTCGAAAACAGCCGGGTGTTACTATTTGACCTACTTCAGTGGAGAGAAAAAGTCTCCTGCGGAGTTCACCAAGGATAAACGATATTTTGAATATATTCCAATCAAAAAATATGCCAATCCCACCTGAAACGCCTTTTTATAGGCGGGTATCCACCTCAGCAACCAACATACATGGATTTTGAACTTTATCGAAGATTAATTCCTAGGTGGAGGCGGGGTGGGTGCTTGAAAGAGCGAGAGAATCACCATACACCAAAATCGGTGGATGGGGATGGGGGGATAGGGGAGGTGGCGACCCTAGAGCAGGTTCTATCGTACTCAAGGGAGTTGAGTATTGCTTGGGTCAGACATATGGAAGCTGAGGATGTAAAAAATGGTACTAGGTAATGAATATCAGCCCCCTCTATCGAGAAGAGATTGAGGGAAGAGGGAGAGAGAGAAGAAGAAACGAGGAATACTACAGAAAAGGGGACTAAAGCAAAGAAAAATACACCGTACCATCACTACTAGCTCTACTCCGCTTCTGTTATTTCCGCCTTATAGAGTGACAGCCTATGGCTGGATGGCTTATTGGAGCATGGTTCTGGCAATGGAATCTTTGACCTGAACTAGACCAAAAATCAGTAAGATAGTCGCGAGACGCGTGTCCCGCGGCATCGCCGATAGTGTTCACAGCCGCGAAGTCTGCCCATTCCAATCCTTAATGTCGGATCAAGCGCTGTAGGGCTTCTGGCTCTCAATTCATCCTGCTCTAAGGCACAATATACAAGGACTACAGACTGCAGTCTTCCCTGCAGTCCCTGGTTTCTAATTGAAGGGATTTTGGTGTAGTCCTAACACAAATAAGGAGCAACCACCCGCACATCACCGTTTCCGCTAATCAGCCACCAATCGGCATCGACCCTGAGTCTTTGCAGAGACTTTGATGGTCCTATTTCAATTAAGAATGAAAGTCAATACTGTGCGCCGGTTCTTATTACCGGTTTTAGTTCTGCATCCACTTCTTTTAACGACGCTAGTTGTTTGGGCGTCTGAATTTTCAGTACCGTGATATATCAGAGTCCCTGAATCTCCAGGTAGACCAAAGAAACTTGCCTGATACTCATACGCCCCTTCTTCTCGCTGCTCTAGTTCAGCATAGGTATTTCCTTCTATGATCTGGCCAACTAGGCAGGGACCGAGGTGCGTCCTATCCCAAAAATCTTATTATCTTTGCCGAGTTACCCAATCAGCCTTGGATTGATCCTCCATTGTGTAAGTGGTGATGGAGAAAAGTGTTGGTCCGTAGTCGGTTTCTCGAGAGCGAGATGTGGGAGGGGGAATAACCTCCTGATTTCTGGTTGTAGACGTGATCCGCATGACCGTTTCTCGTAGCGCAGCCACCTTGCCTTACGGGGCGGCAAATGTGTCAAAACTTAATTTACCATCGGTGATAAATTCAAGTATAAGCATACTAAATTCCAGCATCTATACGTAAAGCACAGAGCAAATTAAGTACTATAAATGATCTCATAGTTGGTAATTGGCGCGCGGAGTCTTCTGTAAATGATGACTGGGAAGTGAAATTTCGTAAGTAGGAGTTTGAAGATGGTATTACACTCAGCGGAGCTAGAGTTCGAGAACTGAGCATATCATATACTGAAATCGCCTTATGCTGTACGTACAGATACTGAAATTCAGTATGCTTATACTTCAATTAGCCACCGTGGTAAACTAAGTTTTGTCCCATTTGTGCTTCCATACCCGCCTTACCCAAAATTTCGACCACTAGAAATGTCTATATCAGCAACAATCCAAAGGTCCTCGCTGACCTCCGTGGAGGCGAATGAGGTCGAAGAACTACAGAGAAATGTTAAGAAGCGCAGAGGCATGAGTGAAGTTCTTTATCTCAGCGAAGGCAGAAAAACGATCCTATCCTCATCAGAGCCCTAAGACCGAGATCTAAGACTCGTTCTAGCTTCCCTATCGAGAGCAGGGTGACGTTCTTCGCCTCCATAGATATATGTATGCTGTACTGCTAGTCAGCATCTTTGACCCTTTGCGATACCCCTTCACAGTATTTTGACGGCACAGATTAGTGCAAAGTGCACCGTGAGCGTTGGAAGAGCTGGAACGCCTGGGCACAGGCTACTCGACATGATAACCCAGCTCCGACCCGCCATCGATTGTGCATGCGATTCCGACTTTTCCAGGCGCGCAGCGAGCTTTGTTGTGAGTTATATTAGGTGTTCACCGTTTTCGATACTCTATGTCGTCGCCAGTAAAAGACGCTATTGCGGGATGGAGTCGGCCATAGCTATCTAATAGTAGCTATTTTCGAGACATAGAAGCCGCTGCAATGCATATGCGGCTGTGTTCAACGAGTCACTATGCCTGTGACATGAGTGAAATCTCTTACTAAATTAATAATAACGCCGAAAGAAAACACCCTTTAATGTGCTGAATAATAACTACTTCAATAACTACATACTCTACGCGCGTGCATATAATCGCTAGGCGGTTCCTGGCACCTCTTTGCAGCAATTTGCTGAACACGACTGTGCTAGCAGTCCCGTTTGAGAAGTGTTAGTACCCCCTCCCCTCTACTGAGCACAACCACCAGCAAACTGGGGTGATCGTTTCTATAGGTGATTCCACAAAGTTGCCAAATATTATTTAGCATGTCAACATTTCCATCGTCCTTTATCGCTTCCCATTTAGTAACCTCCCAGCTTGATCTAGAACTATTTGATTTACTACCAATATGCTGTAGGGTGCCAGGACTCTGCGAACGCGGCCGTACATGCAGAACAGCAGTATCATGATTTGCAGACTACTACAGTCATAAAGTATCACTTGCACAGTCTGTGCAACAGCAACAGCAACAAAAACCCTAACCTGAACCCCGCCCTCGCTACAGAAACAAGGCTAAATAATGTAAAGAATATAGCTAATTTGTAAGCCGATATTGGTTGACGGTAGAGAGCTCTATCTTAGTGGCAATTGGTTCAGGGGTTCCTTTCCTTACCTGATACAGAATGATATTCAGTACGTACGATTCGGTAACATACTGAAATTAAGGCCGCCTCCCTTCCCTCCACTTCTTCCCAGCAACGCCACGGTACGCCAAACTACTAGCTTTGTTTTGCCTACTCTGCCGACGATGCCTGAAGATTTGCTATGGGGTATGTCCGAAAACGATTGGTTCCATACATACCCCATTATACGCGCTCTCCAGCTACTTCTCGTGCTCTCCGTTCTCGGACTCGCTAGGTACATCGAGAACACCCCCGCCACAATCGCATCCATTGTTATGCTCGTCTATATTTCCTCCACGCTCACTTACATCATCCATCCCGCCCAACGCAGAACCACGGCCATGGAGCTTATCTTCCTTGTGATGTGGGGTTACCTTGCTTTCATGGCTGTCCCGGCGGAAGAATGCACCATTGGGAAAGTTATACGCATCTTATGCATGTACCTGGTGTATGTCCTCCTTCTGGTGGGCTTGCGGATAGTACTGACGTGATAGGCTGTTGGGTTTTGTGGCGTGGGGAGTTGGGTACCATATGAGGTACCGGATCGGGTTGATGTTCAGTGAGATCTTTAAGGCAATGGGGAAGGCAAGTAACCATGGGAGGGGGCAAGTAAGGGGCTATGGAAGAAACTATGGAACTTAATTTGGGCGGTTCTGAGGGTTGTGATCAGGGTGGAGAGAGTTGGTTATATCAAATTTCACATATCCAGACTGGTTCTTGCAAGCGCATGTCACCGTGCTTAAGTAGCAGTATGTCAGGATGGCCCCCCCCAAAAAAAGAATGAGTTCGGTACCTGGGATTCCCACATGGTCACCCACTGCAGTACTAACTAGGCGATACGATGCTTGGATATGCCAGAGCGGACGGGATGGCTCATTCTCATCGTTCTATGACCGAACACACGGTTTCCGAGCGGTTTCTCGATTAAGAAGAGACTTCTGAGTGCAGCGTGCGCCCCTGGCGAAGTATTAATAATTTTACTGTTCAGTAGTCTTACTCGTAAGTTACAGGGGAAGGCAGTCGTTATAATAGAAATACAGGTGATCAACTTAGAAGCCTCGAGCTATGATTTCCCGCCTAGAATTTGGGCAGCCCAGTAAAACTATACTAAATAACATTAAACTTCAAATAGTTGAATTATTCTTCTGGCGAGATGTAGAAATACCCTCGGTCATATAGGAGAGAAAAATCTACCTATCATAGAAAAGTGTCGTCTCCTCAACATCTGTTGCATCTAATTTGTTTAACTCTATGAATTCGCCATATTCGTTCACTTCCTGCTTGCTTCTTCCTCTCCTCGGCCTCGTTTGTCTTAGTACCACCTTCCACACCATTGTCTCTCGTTCCGCGTCGGGTTTAATGTTTCGAATCCCGATATAATGTAACTTTCCACGCCAAGTCAAACCAGTGCAGTAGTTGGATGAAACGTATCCTATTTTTGTGGGGCATATACGCAGTTAGCATCTGGATACCCCATCATTCCACGAGACGCCAGCTAAGGAAGTAACTACCAGGAATGTCTAGTAGAGAGTGAGGATATAACCGATTGGCTTTTGCTATTTCAAGAGCATCTTTGGCGGCTACTCCCCAATGTCTAGGTGCCCTTTGCGGAGGTTGGCGTTTGGTGGAGCGTCGAGGCATACGATAATATCCCCCTGCGGTTTCTTTCTCGTTGCGAAAGTTTAGAAGATACAGATATGTCAACTCAGGAAGTGCTGATACGGTTTGCACGAAGTCGGCCTATTCTATGTCAGAATATAATTATCAACTGCCAGCAATTGACTTATCAGCAATCGTGGCCAAGTTACAATAAGGTATTCACCCATGCATCCTCATCATATGAAACTGGTAGAGCCAAAATCTCCAGCCTCCAAAACGGCGCTAAAAATTCTTTGATATTCTCGACTATTTTTGGCCCACCGAATGGGCCATTTCGCCTCAAGTCCAAATACATCTTCTTTAGTCCCCATGAACGTCGTTCATCTACCATTTCTGAATCGCCAATTGTTATTCGCTCTCCAGCGAGTGCACAAAAGGTGTCGAACGGGACATCAGTTCCTTGATTAGAATGATAGCCACCCCAGCCGATACCGCCGCCGAATGGGATCTCAATGTGCCACGAGTGTAACTCCAGCCACTCAAGGCCTTTCCCACCTTTGCGCTTTGGATCAATGAATTGCGATATGAAGGCTTCGAGGTATGGAAACTCGCGTTCTTCCCTAATATAGAGACGCTTCAAGTTCGGCATTTCCATGACTTCGGGATTGGAAATGGGGGGAGTCCATGCGTTGAATATGGCATTCGCGTCGTGAATAAAATAGAAATAAAGATCCTCCAGCGTTGAGGGATCAATACAAGAGTCCAATGCTCTAGCTCCGCGAGCATGGCATTGGAGATCTGATAATGCCAGATGAGTGAGTTTGAGCTTCCTTTTCCGACTCGATGGATATGGTCTGAATATAATCGAGAGGAGATCGTGATCGTTAGGTTCAATGTCAACCTGCTTGCAGGAATACCAGGTAGATAAGGTAATCTTAAGGTTTCGAAGTTTTTCCCACGTGCCTTGCGAGCGCATGACATCTCCGAATTGAATACATTGTTGTAAATCCGATAATTCGAGCATGTGCAAAGTCTCAAGAGAAGACGATACGAGGCTGGTTGGATCCAGCCCTACTACAAACTCTCTTTCACCCTCGACGGTGGATACAATATGGGGGTCACAATAGGATATGAACGATTTAAATCGTGGAAAATTTGATATCTCTTCCAAGATAGCCAAAGGAAGAGTGTGGATTATCTTCCAACTTTCCTTGACGTTAGTGAACTAATTCCCGGAGAAATGGATGTTAGCGTCGATATGATTACGTACGTGAAACCTTCGAGGTCTGAAAGGCTTTGAATAAATAGGTAAAGGGCCCTATCAAATCCACTTGCAGCATCGTCATAGCTATCAGTCGATAACGTGTGGATAATTTGATATTCGTCGCTATCTACTTCTTTCATGGATTTCCAGTATCCGTCTACGACTATTTCTCTAACATATCTTGACGGTTGGAATGGATTTTCTGACGCCGCGAGGTTCAAGAGAGCTCGTGTGTAGTGCCCTGCAGATTTATAACCAGCTAGACGAATGTGAAGAGTCCTATACAGATACGGGAGAACGTATAGGGCGATACTCTTGCATGTTAAGGATAGGTCTGATAAGGTCTTTAGCTGTGTAGATGGTATCTGAGACAGCAGTAAACTTATCAGTGTCTTGACTTGAAATGTATTTGATAGAGAGGTCTCGGTAGAAGGGAGAGCACCTCTTGAATGATCTTTTGCATAATCTCGACAGGGAGGTCTGAGAGAGATGCCATGACGGGCTACCTTTTGATCCCGAACAGCCACACTGTTATGAAGATTCGCGAAGAGTTGGGGGATGAGCTAGAAGACGTGATGACCTTAAAGCGGCTGTGATGATGTCATAGGCTATACTTAGTGTAGTATGGCATCTAGTGTTTGAGATTCTCACGAAATTCGCGATTAAACAGTATCTTCGCGCAGACGTTAATAGAGGTATCAATTAAGGACAAATGAGCAAATTCCCAATTAATTACCTCTGCTTTCGTTTACAGCCTAGCTTTATAGGAGATGCAACAAACCTGCACCGGACTAGGACGCCAAGGCCAGATCATATCTAACCCTAAGCCTTTTGCGACGGTATCGAGTAGCAAACTCTCTACGTGATAAATCAACCCAAATCTTGTCAAAAGCCTACATAGGGCGCTGACAGACCAGAAACCCCAGCTATCAGCAGTACTTGCTGTTTCAGCCCAGATGAGGAAGACTACATACACACTGGGCCTACTAATTAGTGCCTGCCATACTGACCACATGTGTATATGATGGCCTGTAACTTTGTCAGTAACATTCGTCTGGTGTTGCTGTTGTTTATTCATTAAGTACATTCAATCCGGAGGTTATGGTTCTCCTGAAGTCTAGGGAGAAGAAACGAAAAAACTCGCAGAAATAAAAACGAAAAAATCCAAAAAAAATCCAAAACCCCGCTCCCAAGACCCTTCCTGGAACCCCCTTTCAACTAAACTATACCGTTCAACTAAAGCCCTCCTCTCTTACCCTTTTTCCCAATGGATACAGTCTCAACCAGCACCGTACCTTCGGAAAGGCGGTTTCACTGCTCTGACTCGTCCACCGATCTACAAATTTCCCATACCTATTCTCACTACTTCCTCTCTTTCATCTTCAAGTCTCAGCTCCTTCATTCCTCTTCTTTACATTCGTCTAGTGCCTAGTATGTGTGAAGTAGATTTTCGAATTTTCGGACTAGAAACGGGTACACGTATTTTGGACAGCCATCAAACAAGCTATACCTAGGCATGTAGACTAGAGTGGAGGTCTGGCGAATTACGTGTAGGTTAGTCTACCGTAAAAACTCAGTCATAACGAACTGGCCTAGACTGAGACAACATGATAAAATGAGTAGCATAATTGGTGCGACTGCTTGAGGTTCAGTGCTGGCCAGTAAATAAACAGATATGTTCAACCCAAACCCTGGGTTCTAACCATTAAAGCTGGAGGTATTTCCTGTTGTCTCAGTCCAGGCTAGTTCGTTATGACTGAGTTTTTACGGTAGGTAGGATGAAATATTAGGTAGCCAAGACTGTTCTGCTTTGAAGGCCTGTGCTTTGACTTTTACTCGACCACTCCTATCTCTGGCCTCGATCAGCCAACAATCTATCTACATGGATCTACCGGATCTAGAAATGCCAAGTCGGGCCTCTAGTCCCAGAGTATAACTATTTGTTACCCTACTGCAGTCTACTGCAGCAATTTTTCCCGGAAATATATATTCCGACCAGTGAGGTGATCGAAGATACAACTCCAATAAAAAGAGTCACTCGAACAATATTCAAAACATTTTTTAAAGCCGATACTTTTATTTATTTACATACAGCGTATCCCTACTCCAAGGTAACCTAATAACTAACGATACTAAAATAGTTGTTTTTCTCGCTACTCTTTCAAATTCATCCCATATGTTTTTATCCCACCAACACCATTCCTACTACATTGCGCTACAATGACATAATGCGCACAATTTACAACTCCGATTCCGTGCTCATGTATGGCGCTAAGCGAGCTTTAAGCTCCTCAACCGTCATTTCCTCCTCATCCTCATCCTCATTCGCAGAATCGTGGTGACCGTGCTTGCCATGCGGCGGGATAAGAACACGATCGGGAATATGGATCGCACCATTCTTTGCGATGGCGTCCGGAAATGCTAAAACATAGAGACGTCTAGTTAGCTAAGCTAGTAGGTAAGGAATATAGGGGGGGGATTTACCAATGATGACAGCGCCATTAACTCTGAAACTCAAGAATCTTCCGTATCGGTGGATATCGACAGAGAGACTGCTGTCTTCCAGTAGGGTAGGAAGGGAGAGATGGGTATAACCAAAGGGAAGGCCGTCTGGGTCTTTGTGCTCGCCCGTCGTTTCTTTATGCTCGGGAGATACGTATGCATCGCTGTAAAGAGTATGACCACGAACGATGTGGTATTTCATGATCGCCTTAAGACATTGTTTACCCCTTTCGCTGAAGAGGAATGCGTTTATCGCGTAGCCAAGCTTTTCCCAGTCCTTGTTAGAGGGGAGGAAAACTGTAAGGCCATCACCGCCCTTATCAAGTTCGTCGACAAGACCCGAACGATAGAATGCAGCCTCGCTGGTGGAGAAAGCGGTAGGGACAACTTCGACGATCTTGAGTACCGAGGGTGGCGGGAAGAGAATGGAGGCAACTCCATGGATCACACCGTTCTTCGCACGCTGATGAAAGAATATCGTTAGTAGACATTCATGAATGAAAATATATATCAATACGTATACGTACTATATTTACTACTGTGATTCTGCTGTAGTAATTGACAGCAGGGCCGTGTAATCCAAGCCCTACTCTTAGACGCTGGTGAACTCCCTTGCCCAATTCTTCTTCATCCAACTTCGTCCTGAGTGTATTGTGTCCGATAAGATCGCGAGCTTCGTAGATTCCCTCAACAGCATGGTAGTTCAAGATGCGTTTTAACAAATCCTTAGGGACATCTTTGGGGTCTTTATCGTGAATTCTTTCAAAGGCTCTGTCTCCTGGAGCGAAGATTGTGATGTTTGCATTTTCATCCTTGAGTAAATTCGCGAAATCTTCATCTAGCTTGATGTATTCAGCTAGCTTTGTAGTGTATTTGGATTTCGAAAGGATGTCGAAAATAGTAGAATCAGTATGGTCATGAGGGTCGTGCGGAGGCATATGGGGATGCTTGCAATGACCATCGTGGTCATGACCGTGGTGGCCGTGATGGTCGTGGTCGTGGTCGTGGTCATGGTCATGGTGGTCGTGGTCGTGGTCGTGGCCATAGTGCTCGGAGGCAAGGTCCTCGTACGGGAAACTGGCAAAAAGAGCATCTGTGGATTGAGTGTAATGGCTCAACCAAGCCTCGCCATCGAAATACTCATAAGTATCTGGGAATGGCTTCTCCTCCTTGACCCCGTAGAATGCATCAAAGCCGTCGTCAAGTGCAATTGCTCCAGTGCTCGTCGCAGTGTCGTCCTCACCAAAGATATCTTCAATCTTCTCGAACTTATTAAGGATGCTATTAAGTCTGTCTTCAACTCTGTCCTCAATCTTTTCGAATTTCTTCCTGAACTCTTCTAGCTGAGACGAATCGGATTCTACGCGGCCCTGGTAGCGAAACGCCTGGTCGACAACCCTTTCGTCAGGGATGATGAACGATAGGGCAGGCAGTGCGCCCGCTAGCACTGTCACGAGATGGGCAAGGTGCTTCATGATAGAAATTTGGCTGCCAGGTGAGGTATTGACAGGAACTTGCGAGAAACAAACGCTCTGGGAGGAACAGCAGACGTATAAATAAATATGATCTAAACAGAACCAGGAGTATGACCTAGCGATGAACTGCCTCGATTTCTCGACTTTTGTGCCACGAGTAAACATTTAATATCCATCGGCTTTTTAAGAGCTCATCGATCGGCAGCTGCGTACGAGAGAGACGAGGGCAAAGTTGGTATAGGCGGATATCTCCGCCGCCCCCAGCTCTTAGCGCATTCGGTTCATGACGTTTGTTCTTTTGAGCAACCAACTTAAGCACTGATGGGGCAATACATCTCGGTCTCTGGCATTGCGATCGCTAATTGGTTCAAATCATTAACTTCTCAGCAATATCATTGGCGTACAGCACAATGACGTGTTCTCGTGGACCTTTCGAGTAGCCGGGAAAAAGCAAATCTCACCCCACAATCGTTTCATTGTAGCCACTACGCGCGGCCTGCAACACGAAAGGCTATCAAAAACAAAAAGGCACACTGGGATTCTTCAGGGGAATTAAAGTCCATTTGCTAGAGATATCCAACTCCAGATACCAAGATCACTATTCAAATTCCATGACCACGTGGGTGTGATGAAATGACCGCGTACTATGATCAACACGAACTACAAACTATAAAAGAATAAGTCGTTCATCAGGCGCTCAACCCGGAGACCGTAAAACCGAACTAGAGGCATTATTCAGCAACGTACCAAACCGCGATTACTAATTGGTCATGGAATGCTTGTAGTTACCTGCTGTTGACATCAACACTTGAAACACAGTCAACCTGCGTCTTGATGCCGTTTCCTCCCCGCAAATGTCGTAGCTGCAGGCCCCTGGGTCCCTGCCGAGCCTAAGCGAAGTGGTGTAGCGTGGCAGCCGGTAAGCCCGCAGAAGCGAACTCTGAGGAGCACTTGGTATGACGGATAGTAAGTACGCGCGTCATACATGGAAAATCACTCGCTATCCGCAATTGCAACTCGCAAGGCAGAATGATATGCAGCCTTGTAGAATACCGGGAACGATTAGTATCTCTTTGGAATGTCCGAATACGAATTCGAGCTCGGAGTTATCGCTTCAGGGAGAGAAAGTTATCGGGAAATCCTCATGTAGCTCTAGATCTGTAATCGCTTATGTACCAAGGCGCTGGCATGGACGCCAGCGAGAGGTGGGTAGTGTACGCATTAAGCCCCCCCGGTTGGCTACATCTTGCTTCCGAGTGTTGGTTATCGTTAATCCTGGCCTTCCTTCGGCTGAATGACTACTTTCTGGGGTTGCACTTCGTAGCATGGCATGTCTATAGGACGACACTTGTATCTATCACGTGATAATGAAACTAGCCGGTTGGCTGACGAATATTAATGCTAGCGGCACACGGATAGAAGCACGATTTAAATACTAGAACCATTTGCCCAGGTTGGTTAACCCGCTAGACCTGAGCGAGCTTCGCTTCCAAAATCCATTTTTTGGATAGATTATGCCGAGTAAACCGGTCACATATAGCCAGACACTAGCCAAAGATAACCTACGGTGGTGAGGGTATTGCTTTGGACTAAACCCGATCAAGACTGACATGTTGTTAAGTACATGTATTTACTTCGTCTACCGAGCAGAGATGATAGGATAGAAGCCCCAGAGTACTACTCTATATCCAGCCAGCTTTGACATTTTCCATATATAGCCCCATGGCAGTGTAGTGCTGTATTACGTGTAACTATTGCTTGATTGGTTGGATGAGTTTATAATGAAAGTAGTCCATACCGTGGTGTGCCAAGCTGAGAACCAATAAACGTACTAATAATGATACATGTAAGTTTATTTGAGTCGAATTAATCAGAAGACGGTTGATATTTGATCGATTATTGCGATTCGAGAGGTGCACGGTAGCTACAGGAAAGATACGTTTTTTCAAGGGGTACATACGGTAACGGGTTCTACTCCTTTGTACGCATATGAGTACGAATTAGAGTACGAATTATTATTTGCGCAGGAGGTCAAGCATCAGATAAGTCTCGAAAGCGTAACTACAAGCTTAAGTTGAGTTATATGTGAATTTGTCAAGATGCTTCCTTACACCGTTATCCAGTAGCTAGCGAGATTTCCAAACGCATTTCACGATCGCATCTCAGGGACTCTATAGCTATGTTTAACCGAACGCCTACAATATGTGTTCAATAAGAAATTAACATAAAAAGCTCTCTATATCGGTATAGTACGCTACCCATCGACGTTTGGCTTAGTTGGTGCTGATACTGCATACGCCCTAGGCCTTTGCCAGGAGGAGCATAGCTTTTATATGCGACAGGTAGAGATGAACTAGTGGTCTAGGGAAGAGTGAGCCCACTACTGCAGCAAATGTCATAATGATTGTTCAGTCAAACCAAAAAAATTACACAAAGAAAATACGCTGGAGTTACCTTTCGGGTTATCTTGGTTTGGTTAGATAGTGAGATTTAGAGGGGTGCGCGCCAAGTACTTTGAAAACGGCCTCTCTTTTTTTCCCTGCACCCTCAACCAAGTTTGCACCAATATGGAGCTATTAGAGACTGATGTCTGTCTAGGCTAGAATTTACCATTAGACGTTATTAAGTGTCGCTCTCAAGTATCAGGACCCCTGGCGCTACTAAGTCAGGAGATATAGGCCATAGACTATTACTAGTTTACGTATACGATGCGTCTAGATCTATTATCCGTTTTCTACCTCATTCACACACGACTGAGTGTTCTTAATAGGAAGCCTATTCGTCTCGAAGGGAAAGGCCCGACGTGCCAAGGGTTGTAGCCCGTACTTAAGAGCGAGTCAAGACTTACTAAAGCTCAAATAGTAAGCTTAAGGGGCACAGAGCATAACCTACCCTGAGATTTCTGTGATGTTTAAAACAAACAAGATGCTGCAGGTGATAGCGAAGGATTTATACGGCATGCGGATAGTGGAGTCGGTACGATTACACCTAAAAGATAGATAGCAACAATACCAAGATCGATATCTCTTGGATTCTTTGGGTCAGATAACACCCCACCGCACCTAGGCCGCCAGGGTCTTGCAGTAGGGCCGTCGATGATACCTGCTCCTACCCAGTCTCAACCCTGGGAAGAGAAATGCTTATTCTATAGACTGGTGGAACTTGTTGACCCCCTGTTTGCTGTGGCTCACCCTAGGGTTAACCTCTCTGATTGATTAGGTTTCGATTTAATTATATCGCGCGACACAGCTAACAGAGAGGTTAGCAATTTTCGTCAGCCAATGGGCTAGTACGTTTAACCCTTACTATGTCGTAGGGTACTATGCTGACTCCAGAATTTGAAAGTTAAGGGTACTCTATGACGTACCTCTATTATGACTGAAATCTTCGAGTAGGACTGAGACACTTGAGCTTGTCTTTTTGTGAGACGTCGAGCTAGCTCGGACATTCTCGTGGTTGGACTTCACCCGGCCGGCTTGTTTTTAAATCTAACCAGACAAAACCCATTGGACCGACATGACGTTTTGAAAGCCAAATGAAATCACTGTTCAGAGATGCCACAAGTTAGCCCCCTCGCTCTTTGAGCGGGACATGTATTTTGTGTTTGAGTCTTACCGTAGTATGGCCGTTAGGGAGCCCTCATGGCACGTATGCCCTGTATAATCGTGTTGGCTAGGAGAGATATTCTATTGCTAACGCTACTATAGCTAATCTCTCATAAGTAATTTCACTCGTTCGTGTAATTAGCAGTCTCGTGTTTAGCCCGTACAAGCGGCCAAGGTATACCTTGTAACCTCCTGAAGAGGTTTTCAGGAATGGGCTGATTAGAGGCTTCAGCTGCAATATCTCTAAACCTAGAATAACTTAGACTATTGTGGCATAAGCCTGAGTGGGGACTGCATATTGGATCGCGTGTTAACGTTGTACATAGATGAGGCGCATGTTAGTCTCTTATACGTACCTAGCCCTTATCATGACTAACAGCTTGCCTTCCAGTGGGCCGATCTCTATGGGTTAGTTCAGGTATTTCTTTGATCTCCATGGGCCAGTGTGAGCCCCCAGATATATGGTCTGGGCCGGACTATGCAGTTTTTTCTATTAGCCCGGGCTTGGGTACTTTATATAGGCCTAAGAATGTTAGATCATTTTCGGATGCTGAAAGAAAACTATTTATTAGGTGCATTATCATAGCTAGAGAGAGCATTGGAGCTACCCAATACCTGAGAAGCCGATAGAAGACGGTACTAGAGTGGATCTGGTGGGCTTATGTCTTCCGTGTGCAGCTGCTAATATTACTACCTTATACAGTACCGAAGACTTCATCATGATAAAGTACTAGGCTGCCCGGGCCTGCTTAGAACGAGCCGGGCCAGGCCAGAGAATGCCACGATTATTGTGGGCTGGGCCGTTATTAGACGGGCTGGCCCATTGGAAGACTTACCCGTATATAAAGATGCCCTGCTAACGCGTAGATTCTGTACACCATTAGCTTATTCGGGCACTTTTGTCTGGTCGTAAGAACAGGTCCACAGTGTCAGTGTAAGCTGGTATATCGCTGCCGCGTATCTCTCTAAGCACCTCAGTTTTGGGCTTACATTTTTGACTTGAAACCCTAGGGTTGTATAATTTTGCTGCGCACCTCTTTTGCACCAGGAATTCGAACCTCAGAAGATTACTCAGACCAACTAGTATCAGAGTAACTATGGAACATATAGAGAGTCCTACGAAGGATCTTTGAGCTCATCATGGACTGCGCGCTACACGCTCACCCGTGAAGATTTCGGTTCGTACCGGACTATCAGTCGTAATCTGTCCAATCTTAGCTATCCTACGATGAACACTGAAGTTCTGATTTTTACTAACATTTAGTGGTGTGAGTGTTAACATCATCGAGCGAGACTTTTACAAGCGGTGACTTATCCTGTGTTAATTATCCTCGTAGTCTGTCTAGGCAAAATCTACCGGCACAAATCTTCACCCGCATTATGGCGCGCATTCAATGTGTTTCTGCTTAGCAACATTCGTCAAAGTGTGCTTCATACTCATTCGTGCGCGTGTAAATTCTAGCGCTACGCGCTTAACCTTCAGATTCCTCTTGTTCCCTTAGACTTGTATTTGAGCTAAGTCAGCTTTGAATGAGTTGGTGTAGGATGGAGGTTTAAAAAAAAAAAGGCTCTGGCCGGACAGCAGGTAAAAAGTCACCTAATTCGTTGAACTCGCTATATATACGAACGAAAGGGTAGTCGAAAGATGAGACAACTGTAGAGGCTTATCAAACAAAATCTCTAAGTTGATGACGTTTATATTTCGGCAATTTACTTCGCCCGTTTCAGTCAGCCTTACCATATGTATGTTTCTTATTTAGTTAGCGGAGTTTTTTGACACAATTCGTTCGATAGAAGAAGTACATGTAGCTTTCGAGACGTGACAGAAGCCTATATGTATATATAATAAAACTGATTATAACGCTTTAGTAAATGTGTTTTCCCGAGGAAACGGCAAGTTCCCAGTGTTCTCGGACCTCGGCCTGGGAAATTGGACCTTGTTTTAATCGGAAGCTTTCGGCCCACAATGTCTCGGATGTTGGAAATCGCATAGAAGTAACAAAAGGGGGTTGGAGGCAAGTGAATGTGATTACTAGAAACAAGGCTCTACTACAAGGTTCTATATTCAATTGTGAGCCCGGATCATCCCTGACTATGGTAGTAGATGGTTTCGTGAAGGTATATGTATTGGAACTGCAGGTGTATTTTCAGAAAACTCTTGCTACATTTGAGGATAGAGAATGAAAGTAGCCCCAATTGGCGAAAATACTGTTTAATCGTAATTTTAAAGTTTCTAGGTGCTCTATAGATCTACCGTGTTTGTCAAAGGTCTGAAAACTGTTTGCGTAGGTGTCTAAGGATCCGCGGTTTCTAGAAGCACATCCTACACCGGGACGCGTTAAGCGAAGCACGGCCTGGATCGGCCATGTATTTGCAATTGTGGATGCCTTGATAACTTTATAGTGCTAGCTATGGCCAGAAAGGCAGCGCTCTCGCTTATTTTTATGTGGACTCAGGACTCAGGAAGTATCCGGAGATGGTCCCGGGTCTTATTGTATCACTACTAGGGCTAGATGTAGTCCATCTCAAGACATTCGCTTTCTTCGCTGGCTGTTCTAGATCCCATTAAACCCCGGGAAGAAGGTGGTGCTGTCAAAGATGGAGATCCAGCGGGCTGTTTTGTAGAGGATGTGTAAATTTCCTGTGCTGATGTGATGAGATAATATGTACTTATTTAATAAATAAATAAGATGAGATAATACCAATAACCTATAGCCACAAGTTACCGATATACGGGGTGATATTGCCCTGCTTACAATTGGTAAGCTATAAACTTAAGATGGGATTGAATACAAAATACACTCACCCTTTAACTGCTGTTATTCTTCTCTTGCTATTCTTCTCGCGGCTTGTAGCCCCGAGATATTAACCTATCGCCCACCTCAACCAATTATACTTTCTTACGAAGTCTTCCCACAGCTGCAGCACTTCTCCTCGAAGAGCAACCGCCCGCAGTCTTCCTCTTGTGTGTCCTAGAGAAAATTTTGAGCAAGAGCGGAAGGACTACCACATGAGCTATAGTCCATTAGGGGATTGGATAACTTGTATGCCCTGCCGTACATGCTGATCACTCATACCATTGCTAAATAGCTTGGACTCTACGTAGTTCTGTGTTAACGCGTAGGTATGACTCAAGTGAACTAGTCTGACTGGCTCAGATGGTGATCGAAAGCACTGGTACAGTCTTATTGTCTAAAGATAACTTATTTGCGTTCCTTGGGCTTTTTCCATCAATTTCGGGCATATAATGAGTCCAAAAGTCCGACCCTTAAAGCTTGATAGAAAGCTTATCACCGTCGTGGTCGCCACAGTCGCTCGAAAATATATGGTATTGTTGTTAACCATCCTGAGAAGCAAGTCATGACATGACGGCTTAGGCATCGAAGGCAAGAGGTACAGACTAGCTTCCCTATAATTTACTCCTGTTAACTATTTAGGCCTCCCGAACCTGCCAGCCATGCTTAAGGGATGTAGCACCACAGAGTTACGTTACCATACCGTTAGCGCCCTTGCAGATTAGAGAGGTTCTGGGCCTTAGGTTGTTTCTGGAATTGAAAATGAACGGTTCTTGTGCTTACCTTATTCCATGTGTGCTCTTGTGCATCTATCCCACTCGTAAAATCATCTGCGGTTAATGGAAAACTTCTTGCTTAACATAAATTTATACACTCGAGCACTTCATCAACACCCAAGCACAGTACTATTGAGATATGTCTGTCGGTTTAGACCTACGTCTAAGTACTGTATGCAGTTTTGCTTGTTCCTGTTGTCCTTCACTATATAGGACTTGGAATTTTGTCACTAAACTGTCTTCCTTCAATCAACAGCCTACGGCATCGCCGAAAACTAGTCACCCGCTCGATCGATTGCTAGCCAGCCAGTCGCTACCGAATTTTGATCCAATTTGGCGTTATCATCATGGTAGAGTAGATTCATGTAGATTATGTTGAGGGTAGACAGTATAGCATACGATCCGTTGATATACGTCACTAGAAGCGTGCCTAGGGAGGGAGCGGTAAATATTGATTTTAATATCGCTCCCATATATCTATAATCCTGCCTCTCTGCCTGCTTGCTGGGCAGTCACTGGTGAAATACCAGGGCCTGGTCGTATCAAACTAGTACTGCGCATGGCTCATTGGGTTGTATGGGCGTTCTGTAGACTTCGCACATCTGTACATTACATCCTTTAGGTACAGCCGTGTAAGAAAAACCTTGACACCACCTCACTAACGAGACCGTGACTGGGGCGTCAGATTTTTCTTACACGGCTGTGAACCAAAAGGGTATGTCTTCCTAGCAAATGGAGTGACTCACAAAATAGTAGCGATATCATGATCAGCCGTGACACAGAAGGCCCTCTCGCAGCGACTTTATCTGTATCCCTTATGCTGGTAATTCTGTTAGCTTTCGTGGGGCAAAATAATAGCCAGAATTTGAGGCTCTGCTATTAATAATTTCATTGAATCCTCAAAGCTACGATGCGAATTTGTGAGAAATACATAGGTAACTTTTGGGGCCAAGTAAACCGATACTCGGAATAATAGATAAGCCACCTCTTTCCGTTCCGGGGTCTCAAGTAAAAGTTGGCCGCATCAGAGTACCAGCATAAAGGATAGCTCTTTCACAACTGGGCGGGCCGTTGCATGTAAGAGAGTGGCGGGGAAGAGAGTGAAATGAGCAAACAATTGGTATGTTTGGCCTTGTCGGTAGGAGTGGCATTAGGAGAAGGAACAAGAGAGAAGGATGTCTGATAGCCTTAATGAATATTGTCCCAATTTGCGTGGCAGCGCCTAGCGCGTCATGGCAAGCGCGTAAAAAGAGGGCTGTGCACGGGCTCCCATATTTCCCATGCATGATGTACCAAATAGCAAACCGATTGGGAGAATCTTAGCTAGCGTCTTAGTTTTTCTTGCCGTATGATCATGCTAGGCCATTATGATATACTTCGGATTCACTTCAAGTTAATGTAATGCTGCCACCAGTAATTTGTGGCTTGGAGAACTGGCTCCTGATCCGAGATATGAGTTTCCTATAAACCCTGTAGCTACAAGGCAGGATATTCTAAGTGATACTCATCAATATAGGTTAACTTTGCCTAAAAGCATTGCGAAACCTCTGGAGATGTACGATACTGTACCTGATTTTACTATAAATTTTCAACTTAGGAAGCACTGAACCGGCTACGAGATTTGCCAAGTTCAAGTCCAAGTCCAAGTCTAAGAAACGCCGTAGATGGCTAATGCATCGCATGCACATGGCCCTGATAATCTAGACGATATATCTATTCGAAGAATCTGGCAGGCCTCGGCGTTGTTTCTGTTTCTCCTGCAATTATTTTGGACACTCAAAACCTGCAGAGCAAACTATGGTCAATAATTTCTTGGCCTCAATGAGTAAGTCCATGATTGCCTACCTCTAAGGACAGCTCTCTCCTTAGGGGTGGACGAGCTCCCGCTAAAAGCGCAACCCCAAGTAAACCCCCCAAGCAAGTACTGTCAGTATTCGCAGCCCATAACCTTATATAAGGTTCATCAGTATTAACGTAACGATATTTCCTAGCATAAAATATATCCTAGCGTTTTGGGGGGGAGGAATCACAGGAGTATATCTGAAACCCGTGGCGGTTTGGGAATCGAATACACACAATCAATTACAGCCCACGAACGTGGTGGCTGCTAGGAAATGTTCGTCGGCAATATGGTTGGTATATAGGCTTAGTTCGTAGAACGTTTCTCGTCCTAATAAATCGGTTGGGGCTAGGCTACCGTGGGGATGCGATTGATGGGGCGAGGTAAATATGCATCTGAGCTGGTTATTGCCTGAGGGGAAGTCTGACCAAGAGTTTGCCTACCTGCCACTATCCCAATCATCACATATCCCTTTTTCTATCATAAAATGTAATACGTCGATGTCGCTAGTGGCTAGGGGACTTTTTATAGGTACCTTCTGTCTAGCCAATATGTGACTCATATTGGGGAGAATGGGATTGAGGGTATCAGTGAAAGCGATGCTACTGCTTGATTTAAGTCTCGGTGGTGAACTACGAGTAAAACTAGGAACAGTCTTGGTGGTTAGCAGATGGTCTGCTAGATCTGTGAGATGGTGAATTCGAGATGATGCGATTGAGATGAATATAGCGCTTAAGTTCCTTACAGACCAGTTAGTATTTGAGATTCCTGTGGCACATGTATGCACGGTACTTCCGCGCGAGAATTTACCCATACTATCTCATGGGAATTGTGGAAAAGGTCGCGTGACACGGCGATTGGTTCAAGGGTGCGCGAACCTTGGCAAGTGGTTGTGGCGCCGTGCTTTGACCAAAAACTTAAATGTGCCAGTGCCAGATCGTGGTCGAAGAATGAGCAATTCTTTGATTCATTCTAGGGCTTCTAGGAGTATACGAGCAGCACAGACTGAGGCTTGAAAAACGGCTCGCAATGGCTCACAATATATACTAGATAACTCTACTTGAACACCTAGCAGAGAAGTTGGCAGCATCAAAAAGCCATTTACAGCTACAATCTAACGACTATTTGCACACACCCGTCCTATTTTACCTACCATTACAGTCAATTTGTCAGGGCCGACGGACTGCCCAGCCATATCATACCTATATCAACGAATGGAACAGCTTTTCGGTATGGACAGGTGGAATTCTCAGCGATGATTTTTGATTGGCGTAAAAAAAAGACCACCTTCTTGGATCCTTCGGTTTATGGACAGATTGTCCCTAAATCAAATCACTGTGGATGTGCTACATATATTGCCTGTAGCGGCACGAGGCAGGCTCCGAGGCTCTGCGCCCCCACGTGATTACTAACTAGGACCCAGTGAACAGGAGGCTATGGTTTCCCTAAAGTGTCGTTTTTTTAGGTTTGCGAGATAACTAAAAGTATGAAGGGAATATTGAGGATGTAGAATAGGCCCTACGGGAAACCTCCAGATCCATCTGATATATACATGTATGCTCATCTACGCCTCCTCGAGTAGGGCTAGTTTTTTCTCTGGCGGAACGAATTACCAATCACTGCTTTGCCGCCTTCCATTCATACATATAAGATCGATTCTAAATGGCGAAAATTCTAAATGGGCAAGGTCGAGGTTTGCAAGGCAAAAAAATTCCTGAGAAATAGCCATCATTTGAAGTATTAGAATAGACATTGAAGATTTTACCCACGTCCTATTTACTAATGATCGACTTGTCTGCATACATAACTGGTAAAAGGGTAATTTAAAACCTACCTGTTTACCTAGGTTACGAGATAGATAGAAACAAGTGGTTTACGACAATACCTGCAAACGATTATATTAGTTGTTTTATTAATAACAAAGATTATTTGTAGTCCGCAAAATTGGACGCCAAGTCTAAGTCAGCAGGGCTCAAGGTCTAGTAGTCGAGAGCCTCGAGCTAGTGCACGCACTTATATCACATCTATCGAATTTGTTAGAGTTCTCTAGAAGCCTCGTGACTTTTAGATCTAGTTAGAACTCACGCGCACTCAAAAAATTGATTTATGTCCGCGCGTGCAACCATGATGACCAAGAACTGAGTTCGGTACGTATTTTCGCCAATGGCTATAAGTGTTTTAATTAAATTTAAGGATATACCTCCCTCAGCCCCTAATCACAAAATATTTTTTTGAAAGATCAGAGTCCGGATATTCTGCAGCCTATATGATAGTATGGATTCTACATTAGCTAAAGTTCTGTAATATAAGTCTAATTTCAATCTATTCTAAGTAGGGCATGATTTTCGGTGTATATATAAAAAAGGACAAGAGAAAATGCCAGAGATAGGTAATAGCAGATATCGAAATAAAACGCTTTAACGAAGCTCAAACTGCTGAACATTCAATACCAACACCCAGCGATCCTTTTGAAGATACTGGCCACTTATCTGCTCCCAACTAGTCCTGCAGAATCTGGCGAATTCAGCCTCCGTCCGTCGAATACGGCTTCTAATGTCCTTCAGCTGGATCTTTTGGGCTTTAATGTCATCTGAGATGCTGTTGGCACACTTGGCAAAATGGGAAAAGCTGGGGTCATTTCTATTTGCAGACAGGATCCGGAGGGTTTGTAAGTGACCGTTGAGGATCAATAGTGTACCCTGAGATTGATGCTCTAGAATACGATCTGATTCTATAGATGTTTTAAATCTGCAGCGTGTTTCTTTCAGGATATTGGTCAGATTGGAAATTTCATCATCATATCCTCGGATTACTGCTTTCAGATTGGCGAGGGTGTAGCCGAATGTTGGTGCGTATGTGCACTCATCATCGAGACTGCCAGTATTGTGTAGCCCTGAGTATTCGGTGAGAGAAGACATGGTTCTGGACAAACGGCGATAGTGGTTATCTTCAGCTGGTGCTTTAATGAAGTCAAGTATTCTACTCTGGTTGGCGTTGGCCATGGGTCTGTGACATTCCCCCTACTTTATATATTACACAGCAAACCAATTGAGTTATGTCTGAAGTTGGTCTTTTTGGGATTCGAGTTGGAAAGGTGTTCGATTTAAGGTTATCTTGAAGAAATTTTTATGTACCGGCGCTCGCAAGCGGCCATGATCATTACAAGTGCGGCTACATGGCGAAACAGTAATATTCAACTAGGGTAGACGATCGAAAGTGGGCACCATAGTATCTACACTATAATTGGTAAGAAGGTCTTGAAAATATGGCTATGGACTGGCAACTTGAATGTCATAAATGGGCGTGCACTTCTTAATTCCGCTGGGGAGGCTTGTTTCAAGACACCCAATCAACGGTTGGTCTAAATCCTCGGAGTGTCGAGTAGACAGAATAACTACCGATACCACTTACCCACTGGCCGTTGAATACCATTTGCTTAAAGTGATTTAAATTTTTTTTGGAGTTTATGTGTATATCAACTTGCGTTAGTGGTAAACGTTTGTGGCTGTTGGTTAATCAGTCCTGACCACTTCCCATCATACAAGACCGTTGTACTGGGGCAAAAATTAAAATTATATCTGACTTGGTGGGTTTCCAGGCGTGAACGAGAGTCTGGGTATCTAATGCCTGGCTCCCTTCAATTGTATTGTTGGAGGGAGGAATGTACAAACCTCTCAACATAGCTGTGATAGCGCATGCCTGTGTCTATTAACCGACGCCACACAGACGGCTGAAAAAACATTCGCTAATATTTTCTTCCTGCCTTTATTACCTTCATTGGGGTGAGGATAGCCCAAGAAGAGAAATTTTTATCCCGAGAGAGAGGTCTGTTGTGGGTGGAAAACGCAAGAACATAACACCTGCTTACTGTACTCCGAGGCTGCAGCTGAGGATTTCGTCCAGCTCAGACCCAGCAGCGATATACTGGTCTCTCAGGGTCGATTAATCATACTAAGAGCTTGGAATACACCTGCTGTTCTTGCCGTCTGTGAATCGCTGGCGCCCGTCTCGCATACCTAAGATTCTACTTTTGGCTGACCAGTATTCAGGTGCCCGGTATTGGGCCATCGTAGAATTTGAAAGTAGTGCTCTCCACATATTCGCTGAACAGCGAATATCGCGCATCACCTACTGAAACCCTTTGGTTGATAGCACGAAGCGGGACAGGGAAGCATGATGGGTTGGATTGGGCTCGAATCTGCCGGCAGATCGAGGGGAGCTCCTCGAACTCACAGACGTTCATCATGTCTCCATCTTCACGTATAGGCAGACTGGTCACATCCTAGCCACATATAAACGTCTAAGTGTGGAGCGCTAGATAGAGCAGAGAAAGTTATAAGGGAGGGATTTTGTTGGTTGTTCGAACAAAGGGGAAATTTGTGTGGTTAAGAAGGGTGTCAGGGATTCCCATTTCTCTGATGTCTGGGCGTGACGAGACAAACCCAAACCCACGCTCATGACCACCCCACGCCGTCCCCTCCATTTCTTCAACTTTCAGTCATTTTCGCTGGACTTGGCCACATAATCTGTTTTGTCTATTGTGTTTTTATCACTGTATCCTGCTTTGGATCGTGAAGTCTTAGTCATGTGAGCAAACTGCCCCTTTCTTTGCGCGGCCTGGCATCTTTGCTGTCGCAGAGCAAGTAGGAGCTGGCCGTCAAGATCCTCATTCCTCTATCAGCTTCCCTATCGCGTATTCTTACTAACAGCTCCAGATTATTTAGTTCTTCGATTATATTTTCCTTAATCTACCTTAATCCCTGAATCCCCGAATCCCCTCGCCCAAATGACACCTGGGGAAAGTATTCGAGCGAGGTTCACAGGCAACACATGTTTCTACGTCTATGCAGCGCGTCACCGAGGGAAAGTTTTTCTGAACCGCAACATTGAAACGGTCCTACGCGAAAACGAGGTAGCCCGAGCCCGTGGAGCAGCCCCAGCACCAAGAGTACCAGGCAACTCTACACCGCCGACCACAGACGCAGACGCTCGAATCAGCGAAGGATTCAACGTCCGCCCGAGAGTGCGGCTTAATCAGGTCATCAGCAGACTCCGACCCCCAATTCCGACCGGTATATATGAGCCTGTTCTGAAAATTGAAGCCAAATCGCTAAAACGGAGACGGTTGTTCAAGCCAAGATCGAATGGTTCGAGTGTCTCGGGTTTGCAATTCTTGATTTGATATTTGCTCTTCTTGCTTGAGGAAAACTGACATATTTACTAGAACATTCGCCAATTAATGGGAATGGAGCTCAGCGAAACCATTATGGGAGCTCTTCGGACAATCAGACATCTGTTCGGTGTAGATGCGAACTTACTATCTATCAGAAATTTGATGTCCCGGGCCGAATACCCCAATCACACAGCACCAAAAACAGATATAAAGCAGTAGGTAAAAATGAACTTTATCGGTCAAGCGAGAATTGCACTATAACGTACGATTCAAATGAATATGCAATAATCGATATGGATGATCATTTTTACATAAAGGCTAGCAAGCTTTTTGTATGGACAAACCAAGGTCCGATCAAAAGCTTCGGGCTGGCTGAGAGTTATGTTGCTAAGGTTGCTTTACAACCGACAGCGGTTGGTGGGCGATGGCCTCCGTTACTACACCAGGAGCGGTCACAGGGCGGCCAGAGGTGGACGGATCCTTCTTCAGTTGAGCTCAATTGCATTTTTCATTCCTTACCGATGAGCCCACCAACAACCAAGCACGAGTTATCCATGAATACCGACTTGAGTATAGACGAACGAGCAGATATTACCCTTGAGCTAGACTGTGGATGGAGCGACTCTAAAACAATATCGCGATCACACCATGGCGAGCCTTACCAACTTGTAACGAGACTTCCAACACCAGCCTCAGATTTCCAACGAGATCCAATGCCTGAGCAGCGAGCGTTAACACTCTACTTTTTTCTGGCCCCTGTAGATGACGAGAGATTGCATCAATATTTTGGCGCGCCAAACACAAGGAATCAACACGTGTTCACAGTCCCCGGATACACGTGTCCTTTTTGCGATGGCAGAGAGTTTCGAAACTTGACATTTTTGCACTTGCATCTGATTAATTCCCACGATCTCTTTCATTTTAGAGTCAAGCAGAGAAAGCCAACAAATGGCCAACGGAGCAGCGATGCACATTATGACAGCATGGTGGATATTCACGTGGATCTCTCGAAAGAGCAAGTAGGAAGCAGGGCTAGCGATAACGTTCCGGACTATAGAACTTTTCGATGGGTGAAACCGACCATAAGATTTGATGTAGGCAGTTTACTCAAGGGTGACTGGAGTTGGTTGAACGAGAAAAAAGGTACAGCTTTGTCAGCGAATTATCGCCGGGAAGTTGGGCCCAGCACCGTAGTCGCGCCAGTCCAGAAAAGGATCAACTTTCATGACGTCAAGGCTCTCCCAGTCAGAAAGAGACGAAAGTACACAGTTCCCGAAGCTAGAAACGGGGTGAAAGGTCTTGTTTTTGTCCGTAATAGGTCAAAAAGATTTGTACATCCAGGCGAAGAGCTGAGCGAAAGTGATGATGAAGTTGACGAAGACTGGCTAAAAATGAAACACGAAGAGGCAAGTTTAGCGCGTTTTCCCCTAGGAATTAATTCATTCGTGTATGTTCTGTATAAATCAGCTATACCACATGTATTATGATGAAATTAGCTAAATTTCATAGACGGTCCACGACTTTACAGATGTTGCCAGCAATGAACGAAGCTTCATGGTATTATGGGATAGGCATCTCTTCGAAGAACGGTAAGTTTAAAACCTCGGTTAATTCCTCTATCTTTCAATGGACAGGGGCGTGTTAATTGACTCATTTTCATGAATTACAGCCCAACAGGCTATATTCATATCCCTCAAGTCCTGATCCGTTTCGCGCGAGAACAGGCCGAGTCTCTTAGAAAATCGAGTCTCCTCGTCGAATTTTGGAAACATTGCTTGAACCTTGTTCAGTACAGCATAATAGACACGGAATGCCTAAGGGTCTGTATGGATATTGTAAAGGGCAACCAATGGTCATCAGCTGGAAAAACAGACCTGGGAATCGGGCTTGCTGGGCCAGTCGCACTGGAAAATGGCCCCAAGCTCCGGTCATCGCCAGCTCGCAGCGACGTAATGGGTGTAGATCAGGAAGGCGTGGTGAAAGTGGGTACCAACACAGCTTCGAAGCCTAAGAGCCGAGATTCTGGATTCTGTGTCTGTGGCATGCCATTCGATAAGCCTAAGATGGTTTTGTGCACCGGTTTGGTGAGTACAAAATAACTTCCTGCATCCCTTCTCTGCCCCAACCAATCCACACAAATCCAATTGAGCTGGGACATTGTAACCTGCTAGCGCCAAACCAGGAGAGATATTCTCGTTTCGACTTTCAGAACTGAGAGACTAAACCTATTCTTTCTATCTCACTCACAAAAAAACTAGCTATACCACATAACTATTGTATCTCGAACAGGATATACCCTTTGCTAGCACTTCAAGAGATTACCGCACACTTTCACCCTTAACAGTATTAATATAACTCGTTACTAACTCTAAGAAATAGACTTGTCGTCGACGGTGGTTTCACAAATCTTGTGTCGAGGGGGTGACCCTAGAGGGATGGTGGCTATGTCCTAGCTGTATCAAGGATGGTAAAGATGAAAGCCGGTAATTCGGATGCCAATAATAATCGTCGTATATATGTCAGCCACACAAATGCACTGGACACATCGATGTTTGGGGGTCTCGTGCTCAAGATCATTGGAATTTATCGTAGCGGATTGCCCCTGCCAATTGGTTGAATATGGAAATCAACTCACTAGAGCACATCATTCTTCCCATTTTTGTTTTTTATCGCCCCTATATCTCTTCATTACGTTTAGGAGTCAGGATAACCTTTGTACAATACTTATACATTCCCCCGTAGCATATTTTAACCTTCTTTTAACCTTCATAGGGGCTCGCTGACCTCGAATACAAGTGGGTCTTCGTTCCCTTCCGTCAGGTCTTCAGGGCAAAAAACCTATTGAGTCCCCCAAAGGTTTTTCGTTTCTTTTGATTCGTTTTCACTTTTTTTTCGGGGGCTTAGCTATTAGGTGTGTTCACTCACGGCATTTTGCCCCTACCCATTCACTATCTGCTACATACAGCTACCTGTCAAAAAAAAAATTGCTCTTTCTTCGTACAGCAATATTCTAGAGACTGCGCCACTCGAGTGCAGTTTGGCGGATTCCACTGATGGTAATTTGATATATCTGTGCGTATCTTTGTTTCTTGCCTGCTCTACTTTGATCATGCAACCAAGGGGCTAAGCGATTGTTGGCACCAATTGATTCAGTCACTGGAATTTTAGTCTGATACTTTTATAGTCACTGATACCTGCAGCTAATCGACTAACTATATTTCGCATCTGCAGCTCAAAACTTCTAAGTTCGTAGACTCTATAGCAAGCACGTGTATGTGTTAAATTTTACAGGTACAGTTAATTTACGAGGCAGGAAAGCCGTCAATCCTGGACGCCTATCGCAGCCAGCCTGTGGGTGGAATCAGACGAGAATGTAGACGCTTTTTGGATGCTCAGATCTGTAGAATTACAAAGGGTTTCATGCAGTAGTGTACATTTCGTGGCTCCAACTTAAGCTTGTGTGCCGACATACTTAATTCAAGTTTACCACGTAGATCGTAGTTAGTGGGTACAGAGGGTTCTTGTCATGCTGCGCAAGGCAGCCACGCAAAAAGAAGTCTATTTCGCCTTACAGAGACGCGCACAGCTCTCCGTTCTTAATGTACGTGTACGGTCAACGTTAGTTTAGTTAGACCAGCGAGGGCATTGACAGACAATCCTGCTCAGTAATCTACTGCAGCTGCAGACGGTCGCTTAAATCCATATATTTACTCAGATGTTGATCCTTCAGCTACGCTTATCAGTAATATTTCCTTCGCTGCCGGATTGGAGCAAAAGCACCAGTGGGGTTACTTAGGGATGGGACAAAAAAAAAGTGTAGTTTGTGTAGGAGTTGAGGGACTAGCTTGGTGAAATCGGGTGCTACATGTACTTGCAGAAATGGACAACGTCCTACTCCTTGGAGTTTGGAAGATATGTTTCGACGAACTGTGATAAAGAGTATAGTTACGATACGTGCGGCTGACTTTTTGAGGGGAGGGGGTAAGCTTCAAATTGCTTAATAAGTTAGTCTGTCCGGACAGGCCCACTTATCAAGTCTCACCTGCAATCATGCCGGATGGACAAGTCTCTTACAGGGACGGCTAGATTTAGGTCTCGATAGGCATTACGGCAAATACGTTGTCGCTAATCTGAATGCAGTTTTCCGTACGATGTGTCTGTCTTTGCTTTCAGAGCATATAGAGTGCGTTAGAAATTTGAAACCTTCAAAGTATCAAGTGTGAGGCAGGAGTAAGCTTGGTTTTATCTCGTTTGGGGGAGATCATGTTAACGTAAGATGTCTACATCATCTAGATAAAATAGCTGAAGCTGCCAATGCTGTAGCAGAGTTTCAAAATAAATGTTGGTACTTTAGGAAATTTCTTCTAGAGGTGAAAAGCTCCAACATTAAGGGCGCATATATCATGCAATATGCTAATAGCAATATATTCGTGATCCCGGACGATCATTAATGTCTCTTTGATAGACGTTTCGCCTTTCAACCACCTTCACGCTGAATAGCAACCTCTGATTGTAACCTAACCTTGGAAACAAAAGTAAAAGGGCATTGGAGCGAATGGAGCGAGGATCGAACTCATGCGGGTTTCCCACCAGCACCCGAAACTAGCGCCATAACCACCCGGCCCACTGAAGCTTTACATGTATGTATAGAGTATTATTATATAATGGACATGGACACCAGGAGTGTATAGATTTTCATAAGAAGCACTAGATAGGTACAGATAGAGCTTATATAGATACAATTACTCTGGCTGTGTTTCGAACTGAGTCGCGCCCTCCACCGGATTTATGTATGAAGGCCGATACTTGGTGAATGTTTCCACCTGTGGGCGGAACCGCTCGCATTTGCGCACTCACGAAGATCAGATCAGCCAGGCCAGTGGTATCTTTCGATATATATCGAAATAGCGGGTACCAGATTACTAAGAAATACGCCCAAACACACTCACCCTCCTTCCACCAGACTGGCTTTGACAAATGTTTTTCCTGCCCAAAAATCGAGCCTTGTAAACATCGTGCATCCGCACCTCCCACAGAAGAGTTTCGCCTTGCTCTTCCCGCTCTCGCTCTCGGCGAAATTGAAGGTTACAATAAGGTTCTCTGGGTCTTCGACGGTGACTAAGGCGTCCTCGAAGGCGACATTTAGTTGTGCAGGCCCACCGGCACCGAGTGAGCAATGATTGCAGTAGCAATTCCCGGTAAGGATGGGCTGCGCATCTTCGCGGAAACTAAGTTTGACACCGCCACAAATACAGCGGGCAGGTGGGATCGAAGGCATAGATATTACACGAACTGCTTTCTCGAACAACTTAAAACGTTCAGGACACGATACCTTCGAATCTCTAATCAGCAGCAGGTGAGATTATTGTTTTTTTTTTTTCGAATTCTGGTATGGAGAATCCGTTCCACCTTTGGTATTTATACATTTCATAACGCGAAATGGCGTAATCCTCCATCAGTTCGTGTACCGGACAATTTGCCGACTGGGCGCCATGTTTCCGGCCTCTTTGCTGAAGTTTCTCGATGGGGAATTCTTTGCATTCGTTGCATCATATTTTGCACGAGTGTCAACGCATCTGAAACGCAAGGTATGGTTTCCATGCGTTTCCCAAACCCACTTTCTCTGGTCGCTTTCACGTCACCCGGGCACTTCGATTGGACAACTTGTGCAACTAGCGGTCTACCAACCGAGGGCTTGAAATGATTGGTCATATATTATCACTCGATCGCGATACTACAAGCCATCCAAGTAACTTTGCACACACGTCCTTTCAGACCCTACGACCGGCAGTCCAACCCAGCGATGGTGGACTGATGGAAATGCGATATGTGGAGAAGTGCGTACTCGCAACGGGCATAGAGAGTCCGAAAACGGCTTTTGCTGGTGGGAATTTTTGATTTGTCTTAATTTGGCACACCCACGACTTGGCTGGTTAGCCCACACTTGCATTTTCGGGTTCTCTGTGCCTGTTGCGAGTACTCGGGGCAGGCATGAAGAATCTGAACATGCGAGTGCGAGTTGACCAATCAATCCGTCGATGTGCTAGCTGAGGACGAATCAATAATCGCTAACAGCAAAAGTTATGTTCAGGTTCTTCATGTCTACCCCGAGTAGTATGCATATGTCTACGAAAGGATCCTGCACCAGGGCAATTAGTTGTCTGAGGGGCTTACTAGCTTAGTACTACGTTTCCGAGTTTCTATTCCTTGTGCTTCAAGAAACTAGATTCATGACTCGCTATCCAACCCTAAGATTTAAGGCCTCTGCAGCTCATTCTCAGCCATCACCATCTATCGCTGCTGCCCTCTACCGCGAGGTGATCTGAAGGGCTGTCCACAAGCATGCCAAACTCTCCTTAATAAAGCGCCTCAGCCTGTGAACCCTAACTTGGGCGTAAAATCTCAACCAAAGCCCAAAATCCGTATCCTTTGCGAGATGCATGAGAGGAATTCTCGTGCCCGCTCGTTGAAACATGTCAGCACCAGAGCAAAGACTGGTAGGGCTGGTTCTAAATTGCACTGACCAGTTAAGATCGCTGGCCACAGTTTACAGATCTACTCTAGTTGTTTCTAGATTATTAAGGTTTCACGAGCCAGTAATGTACACCCTACACGTAAAATCACCGCAAAACAAATTGGTTTGAGATACACACCAAGATGCGGAGTTACTGCGTCATCAGCAAATGCTAGTATTATTTGCTCTTGCCGCGAGGTAAAGGCTATAAAGACTTTGGTTAATATTAGTTTCGATATTTTGCTATCTTGTCTGCTGTAAGAGCTGCTTCGAACCTCCTGTTTTCAGATATGTTTCCGAACACCTATGGAATGAAATGTCACCCTTCGTAGTTTCTGTGGGTTGCCTAACCTGATGGTCGGGTGCAAGCATCCCCGCCATGCACCATGCAAGATCCAGGCAACCGCGCGGGGAAGTTACCAACCAATGGACGAACCTCTGCCAGCAGATAAACAATATTTTCGGTGTGTACAAATGTCTCCGGGGCTTGCCTTAAAGCCTCCAAATCTTCTTCCAAGTCGATACCTGGCGTGTTCATACTTGGTAAGTTCACCTTCTTTCTGAGCTCAAATTTCAATCTGGTACGTGTGAGTGTCTGCGAGTCTAACGTAGCTACAAAGAAATTTGACATATCTTAGTTATAGAGACGGCAAATCTCGGACGCTAAAATTTTTCTCGATCTGAAACACACGCTAAAATGAGTGAAAGTCGAGAGAAGAAAATCGAGAAAACTTGTTTTTTTTGGCACAGGTACGGGGAATGCAAACATGGAGAAGACTGCCACTTCGTCCATCGCGAAACGAGTTCCGGAATAGTCGCGGATCCCCCGAAAAGATGGATTGACTATGGCGATGATAGTAAGTGGCTGGTATGACGATTTCCTGTATTGTGGAACCTGAAACTTGATTTAGTATCGCCGACGAAGCCAAAGTATACTTCTACAAAAGGCTCTATCGCAGATGACCGAACGACGGCCAGCTCAGATTTTGGCAACAGCCGGGGCCAGAAAAGGAATCCCAACGATACCTCGAACGATGAGGTCGAGTGGGACCAGGCCCCTCCAGCAGTGGTTAGTAGCTGGGATCAACCGTCTTCTTCATCACGAACCCGAAATGGGTGGAGTGAGCAACCAGAGGAAAATGACTGGGAAGAGCCACATCTGGATTTGACTGAGACTTGGTGCCCTCCAGCCCCAAAGGCGAACGTAAGTCTAAGTTCATAATTCCTGATCGGGGTATGGAAAACTAACAAACTGATGTCGATTATTCCCACTATCAGGGTTCAGTATCCGCATCAAACACACCTAGTCACTACCTCGACCCCTCATTAAACACCCCCAGCCGCTATCCAGGCTCCGTGGCCGCATCAAACGCAAACTACGACCAGGAATCTACAGCCGCATCAGTTGCACCCGCTGACTACGATGATAATCCTATGGTCATTGAAGACATATGGGAAACCCTATTGCCGCCAGATTTTGCTAAATATACAGCATTAAGGCGGAAATATGTAACGTCCGATGCTGAGTTCGAAATCGACACTCTTGTTACCCTATTAAGTGCAAACCCCTTTCGATTATTAGATTTTGAACAATACTTGAGTGCATATCCGAAGGAACAAGTCTTTCAAGCAATCAATACGACATCTTCCTACGAAAAGATTACTTCTTTATTCTTCGCAATAGCAACAGGTGATCCAAAGGCTTTAAAACTTCTTATTGAGAAAGGCGGAGATGTGAATTCGACTTCTGGAGTAGATAGTATACCAGCTTTAGCTTTCGCTATCATGCATGGGTCAAAAGTGGATACAACAGAGATGGTACGAATACTCCTTGCGCATGGAGCGGATTCGACTGTTATACCAGACGAGTTCGCCACTCTGGATAAGCGTACTTTAAATTCGAAAAAATTTCCTAACGTATCTTCAACCTCGAGCTCTGTGCAGTGGTGCACGGAGGAGTATCGCGCGAAATTGGCGAGCACAATCAATATCACCCAGCGTTACTGGATTGCAAGATCGAGACGACAACGCCCACGGACAGCTAGAGAAAATGTAGTCGCCAGCAAGGAAAATTGTCAGAAGCTATTCCAAATCCCGTATTCTCTAATTGGCCAAGAGTTCGCTACCGGACTTTTAATGAAGAGGGTTCTAAGTCACGTATTACTTTCCAAGTCAAGCACTAAACCTTTAGTTGTGGTCCTTGCTGGTGAGTTGGCCATATCCTCTGGTCTACTTATACCTCAGTTGTCTAACTTTTGCGTGCTTGTTCGCGAATATAGGGGCAAGCGGGCATGGGAAAACTGAACTAGCAAAATGTATGGGCGAACTTTTGTCTGTCGAGCTTTTAGCCATTGATTCTACTGAGATGAATCACACAACCGACCTTTTTGGCCCAAAGGCTCCATTCCCAGGCTATGAAGAAGGCTCAGCTTTGAACAATTTCTTATGTCGTAACCATGGACAACGTTCGGTAGTTTTTCTTGACGATTTCGAGAAAATGGGGCCCAACGTATTTAATTCTCTACTAATTCCATTTGGTGAAGGTTAGACATACCTAGCTCCTCTCAACTATTGGATGTAAAGCCTGCTAACCTTTTCCAAGGGAAATTTCGCGACCATCGCACAGCGCGTAATGATGCCGAAATAGATTGTTCGAAGGTTATATGGATACTTGCTACAAGTAATGTGGATAATATCCTCGAGCCCTACTACAGGGCCAATATAGATACCCAACAGGACTGTGGCCCCCAGGACAAACAAGCCATGATATATTTAGTGAACGAGATTGAAGCCAAGTTGCTGAAGAAATTTGGTGTTCAATTCGGGGTAAGTTTTCGATCATAACTTCAAGAAAACTTTTAGACCTCTCTAACAGTACTACGTATACCGATAAAGTCGACGTTTGCTGGGCGCATCTCGCTAGTGCTACCGTTCTTTCCTTTTTCGCCTACGGAACAGGCCGTAATCGCACATAAGTACATATTGGCACTCAAAAAGACTCTGGCAGCCGATATCGACGTCGATAAGGAAACATTGATGGGACACATAAAGCTTAGAATATATGGAGAGTCGGCTGTCTGTAAGATCATGGCTGAGAAGGGTTATGATGTTGAGT
This sequence comes from Gyromitra esculenta, assembly GCA_038503075.1. Lineage (NCBI taxonomy): Eukaryota > Fungi > Ascomycota > Pezizomycetes > Pezizales > Discinaceae > Gyromitra > Gyromitra esculenta. The sequence goes on along the minus strand of JBCAML010000008.1, from coordinate 1,119,795 downwards.
ATGGAGCACGCTCGATCGAACGCGAGGTGCAAAAAACGGTGCATGATGCCATCGCTCAGGAATGGCTGCAGTCATCTGACGACGTTGTGAATCAGCACAACGATGGTCCTTATGAGCGTTATAGCCTGTTTGTCCACACTTCGGGTGAATACGTTCAGGTGAGAAAAATAACTGGGAAAAAGGGGAAGGGGAAAGCAAATGGGATTAAAGGAAAACAAAACGGAGGTGCACGTGCTTTTGGGGGACAAAACGGGCGTACTGGAACGCCAGTTAACGGGAGGAGCTCAAAACCACTTGCCAAAGTGGGGAGGCTTATTGACATCGGAGGCGAGGCTAAGACTGGCTGGTAGGAATAAGGAGGCTTCTGATACCTTGCTTATCTGTTTCGAGTTGGGGGGATTATATTCGTTAGTCGCGTAGAATGAGGGAGGTCAGCGCAATTGCACAAGGGCCTTAGAAATATAGTTAGCTACGCATGCTAGGTAAAATGCTAGATTATTTCCGACGCCTGTTTTGGGTGTCATGAGACTAGAATGTACCAGAAATTTATATCAGTTTATTGGCAGTTTTGACCGTGCAAGGATGTACCGTCAAACACCATAACTCACGAGTTGAATATGCCCCATTAAGAAATAGCGAATAATGCCAGCACCACCATGAGATTCGCTTGTAAACAATTTGACTCGTGGGTAAAAAACAACTTCATTAACTCATAACCTATTAATTATAACTAAGCCTTCTTCCCTGCCCTTAATATTCAGACCCTTTTTCGACGCCTGTTAAAAGGGGCTTTTGATAAATAGCTCAGCTATTCAGAGAATCGCGAAACCCAAACCAGTATGAAAAGTGTCTGACGAATGAAATTCCGCGCACAAGATCATAGCAATCGCCCAAGCAGGCCAAGACACCTCACCCACAAGGCCCATAGCTATTTCATCTCACCCCCATTCCGTTTTCAATACCATTGGATTGCCTGGTCACCTAGAAATCTTCATTTTGGGAGTGATCTGCACTCCAGAGGTTAATACTGAACGTCCCCCTAAACTTCTCAGGGCAGCCTAGTCCCTAATGTTTGGGACCACAAATTCGTAGCTATAGCCGTATCAGTATTATGCTAAACCAACCCTGTTAGACTTGAACAAGGCTTAACATTGATCAAATTAGACTATCGTAGCCAAATAGCAGTTGGGAGCGATGATGAAGTTAAAATATAAATCGTTTATGCCCCTAGCGATCTCAAGGGATCTGGTTCCACAATACGGCCTCAATTAAAACGCCAGGGATAGGCTACTAATAGGCCCTGGGCCGTTCGGGAATAAATCCTGAACTTTTGAGAACCAAAGTAGATTAAATAAATATAGCTCCATGAGTATCATGATCAGGGTGCTCTAGAGACTTATGGCTCTGGCTGTACCATTAGTTTTGACAAATATGAAGTTTGGTTACTTGCAATATTTACTTTTAAGTCTTCCCTTTTTGTTCGGGCATCACACTCAGACGCAGCCTTCAGTAATCTTGTGTTTATATTTTAGACTCTGAGTAGAATTTAATTGCTTAGAGAAGACCGTAGCCCCCGATCCTTGCCTTACATACCCAGGAAAAGGCCAATTGACATCCCCCCCCAGAAATCGGCTGTTCTTTCAAATACTGTTCCTCAGAACAACCACCCAGAGATCTTACCATATGTAGCTATCGCAATTATTGGCTGTAGGGATGCGTTGCAAGTCATTCTAAACCACCAGAGCCCTAGAAGCAAACATCGGAGCTCTCGCCCACGCCGCCCTCTGTTCTATATCCTCAAGATCGTCCCTCGCATCCGGGACCAAGAAGATTGGCGGATTGCGGCTCGGAATCTCGATTTGTCGGAGGATAACTGTGGCCGACCTAGTGAGGTAGCGCACCGAAATCCAGCCGATAAAGCTAACGCACAAGACTATCGCAAACACAACTGTAAGTATCACATAACCCTGCAGCATTACTGCTTCCAGGATGTTTTTTGTGTGATGGTGGTGTTGGTATTTTGGGGGGCTTGAATACGAGATACAATCGCGGTTCGACGCAGGAGGTAAGGTGGAATAAAGACGAAGGTAGTTTATGAGTACTGCAAATTCGAGAAACCCCAGGCGTATGTGGTATGTCGGACGGAGAAAGCGTCAGTCGTGGAGAGAAGTATACAAGATAGACGTAGGCCGGGCAACTTGTTGCTGGCCACCTACCATAGAATGTTTGTAGCAACTGCTGACCCCAAGCTTAAGCCCACCTCCAAAAATCAGAAAATGTAATATATCCCCCAGATCTAATCCAAGATCATGTATTACACATGTAGAAACGGAGTTCATCCAGGTAGTAAATACTAGTGATGGCTATATTATCAACTCACTATCTAGGTTCTAGCTCCCTGCTTCCAAACTACAAGCAAAATATCATTAGCGGAGAAAAGTACATATAATCAGTATTTCCGCGGCAAAGAGTTTGCGTGTTCGGACAAGTCTGATGGTCAGTGATCTCCAGGGCCCCAACACTAGATTCCCAAGGTGAGCACAATGGCAGCACAGGCCATGGCTATTGGTCTAGTATTATCATGTACAACCCTGTGCAGCTATTCTCGTGGTGGGCTTTAAACTTACAACGACCTCAGTCAAACGGAACTCAGAATGAACTTAATATTTCTACAGGTTGTAGCTGAAAGGCTTGTCTACGGTGAACAAGGGCAGGACCATAGACGGCGGACCTCTCCAGAGGAAACTGCACCCAAAGTGCCCTGTCGGGCACCATGAAGAATTACATGAGGCCTGTTAAAATATAGCACAGAAGCACAAAGCATATATACATAAATGGCAGACAAAAACGCAAAAGACCAGAAGATAGATAGACTTAATACCCGCCCTTGCTGGAAAGCTATCGTGCGGACCAGTACCCTTCTGTCCATCCAGTTCTACATGTATAAGGGGCGCCGGCCTGTAGTCCGCCCTCGGCCGTTTGGGACATTTAACTCCCCTTCTCTCAAAATTTAGGGTCGCAATACTAATCTCTTTCTTCCATTTGATCAAACTAACATGGTGATATAGATCCCAAACCACTATAGCTATATAAAGCCACCGCTTTAGGTGCTTAGCTTTCAGCGACCAAGCTCTAACACACCTTTAAAATAATCTCAAACCCTAAACCCTGTGTTCTAATTACAGTCCAGACACAGGCCCCGCTGCGGAAACACGAAACCCAGCGATCTGGGGGGCAAAATGTCTGCATCACGAGTATTAGCGGACTAAGCAATTAAACACAGCCAAAAAAAAACTTCGAAATTTTCAAGATGTGGTCGGAAAATCCTCGCCCACCCCCCCCAAAGCGCACTAAAAATAGGCCACTTCACGACTTTCAAACCGTGTTTCCGGTTAGTGAATAAATAAAATTAACTCTACTGTTAGATCCATAAGTCCACAAATACCTACTCTCTAGTCTTTTATCTACTCTCTTCTCTACTCTCTAGTCCTTTTTCTACTCCAACTATTGCTGTTGAAGCAATGAGAGCCAAGAACTAGTGGTCGAGTGGCTGGCACATGTGGATTTGTATGGCAACGCCATATATAAAAGCTACATTCCTCCAACTTCCCCCCTAAGCTCTCCTCTACCATTCTTGCTAATTTGAGTATGAAGATAAAATAAAGCAGGAAAGTAAGAATCCACGGATTTCCCAGGCTTCTGGCATAGCTATTTCCCCAATCCATTAACAGGGATCTGGTTTAAAAAAAGATCGTGAAGTGGCCTATTTTTGATGTGTTTTTTTTTTGGGGGGGGGGGTGGGCGAGGACTTTCCGACCACATCTTGTTTTAATCACCTCACTCAATAACTACATCTCACTATATATCTACATTAGCTAATCTCACCAAAAAGTCAAATTTGGCCTGTAACACGCCTACAATAGGCGTCTCTTGGCCCATCGAAGATCTAGACGACGTGACAATAACCATAGATTGCTGCTCACCATGGCCAATCTAGAGCTATTGATAAACTACATACAGTATTTCTCCCAATACAAGGGGTTAAGACCACGATAGCTTTCCACACCTACTCATCCCAGGTACACGCAGTACCCGCCTCTCTCCACCATTTATTCATTTCTCCGCATGCGCATCTAGATAGAAAAATCCAAACACACAAACTTTAATAAAGTGTTCAACTCCGGCGGAGAAGATGCGATTCAACAGTAGCTAATCTCTACCACCAAACCACGCACATCTCTCACCAAAAACTACAACTGCACGATGCAAGTACATGTAGCTATACGTATACGATACAGTTGACCCTACCATATACCAAATTTCAAGGCTTTTTTCCCTTGTTGAACGCAGGCGTGGCGAGGAATACGCGTGCCAACACCTAGACTTAAGTGACACCATATACTACTACTACTACTACTACAGAGTCCGAACAGAGTATTCCCCATCCTGCATGCGCGCGCCGCGAGAACAGCTCATAACGGAACGAACTATGTACCCGCGGACAGGACAAGACAAACCCTACGAAGCCCATATAACCCAGAAATCAGTGCGCCTACTGTACCAGCTGAAGTGGGCCAAGAAGGCTGCAGCTGGACAAGGTCAATTTCAGGTTTTGAAGTACGTACCGTAGAATCACCTTTATCGCTGATCCTCCAGACCAGAATTCTATCGCGTGCACGGAACGAAACGTGTTTGTTCATGCCAGCGAGTTTTCAGGTCTGATACCTATGTATGGACTTCCGTCCTAGGAATATCTTGAGTCTAGCATATATATATATCACTATACGCCCCAGCAAGCCCGTCAGGGTTCCGTCCAGGATTCTAAGTACGTGGAAAGAGGAAAGAAGCCCGTCAGCATTTCTTATTTTGTGGGTTCGTAGGTTCTTAGACTACTATTCCCGATCAGCCAATTACCAGGACAGTCCAAATACCAGAACACGGATTCTGGTAAGAAAACTTGCTTACATCCAGCAGGGTAGCCAAATTTGCTCAATGAGAAATACAGCCGACTCTCCTGGTATTTCGACCGTCCTGGAATTTGGCTGATCTGGAATAGTAACTATTACTTTTTTTACTTTTTACTTTTTCCATATGGCCATATCTCATGTACCCGCATTATATTCACGAACTATCACTCGGTATCGGATATACTTAGGCCCACTGGAACTACCGTTTTCTCCCCCCCCCCTCTCTCTCTACGAGGAACACAGTTTCCCAATTCAAATTCACACAGGGCAGACATAACCCGTACTGTCCGGCTAACACAGTAAAGCTACCAACGCTTTTCCAGGCAGGGACTAAACAGACTAAACAGACTTAAAAAAACTCCATGGAACCCAGCCCTGTTTTTGTTTTATGCGTTGCTTTTTTGAAACAACGCGAGCTCGGCCCAATGCAAATTAATAATATTACAACATACAAGAAACATCCAACACTCCCTCTCCCCTTCCCCCCTCCCCCCTCCCCCCCCGGTCCCCCCATCTCCAGATCAGACCCTACTACATCCATACCACCAAATAACCCAACCCTCATATCACGTGTCAATGCCACACCATCAACCCCCACCGATAGCTACTCAGAGCTATATATCCCACTCTCCAGCCCATTTGTAAATTCCCGGCCGAGCAGGCTGATCTACGAGTGTCTGTCTACATGTATGTATCAAGAGCCATCTCCGCGACCTTCAAGACTCAGCTGAAACAGAGTCCTGCAGACAGCAACAGGAACTCTGGCGTGCATAATCGTGTTTTCCAGCCTCGTGACTATCGTTTAGTTTATAGGTCACTAGACCGTCCTCCTTCCCGCGTCCTTGGGGGGGGAGGGGGTTGATCGACAGACAGACCGACCTGCGGGACGGACGGACGGACAGACAGAGATAGTGAGGCGGATGGCTTCATCGGTATGGTATGGGCGATGCTGTAGCCTCAACAATTTTGGTTTACATGGGGGGTACGTAATTACCCACCGATGCTACCACCATGTTGGAGGAAACGTACAGACGGGGCGGGGAGAGGGGGAGGGGAGGGGAGGGGGGCGGATGGGTAGTCTTCCATCTAGATTACAGAACCACCTACTAATTCTCAGATTCCTCATCGCCACCCCACGGATCTACCACTGGCCCCTTCCTCTCTCCCTAATCCAACGCAGATAAACTAAAACCCCTCCAAAAAAAAACTGTGAACTGAACGGCTTATGGTATGGCAAAACCCATGGGGGTTCCAGAGGGGATCTGTCTGTCTGTCTGTCTGTTTTGTCTGTGCTGATTACCTCCCATCCGACTGGCCAGTCAGGCATCCAGTGTGCGCCAGCCATCCAAACAAAAGCGATGGTTTCTAAATATATTCCCCCTTGTATGCGGTCCCACTATTGGACGCAGCTTTGGGGGGGGAAGGTATGACGGTATGACACGCCTCGTTCCATAGACTTTCGAAAGGACCCAATGATCGCGTGTACAATGGCCTTTTTTTTATAAGCATTGATATTCCAGCACCTGAAAAGCCCGCTATGTATTTGGGGGGCGCCATCAGGGTCCACGGGGATTATCGATAAAGCTCTCTCTCTCTGATCGCGCCAAACCGTCCCAGGGACGGCCTCTTGTCCGTGTTGACCCTTTTTTGTTTTTGTTTGCTTGCCCGTCATCTACCAGGCGCCGGAGATTAGACTAGGCAGAGCTCGAGGGCAGCAGAGCTCCTCTCCCTTCTATGCCGCTAGCTAGTCCACGGTAGAAAAAAAGAGAGAGCCGGCTGCCAAAAAAATAAAAATAAAAAAAGCGGAATTGAATCGTAGCAAAACAAAAGGGTGTCAGGTGCGTTCGCTGTGCATTTAGGCAAACTCTCGCCCCTCCTCTTACTCTCTCTCTTCCCATTGACCACGTCCCAGCTGATCCACCTTGCTCGTGAGTTTGATGTTGACGATTCAATCGTAACGCACACGGCTGCACTGCCGTCCGTCAATCCCACATGCGTACCGATTCCTAGGGAGCTAGCTAGCTAGCTATCTTGGACCGGGCCGAAAAGAAGGTCTCGAAACGACCGTCTTACATCCTCGGGGGGGGGGGGTGAAAGGAGATTGCGTACCATTACTAGCTGTTCGTCCAACAATACTTTTCTGACGGAGGATATCGATAAACGTGGTGATCTTGATGACGTAGGGTTAGCAATGACGGTACTTACCACTACATGTAATATCGAAAAGCTCATTAATCCTTTTGCTGAATGCAATTATCTCTCTCTCTCTCCCTTTTTTTTTTTTTTTTTATTACAGCAGCTGCGCATGCGGAAGCAAATGTTCTTTTTTTTTGGTTCTGGCAGCCACTGAGATAATTTTCCGTCTCGCCAAACGCTCTTACCGTGCAAATTCCATTAAAAAAAAACTCCCCCCAATGTGAGATGAACTCCCTTACTCACCCCCCCCCGGGCCCGTTTTGGAGGACAGAAAAGAAAAGAAAAAAACAGGACGGTTTCGTCTATTGTCTATGGCGCGAGTCACCATCAGGCTGTTTCAGAACTCTTGGAAAGGGGAGGAAGGGCATAAGTGGTGACTTCGCTAAAGAGTGACAACGGGGGGAAGTAGAGAGAGAAGAAGAAAAAAACACAGAAGGGTTGTCAACGTGGTCCCACCTGCGAGATGGAGGTGATTAGCGTGCCAGAGGAGGGGGGGAATAAGTTGTGTCATCGAAACGCTGAAAACCATGACATTATGCAGGCGGAGCGTCATTGATGGGTATGAATTACTGTGGTGATGGGAGGAGAGGGGGAAGGAGAGGGGTTTTTTTTTTGTGACGGAGGTAAAACGAGGTGATGGTCACTTCCACACGTAGCGAGCAGGAAGCTGTTCTCTCTGGCTGCACGCCCATCGTGGGAGTCAAGCGGCCTACTGAATGTGACCGAAGTACATTTGGCCTCAGGAACAGTGCGGAGCGGAGGAAGACAGCAATCGCTGTCGGGGGCGAAACGATGATACAGTTAAGACTCTGAATCCAACATCGCCGTGCGCTGGTCGTTCGCCCGGGAGTCTGATGCGACTGAGGGCGATTGAAGTGAAGTGACGATCGCCGCAGGACGGTGGTTTCATCGTGGGGAAAACGGCAGGATGGCGATCGTGGGAGGAGACGAGCAGAGCAGGGCAGACAGACGACAGACGACAGACAGACAGACGACAGACAGACAGACAGACGACAGACAGACGGACAGACATTGCTCCGAGCAGTGTAATTGAGAATTGCTAAAATAAGGCACGATAACTGTACATTGTCACCAAAAATAAGAGGAGAGCAGATGGGTGTTGTGCTGGAGAGACGGGGAGCAGCACGCCTGTTGCTGTTCCTGTTCCTGCATATTGCTGCTACTGTTACTACATGTACTCTGTTGTTTTGCTGCTGCTGCTATACTGTGCGGTGCGGTGCTGCTGGACTCAGCTGTACTGCACGCTGCACCAGCGGGGTCACGGAACAACCCGTGTTATCGATAAGCGTGGTGGGGCCATCCACGCTTTTTCAGCCTCATCCCACCCCGCCAACCTCACCCCGTCGCTCCACTGCCCGTCCGCTCCACCTCCCCCCAGCCACATCCCCAAGATGCCCGCCCCCCTGCCGCCCTCCCCCACAGGCGCCCTCGTCACCTTCCCCCCGCCGCCAGACTCCCCTCAACGCCTCTCCCCCGAACCCACAGAACCTCCCCCGGCCGCTGCCACCAATGGCCGTCCGTCTGCCGCCGCCGAGGCAGTGCTCAAGCCCTCCGAGCCCGTCCCCGCAGCCTGGGCCACGCGCGAAGTCCGCGGCATCGAATTCAACAGCTACCGCGACCGTCTCGTGACCGTCTCGGATCTGATCGCCGGCATGGAAACGATCGGCTTCCAGGGCTCCAACCTCGCGCGCGCCGTCAAGGTGGTCGAGCAGATGCGCTCCTACCGGCACGACGAGACCGGCGAGAAAGCGCACATCTTCCTCGGCTACACCTCGAACCTGATCTCCTCCGGCCTGCGCGAAACGATCCGCTTCCTCGTCGAGCACAAGCACGTGTCGGCCATCGTCACGACCGCCGGCGGAGTCGAGGAGGACTTCATCAAGTGTCTGGCCCCCACGTATCTTGGTGCCTTCCACCTCGACGGCGCAGACCTGCGCAGGAAGGGCCTGAACCGCATCGGCAACCTCGTCGTCCCCAACAACAACTACTGTCTCTTCGAGGACTGGATCATCCCCATCTTCGACGCCATGCTGGAGGAGCAGGAGGCCAGCCCCGACGAGGTCGTCTGGACGCCCTCGAAGATGATCGCGCGCCTGGGCAAGGAGATTGACAACGAGCAGAGCGTCTACTACTGGGCCTACAAGAACGATATCCCCGTGTTCTGTCCCGCGCTGACGGACGGGAGCATCGGTGATATGCTGTACTTCCATACTTACAAGACCGCGCCGAAACAGCTCAGGTGCGATATTGTGGGCGACATCAGGAGGATCAACTCGCTCGCCGTGCACGCGAAGAAGGTTGGCTCGATCATCCTGGGCGGCGGGGTCATCAAGCACCATATCTGCAATGCGTGCTTGATGAGGAACGGGGCGGAGTGGGCTGTCTTCGTAAACACCGCGAGTGAGTTCGACGGAAGCGACGCAGGCGCGAGACCGGACGAGGCTGTGAGTTGGGGGAAGATCAAGATGGATGCCGAATCTGTCAAGGTAGGGCTTCTTCTTCCTCCTCATCTCCCTAGGTGTATCCAGCAGCTGCTGACTTGGTTGTCTACAAGGTCTATGCGGAAGCTACCATCGCGTTCCCGATGATTGTGGCTGCAACTTTTGCTAGGCCTCCTGAGCCTGAGCCTGAGCCTGGGGAACATGAGATGGATGAGAGTACCATCACCTTCCCACATGATTAAGCTCAAGGTTGCATCTCGTCTTTTCCTATTTTCCATGGATACCGAGGGGGGCTAAAAGTTTTTGTATTTCCCGATGGCATTTTGTTTTCTGTTCTGCATCTACATCTGGGAGTGCATTTCATCGTGAGGGTTTTCGCTCCTACTTTGGGTTGGCATAGATAAAATAAAGAATCTCTTCCTACTCAGCCAATTGTCGCCCAGGCCGCAGCCCTGGCGGCAGAATAGTTCACTAAGCTTAGGTTTTCCATGTGACGGAAACTTACAGGATACAGCAAGACGAGGCGCCCTTCAAATCACAACACTACAAGCCATACCTAGAGAGCTGGCGAGAAGAAAAAGCTAAAAAGAATTGCTCCAGTAGAGATTTGAACTCCAGATCTTCGCATTACAAGTGCGACGCCTTACCCCTTGGCCACAAGAGCTGGTAATGTCCAGCTAGCAAAAATGAACAGTATGAACATTTGCAACTAAAGATTCCTCCAACCGAAAATAGGTTTTCAAACCCGAAAGCCTGTGAGTATCGCTAGCAGAGCCCACCGGAGCCCCCAAACCCAGCCAGCTTCGGAACACGCCGATACCCAGGTGTCAGCGCTATGCTTAAAAGGGAAATCGAGTGATACTCCATGACCTTTGCGCAAGAGAGGGTATCTTTAGCCTTCCCGGCAAAGGGTTCGGGATATAGATATAAATAGTACTTATCTGCTAAGATTGGTGGATTTGGATAGCATCTCTGCCTATGGGGGGGGGGAATGGTTGTTACGCCAGGTTACTCTCCTCCGATTGGTATTATGTATTCTGACGTCGGGGAGTGGATACAAAAAAAAAAAAAAACTGCACATCTGTAGTCCAACGCTTCTTGTATACCTGTCTCTCCTCGGCCCCACTGTCAGCTCGCAGTGCTTCTGCGGGTTAGTGATATAGGTAGGGCAGGGCGTTATCTCGCTAAGGCAGGTTAGGGACTAACCTAAGGTGGATTTATAGTATGTCACTTACATAGAACGCCGGGAATCCGCGAGCTGTATTTATTTGTCGGGGCAGCAACTTTATTTACGTTGTGCTTCGAGGAAAGTTGGTTGTTGGCGAGTGAATGGATCGAGTGATTCTTGGTGAACCTCAATGGTACATTAGCTCCAAGTATCGGAAGGGGTAGTAGCTCCTCGGAGCTAGTCTTGAAAACAGGTAATCCCAATATAGACTAGCAAGTTATATTATATAAGGTAGAGCAACACGCCATATACCCAGTATCAGCCCGAAATAACATTCACGAAATATCACTCGGCGACGATACTCCACATCAGGATGTCCCACCAAGCCCGCAGCCTCCTCAGCTAATACTTTGTATGTATGTAGCTTACAATGTGCATTATCTATCCTATCCATAGCCTTGCCTGATATTTCTTCCTTCCCCCTCTCCCTTCCCCCCCCGGTTATCAGCTAGAAAGCGCCTACAAGAGTATGTAAATGTCCAAGTCAATACCTGCATAGCATATTCCAAGGCCGGCAGGTCTGTGCTTGTGAACTGCATTCGGTATTGGACCAACAATAAAAGCACTTTAGTTCTCTTATCATTCGATGTACGTCATTTTTTTATTTTTTTATTTTTTTTTCCCTGCAACACCTTTCTCTCTCTCTCTCTCCACGAGGAGTCTACCTTTACCGAGAAATCGGGATCTTAACTAAGCCACAAATCCCTCCCCCCCTCAACCAGTCGAAGAAGAAAAGCGCCTCTTCACTCAATGGACACCCTATTACCCCATAGCCGAGATCCCGATTGCTTGGGGAGGGGGGGTGATCTCTGTGAGGGGTGAAGAGTTGTCTCGTTTTCTGCCGTTTTTACTTTTTTTTTTTGCCGGATTCCTCGGAGGCCTTCCAATGGGCTGGTCCGGGCTACGAGCTCTCTCGACCCGGCCCATGTGGGGAGCTATAGGCCGTGCAGCCTATATGGGCCCAGCAGCAGGTCACACGGGCATTGCAGATGCATGTCAACGAACGAGGCAGATGGTGCATATGGCGGACAATCGTAGCTCTTGGAAGCTCCCATCCAGATCGTCTGTGCGTGGTGAAGTCAAGAATGCTGCAGAGCACTTGAATACTCTCTCTCGAATAAGTGTGTAGATCGCTGACCCTGTAACTGTCGTGCCATTGGAGGATACTTGGTTTTGTTTGATCACGAAGCTGAACATCACGATGCGTCGTTTCAAGGCGGGTACCCGAAACCTAGGGACAATTTAAAACTGATGTGATATATTATCATAATAGTACATCTACTTTACAAAAGAAAACTCGTTATCGTAGTCACCATACCGCTCCATAACCCGTCTTCATTATTCGTCCTCGTTCAGTATTCGTCCAAACATAATAATAAACGCCCCTCCAAAGACAAAACGCCCCCGCCAGTTCCCCCCCTCCCCCCAACGAACCCGTTATGATATCCCTTAACGCCCTTTATACAAATGCACCAGTACAAACGTTCAGTCCAGATATCCAGATCTAGAGAAGCATTAAAAAAAGGAAACAGGAAACAAACGCCAAAAATACACCTTACCAGCCCATATTGAAACCTTCCAATTTTCGGACACAAAATTCCATGAGCGCACTTCCGCTCTCCACCATCCAACTGCTATATCTTCCATCCCAAGGTTTGGTCGTACGCCACTCCACTCTCAGATACTTCTCATCCGCATATGCCTCTTCTGCCTCATCGTCCTCCCAGAGTGCTCTACGCGCTGTAAGAGTATAGAGTTCGTCTTCGTTGATTGGATCTCTGTAGGCGTGTCTTGAGATATCTAATCAAATAAGAATTAGCTCTTGTTTCAAAACCAGGGATGATTTCGATGGAAACTAGGGAATTCATACTCGCAGGATTGAAGGGCTGCTGTCTTTTCTTGGCTGCTAGTCTCTTCACTGTCCAATGGGCACCAAGGTCCTCGGATTTACCAAACTTACTTCGGCGTGGCGAGAGAAGGGGATTGATGAGGGGATTAAGCTTTCTGGGTGCCTTGGACATTGTGATGTTGAAGCGAGACATGTTAGGACTTCGAGGAGTTCGAGGAGTCCGGGGAACGGATAGCATCTTGGCAACTAGAGGAGTTTTTAGTCTAGCGATCGTGACATCAAACTAGTAAATATCATACCCTCAAGTTCATCCTGCTTCGACGGTGCAAGTACCAATCGCCTCACAGGCTTCTTCACCTCTACTGAGGCCGTAGCTGCGGCTGCCTGAAGTTGTTTCTCTAAATCTTCCTCGCCGGACTCGGTTTCCTCGCTGGTAGTGACTTCGATGTCTTTGGTTTCTTTAATATCCTTTTCAGTCGTTTCAGCGTCAACTTCTACTTTGGTAGCTTCTTTCTCTTCGCTTACTTCTTCCAGGGACTCTTCGGCCATTTCATCGTCTTCGCTCATGGTCACATCTTCTTCTTCGATAACTCCCTCGGTAACAGTCACATCCTCGGGGATAGCGTCGGCGATGTCTTCATCAGTGCTCATGTCCGTATCCTCGCCGCTGCTGTTTGAATCCTCATCGGTGTCCTCTTCCATCTTATCTCCAACAGTTTCTTCCTCCACCTCAATTTTCTCTTCCTCCTTGACGGCCTTCCTTCTAGGTTTCTTTTCATCTTCCATTTCGCTTCCATCGGATTCTGATCCGGAGTCCTCCGCCTTGATTTTTCGTCGTATCAATTTTTTCTTTTCTTTCTTCTCTTCTTTCTTGTCGGTTTCCTTATCGCTTCCATCTCCCATCCCTTTCTTGTCTTTCTCCTCTTCCTTGCCCTTCGAAGAGGTTCGAGATGACTTCCGCTTAATTACCACTACATCGCCATCATCGTCGTCATCATCATCGTGTTCTTTCTCCTCATCTTCTTCCTCTAGAGTTGTTGGTAATGCAGGTCTTGATGATTTCCTTCTTGATGATCTTCTGGGAGGCTCCTCGTCCTCGTCCTCCTCGTCCTCTTTCTTTGTTGCACTCTTTGGTGAAGTCGGCGGACCCAGCCGTACCAACTCATCACCACCTAGTCTCTTGCTGACTCTCTCCTTGACGGTGCCATCCTTGCTTGAGGGTTCTGTGGCTTCTTCCTTTTGTTCTTCCCTCTTCTCTGCATCTTTGATTTCTACATCGTTGCTCGGCCCCTTCTCTTCCTCCTCCTTCTTATCAATCGACATATCCTTTCCCGATACCTCCTTCTCGTCTTCACCCTTCGAACTAGAAGCCTGTTCCGCGGTAGGGCCGGAATCAGCGTCATCCTCAGTGGTGGAAGCGGCAGTAGTGGTGGTCGTACTATTGGAAGCGTCTTCAATCTCCATATCGTCTTCCGTAACCGTAGCCGTAGCCTCCATCATCTCAACGCTAAAGCCTGCTTCAAGGTTAGTGACAAGGGCACACGAGTGATAATCCATGATCCTTGGTAAAAATGTACCGGTAAAAGTAGAAGCATCAAAGAACTTGAAGTCCTCCTCAGAAGCCATTGGCTCACAGAAGACATCCAGATCTTCATCGGAGTCCATACAAATACCCGAGTCGGCACGCTGCAACTGTCGTTGCCGGATAAACTCTCGTCGACGTAGACGCACAAATTCAACTGACTTTCTCGGTGGGCTGGAGCTTAGGGATCGCTTTCGTTGGGGCTTCTTGGGTGAACAGAGTCTTTTATAGCTGGGCAGGAACAGAACATCTCGGTTGTCAAGGACTCGGACTTTACAATTGTTGGTGGAAGTGGGTGAGAGTTCTTGGTCGTCCTCGACGAGGGATCGCTTGATACCCTGTGTCACAGGGTCAAGGATGAACCGAGGTTCCTTCGCATATGTCCAGGAGCGCCGGGCACCTGTGGGGACAATGCAACGAGGCTCGAACATGCCTACCAGGCGGACCCGTTTGTTGGGACCGAGACGAGAGCTCGGGTTCGACTTGCGTTTTAGGCAGGCTGGTAGACTTGGGAGAAAGAACATTATGGGGGAAAGAAAAAACAAAATAGGGAATAAGAATGGAAAATGCAAATGCAAATGGAAAAAAAGGTTTTTGATAGAAAGCTATAGCTTCTCTCGTCGAGAGATAAATATTGAGGAATTAGGTACAAGAGGTAAGTAGGTAAGTAACAGATGTTTTGTAAAGTGTTGCTGTGCAATTGCAATGCGGCAATGGGGAGGGTTTTGAGGCGGGGAAGAGGGGACGGGGGGGGTATTTGAATTATCCGGGGATACAAGAGACGACTGGGTGTCTTGAATTTTTCTTCTTCTTATCCCGGAACCCACGTCGGTGAATGGGAAAAAACGGATGTAATCGAAAGATTACCGAACCAGCAGATAGCAGCAGGTTTCAAAGGGGGGGGGGTGGTGGAGGGAGAGGGGAAGATCTCGTCCGAAACCAGGGTCATCATTGAGCATAAAAAAAAGATTTAAAATAGTTGGAGCAACGGGCAACTAATTGACCTGTGAGCCTAGAGGTGCAATTGAGTTGAGCAATTGAAACGAGATTTAGGGAATGGAGTATATTCCAGCAGTAAGACGATTGACTGACTGCACATTCAGTTGCAGCACCCAGGAAGTACTGCACTCTGCTCTACTCAACTCAGATGGGCTCGTACTCTGCACCACCCACAGTGGATTCTGATAAGCCATGCTGTCATACACCCTGTGCCCCCATCAATGGATAGAACCAGTAATGCACCGGGTGCAGATACTCAACTGGAGGCGTTGCGATGGGCAGAAAATGCAGAGACGTGTTCGCCGGATGCGAGGGGAGGGTGAGTGGATTGACGTGGAGCCAGTCACTCGGACGGCGGCGATGAGGTTCGCAGGCTGCCAGCACATGATGGTCGCTTTGGGACTGAAAAGGTTTTGCTGGTGCTTGGCGCATGGCGCGTGCAGTGAGGCTAAGCGCAATGGGATTGGCCAGCTTCCGGACTGCGGAACCGGGGTACCGCTAGCCGCGAAGTACAACGTAATGCGAGTGGGTTTCTGGGGGATCAATGGGCCAAATGGACGATGTCTGGGAGAGGAGAATTGAGTGCCTTTCCGTCTCTCGTTTCCTCTGCTCCTTCTCCTGCTTCTCTATCTCCGTCGCTATCATGATCGTCTGTCTATCCTCCGTCTGTCTGTACTGTCTTACTCCTCTGCTCCGCCAGGGACTGATTCTCGAGTTGCATGTCCGCTGCTGCGGGAGTAACCGAGCGTGCATGACGGCAACTGCTCGACTGCTCAATATGGCATGCATGACATCAGGCAGAATCCGTGCGACAACTACCGTCCAAAACCGTCCAATGTCTCCCCCATCTTTCGGCGGTTTATATAACCTTATTGAAGTCATTTGTAGTCACTCGGCGTGAATTTACCTCATATGTCAATGATCAAAATTCATGAATTTATCTACTTTCTGGCACAGTCTCCCCAGCGCCGTTCTCGCACAGAGACTTATGACACCCCTCCAATCTTTTTATTCGTTCCAAAATAAGCTCAACGCTAGAGCACTCGATCTCTGCCTTTGGTTTTTGGTTTTTTCCATCCAGATCATCTAAGACACATTCCACAGCCCCCCCTTCCTCTCGGCTTGGATGGATTTACAAATACGGGTGTAAAGTGCAAAAAAGTAAACACACATCTCCTAGGCTACAGTAGCCTGACGTAACTAGTAGAGGATAAAATTTCTCCGCCTTTAGGGCTGCCATCGAGATCGTATAGGAGCACTTTATTTTAGCTATGTCGGTACATGCTCACTCTTAGTCAGGCCTTGACTAGAATGTTCTCACTCACCTCCGAGGCTGGGTACTAAAAGAGAAAAAAATTATGAATAGAGATGTAGGGGGACACTTACGGAAAGCTTTTCCTTCAACAGCAAGGGTCCCTTCAAGTGAAAAATACGAGACTAAAGCTTTGTTCACGAATTCGACACCTTAGCCCCTACACTCGTCATCCGATCGTAAGGCTTGTCTCGTGGCTTCGAAGGCTTTTCGCGAGGGTGTTCGAACAATATTCCCAAGATCAAGGCTCGGAAATTAGACAGACTGCCGAGCGGCTGTAAGGGGCTACGAGGCTATGATACGCGCACTACGCACAGCGTGCTCAGAGACTTCAACAATAGGCTCGGTCGAAGGAAATATATAGTATCTGCCAATAATTGCGTAGAATGCTTCTGTAGACCTTCGTGCCCGGTAAATAGGTCTTGGTGAGACTGAAACATCGTGGTTTACAAAACCTCTGATTCTTTGAGGTGTAGAGCCCAGTATCTATCAAGACAACCTTACCACCTGGGCAGCTCCACCCCCCGGGATCACACGTGCCCACAGTAGGCTGAAAATTTAGAAAGCGTCCAAACTTTAAACGCACATGAAACATTATGAAGTCATGGGAAGAACCGAGTGAGCACCCATGCCGCAATTAACATCAACTACCCCAACACCAGCACCTCCCTCCCCCAACCTAAAACCAAATCTCCTGCCAAAACACTCCCGTATCCATACCTAACCTATATCCACAATCTTCACCGAACACGACCACGACCACGACCACGACCACCCCTACCTGTAGCTCTGCTGTTAATCTTAGCATGGGTAATCCTCTCCGGAGTTTCGGCTTCAGTGCAACTCCACGTAATCCTAAAAACTCCGCCTCAAAGACCATTTTTAGCTCGCGTGTTCGCACCCCCCTCATGCTTGTAAGTAAGTATGCTAGACACGATATGCACGGCAGACCGGGTATATTTGCTAGAGTGGTATGTGGAGGTTGCGAGTGCGGGCTTGATTAGAATTTCATAAGCAGCTTGTAGGGGGGAGGGGGGGTTATCTTTCTTGTCGGCTTGAGACGTTGGAGGGGTGAGGGATGAGGGGTTGCGTAATTGCTTGGGGGTTCCGGGGTGGGTGTGGGGGTTTTGGTATGGGGGGTGTTCACTAATTGATTGATTGTCTTACCCTTAAAACATCTTTGTTACGGTAGATAGCCCACCCGCCTTGCCTGGATGTTTTAGTCTTTACAGCTAACGGTGCAGATTACGTAGAGCGGTTTGCATATTTCGATGGGCTGGAGTGGAGAGCTAGATGCCGATGATTTAAGAGGTCGAACTTCCACTAGCGGTATGGTTGGAGTTTTTTTCCACATAAGCTGGAACAATATCAGGAATATTTGCTCTACGTTTGAACTTGGAGATACGAATTTACTTATTTTGGTTTGGCTTAAAGGTATAAGTTAGAAAAACAGTTATGCATAGTTACTCTAAAAGTTACAATCTGAACTTCTAGTAGCCATCATGCCTATTGATCAAGACTCAGTATCGACTAGTAAGTATACTCTCAGCATCTTAGTTGCTTGTGATATAGCATTTAAAACGAAATGCATCCCCCGATGTCGTTGTGCTAATTCCACCACGGTGTTTTCTATCTCTTGGACGGTAGTCTAGATTCCTGCCGACCCGTTCCCTCGATCCAGCTGAGTCTAGGAGGTGATACTACCAAAAAATAAAAAAATCCAACAACCCGAATCCAGAGAGAATTTATCATTTCCAATGCGAATGATTCTCATGCGCTTTGTGTATATAACCAAGGTAGCTATAAGTCACTCTTACCAGAAACATCTAGCAAGTACCATCAGACTTTTCCAATTTTCTGACATATACTGACTAGAAATGAAAATCTGAAAATCGACTTTCGATAACTAGTGTCATCCGTAGGTCACACTTCGTGGCCTAACGCATAGAGGTGAAATATCGATTTGTGGCTTGTGAAGTGATAGTATTATAGCTTCTAAATACACGTTTAGCCAACCAACCAACAAAATTAGCATCCATGGAATCTTTGTGATTTTAGCTAGACATGTTACATTTCTCTTTTCAGACTTCAAGGATTTCAAAGTAGAAAAAGCATTCGTATGAATAAGATCGGATATTAATATAAAACTAAATGAACTAAATTTAACTTGGCAGTTGCTGGTAGTTTCCGGTAGTGCTCTGGATGCACAAATTGATCGCTATACAAGGTCTGTGGGGCAGAATTAACGGCGCGATGGCGCCGCCCATCCTAAACAACTGAACAGCCGGCTTAGCCTTTTTCGACCTATCAAAAACATTAGTAAATGTAACACCAGTATATCATGAATGGAATAAATCCTCTGCATTCCCGTGAAAGCTGATAGAAGGAGGGTTTCAGAGGCTCGACGGTTTATCGACGAGCTATTCCAGAAATAAAGTAAACGAGCATTCGGCGTTAGCGTTGAAACAAACAATATCTGAACAATTTGCGGCAGATTTTATAGATGCAGTCTATCCCCTTCAATATACTCTACTCTTAAGTTATGCATCTAGCAGCAAGCAGAATATGCCGTCTAGACGCTAACGAGCAGCCTTGCTAACGTCTAAATGTCATGAGTCCCAGATTTCTCCGTCTTTGAATGCGAAGGTCTAAGTAGTACGGATGAAGGCGCAACCTATTGAAGTGAAGTCAGCTCAAACACATTAAGGTAACGACATACCTCAAACAAACAACCACGATTAGTGTGAATAAATATTCGATGATTACGGGTACCTTTGATAGGATAGGTGACGTCCAAAACGAAAAGGCATTTTGGTGGAAGACGAGTATAATGTAAAATCATAGTGCAATTTTCCTTCATTACAGCTCGAGGATGACCTATTAAAGTTAATAATGCTTTTTCCAGTAGCCTCTGATCCAGTGATAAGGCTCGCGGGATGCAATGGGGATCTATTCATCAACAGCCCCATCTTCCCCACAATATCTCAACTCTGGTTTTATGCTACTGCAAAACAATTAAGAGATATATGGGGGTTCCGTCTTAAACCTGCCAGTAGACTTACATATCAATTAATCGTGTAAATAATATCTACGGCTATTCAATAGCTGTGAATAGCATGCCGTTGCTATAAAGAATCAAGAAATAAGTCGTTAAACCCTAAGGATATAGCAATCATGAATAAGATGAATTGTAGGTGATTGCTGTAGTGACTATTCATTCCATGTAAATCTAATACTGCTAGTACTTTGATAAATTATAACGTGGTAGTTGATTATATGGTTTTAATGGGCTAAAGAGGAAAGGTTGAAACTTGAAGGACAAGGATAAGGAAGGATGGGAGCTCAAGGATGAAGTTGAAGCATGGAGGCCATATAGACTGCGTCTTGGCGGCATGTGCACTAATCCCGATCCAGCCAGACACCAAAACAACAACCAGCTTCACCCCCGGGACATCGCGACAACCTCCCAGCGACCTTGATATATAACCCACCGCAGCAATGGCATCCGGCTACAATCTCGAGCCGCAAACAAAGTAAGCCCTACTTAATTCCTTAATCCCAAATCCCCAATCCCCTAACCCAGCTAACCCTCTCCAGTGCTAAAGTAATCCTCAAAACCACACATGGCGACCTTGACATCGAGCTCTGGGCTGGCCAAACCCCCCTCACCTCTCGCAACTTCCTACAGCTCTGTCTCGACGGCTACTACAATGACACAATCTTTCACCGGCTCGTCCCCGACTTCATCCTCCAAGGTGGTGATCCCACTGGCACCGGGCACGGCGGTGAAGCGATCTACGATGGCGGTCTCTTCGCTGACGAGTTCCACTCTCGGTTACGGTTTAATCGCCGTGGATTGGTTGGGATGGCAAACTCGGGACGCAAGAATGACAATGGCTCGCAGTTCTTCTTGACACTTGGGGACACGAAGGAATTGACCGGGAGGAATACTATGTTTGGGAAGATTGTGGGTGATACATTGTATAATCTGGTCAGGATGGGGCAGGGTGAGTGTGAAGAGGAGACAGAGCGTCCAGTGTATCCGGTCAAGATTTTGGGAGCGGAAGTGGTGATTAATCCCTTCGAGGACATGAAACCGCGAGAGGTGGTCAAGAAGACGGAGACGTTGGAGGATGCGGCGAAAGCAAAGAAGGCTGCTGCAAAGAAAAAGAAGGGTGGGAAGGCGCTGCTGTCTTTTGGCGGTGATGAGGGTGATGAGCCCGCAGCTCCCATATCCAAGAAACCCAAGTTCAACACCCGCCTAGTTGTTGCTGCACCCTTGGACGACACCCTTATCGAGAAGAGAGAAGTCTCCAAACCCTCAAAAACAGGTTCCAAAAACCCCATCACCACCACCGAAACCATCACCTCCGCCACCGATACAGACTCCCTGGCCGAGCCCCCTCAACCTCCTAAACCCGACCCCAACCCCAATGCTGCCCCTACACGCAGTCCTTCCTCCTCCCCCGAGCCCCGCAAACCCCCATCCGCCCTCGCCCAAACTAACGCCCAGATTGCAGCCCTCCAAGCTTCCCTCCGTGCCCGCTCCACCGAAGACGCCACCACAACCACCACCAAAAAACCCAAAAAATCCCTCCTCGCAATCCAACGCGAAATGCTCCCCCCAACATCCGTCAAAGGGCGCAAACGCAAACGCGGAAAAGCCCGAGAAACCGACGCCGACGACGATGCCGCCATCGCAGCACTAAAGCGCTTCCAAAACAAGCTCGCTTCCGCCACCTTCGTACCCGCCGAAGACACATCTATGGTTGACCCCACCGCCGCCGACGCCACCTCCATCTCCCTCATCCCTGCCACTAAACAAGACATTCTCGACGAAGACCCAGAGTCGAATCTGTGTGATCTGCATTTCATCCCCAATTGCGCTTCGTGCGGACTCTACGATCGCGCGGGCCGGAGCCCGTCGCCTGAGGCTAGCGATAAGCTGTGGTCGCACACGCTGAGTTTTGAGAAGGATCGGCTGGGGAAGGATCTGACGTGGAAGAAGAAGAATGAGGAGTTGAGCGTGATTGATCCGCGGGAGAAGGAGAAGGAGATACTAGGTGAGAATAAGGAGAAGCGGAAGGGTGGTGGCA
Source organism: Gyromitra esculenta (assembly GCA_038503075.1). Classification (NCBI taxonomy): domain Eukaryota; kingdom Fungi; phylum Ascomycota; class Pezizomycetes; order Pezizales; family Discinaceae; genus Gyromitra; species Gyromitra esculenta. The sequence continues at coordinate 1,098,104 of JBCAML010000008.1, read as the reverse complement.
GGGGAGCTTTTGGGAAAGGGTTTGGAGGCGCTGGGGGAGGAAGGGAGTGGGATCGGAGGAGGGAGGAGGGGGGACCGAAGGGAAGTGGTAGCGGGAGCGGGAGCGGGAGCGGGAGTAGGCCTGGAAGGGAGCGAAGGTAGTGATGTTGGTTGTTTGGGTGGCGATGGTAGTTGACTTCCGGAATTGATATATGATTGCGGGGAGAAGTGGGTGTAAGAATATTTGAGGGGCATGAATTTGTAGTTTTAGATTTTTACTACTTTTTGCTGTTTTATTTTCTATCACGAGGCGTTATCCCTATTTTGCTGATTTCTTTCCTACGAGTCTGTCTGTTGAGGCTTTTGAAAACAGAGGTTTTGTGTAGTCGGGCTGGAGTCTTTTTTAAGAGACCCAGACGGATTCTGACCTCCACAACTTCTAGCCTGCGTTACTCAGTCAATTTTTTTTTGGACTTTGACCTTTATTTTTTGTATATCTAGAAACGCACGCACTTCCTCAAATATCAAGCAATTATGACGTCAGGCGGAATAATTGTCCACTTTTATGAGCCAGTCGAAGGTTTAGATCACGACTTTGCGGTATTCGCAGAGAGCGGGATCTTTAACATCCTTAGTGTTCATACCTACGCTCCAGATGGCACTGCTCTACAGATATATAGGGATCCTACATACGGAGTTGGCGAGCACCTGATTTCACCATTTTAAAAAGCTCCTATCACACAAAACGAAGAACTGTGGAATAAACTAATGCCTCGTGTCAGGATGTGTAACAAACTTAGTATAATACCACATGTTATCAGCAATACTGTCAGTTGAATGCAATCATTGAACTTAGTAGGCGACTGTTACCCTATTTAGCAAGACAGCCACTGAGAACTACATATAGTTACCCTACCCTTCAGGGTCAGCGAAAGTCCGCCTAAAAGATTAGATATATTCTCCATATCCAGCTTTAGCTACGTTGTTGGTCTGCTGAAACGTGTTCGTTATATTTGAGACGAGTAGTGGAGAGGACGGCCATGGTAAGTAATCCACCAGTATTTTAGATCAACTGGTATATAATGGATCAGTCGGAACCTTGTGCCAAGACTTATCAATCACGAATGGCGATGGGTACTGAAGTCTTGGTTTTGGTCATTTAGGATGTTTTCGATCACTAAAACCATCGACCCCCTATAAAATTCGCGCACGTGAAAAAGATCAGTGGAGATCGCTTAAAACTAATATGGGAACAAGAGAATCACAGGACTAGTAGCGGTGTTACAAGAACATGAATAAGGAATGAAACTTGATGCTATTTAACATCCACTTAGAGTACATGTAGGCCACAGCTAAATAAAAAGGAGGGAGGGTGATATCAACTCCCAGTGATCTAAATTATACTATTTCGGAACTGTAAAAGTCATAAACTATAAAACCAAGTTACTCCCCATCAACTTTAGTTGATATTTTCTTCCACCATGATACTGGGCTGGGAATAGTTAACGACAACAAAAAATTTCAGCAGCAGCTATGCGATCATCTGCGACTAAGATGCCATGAATCAGACTACACTCAATTCAGAGAAATAAGTCATTTCCTTCTCCGCCTCCTTCCCCCCTCCCTCTTTCCATTGCTGTTCTTAATCATCGTTGCATTCCTCTACCATGTTGTCGACTTCGTTTTCATCGTACTCGTCATTTTCGTCGTTCTTAGCGTCGGCATCCATCCCCAGCTGCTCCGGAATCGGAGGCCCCACATTTGCAAACCTGTACCTCAGGAACAGTAACTTGAAATACTAAGTCAGTGTAAGCCATGAAGCACGGCCGCTCGAGCATCTAGGATAGTATAAAAATGCGAGACTTCCTCCCCTCAAATTCCTCTTCCCATGATATAACCCTAAATTCGGCCCCTTTAGTAGGATTATACTCGTCGTTTCCTATCCAGGAACCTCAATATGTCTTGCAATGCACTATATGTACTATAGGTAGTGATATTCATTCCTCCCAAAAAGAGTGTTCAATCCCTCAAGTGCCTCAAGGCAAGCCCTGAAATCCACGAGCCATCTCGAGGCCTAAACCCCCTCGCTCGCCTCAAGTGACTCCCTATCACACGTATCAAATCCTACCAAAACGAAGATACTTTGAAGCAAACGCCTGGAGCAGTAATGATCGAAAAGTAAGCTTAGAGGCTAGCATACGAGCATTCGAGTTCACTAATTTATCCATTGTGAGATGACATGCTCTCATTTCCCCTCTACGTGCTTCTCCCCAGCTGGCGCTTTCTTCGCCGGTAGCCTCATGGTCCGCGTCTTCTTCTTCGTCAGCAGCAGAGTTGGCGCCGGCCCAAGCACGCCGTACACCATGTTAATTAACTCTTTTCCAGCTTCGGAGATAACAGCCTCGGAGTAGTCGATGATAAGGTCGCGATTGAGTCCAGCCTGAAGTCGAGTTGCCTCTGAGGAACTCTACAAAGCCTATGCTAAGGGCGTAGGGTAACTTTTCCCCGATTTTGTGCTGGGAGGCAGAGGGTGATGACATGCAAGAGAATCTGGAAAAGCGAGTAGGGTGGACGTTGGATGGCATTGACTATGGAGATAATAAGGCACACAATATTCTGGAGGAGTATTAGAGTAAGGGGAGGGGTTGAGTGACGGCGGAGAAGTGAGTAGCGGGCACCCTGTAAGCTAGGACATCCCCAGAGAAATTATTGCTGAGAAGTTGATGGCGATGACGATGATGTGGTAATAGCCCGTGAGACAGTTTGACCAGAAGCAGGGATGAATGCTAAGAGGTGTTCGCGTGGTCTAATAGTATATGGTGATAGTAGTAGCCATAGTAGCCATATAAGAGTATTGCAAGAACACGAAGGGAGCGGTCGTGAGGTAACACGGGCTGATGCGTGAGCGTTTGATCACTAGCCTACTGCACGTGCGCATACCGGCGGGAATTTGATAAAATTATAAGACAGGATTGCCATATTGTCGGATCAAGTTATACTCGTCATTAGTTGACTCCACAGGCAAGATTACTCTCTGATGAGAGTGAAACTAGTGCTCGGATATGTGCAGTCATAGCAATGAAGCTTCACCCACCAAAGCCAATAAATAAGGATCAGAAATTCGAAATAGAAACAGATAATAAATTAAAACATTGAAACTGATTGAGATTTCCGAAAGAATACTGGAGCTTGAGCACTCAAAAATTCAAGGTCAATTAAAAACAGATGCAGAACCTTATGGGTCACTGAAAGTCAAAACACGGAACAACTCATTCATTGCTCCCTCGCCAGCGGCCAGGGAAGCAAGGAAAAAGTCGCGTCAACCGGAGACAGTGCAATACCGGTGACACAGTGGAGCCAAGGACGTGCAAGCACGGAGCCCCGGCTCCAAGGTACAAAAATAAGTATAATCAATAAATGGTTCCATAGAACCGTTTCAGAGATTAACTAGAAAGCAGTAAAGTCAGCGATTGGACCCAAGAAGAGTGAAGAGAAATAAGGAAGGTGGAAGACATACACTGAAAAGAACAGATACTACACTTGATCTAAGCCAAAAGGCAAAGAGAGCTGGTGAGAGAAGAGAGGGGCGGAGTGGGAGGGGTTTATATACTGCTGGCACTACTTGGCGCCGAGAGAAATTTCGCCGACGGCTAGTTTCTTCTGGACTGGGGCGGGGCCAAGCATGAGACTAGCGCCAATGCCAAGAGACTAGCGCCAATGCCAAGAGGCAGAGCGGGTCAACAGACAAAAACATCGAAACCCCAAGAACACCACGGATACCTACCGTCACTTAGTCACTAGCATCATGTTTAATTGGCTAGAGATTTGATAACTATCACTCTGAAAAGTCAAAAGCAACGCTAATAATCAACCCTTTTTGGTGATTGTATGACATTCGCCGTACCACCATCCCTAAAATAACCTCCAAGTATCCAAATATTGCATAGCTAAAAAAAAAAAGTAGATTACCTTCATAGAGGCCCCTAACCTTTCTGAAATAAGATCTTTCTTCAAATCTTATGTAACGACAAACAACAACCCCATACAAAAACTTATAGTTGTACGGGTATCCCCAATTGCAATCCAAGCCCTATCAAAACATAGGATACTTAGCCTAAACTCTTTAGGGAAAGCACAATATAAATATGTAGAGTATTGTCTGCGATCTTGACTAGCCTATTCCCCGGCCTCAGCTCAATTCTATCTTGTAAGTACGTGCTCAAGCAAAGTGAGGTTTATGACGAGACCAACCATTCACAACCAACGCTCTTACTAACTTAGGGTGAGTCATCACTGAATGTGAAGGACTGCGCGTAACCAATACTAGAACGTATTGATCCTAATGTGATGAAATTTAAGAAATTCGGCACAACAGTGACGACATGGCGAAATGCGTCAAGTGGTTTAAAAATGATTTCCTACATGTATGACTCATGTTTCCAAGCCTACCTCGCGGAAAATATTATCTGGCAATCACTTCAGGAAACTTCGGAATACCCCGATGCCTCCAGATCGACCTAGAGGAAGAGCCCTATTACGGAGAAGGTAGTATTAACTAAAAGCAGGAGGTTAGGTCTGGCGACGAGACCAAAAGGCCGGTAAAAGAAAACGCCTAGGCCTGGTACCAATGCGGGAGCCAGGGAAATTCGAAATCGCAAAGCTATCTCTTCCACGTTAAAAAAAATTATGAACGAGCAGCGGGCCAATTCCAAATCGATACAGGATATTTATTGCAAATCAAATGGCTCGTATATACACTATATTGACATTTCCAACCCTACGTGAACCAGCCGCACACAATTTCGGCCATTGGTAGTATATCCCATTTACCAGCTGTAGGTTAGGTAACGAAGTATCTTCCCAGTGTACCGAGCCAACTTATGGTAGCTGAACCGTGCCACAAGCGGATCGAGATGGATCCTCAGGTTATTTAGCCTAGACAAGAACCTCAATACAGGTCTATAAATTTGAATCTACAATATTTACTAAACGTGAATACCGTTACGGGAACAGTGAGCTTCTGGTATGGGGCTGGGTGCGGGACTACGTTATGGTTTATACCCCTGTTATAACATCGACACAGATTTTGGTCAATTGGAATCTCTCACTCTCACTCACTATATCGTCTGTACATGCATTCATCCGATATATACATGTATTATACTATATTAGAAGGAAGTTTCCAACCTCTCATATACACTACAGGCCCAGCGTTGCGCTACGACTAATTATACTGAGTCAGGTGAAGTTGTAAGCTCGGTAGACTGGTTGGTGCGTCAGGACCTATACGAATACTAGCCCAGGCTAACCCATTAAAAGTCTCGCCTCCAATTGCAGTTCATTTCGAGAAGTTACCCTAAAACAGCAACTCTAAAGACCATAGATACATACGCTCCGTCTCCACAGAAAAAGTACCATACGAAGCAGATATGCTTAACGAGCCATGTAGTCTTCCACATGATGCACGGTCGCGGTACGGTACGGTCCTGTCGGGAAATCTTAAAAATCAGGCACGACTGCCAGGTGATTGAAGTTTTAACACACTTGTAAGAGGACAGTTATGCAAATCAGTAGAACTTTATTTTCCGCATATTAATACTTACATGTACTTATAGCTTTTTCTCCCCCCTATTCGCTGCTCTGTGATCTTATTTGTTGTCGGATTTCATAGGTGCCAAGACCTGCTCAGTACAGAACTGCGCAGCAAATTACAGGATATGCAGTTGATTTGATCAACAGTTTTTCATGTTGGTCCTATAGCCAGACCGCTGACCAGGATGTTACTGTACTCGTACTCTCATACCATTTTTAAGACGGGCTACCTCTGCATCCTATATAAAATAGGTAGATTCAGGGCAGTTTTTATTGTATGCGAATCTGGCCCGTTTTAAAAACGTCATGGGATTACGAGTACATGTAGTTTCATAAAATTAGAGTTGTATGTACTCGGCGATATGAACAAAAGCAAATAAACGCGGGCATTACTCCGCCTTTCCATTGCATAGGTTATCACTCGCCGATCCTAAAAAAATCATACCTATCATTCTTTTCCCCAAAGGATGCCCAACAATTAATCCGACGTATGGTGATGCGCAAAGATGCTATAAGACATAAAGTACCGCGTTGTATAGACTGCGATGTACCTATCACAATGGCTATCTTCCCCAAGGTTGACAGATTGGCAGTCGAATGTTACCTAAAACTCAGCCTCGTTGTCCCAAACACGGGATTGTGCAACGGTATGGCAACACTTATCCTATCATGGGCGCATTCGACACTTTTGTTCTTTGAAATCAACCTATCATAATAGACTCCAAGACATGATCCGCGGAACATACCGTATCGGTGCTACTTCTAGAAACGGATCTACCGTTCTGATTTCAGGTCCATAAATACAACTACCCCACTACCCAGAGTCGTGGGTGGTAATCTCCTATTTAAATACACCGGTCTGATCGGATTTTGATGGTAACTTTGAGTTCAAGATATCGACAATAAGGGATAATCGACTATGGACGGACCTGGCGGACCATCGGTAGTTCTCGAATGCAGAGCAACGATAGCATCAAATCCCGATATTAGCGGGATCGGCGTAAGTCACCCCTACAGCCTCGTACCACAGTTATATTACGATACTGAATCTAAAACTTATTGCCCTACAGGTACTCATAGCCTTTTTTTTCCAAGGCTTCCTCGCGTTTCTAATAGGCGCCTATATGTACTTCGTCTCAGGCCGTTGGACACGTCTCAGGACCTTCCCTGGTTTGGTATTTCGGCATGTCATCAGCACCCGTAGTTTCCGTGGAATCCCATCACTCGTGGGAGAAATCCAGCCCAAGAACCCCCAACACGTGGCAATGATGGCAGAAATGTTGGTGCTCATGTCGGATATTCAAACACTATCTGGGATTGCACTTATGATAGCAGCCTTATCCCAGTTATCGAGCTTGACTGCCTACCACGCCATTCAGGTAGCCAACATTGCCTGGATACCATCGCAGGCGCACCATCTCATGTTCTTATACGTATTAAATCCCCAACACCACGCACGGCACCGTGGAGTGAGGTTTGCTGGGATTGCGCTGAACGGAATACTGTATACTACGTATTGCGCATGCACCTATGTCAACGTGCGGAGGCGGTGGAACTTGGAAAACTATTGTTTCCGCGCCTGTACAGAGTCGTATTGTACCGGGAGCTTTGCCGAGCGAGATGAGCTGCTGGGTTGGGTCGTGGCTACTGTGTCGTTATTCCTGTCTGGATATCTACCGATATTCCTCCAGTTCGTCAGATGCTGCACGTGGTTCAGACCGGGGACAAAGTACGGGTGGTCTGAACTCATCAGGGATATCGTCCTAAATACATGGCTGTGGCAGCTGACTACGTGCTCATGGATTGTCGTCACTTTGAACGGGTTGTGTCAGTATCGGATGGCAAATAAGAGGTTGCTGAATGATAGGGATGCAGAGGAGAAGTGGGGGTTTGGTCAGGTTATTGCGGTGACATCGTTGTTGGTGGTGTTATTTGAGTTTTGGCAGACGTTTACCGGTAAGTGAGATCCCATGACGTGGTCCATGCTCGATGCCTGTTTCCGTGGCTATAGCAGTTCTCTAACATACGGGGGTGGTGATGCAGAATATTGTGAACCCCGAGTGCCGCACGTTGATGGGACCCATGGGTGCAACTGCGCGATGCGGGGGAAGCGAATCGAGAGTATCGATACGCTAGCGAGTGCTAAGGCTACATCTTCGCCCTGTTAGCTTCGAAGTTCGGAATCAGATTGTGTATTGCCAATCCTATTGGTGCCCCGAGCAAGCTGTTTGGAAGGCCATTCCCAGAAGCAATGGTTATCGACTTGGCTGCTGAGGGGCCTGTAATATAATGTTAGTGCATGCAATCAATGAAAGACGAATAAACAAATAAATCTGCACCCTACCCAACTAAGCCGGAAGAATTTTATTTTGGCGTCAAAAATGTCTTTCTGTCAAGAATATCTGCAATAATAAAATTGCACCATAACATTGCTGGTCATATCCTTCTAGGAGAGGCTAATTACGTCCACAATACCCTTTTATCAAGACCAGATCCCATGTAAATATCCTTAGAGATACGCTTAGCAGGTATCCTTATGGGGTAATTGTGCTATGCCGGATTTCATACTGTCCCGTGCTTGCCGGAAGTCACCTCTAATCTGGTCCCTAACTATTCTAAAACAGTGGCTTCGGGATCTACGGAACCCTTGTTTATATTCCGTCTGCGCCGTCGCCCCGCCTCCTATTCCCACCCCGCCCAAGATATCTAGGGTTACAAAGATAGGGGTTTCCAGGTCCGGGGGTAGGTAGGTTAACTTTTTTGGTTACAAAGTCGGTACCCGTGGGTCAGAATCGCTCCATTGCGGTACGTGACATGGCCTTGGAAATCCCCTTTCGTGCGCAGCCACGCATGAAATTGCATCGTTATCCAATTGGGGCCGCATCGTCTTTCCTTTTGGGCTGGACCTGCTGTCCTGTCTTTGTGACTTTTCTGGACTTGGTGGAATAACGTCGTTTGCGTGCTGCATTGGCAACAGCATGTCCCGGGAAGAGCCACAGTGCCAACCATCGATTATGGTGATCCGAATAATTCATATAGAGAAACCTATGGGGAAAATCTAGAGCTCTCAAAATTACGGGTAGCAGGCTGGTTGGCATTTATCTAAAACTACGAAGATTACATATGTACGCGGGCAAGGCCAATGGTCCTTACAAATTTCCGTGCTCTAAAAGCTGTCAGAATTTATAACGTGCCACGAGTTTTATACAAAAATTCAAACCTGCAATAACTAAAAAATCTCTTTCAGCAGTAAACTTCCCAGCTCTGTAGCAGCAAGCTCGAAATGGCGATGGGGTTTGTAACACCCCATTTTCACGTGATGTATCAAGACCCAACAGATGCACGGGATGACATGCAAGTCGTTTTGGTACCACGTCGTTCGTCCCGTTTTATCCATATTTTTCTTGTGGGTGTAGATTGAGCTCGAGGTAGGTGCCACTGTACCAGTACCCAGAGCTTGTAGTCGCCACAGCTGTCGGATTTAGTTTTCCAACATAAACGGTATATGTGGCACATATAATATTAGTTTACTTTTCTTATTAGAGTGTTTTTTTCATCTCGGTATCTGAGAAGTACGCCCTACTTTTTTTTTGAGCGCCGAGATGCCGGCAGTAGTGATCGTGATCGAGATAATGCTTTATTTTTCTTGTGCTTTTGCACTTTTCCTTTTAGTGAGACGTTTCTTCGTTTTTTTCTCCTTCTCTTATGGTTTTTGTTTTGTTTGTGTATCGTGTACCTACTGTAGGACTCGGAGCCCCACTCGATTGGCGTGATCACGAACGAAGTGATTACGGTTTCGTTCCCAGGATGCTACCGCGGGATACCGACAGGGTATAAAATGTGGCCCAAGCGGGAACCCAGGCGCTAAAATGGTTTAGCGCGATATAAACCTTCTTGACTAATGCTGATAGGGGTCCGGAAGAGGGGAGGTTTCTACAGAGGTGGGGGAGGAGGAAAGGGGGAGAGATATCCTAGACGCTTGTTTTTTTCTTCGTGACGAGAATTTCAAGATTTGTTTACCAGGTATTTATTTGGTTATCTTGTTTACTCAATCGATTAGAAGAACTGGGGTGTTCCGTTTGGCTCTGGAGCTAGGATCACTCTAGAAATTGAGGCCACGCATGATAAGTTACCTGTCTACATGTATTTATCTACCTACCTACCTCATGCTGTCAACCCTGGATGAGCCCTGTTCTACATAGATGCAGTAGAGTAGGTACACGACAGCATCTCTCAGTTCTCAACACCACCAAGCACACGCAGCTAGAGCAGGTACCGGTATGTTTTTCTGACCGCCACCCCTTGTATTGTACCTCCCGAGTCAGGACATGTCGGAGCAGGTTCTTGTCGGAGTTTCTTGAGCCGTAGATACATGTAGTGTTTTGCCTAGGAAGTCCGCATAAATCGTACATGTTCTGCCTACATGTATATGTACATGTATGTACTCCACATATCATTCTTCAGCTTTTTCGTCAGGCTACTTGCATGCCAGAGGTTGCCACAAACCTTCAGTCAGGCCGATGTAGCTACATACGTAGAGCGCAGGCATGTATCATTGTTATTACCTGGCCCTGAGGGATCCATTCCGTGCACGTCCTCCTGCTGTGCTGCTCGTTCTCACTCATCTCCACCCCATCACCCTCCAACCAGAGAGCAATTTGTCGAGTGCTCTACTTGGATAGGCCAAAGAGCCCAAGAGCCATAACCACCACACACGGCGCAAAAGTGAGCCTCTGGCTTTGTTCATCCCCATGCCAGTCCAGCACTGTATAGGAATTTTAATCTTCCTTTTGGCTGTGACCCCTTTACTCATCCGTCCATCCATCCATCCAGCTGCTGTCCACTTCCACTCTGCTTCTTTTCCCTCGTTCTTTCCTCGCATCGCATCGCATCGCAACCAACCAGACTGCTAGCCGTCGTTGCTCCCGTGCCTCTTCGCAGGATAATCTACTATACATAACTTGAAGATCCTTCCGTCTCTCCGCTCATTCATCCATCCAGTGCCCTCGCGTTATCCGCATCTCCAAGCGGTCAGCTATCTGCAGACTGTGAATTCTTGGGAGGAAGTAAAACCCACATTTGATTCGCCCATCGTGGACGGCCGTGCTTTCGTTGCATCCATTTTTTGATTTTCCCATATTTTTTTCATTTCATTTTTCTTGAACCAGCTCTGTTGCTGGCCGAACCGTTCCCCGTAGCTATCATACTACCCGTGTGCCTCCCCCATCCCCCATCGGCTCTGATCCCACCTCCTTTTTCGACCAAGACCCCATCATCCACCCCTCCTCTACCCACTCCCCTTCAGGTCCCTTCTCTCTCCTATTCATCTCATCCCTCAGTTGCCCGCCTCTCCCTTTTTAACGAATCTCCGCCACCAAACATCGCTGGTGGATTGGTAGACCCTTGCCAATACACACAACCCCCCCCCAGAGACTAGAGACGGAAAGAAAAAAAAACCCCTCATCATTACGACTTCCCCGCCCCTTTTTCGTTAACGAGACCCACGCCTTTTAACGATTGTTCACGAGCCACGCAACAAGGACGACTTTGTGACAATATCGAGAGAAAAAATAAGAAATATATCCTCCCCCATTTAAAAGGCATCATCGTATACTATTTTCAGCATCTTCATCCCAGGTTTATATATTCCCATAGTTTTTGGACATCACGATTTCTTTTTTCTTTCTCACTTGTACTCGAAACGATTTTACGGGGGAAAAAAGGCACTACGCAATACCCAACAACAACAATAACTAATTACACGTCTGCCACAATACACTTTTAATTTCAGTCACGGAAGAACATTACCGAACTGCAAAATCTACCGAGTCCCGGTTACGTCAAATCCGCATCGTTTCGTTCCGAGGTGATCTGGCATCGTTCGAGGTTATCTTCAAAAGTTTTTTCAGAATAAAGGGGTTTCAACGTTTTCCTATTTTAATCTAAACCACAGTCCCCCTATTTTTACAACTCTCAAGTTTTAGAGTTTCCAGCCATATTTCCCCACACGAAAACCATGGGTAGCCATCACGACGGATACTATGACACCATCGGGTCGTCAAGGTCACCGACGGGCCAGCATCAACCCCAACAACACCAGAGCCTTCACCGAGCGTCCTCGAGGCATTTCGAAACATTTGCTTCGCAGAGTGGCCTCTACACTGCTGAGGATCACGCTGCTAGGTTCGACACAAACCGCTACGATACTTCGCGTTTAAACGCGGCTGTCACCGGCTATGGCTACGATTCAGGGGCGCAGACTTGGAATGCAAGCAGCTTTGGAGGTGCTGGCGCACTAGCTGCTATGGGTGGAGCTACGGGCAGAATCAAGACTCCGTCGAGGCAACGGAGTGCTCTGCCAGCGGTATGTATTCGTAGTCGACCTAGGGGAGGAGCTCTGGATTTGAATTACGACTAACATGGTCTTGTGATAGATGTGGACTGATACAGCGCCAATTTCTCTGCCCACTGTCTCGCCACTCGCCGGTATGGGGAATGTCCCGCTAGGGCCTTCCCCCATGCGCACCGAGACTGTAGGATCGGATCCTGACGAGGAACTAATACCTACAGCAATCGTGATCAAGAATATTCCGTTCGCTGTCAAGAAGGAGCAATTGGTACAATTGATGACTGATCTCAATCTGCCGCTTCCCTACGCCTTCAACTACCATTTCGACAATGGTGTATTCAGGGGTCTTGCGTTTGCGAACTTTACCACCGCCGAGGAAACAGCAACCGTGATCGAAGTTTTAAATCACTTTGATCTCCAGGGCCGGAAACTCAGGGTGGAATACAAGAAGATGTTGCCCTTGGTCGAAAGGGAGCGAATTGAGAGGGAAAAAAGAGAAAGGAGAGGTCAGTTGGAGGAACAGCATCGGCCTGTACAGATGCAACAGCCGCCCAATATTCCTCTTACTACCTCTCCTTCGCCAAGCGCTTCTCGATCAAAGCCAGGTTAGTATCGCTCTATCCGAGGCTCTGTTTTATTCGAGCCAGTTGTTCTTCGTATTGCATTTGGACCGCATATACTACTTGCCTGCATTGTGCAGAGTGCATTGACTAATGGTCACGTCCAGACGTAGACTTGAACGATCCACAGACTTTGCAGTTCTATTCACAGCTCCTGCTGTTCCGCGACGATCTATCTCGAGAGGCTCTTATCTTTCCGTCTACGCTTTCGCCGCAACAACGTCGTATTGTGCACACCCTTGCTCACCACATGGCCTTGGCGCACGTTTCTCGTGGTACTGGTGAGCAACGTCAAGTGCATGTTTTTAGGGCCCCAGTCACGGGCACTCCAAGCATAAGCCCACCCTCGATCCCCACGACCGTTCATCCTGTAGAGTCGCATCAGCGACGAGTGTTGACCAGAGCAACTACTATGGATTTTAGTGACGCGCGCTCGGAGGGAGCAGGGATGTATTCGACGATAGGACGTCACGGGAATTCCCTATTGGACATTCCTTCGTCGCCCTCAGGACGTGGGGATATGCATGGTCGACAGAATCTCCGTGCAGCAAAATCGTTTGCTGACTTGCGGTCTTATACTCCGTCCCCTGTTCCTTCTTCTGCTAGTTTTCCTGCGGCCCTCGGAGGCAATATTTCTCGATACACCGACTACGGTGCGAGTGTAACTTCTACGACACCGAGTCTGACTCCAACAGCGACGGGGACTACCGTGTCTGCTTCTAATGCTAGTGAGTCGTTACTTGTGAATGGGCTTGCTGGAGTGTCGCTTACGTCCTCCCTGGGTGGTAATCTTGGTGTTGGCGGGGCGAGCCTTCGAGATCCCCGGGATCCTAGGGGTGTACTCGTAATCGATAGAGAACGTCAAAACGGAAGGGATGGCAATTACGATATTTCAACTCCCGTTAGTGCTGGTAGTAATGGTGGTATGTCAATGAGGGGGTATGGAGGTATGTCGCCATATAGCGAAGAACCGACGTCGGCGAATTCGGTGAGAAGTGAGAGGGAAAGGGGCCAGGTAGTACCGTCTAGACAGCCAAGAGGGCCGGATCCGGATAGGAATGCGGGGTTTGCGTCCAGGAGGCAGCATAATAGGGGTTCTGGTGGAGAGTTGGAAGTCCAGTCTGGGGTTGAGATTGTGGTTGAATAGAGTGGTGGTATTTCCTTTTGGTTTTTTTCTTTCTCATTTCTCATTTCCTATTTAAGTTCTGTAAGGAAAGCATATTTGTTATCACCTTTTAAGTTCATGGGTGCTAGTTGACCCTTTTTTGTGTGCATTTTCTCTATCTTCTTGGACTTTATTTTTGAGTGATGAGTCGACGAACGCCTTGTATTAGTCAGTACGATGTCTATGATATGGTAACGAACGTTGACGAAGGAACAAAAAGGGACATTTTTCATATACGTTTTTGTTTTGAGGGGTTGCGAAAGAAGGATGATACCTATTATATATAAAAGAAAAATTCAGCATGTAGCGATGGGTTAAAGTCGAGGTTTAACAGATATCGAGGGTTTGGCTCGTCTTCCAAAAAAAATTTGGGCCTTATTGGTTATTATAGCTACATGTAGTTATTATTTCCGTGGTCTCTCCTCACGTCTATTTCTTCTAAACTCTGCTCATTAAACAACATTTCGCCAAGGCTCGATGTTGTACTCTAGGTTGTGCTTAATTCCAGGAAAAGTCGTCACTAGTATCACTGACTCCATCACTTCAAATCGACATTGTGAACCCTGCGTGTTGTGAGGACATGAGTTAACGTATGGACTACCCGGTCCTGCATCGGTACGATCGGAGGTTATAGGAATCTGCCCGAAATGGTGACGCTAAAGATTCTCGGCAGCGGCGTTGGGCTAGCAGTTAGTGCCACTAACCAAAAGAGTAAGTATGAGCGACGTCTTTAGGAGGACAAAAGCAGTTTAGACAACAGATCTATCTAGACTAACAAGTTAAGTCTGGCGACGGGACTGCATGTACTATCTAGATACTCTCCTCTACCTCCCAGTCCGGAGCATGTGCAGCGAGATACATCTAGCAAGTATTACATTTCAAACCTTTCAGAAAGAACGATAGAATGACTGTTGGGGTTGGTAGAATCGCCGAAGATTTCCATCCTACAGAAGTATTGGATATCCCACCTCTCTTTAGCACTAATAATGGTTTTTTTGTGCAGAATTTGAAATTGGACCTCGTAGAATTTTCTTCTTCACAATAGACCTTTTTAAGCGGGAGCCCCCAAATGCCAGGACCTACTCATTTGTCTTAATTATAACTCGTACCCTAATTTGTAGTCATTCGGTATTTAAACAATCATCCTTCGCTGTTTATCCTCCCCCCTTCCCACTTTGCCAGTACCAGTACTCTCGATCGTGACACTTGGCTTTTTAAGCTCTGCTAATCTAGCGAAAAACTCTGTATACGACAGTACCTTTCAGACTTGCCTTTATTGATACTGCTTTTTATACGGAGACTAAGATACTATCTATGTGGAATTGACATCTCTACGGTCTTTGCGCGTATGTTACCTCCCTTGGATTCCCTTCGTGACGCGTCTAATGTCAGTGCTTAGTCACTTATCCCGAGATATCCCAGCAGACTCTTGCCTTCGGAGTCTCGAGAAGCTAGACTCTACCTTTGACCGCGTTATTGAATTGGTATGCTCTTGTTGCTTGATATGGGAGGAATATACTATTTGCTAATTGTGGATATACATGTAGTATCTTGTATATCCAGCTTATATACTCTAATCGTACCTCTCGGTCTGGACTTTAGTTTCAACTATATTCTACTCTCGATCTCCTCCTTCACTTGGTACGTTTCTGGTCCCCAGTGCCGGGATCAAGTTTACTAACTACTGATATATAGTTCTTCCCAAGCCTCCACAATGACTCTCTCCGGCCTCCCCAACGACGTCCTCTCTTTGATCTGCAGCTACTTCGACAAGCGCAGCGACTACCTCTCCCTCCTCCGCGTCGACCGCCAACTCAACGCCCAACTAAGCCACGAGTTCCTCGACTCTCTCGTCAAAGCGCACAGAGACCCAATCATCCGCTTCGCCGTGGCTGTAGCTGTCGGTAACGAGAGGTTGGTCCGCATCATGCTGCAACACGGTGCGAAAATGGAGATCAAGGACAACGAATACAACCTCCTCCACCAAGTACCAGGCATACCCAGAGTTGCCACGGTTCGCAAGATCATGAGGATTGGTCCTAACATCCGTATTAAGTACTATGCCGATAGACCCGACGGCATTAATCTTGATGCCTCGGCTCTCGAGTGGGCCATCGAAAGAAACAATGTTGCCGTTGCCCAGATCCTCTTAGCCAAAGGAGCAGACATCGAGGTCCGAGACGACTGTTGGCGGCCAGTACTCCATCAGGCGCTTCTCATGCGGAACCACTTTTCGATGATCAACCTCCTGATCGACTACGGCGCTGATATGGAGGGTCTCGACGACAAGAGGGATACCCCGCTGTACTACGCCGTGAGGGACGGCAACGAACTCAGTCTCTGGGCCTTGCTCGCGCGGGGAGCCCGCACCTCCCCTACGAGCAGGAACCAAACGCGCAGATCTGTCCTCGGCGAAGCCCGATACAACAGGCTCGACCGCTGCTGCCGTAGTGAGATCACAGTGCTGATTGTCCAGCGCAGCGACGACATCACGAGTAAGATTGTCGGGCAGCTGACTGAAGAATGGCGCAGCATCTGGTCAGACCATCTCTTTGATGGCGTCAGCACCCTCAGCATCCCTGGTGCTAGGGAGTTCTTTGAAAAGCTCGATGGCGACTTTATCCATCAGTACGGAGAAAAATGGCTCCATGCTGCGGTCGAGCAAGGGCGGACAAAGGTTATCCAGCTTCTCCTGGAGCGGGGGGCCGATATCGATCGCGAGTATCTCTCGATGACGCCTCTCGATTTAGCCATCACCTTCGAGCGCGCAGAGATCTATAAGCTCTTGATCGGGAAGGGTGCGAAGAACCCGCTTGATGGGACTCCGGAGAGGAATGCTGCGCTGGAGGGATGGCTTCATAGAGCTATTACGTCTGGGCGACAGGGTGACGTTGAAATATTGCTGGAGATGGGGGTTAAGCATGATTTTTGTGATATGGAGCTGGAGGCTTGCAGGTTCAAGTTGATGGATATCAAAATCGGCGAATCGCCTGAGGATTTTGTTGTGGTTTAGGTTTTTTATTTTTTTCCGAGTCGAATATTTTGGTTTGGTGGGGGTTTGGAGTTTGTGTTTCGGAAAACAGGGTTTGTGCGGAACGGGAGGAGGACTAAGTGTCTCGAGTGAGATTTGATGATTATCGCGGACTTTCTTTTTTTTGGTTTAAGAGTGTACACGTGTGTGAGTGGGTGTTTGCAAGCCTCTCTGGCTTTCAGGTTTCTTGTTTTATTTTTATTTTTCATTGGTTTCATTGGGTTATTCATTCATGAGCGAATGTTTGTAGGCCTCAGGCTTCCGGCTTCCTCGGCTTTCATTTTGTTTCTCATTGGTTTTTTTTTTTGTCTACCCATTCGTGAGCGAACGTTTTGAAAGCTTCTGGTTTACTGATTCCTCACTGGCCCCTGTCGTCCAAAGAGCGTATAAAAGCCATTTCCGGCTTTTACTTTGGGAGGATTTGTGGGGGGAGGGGGGTTTTGGTTACTTTTTCGATTTCCTTACTTTTTTTTGTATATTTTCTTTTCTACTTTTCACATGCGAAAACTCTGACCGATCGCGGGAATTTATCTCGCGACTTTCTTTTCGGTTGATGCTGTATCATTCATCTGGGTATAGCAAGCCTTTGTGCTAGATCATAGGATAAGGACGAGGCTACTGATGGCTATGTAGTTAGTAGTCTTTTGATTGTACCGAGTAGGATAAATAGATGGACGGGATGGGATTTTGGTTCTACAAAGCGAGTGATGAGAAATGACCGGTGAGAGGTTGCCATGGCAACTGAGGATGTTCTAGGGTGCAGGGGTAAGTCTGACGAACGTGGCGGTGCGACAGGAGCTGTCAATGTTCCTGCCCCAACCCACGCAGCATTTATGAGGCTTGGTAAACATACCCAGTCAATTCAGAATACTGTATAGATACATGTATTATAAACCGAAGTTGTTTGGCAGAACTGGGGAAGTCCAAACAACTGCGAGTCTCTCCAGGAGAGGACTGCACCGCCACGCTTGCTAGACCTACCCCCCACATGTAGACACAGCAGGAAACGCCACTTGAGGTGACGATAAGCAGCATATGTGCGCATGAGCGTCCTTCCGGAAAACGCGAAGAAAACGATACGTAATTTTAAAAAGAGTAGTCTCACGGGTTCTAGGGGTGTCAATTGAAGTATTTTGTTAATTCTAACTACAATGTGAGGGATCGGCTTGAGGGGGCCTTTGATCCCTTATGTGTGGAACTGGCCCAGGCTGGCCAGAGGACTTGTATGTGGATGCACTGAACCAGGGACCACTGTGGCTCAAACAAACTTGACAGAGGACGGGCTCTGGGAAACGGAACGTCTCTCGCCAGTTCCGTGGGCTCTGTGATTGGGCAGTAAGCGATTCTGGAAAACGCATCTCTGCGACAGCTTGCTTTTCCCACTCTCCGCCCTCCCATTTGCTGGGCGCGACGACAGCAGAACGCCATCGAGTGATGCGCCGTGACTGCCCCCCAGCCAACGCTGCAATCTCTCCCTCCGCTATCGCAACACCCAACGGCGTTATGTGAGGAGCAAATTTTTCGACTTCGTGCAGCAGCACCAGCATTATATTTAGAACCGAACGCGGTGGGATTGTCAACCGCCCTCTGCCAAGCCTTCACAAACCGGCTGGGTTTCTACGTCACTCATTCTCACTCGCCTGCTATTCGTCGACTTGTTTCCGTTCCTGTCGAGGGTGATTAGTCGCGTGCTTTGTTTTGTGGCAGCGGAGGTGGACGACGGGGGGCCAACGAGGGCGAGAGATAGATCGACATAACCCCTCACCGCGGATGTGTGCCCTGCCAGCAATTTCCAGGGTTCCGGCGAGCGAATCCGACGTGCGCGGTGTCAGATGTGGTGATCGTCGTTGGGGGCACATATCACTATACAGTGCGGAAAAACACATTCAACATCCACGCAAATTGTTCCAATTCCAGCGCCGTATCATCAATCCCCATTACAATTCTCTCTTCTTCCAGGCTTCTCAAATAATCTCTCTAGAAACATGTCCCTGTTTTTTTTTTAAAAATTTTTTTTTTAACAGCCACCAGCTCCGTCTGTTGTAACAACAACAACCTCCTCTCCCTCCATCATCACGATATCCTGGACCCCTCCGGAACAGTGTCAAAGGATATGCGCAAAAGAAACTTTTCGGAACTACCAGGTCTACCAACTATACGCGACCACGCGGGTCCCCTCCTGTCCCCCCACCAAACAAACTGCAGCACGTCGGAATTCCTATATCCTGGAACGCCCCCATCCCCTCTGAGTCCGTGTTAAATTGGGCTCTCCAGAGGTAATTTGACACATCGTTCTTTCCTTTTTTTTTTTTTTTTCCAATTCATATTAAGCTCGTGAAACCGATGAAACTCGCTGATGAGCACGTTTTAAGGTCGTTTCATCTAGATTTTTCTTGCCCCCAGACAAAATACATTCCCCTCCCCCGTTAGGAATCGTCATCGCTGATCACATGAAAATTTAGTTTGAAAAAAACAAAAAAACAAAAACAAACCGTCAAACCTACCAAAAAGAAAGAAAAAGAAAAAGAAATAAAGGAAAACAAGATATTAGTATTTTAAAGAAAGAAAGAAAAAAAAAACTAACCTTTCTAACCAACCTTTTTCCACGCCATCCCTCTCCCCACCAATTCCATCACCTACCCCCCCTAGGGGACGAAAAATAAAAACAAAAACCCAAAACCCAAAGGAAAAAACCACCCCCTGTGTGTTCTCACCCTCTCTATCCTCATCGAGACCCACGTCTAAGCAGCGCCAGACCGAACCCGGTCATGCCCGAATCATCCGGCACGTTAAGGTCAGCGCCGTTCCCAATCAGCACATTAACAACCTCACTGCAGCCATTCCAGACCGCGCAATGCAGCGGGGTGCTGCCGTAGTCGTCCCGCGCACCGATCTCAGCCCCGCGGTCGAGCAACAACCGCACCACGTCCACCAGCCCCGCTTTCGCCGCCAGGTGCAGCGGACTCCACCCCGTCATGTCGCGCGTATTAACAAGTGCCGCGCACGCCGGGCAGTCGAGCAGCACGCGGACCGTCGCGGCGTCGGTGTTGCGCGCGGCGACGTGCAGCACGGACTGGTTCGCGAACGTGCGCTGCGTGGGGTCCGCGCCGTAGTCGAGCAGCACCTGCACCATGGCGCTGGAACCGGGGCGGCGGGCAGCGAGGTGCAGCAGCTTGCGCCCACTGCTGACGTCATGGAAGGATGAAACGCTGGCGCCGTGGTCGAGGAGGAGCCTCGCAATGGCTGGGTCCGGGCGGACGGCGACGGCCCAGTAGAGCGGGGGACGGCCCTCGGAGTCGGGGAGATTGACGCTGTGCGGGTTGCACAGGAGCTGCACGATGTCGTAGTCGCCGCGGTAGACTGCTTCGTGGAGGGCGCCGCGGCCACATGCGTTCAGGGTGTTGCAGGGGGCGGCGCCGGTGGAGAGGAGGAGGGAGGCGAGGTTCTTGTGCGCGGACACGACGGCCCAGAACAGGGACGTGAAGGTCGTGCATTGGTAGTGGAGCTGCAGGGCCGCGCCCTGCGAGACGATGGACTCAACAACTGAGACGTCGTATTTGCCCGGGGCGGTGTGGATTGGCGTGTTCGAAGCTGGCCCGGGCGATGCGGGGGACACCCGGAAAACCGTTGTCGTTCTGGAGAGGACCAGTTTCACGAGGGCTCTGTTCCCCGATGCGGCGGCCCAGAAGAGTGCGGTGATAGAGTAGTCGCCTGAGCAGGCGAGGGTGCTGAGGCGCGGCAGGAGAAGGATGGCGAGGCGACGGGAGGTGCGGGTGAGTGAGTAGAGCGAGCTTGGGGGGAGGTGTTCGCCGAGGGCGAGGAGGAGCTCGCTGGGAAGGGATAGGAGAGATATTGTGGAGTCGCTCTGAGAGGTCATTGCTGCTGCTGCTGTTGTTACTGGTGCTATTCGCCGGCGATATTGTTTTCAGGGTTGCTATCAGAGAGTTGACAAGACGGACGGTCGCGGGCATTGGAGATTGGGGGAGTGGGCTGGAGGTGAATGTCGTGGTATATGGATTGCAGCTGACACTGGAGAGCACACCTGGTATGTTGAACATGTATCTGCACCCCCTTTTGTCCTTGGAGGATAATAGAGACTCTGCGCAAATAGATCTAGCCCCGATTTCTAGCGATTTGATTGGTGCAAACCAGCTTCCGATTGGTCAAAAAACCAGGGCTGGCTCAAAAGCGCAAAGTCCCTGATGCTGCATTGGAATTGAGGCAAGCTGGCCTTCGCTTTGGGAGGGGTGCTCCACAAAATCCCAGGGGGTCGACATATCGGGAAATGTGAGGACGGGGATCCGTTATCTCAGACATTGTTAGTAATCCTATAACCTGCATCGAGGTACATACGATCATGAACCATCACTCGGTCTCAGTTGAGCTGGTTTCCGGGTATCGCGCTTGATGGCGTGAGGTCAATTCGTGCATATGCCTGTTGCCTGAGGATTTGCAGCACCGGCTGCATGGAAAATATGAAGTTTGTTTTTTCCGTGATATGTATTTTTCTTTTGGGGGTGTTCATGAGGCTCCCCGGGAGTGATACAGCTGCGACATGGGTGTTAGATTAGAGAGATATTCGTGTCATATCAGAGTTGAATATAAGGCTTGGGTGGAAGAGCTGGCAATAGGCGCGTACCGGGTATCGCAGCGTGAGCCTTAAGCCCGTGGCCTGTTTCCCTGACGGCCTAATCCGTCAATTATTACATGGCGTGGCTTTTATAGAGCCGCGAGCCTTGGAGGAGCCGTAACCCTAATCCACACACGTGACCGGCGAGGGTTAGGCTTCATCGGCGGTGCTGAGTTGTCTTTCGTGTCGATTGCAGGGGCTGTTGCGGAGGCGCTTGTGGATCAGAATCAAACAGCCTTCTTGAGATCACGCCTTCGGGATTACCGGAGGACTGGAAGGGTGGAGTAATAGTGGAGAGTAATAACAATGAGAGAGGGGGGATACCATCACGACCAAGGCGGCAGTAGGGGGGGGTAGGGCAATAACGGGGGGTGGGCAAGCGTTGCTGTCCCCACTCTGATGGGGTTCGCACTTGCCCGTTCCTTGTTCTCCTGCCAGTTGATCGCCTAAAGTATCATTGACCGTGTGTCGATAGCACGACACGGGCAGCCAACCTTCTTCTTTGAGCGGGCGGCTCTGTGCCCGCGTTGACTAGCCGGATTCCGGCTTTTCTGCTGAGCTGCCTGATCCTCCCCACAACCAAGATACCCACCTGTGTTGTACATGCTGTCCTGTCTGTCTGTGCTGTGCTGTGCTCTGGCTACATGCTGCGTACATTGCGCTGCCTTTCACGATGATCCCGATGGACGGAGCCCACGACACTCCATGTCGCGATCCCTTGTAACGTCCCACCGCCCACCGCCCACGCCCGCCCACCGCCTGCCCTCGCTCTCCACCCTCGCCCTCGCCCTCGCCCTCGCCACCGCCAATCACAGCAGCGTCTCGGCTTGCGGGTGGACGGGGTTCTGGCTAACGGACAGAACAGAACATGTGTGCTTTTCCCACCACAGCATCAGCCGTAGCACCACCAGCACCACCACCAGCACCAGCACCAGCACCAGCAGCCTCCAGGGCTTGTCGGACCACCAACTGCAGCCGTCCACGTTCACTCTCCTTCCCGGAAGAATTCGCTGCGCGCCTTCTTGGCAGGAGGCTCGATAAGCGATAGACGATCCCCCGCAAATCCGTCTTCCCCTACAGCCTGCAGAGACCCGTCTGTCTGTCCACCGTTCAAAACTGCCCCGCAGAATCTGGTCTGCTCTTTCTGCCTACGTTTAGGGAAGCCTCTGCCCCTCTGCCCCTCTCCCCTCTGCCTGCCCCTCTGCCTGCCCCTCTATTTACCTTCGCTTTGCCCGTCTGCTTCTTCTTTTCCGCCCCTCGCTGCCTGACAATCGTCAGTCTACTCGTCTTCTTTTTTTTTTTTGGCCTCGGAGCAGTCCATTCAAAAAAAAAAGAGAGTGACAGAGAATAGAAGAAAAAACAAAAAAAGAAAAGAGGCTTTATTTTTTCCTCTCTCTATTCTATCCCCTCTCTCCTCTCCCTCACCCCCACCACTGCCCCACCACTATCTATAACATCCCTCCCTCCCTCCCTCCCTCCTCGGTAGGTGAGAGCAGCAAACAAGAGTCACAACCATCCATCTAGCCAGACTCAACAACAAACCATGATGACCACTCTAGCCGACTCGGGCTGGGGCTACTGGGATTCCACAGGCTTCACCAGCGGTGGCAGCGAGCATTGGGGCACTCAAACCCACGACGATGGGCGAGCTGGACTAGACGTGGTGCTGCTTCCCGACTGCACGCCTGCACCTCCTGCAAAGCGTCGTAAGGTCTCTGCCCTCGTCACCACCATCACCACAACCACAGACAACAACAACAACAACGTCGTTGCTCTCACCGTCCCCAAATCATGGAAATCTGCTGCTGCTGCCACCACCACCACCACCACCACCACCACGGCAAACAATATGCGTAAATCGACAAAGAAATCGAAACCAATCTCCTCCCATATCCCGTTTGAGATCTGGCTGGAAATATTCTCGTACTGTCCACCGTCACAGCTGGCGAAGCTCCGTCGTGTCAATTCGAGCTTCAAGGCGTTCATCGATGACGAGAAGCTGTGGGCCAAGAGCAGGCAGAATACGTTCCCCGATTACCCAGAGCCCATGTATGGATTTCCTGAAAGCTACATGTGGCATCTGTGGAAGGGGTCTGGGTGCGAGATTTGTGGGGCTCCGAGGTTCAAGAAGTGTTACTGGACTTGGGGCATAAGGCTTTGCGCGAATTGCTTCAAGGAGAATAGGATTAGGGTATGTTACGGATTCTTGAAATCTGTGAGGGGGGGGGTTTGGTTGTCGAGTTTGATGCTAACAAACATGTGTAGGCTGATGAGATCGTTGGAGAACATGATTTTGTTAGTAATGCATTGATTTGCTTGAGACATTGCTTCGTTTCTGGTAAAGCAATTCCACTAGTGTTGAACTTGTTAATTTCCCCTGGTTTCTGTAAACTAACAGTTTGACCTATTCTTCATAGGTAAATTCGTTTCTACCCAACGCGGAAGTTACTACGGCCTCGGGGGTGGCGACCCCTGCTACTGGAAGGGCGAAGTGGAAGCCTTCCGTGTCGAGTACGACAAGCACAAGAGACTGGATCTCGAGAACCCAGGAGCGTTAGCATTCTTCCTCGAGGTGGAAAGCCAAAAGGTCAAAGCACAAATGGAAACTGCGGTAAAGATGTGTGAGTTTGAACGCCAAGGTATTCCCTCTAAACTTTTCAAGAACCCCGCCCTTCTAATAGGGCTACTGTGTTGCTTCTTGCAGATCGCTCACACGTCCTCATGCTGCACACAGAAACAACAGCCCGCCGCGAAGAGCTTGCTGAGATCCGCAGACAGCGTCTTATCTCGATACCGGAGAAATGTAAACAATACTTCACCCCACCGATCGCAGACGGCGTTCTCGAACTCATCCCGTCTTACCAGACCGCATTGAAGGCCGGTAGCGTCCTTACTGATCGTGGGTGGAAAACTCTCGTGACAAAGATCACGAGTGAGAGGACTAAGGCAGAAGCACAGTATCAAGATCAACAGGAGGTCAAGGAGTCCGCGCATAGGTTATACAAACTCGTTCGGAAAAAGGCCAGGAACGACGAAATACGTGACAACCACAATTTGAGGAAGCTCCGTCTTGCCATGTGGGAGCTGGTGAGGCTTGCACGATGGTTCGCAGAAAAGGAAGGTGGACAGTTACTCAATGACCCTGCGCGTGCGCAGAGTTTCGTACTCGAGGCGATGAAGTTCTGTAGATCCAGGTGGTATGAGAAGAATCCGGACCAGCAGCTTCCGTTTAGGGCGCTTTACTTTCTCTGGGAGGAGGTGTTTGAAGCGGCGATTAGGAACTTCAAGAATGCCGAGTTCTACTGTGATTATTGTCGTGAAACTGGTACTTGGGAGGAGATCGTCTTCCATCTCGCCTCGGAACACTACGAAGAACCCGCAATAAAACGTCTAGCCAGGAAACCCGTTGAGTTTGCTGCCGAGGAGAAAGTTATCTACAAAAGACCGGTCCCTAACTGGGACGGTGCTGACTGGCCTGAGAAAATACCTATTTCTTCCACTGGACCTAATTTCAACCCGAAAGTACTCAAAGACAAAGGCCTACGCCAACAACTCTCGCTTTGCTCGTCCTCTTCCATCGCGTCTAGCAGACCTCGGAAACCGCGCAAGCCAGGCACGTCAAGAGAGGACCCAATTTACATGTTCAACAGTAGCAATAGCCTTTCCGCCAAGTTTCAGAAACCGCATACAACCCCGCGCGACCTGATCTCCCGCATCATCGCCCAAGTATCCGATATCGAGGTCCCGCCGTTTTTCCGATTCTCCCTCTTCTTTCGTAAGATGGTTTCAGACTTCAAACGCTACAAACGAGTGGAATTCAACGAGCTGTACTACGAGTTTATCCGACTGTGTGAGCAGGACCGTAAAGCTCCAGCGTGGTTCTACCATGATACCATGGTGTGCAATACCTGCTTTCGCACCTGGGAAGGCGTGCAGAGTATCCCTACCCTTATGGAACACTTTCTCGACTCCCATCACCAGAAATGCGATTGGCGTGAAGAAATGCTACTTATGCCTGGCCCGCCCGACATCCTTAGTAATCGGGACAACACGTATCGCTGGGACCGCTGGGATGCGGAGGCTGAGGAATATGGTCTCGACGGCGAGTCAGCTCGTGCGAAGCAGGCGCTGGCGGATCAATGCGGCGAGGTGTTGAACCCTGTGGGGGAGCTGAAGGTGATGAGGTACGTGGAGGAAGTCATAGACACCAGCATGGGTATGGGTATGTTCGAAAGGAAGCGGAAGAGGGAGTGGGATGATTGCAAAGGGAAAGGGAAGGAAAGGGAGGGCTTGTCGTATGATGAGTGGCTTCCTAGCGAGATGGATGAGGAGGAGGATGCATTTGAATTGAATGGGGAATTCGAAGATTGCACAGGCATGCTTGAAGGGCTTGTTGGATGGCTCGGTGGCGAGATGGGTGTCGGCGAATGACCATGACAGCTTATGATGATGTTACGAAAAAGTTTTCACGAAATTGGGCGTTTCTCTGGGGGCAAATTTGGGATCGGAAAAGTTAGAATGTTTAACGTTGCATGGGGGGTTTTTTTTTGCAACCTGGGGGAATTTTTTTTTTCTTTTTTGCATGGAAAGGTCAATGGTTTTGCATAGATCGTGGGGGGTAATAGAAGGTTTTGCTTTTTTTTTTCCCTCTCCTGTATCGCTTTTCTGTATCCCTCCCCGTTGATTCTTCAGATCCTTCTTGGTCTTTTGCCAGCCGTTTTTCCTCTCCCCATTTATTTATCTTTTTTTTTTCTTCCCCCCAGGGATGTAGGGATCATGGGTTTCTTTCTCGGATCGGGTGTTGAGGGTTTTGCTTTTTTTTCTTTTTTGATCCCGAAAATTTCCGATATTTTTTTCTCATCATTTTGATACCTTTTTTCCCATCAATTCTTTAACGAGCTTCTTGATTGAGGGTTTTGAAGCTCCATCACCTGCTCTACTTTATGAATTGCCATCCGCTCCCCTTTTTATCAAACTCCTCTCTTCCTCTCTTGATCTTTCTATCTACCTCTTTCTTGCCTTTCCAACTTTATGCCCTCGTTTTTTTGTGATGGCTCGCGGTCATGTCACTGGAGAGGGGGGGGGCTCGAGGTGGGCTAGGAGGATGAAAGAAAGTATCATGTTTAGTTTTAAGTTTCTGGTAGCTACAATTGAAATGGCGCTGGGAAAAAAAACGAAAAGAAAAGAAAGCTTGAGATGTATGCATTTGACCGGTTGGTTAGCTGGTGTTTTATGGGGGGGGGGTAACTAATTGAATTAGTTGCTTGAAATTTTTTTTTCTTGGGTTGTTTGGTGACCCTTTTTTTTTTTTGTGTTAAGGGGTTGGTTGAGTAGGATGACATGTGATGATGTGAGTTGTGCCTTTTTGTGCCTTTTTCTGTTTTTATGGAGGTGGAGGTGGATGTGGATGTGGGCTGGGTTGGGGTTATTGAGTTGTTGGGTTTCAGGGCGCGTTATGATTATGAAGGCGTGAACAGCCGTACGGATGTGTGTATGGGGGTTCATCGATCACGAACTATCACTCGGTGCGAAAAAAAATTTAAGCTCGCGGACGTTTTTCTACCCCATAAAAAAAAAAAAAAATAAGGCTGTGCTAGCTGTGCTGGCTGGTTGGTTGGTTGGTTGGTAATATGCATCTCTATCTGCGAAGGGGGCGGTTGTGACGATGATTTTGGGTACTTGATTTCCTGAGTGGGGAGTATTTACATACATACGTACATACATATATGTTTGTTTGGCCATCTGAGGGGGTGGAGGGTGGAGGAGGGGAAGGGGGGAAGGGGGGACGGTTGACAAGCGCGGTTTTTAGGTAGTGTGGGGAAATAGGAGGATATGTTCGTTATTTCATTTGTAGTTGCTTTTCTTTAGAAGCTAGAGAGGGAGAGAGGGAGAGAGAGATTGTGGCATTCCTTGCTCAGTTCAGTTGATACCTAGGTCCTAGACTTGTTGAAATAAATAAAACCACGACTCATCTTTTACCTGCTGTAGTGAGTGCTAACAGCCGTGACTCACCCAGGTAGGTGTTTAGAGTATAGAACAGTGGGGGGGGGGTTGGACTTACTACTGCTCAGCCTTATATGTAACAAGTACCATAACCTTCGGGTTGAATGTACCTAATGAATAAACAACAACAAATAACTTATATGTAACAAAACAAAGGCTGTCTCGACGAACGGCTCGGGGTGCGCATGGGAGTTTTGTAAACTGGCGTGTAATTGGATTGCGTAACCGGGAATATATTATTAGTGAATCGAGGAGGGGGGAGGGGGGGAGCTCATAAGAGTTAATAGTGGGACGAGCTTAGAAAAGTCTAGAAAATATCAATTCGCAAAGTATGTGCCTTCAGGGAGAGAAGAACCAAGTGGGTTGGTTGGACTACTTTGGGGCATATCGTATCCCTTGTTCAGAACTGCTGTGTAGAAATCTGACCTTGCGATGTTCCACGCTGATGCCAAGGGTACCATGGATAGATAGATAGATAGATTTGTCATTCACGCACCCAAGGGTACCATGGTCTTCCAGCGCACTGAGAGTGAAACTAATTCTGTTAACATTTAGGTCTCGGATGGTCAGTCAATGCTACTTTTGCTGTTCCTGCATACTACAGTACCGGAAAGTGGTGTGTTTTTGGTACCATGTTGTTAGAAGATGTAGGGTGACTGTAGCACTACCGATTTACTCCCACAGCCATGAGAATGATGTGCGAATACCGTGCCAATTCCACCCGCCTTCTCGGTGCTGTACCGTAGGAGGCCTCTCTTCCCTGTGAAATGCAAGCTTCGGTCTAAATCTTGGGGTAACAAACAGCCTTCCGCCTAGAAGATACGCAGAATCTCTTCAGCGAATGGGATGAGATTTTTTAAAACAAAGACACACACCCCGACCGAAGACAGGAAAAATTGAATGGTATGGCTAAAGAATACCTTAGTATCGCGTGCTTGACTTCAGAGTGGATATCGTAGGGCTTAGGATAAAAATAAAACACTCGCTACGGGTCGTGCAAGGGGATGCATGTGTACATTTGTAATGATGAGGCAATGGCTAAACCCAGGAATTGATCTCCGTCCTCTCACCACAGACAGGAATATGGATGTTAATGACTTGGCTGATTATTGCGACTCTACTCGTCATCTCAAGCGATGGATAGTCTTTAAGAGGTTGGGTATTTTTACCCCGGATCTAGTTAGTCACTTGTCCCACTGGATCTCTGCTCCACTGTGTGTGTGTGATGACTGTTTCATTTAGGTTCTTTTTCAATGTGTTGTCGTCGTCGTCGTCGTCGTAACTCACTCTCTCACTCTCACTCTTGCTTCGAATTCGTCGTCTCCCGGGTATATGTAGCCAGCCCATGCTGAAATATGACATTGATGACCTGGTACGTGGTGCATAATCTGCTTTATTTATCTATGTATCCCGAGACAGATTTGGAAAGAGACTGGGGCAATCTGGTGAGCTGGGAGAAGTGTAGATTTCAAGTGTTTTTTTATACAGCCAATTATCTTGACTCGCGGGGGTCGATAAAGGTTACCGGTATAAGTCATACGATAGACATGCTTTAGTCTGCCATAGGATATGGCTCTATCCACTTGGTAGCCAGCCATTGACGTTTTTTTCTCGATATGTACTCGGGGCAGGCATGAAGAATCTGAACATGCGAGTGCGAGTTGGTCAATCAATCTGTCGATGTGCTAGCTGAGAACGAATCAATAATCGCTGGCAGCAAAAGTTATGTTCAGGTTCTTCATGCCTGCTCCGAGTATCTTCCTCTGCCTGACCTGCGGAGCAGAGGTGTTCACTTCTGTGTCTGCTGGGATAGGACGGACAGCCTATGCATATGGCCGGAGACATCTACGCGTCCAGGCCTCAAGTCCTACGCCTAGTTGAGTCTAAGCTGCATTCACTTCACCAAGGCGATTATTGCGGTCTACTTGATGGCCCTTCAATAGCACTTAGCCGTGTGAGTCTGTTCGCCGGTGCGATGTGAATCACAAATTATCACTCGACTACATTTTTTATTTTATCGGTTCCCGATTAGTGGCTTCAACACTCTGGTCACTTGTGACAATAGTCAAGCGCTTTGGGCATTAGGTCTGTAGCCGAAAACCTCAGTGTCTAGACTAATTTGAAAGACATCAATAAGATGACTACAGAGATCGCTTGAGCTCGAGATGAGTCTACAACGGGTCTCGCGCATACAAAACAAACAGATCCATAACGGGACCAAGACAGACAGACAGACAGATAGATTTGTCATACGCACGGGACCAAGACAGGCTGGGGGGGAAGGAAGCCAGGCGCCAATATGTTCAGTCGTGGTATAATACATGTATCCCTTCTGTGCGCAATATGTGCGCTCTCAAGCTCTACTCGCTTACTTTCACATGTGCTGTCCGAAAAGTCTAATAAGAAAGAGATGATATTATGTTTTGGGGGAAATGGTGATCGATGCAATGGATCGATAGGGTTTGCTTTTTTTTTTCTTTTTCTTTCCCTATCCATTATGGTTTGTTTTAGTTAGTATCGATACGAGACTGTGCTGGGATGAGTACTTTTCTTTCTTTCTTTCTTTCTTTCTTTCTCCTGCCCATGAAAGGGTAGATACATGTAGATACGGTCTATTTCAGTATATGAAAGATCACTCGATCGACTGCTAGCAATGTGACCAAAAACGATGTTCAGATATCGATATACATATGTGGGGTGGTGGTGGGGTGGGGTGGAGGGGCTGGTTGTTTATTGTCCCCAAGGCTGGGTAGGAAAAGCCACTGTTTCCCTGTACCGTACCCACTCAACGTGCAGTGCGCATTGCCTCGTGCAATCCAATTAGAACAACAACCAAGAACCACAATCATCCCATCACATACCTACATACATACATACATACTCAATTAAACAAGGCCCCCTCCCCCTCCCCCTTCGCAAGTCACATTCAGATCGTGCCCAACAAATATTACCTGACGACATCAAATCAACTTCTTCCTCTCTCTCTCTCTCTCTCCACACACGGCGCAGAGGATATTCGCACCAATACACAGTTTCAATGAGTCAACACCGAATTTCTATCCAGTGGCCTTTCCACCAGCTATCTACAACCACTCACTCACCCTTACTTATCCTCATTCTAACACCTCCTCCCCCCCCTGTAAAACACCCGAGTGACGGATTATGAACATCGCCCATTGCCACTCCAGTCATCACTCTGCGATTGCGAACGAAGGAAGCAACAGGTAGCAAAAATAAATATCTCTTGATTAGGTAAAAGTAAAAAAAATTGCCAGCAATCTTCCCTAAACACCTCTGTCTAAACTAACTAACTAGGTAGGTATCCTCTCTCTCTCTTTTTTTTTTAGAAAAAAAAAAAAATACAAGTAATTCACGGGTTTCAAACCCTCCCCCCAATCATAACACAAGCCCCCCCCTCCCTTCTTCACCCCAGTAAGGGCTTTCTCTTATGTGGTGCCCTGTTTTTTTTTTGTCATCAAATACCCAATCATAAGTCATCACTCATTTAAAAAAAAAACCGCGCCCGCCAAATAAAAATACGCCATTAGAAACAAAAAACAAATGAAACGTGTTCCGTCCCGTATAGACGAATGTGCCAATAACCCCCCCCCTTCCATCTTCCATAAACAAGAGAAGAAAAAAACAAAACAAAACACCATCATACCCACCGTGCGCACCAAAGCAAAACAAAACAAAACAATAAACACTTCAAACAACGCCATCCCACATAACCTCCAACCGCAAGACAGCATCAGGGAAGAAGATATCCAACACCATCTCCTCCAAGCTCTTCGCAACCTCCTTAACCCTCATCCCGCTAACATCCTTCTCCGCAGGCCTCAGCTGTGTCCGCAGTTTGCACCCGACCCTCTGTTTCAGCTCGCCCGAGTTGCCGTCGCTCAGCTTCCCAACAAACAACTTCTCGCCCAGTCCGTCTCTGTCGTCGTGGTTGGGTCCCGCGAGGTAGAGCGTGTACTCGGTCTCCGATGGGTTCGTCATCGTTGGCAGTCTCGATCTGCGCGGACGCGTGAGCGCGCCGCCGCGGAGCGAGGTCTTGAGGGCTTCTGTATCGCTGTAGTAGTTCTTTGGCAGCGTGAGCGGGATATTAGAGCGCTCTCTGCCCCTGAGCGGGAAGCCGGATAGTCCGCGCTTGCGCTGGGCTGCGAGACCGCTCTCTTCGACAGCGGCAGCGGAGGCACGCTCGATAGCGGCCTTTTTGCGTTCGTCGTTTGAGGCGCGGATGTGGCTGGCGGTGGAAGTGGTTGATGATGAGGCTGAGGAATCGACGCGCTTCAGAGTGCGGCCTCGGCGTTCTGATAGGCTTCGCGTTTCTGGCTGGGAGAAGGCGGCTTGGGCTTCTGTTGATTCGGTCCTTGTGAGGTTTTCTATTACTGGGTTTGCCTTTCGAGACGTAGAGGATGAGGATGAGGATGAGGATGAGGAGTCGCTGTCAACGCCTGAACTGCCTACGGACTCTTCTCTCTGGATGACAGCAGCATCAGACACAGTCTCGACTGACTTCGTTGAAGAAGCAGGAGCACTCGTCTCGTCGTGCGCTTTTGAGAGGGTCGCCTCGATCGACTTCAGGACGGTGGGAGCTTCAACTGGTTTAGGAAGCTCAACCATCGTCGGAGACGCAGTAACCGCGGTCATCGCCATAGTGGTAGCAGTTTCAAATCTGGCGACACTGATCGGAGATGATCGGCGCAGCAGGGACTGCGTGGGAGATGCAGGGTCCTCAGACTCACCACTACCGCAAACAGGCGATGGCTTACGCAGAGCTCTCGCAGCGGAAGGGGAATGAGGGGCAGAGCCATAAACACTCTCAGGAGCGGGAGGAGCAACCTTTCTGTTTGATCTAGACATGGATCGAGGAACAGGGATGGCGCTCTTGTTCGCTTCTACTGGAGACGTGTTTGCTCGGCGCAGGGCAAATGGGATCGGCGCAGACTCTGGGGATGGCGCTACAGGTCTTCGCACCGACATGACGGAGGAAGAGCGAGGACGTCCAGTGGCCCTCGCGGGGACCTCGGGTGCCTTGCTCAGTGCAGATGGCGACCTCGTAGGCAGATTTCTTGCTGGTGACGGTGTCACCTTGCGGGCTCCTCTCACCGATTGAGATCGGGTGAACGACGAGACTGGTAGGTCTGCAGTCTTCGGCGCCTCTGTCGGATTTGGGCGCTTGACGAGTGATCTTGAGCCTGGACGTAGAGGAGCCTCCTTGGCTTGCCTGGAAGCTGATCTTGAAGGTGGGATATTGACTGATACGACTTGTGGCGCGGAGCTTGGGGCTGCTGGCATTGGCTTGCGTCTCTGTGGTCTCGGTTTCGGCGCTGGAGACTCGTCTGGGCTCGTGGCATCGCTGACGGATGTG
This sequence comes from Gyromitra esculenta, assembly GCA_038503075.1. Taxonomy (NCBI): domain Eukaryota; kingdom Fungi; phylum Ascomycota; class Pezizomycetes; order Pezizales; family Discinaceae; genus Gyromitra; species Gyromitra esculenta. The sequence continues at coordinate 1,065,362 of JBCAML010000008.1, read as the reverse complement.
CGACTTGAAACAGAAGATAGAGCTGGCGACCTTGCCAGCGGGCTTGTGCTGTCGCTGGAAGAGTCGGTCATCTTGGAATTCACGCGCGGTAGTGCTGGCATAGCAGCGCGGATGTTTTGGAGATTGGAGAAGATGGCAGAGGCAGCAGCGCCGGGTCGGGCAAAGGTAGGTGAGACGGGAGTAACAGGCACGCTGCCAGGGAAGCCGGGAGACATTGGAGGAGAGGCAACCATAGTCTTGTGGTTTTCCCAGAGCATCTTCTTGCACGAGTCCTCGATAGTGTGGTTCATCTTCTCGACGACAAAGTCGAGCATGGCCGCGATCTCTGGGCTTGCGCATCTGATGGTAGGGACCGCCCAGTTGTGGTAAATATTCTGGTGGGCCTTAGAGACGGTGAAGCGGCCGTGCAGCTCGAGGAAGAGGCCGCAGAGATAGCACGCCTTCTTGCTGCACCCAATGAACGTCGGGCGGTCAATGTCAGTATTTTCTTCGTAGAACTTGACGAGCTGGATTTCAGCGTGAGCGGTAGGCGTAGCCTGGCAGAGCTCTTGATATCTGCTCGAGAGCTTTGCGTTATCTAGGTCAGTGACCGTCCGGAGCCGGCTCATGCACGCGTGCTCGGTGTTATGGGTGAGGTCCTGGGCGACATCGGCGATGTAGACCCCTCTGTACCCCGCGGCCGTCTTTGCGTCGAGAACGGGGAGCTGGGGAACAGCCTCGACCTCGACGCTGGAGAAGAGCTCGCGGAAGTTCCTCGCGGCAGACACGAGAGCGTTGCTGGCGGTTTTGTAGCGTCCCAGCTTCTCGATGATCTGGACGAGCGGTCTCCGGCTGTTGACGGACTTCAGGAAGCCCTTGAAGCTCCTGGAGGCACGGAAGCGGTAGCACGTATCGAGCAGCCTGTCGAGGTCCCGGCTGCAGCGCTCCTTGTCGGTGGCCGTGACACGCGTGCACAGGTCGAATATCTTCTGCAGGACCATCCGCGCCTCTTCGTCGGTGAGCTTGTCGTTCGAGGTCTCTCGCTGGCCGAGGGCCTCCTCAAACAGCTCCGACAGCGGCCTGGATCCCCTGGAGAAGCGCTCGACCAGGTCGGTGTGGATCTTGGTTCGCTCGAGCTCGAGCACGTTCGCCCAGACGGCGGCTTTGACGTCGGACTCGACCTGATCTTCAAGCCGTTAACACGGATATATCACGGAGCTCAATGGCATCCGGCGGGGGACTGGCACAAGGGCCAGCACAAGGCCAAACGAAGGGTAAGGTAAGGAGAGCCCTACCGCCAGTCGCAACCTTCCTAACCTCCCTCAGCACGCCCTTCAATCCCTCGAGCACGGCGGCGGGGACGCCCTCGTTCATGGCCAGCCGGAATCTCACGCTGACCTCGACCTCCTCGATGCAGCACGCGGCGCCGGATCCATCCCCGGCGGCGAGGAAGGCAAAGTGGTCGGCGATCTCTCGCTCGGTCTTTGGCGGGAGCCTGCGCTTCTGGCTTCGGCCGACGGCCTCCAGGTTGATCGGGTGCTCGACGGTGATGGGGGCGGGGGTCACTAGACACTGCAGGGCCACGAGGGTCACAAACTTCTTCCGACTACGGTCGGGCCAGGTAAAGGTGTTTGGGTCGACTGGGACCTCGATCTCGACCGGAGAGGGTCTCGAGGAAGCCCTGCTGCGCCGTCTCACGGACATGTCGGGGCCTGCGGGTGACTACCGGTGACTGGGAGGATTCGATGGAGCAGGAAACAAGGGCAGCGAGAGCGATGCAGAGCTCGAGAATCATGAAACTCGAGACAGGAGTGGCATATATATGTGTATATACGGATGTGTGTATGTATAGATATCCTTACCGTGCGTCCAGCGTAGATGGGGGGATATATGGGGGGGAGTCTAGAAGAGAGAAAGACGGAAACGGGGACGAAAGCGGTGGAGGTTGAAGCAGTTTATATAAAATGGCCGTGGGCAGCAGAGTATTCACACTCTCGCTCTGGCTGTCTCTGGCTGTCTCTGGCTGTCTGTCTGCCCCAGCATGTCCGCATTGATCTCGACATATGGCTGCAGTCTCCCAATAAAGGCGTCCACGTCAATGACCACAGCTCCGCGCTGGCGATAGGTCGATAAACCAGACTTCAGTCAGCAAGTGACGGAATGCAATTCGGTGATTGGCGCAGGCCTGAATAATGCCAGCCCGGTTTGCAAGCCGTGGACAGCACGCCGGCGAGGAAGCTCAAGTTCGCCCAGGTCGCTGCTGTGCTCAATCGCCCTTCTCTATGGCCCGTCGCCGTTCCGCACACGCCACGCCCCGGGGGCACAGGATTCGCAGGCCCTCGCAGGCGCCCCCGCAGACTGAAGGGTCCGCACTGATCACGACGGCGAACGGCAATCGTCCGGCGTGGAAAAAAGGAAGCCTCCACCACGGAAAAACGAACACGCAAATCGCACATACGCGAGAAGCGCAGGACCAGGCAGGCAGGCTGCAGAGCGGGATCGAATGGGGACGAGCAGCGGTGCTGTGGCTGCCCTGGGCCGGACGTGTTGTCAGGCACCACGAGTCCGGCTGTCGCTCGCTTCGCAGGGCGTCGGCCAACGAGCGTGCATGACACCCGAGAGGTGCGCGATCGGGGTGAAACCGAAATAGACTCTCGCGATCCCTGTCCTGCGCTATACCACCCCCCGGAGAATTAACGGGCTTCGCTGGGAGCCACGCTGATTCGGTGCCTGGATCTCGACGGATGCACGAGCGGTCGATAGAGGTGTAGCGCGAGACATCCTGCAGCGAATCAGCGTGCGCGCGCTGCTGGAATGCAAGTCTGCGTGGGGATATGTGCTGGGAATCAGTCTAGGCAAATCCATACGCCGGGAAGAGAAGAGAAGAGAGAAGAAGGGAATGTAAGAGAGAATGCAAATACGTTTTTTAGTCCGGGAGCTTTGGTCTGTACAGTACTGGGAAAGAAAAAAAAAACAGTCCTTTACCCTGCTCCCTTGCCAATTACAATCCCCATCTCCTCGAATGTGGATATCACCGCGTCCCCTCAGGAAGTATCTCCACCTCACGCATGGTACATTCGCTCCAAGCTACAGCAGATGATATCATGATGTCTGCTATTTTACCCGGATGCTGCTCTGATCCTCATCTCCAGTAATGTGCTATGTATTGTGGTGATGGCATACCTTGAAGCCTGCGCAGTCTCTCCACATTTTGTGATATTCCACTTCCGTCGTAAAGTGTAGCTATCATTGATCCCCCTCCCTCAGAAAAAATATTTTCACCCCCCCCCTCCCAGCTGTAACATCATGCACAAGTACGCAGGATGATCAATCCAGCTACCTACCCACAACCCTATACGATACATTTGTGATGGGACTACCTACCTACCTACCTACCCTATTGCACTCAGTCGGATTTCGAAAGCTTCGGAGGTGCATATATGTCTACCTAGTTTGGGCGGTGATAGCATGTAGATACCCTAAAAGTTAAATCTCCGTCTTACTGTTTCGTGGTGGGTGAATTGCACATAGCATACATGTAGCATGACATGAATGCTCTCGAGACCGCGTTCCCTATTCGAAAAGAAGAGTTTTTTTATGTATGCGTGGTGCCGTGGATTTACCCAGCTACTCATGGGAACCCACGGCGGGCGGAGTGGACGATCATATGTAGGTAGGGTAGGTTAACAGAAGTAGTAATAATCTCGCTGCATGGAGTAGAGTAGAAACGTGGGATGGGGTTTGAACCTCCTGTTTTGTCATGAGACAAAAAAAAACACACACCCCCCCCAAGTTTTTTGTTTTTTTTTTCCAATGCTCGAGGTCAGGCTCTACCGACAAATACAGAAACTGAACGTTAACTAATATACAAAAAAACCCCGTTTCGCCGAACGAAAGAAAAAAAAAAAACCAGAACCAATGTAGTAGGTATAACACATTGTACAGTAAAGTGGGTACTACCGGACTCCTTTCATCTTCTTACTCGGGCTACTCGTCCCGTCATCATCACCGTCCTCCTCCTCCTTCCTCTTCTTCCCCCCTCTAAACACCCCTCGCGCCTGCACCTTCCCCTCCACCGGTAGCACACGCACCCCGTGGAAAACACACCCCTCTCCGCCACCCCTGCTCGTCATAACCGGGTGCGTCCGCCCCGGCAACACCTGATACCGTCTCGCCCACGTCTGATGCAGTGTCGGCGCCAGCAGCAACGTCGGATCAACCTCGTCCTCGGCGACCGCATCCTCGGCGCTAGCGCGCTGGATCCACTCCGCTTTTCTGGCTGAAGAGTAGAGGTCGGCGATCTCGGAGACGGACTCGCGGTGCGGCGAGTATACTACTACTTGTGCAGATCCCTTGAGGAGGTGTACTGTGTGGCGTAGGATACCCTTCAGTTCCATGAATCCGGCTACTAGCAGCCCGTCGAAGCCACCCTGTTGCGTGTCTGATACGATGGATGTCATGCGTTCCCATCGTCTGAGTTTGCGGTAGTAGGCGGACCGCTTGCTGTTCTTCATGGCGTATAGCTCGTCGGCGGGTATCTCGGCGGGCTTGATGAGGACACTGTCGGCCTCTGGCGCGACGAGTTGCAGCCAATTGAGGGTGCGGAGGTGTGTGTGCAGTGGATGGGAGACGGTGGGGTTGTTGGTGTCGTAATTGAAGTATTTGAGGAGGGAGAGATTGGGCTGCTCGTTCGGGTGGACGAGGGTGATTGTGTTGCGTGTTGGTTGTGGTGGTTCCGGTCTTTTCACATAGCGCTTTGGGATAGTTGTGGCCGTAGCATCGGCGGCGGCGGCGGCGGTAGTAGTGGTATCAATTGTGGGAGCAGGCTTGGGTTCCTCTTCTACAGCATCTTCTGTAGGGAGCTCGTCGGTGTCCGGGGTGTATTCGAGGAGCCCAAGACGTTCGGCCACGGCTGCCACGAGGAGGCCCCCGGATTCATCCACGACGAGCCAACGCCCGCCCCAGTGGATATTCGCAAGGGAGAGCATGAGCGCGAGCGTCTCATCGCGGAAATCGAGAATCTTGACAGGCTCCTTGACGTCGAGGAGGTAGTTGGTCAGAGATTGGACGGAAAGCGGGAGCGCAGTGAAACGGCGAAGAAACTTTTTGGTTTTGCGGAGGGTATACTTCTGGAGTGCGAAAGGGGTTTTCTGGTGTATCGCTGAATGTGAAGATAATAGCTTCTGCACCAGATCCTGTAGCACCACGAACATGTCAATTTAGATATCCATAGCAAATAATAGAGAGAGATAACCACACCCTTCCACTTCCAGTTCCCTGTTTCTTCAATTCCTCAATCTCAACCCAGCTCATCTTCTGCGCCAGCGGATCGTCAATTGTATCTCTATTGGTCCTCATAACCTGGTCCCCGCCCTCGGAATCTTCATACTCCAGCTCGTAATGGCCACCCGCTTCCTGCTCGGCCTCGGCATCACCACCCAGTATGTCTCGCGTGACCTCTGCCGCGCTCACCACCCGCAGTCCTGTCGCCGGCGCATCGAGGATATCGAACGTCAGATTGTACGGGCGATGTATCAGCGCGTTTGCCGGGAACGATCCGAATTTCCCCAGCGAGATGGTCGTATCTGGGACGATCCTGATGACGCGGGGTGCGCCAGAGGGCAGACGGATGAGGACGTGGGTGTTTGGGAGGATGCGCTCGCCGATGGGGGGTGCGGGAGTTGCCATTATCGGAGTTGGGGGGGGTGTTGTTGGTGGTGGTGATAGGAGGGGTCATTTTTCCGTGGAGGAGGGATGATCTTCGCCTGGGGTCCCAAAACTCGTTGTACCGGATGCCAAGAGTTTTCTCCGGTATATCGAGGGCTCGTGCAGGTGGGAATCGAGAACCGGATCCACGGGTTGGAACCAGAGAATTGGCAATAACGGTACCGGCGGGGTAAGGCTGGAGCAACAAGCTGCAATCTGAGCAGAGAGGGTGCCATCGTCTATCGAAACATGTTGACGTTTCTGTTCCATGTCCGGGTATGCACAATAACGTTTAAATGCACTCGATCGTGATTCGTGCAGATGCCTTGAGTGATCGAGCGTGATTCATCCGTTGATGGTGGTGGTGATGGTGGTGATGGTGGTGGGGCAGATGCATGGAGGGGAAGAGGGGGGGAATCAGGATTAATCCTCGATCAGATCGATTGATTTCCTGCGTTTCCTTGTTTTTTGTTTCCGCGGATGTACACGATCTCATCGATCCCTTTCTTTTGTTTCCTGGCACTGGGGAACGATTGCAGCCTGTGGCTCGGTCGAGAGAATTCCCGCATAGCACTTACATATATACTCCATTTACAAGCACTCAGCCCTTTCCCCTCCTCTTCTTGGTGATATCATGCATTTGCCCATCGGATCGTGGCTCTTGCTGGGTGCTTTTATTTGTAGCCTTATCTCTCATCGTCTGTCAGCTCTCAGCTCTCAGCTCTACGGATGTACATCTCTGCATCTTTTGCATTACTGTGCTTTTCTGACGTATCCAGAGTCCTGCCGTAGTGTCTCTGTGAGTGAGTTGAACGCGTACTTCTCCATATCCCATTCTCCTTGTACCCATTCGTCTCCATACAGGATATCAATACATATTTGAGCTGAGCTGGATCTATATTTATGTCTATTACTAGTTCTAGCATACTTATTAATATCCCCACCTCCTTTCCTTGCCCTCCCAAGTGTTTCTTTCTTCCGGCGTTGAGATACGAGCCATCTCCATTTATCTATACAAATCCTATGCTACTTTCTCGAAGATACAGCTTACAAACGTCCCGCCGCCCTCCCCCCCCAACTGAAGTAAACCCTTTGCTGACACTGAGCTACTTACCATGCAGTCGTTTCTTCCGGTTTCATATCCCTCAAACCACTGACTCATTCGCGGCGTGAACCAACCCTCCTCAAAACAACGCCAAGGTTGGCTATATAGTAGTAGTGCGAGCGATTAATTTACATACCGGACGCTGTCGGCCAACAGGTGCTGATGGGACATACCGGACACTACATGTATCGACCAGCAAGCATTGACACATGTAGCTATAGAACTTGCCACAGCCCAGGACCAAGACTGAAGTTGAGTTAGCCAACCAACGGACTACGTGGCTGTGTAACCTTGCGGTGAGCTACACCGAACGAGTGAGTTATCGTGATGAAAAGTGTCCATGGGCATAAACGTGCCAAGAATATCACGTTTTTATGCTGGCGAGTGCACTACTACGATTAAACAAGTGTCTCGGTCGAAACAAAGATACGGATATAAACGATACCTGCCGAATAAGGTACGTGTACACGCTAACAATAGGCTTAAACACAAGTTTGATCCCATCCAAGACTAGAATACTTCTTCCACTCATCATAATCCAGAGGCCTCCAACTGCCTTAAGCTCAATACCTCGAACAGGTATTTCGGAATCCTCCCGTGTATGTGTCGAGACAACGGGTATAAGTGCAAACATGTCCTTGGAATCCAGAGAAACACAAACCAGCAGTACCACCGAGACATAGAGTAGATATTTGCACCAAGTAACCAAATAACCACATATAGCTGCGCTCCCGTCCACCACCTTCTATCTTGCCGTAAAGCTCCTATTCCCTCCCACCAATAGAGAATCCTTATAGCAACCCTGAAATCTGCGCTACACAATAGTATTCGATTCTACTATGTTGGGTTTCGTTACGGTAAACGACGTAAAATGATAGAAAACTGTCTTAATCTGTAGTCTGAATATCACTCTCCTCCTCCTCCTCCTCCTCCTCCTCCTCCTCCTCAGCTATACGCCAATAGCATCCCAACCCACCCTATCTCCAGATCCACACCTAATAGGAAAATTACTGACCCGTTGAACATGCTCCAGTTTCCTAGTTTTAACTTCTAGCTGTGTTGGTTCTGGATTCGAATTTCTCGAATTCTTCGCTACGTGCTTTTGGAGTCAGTGGAAATGCGTTGATTTGTGTTCCACGATCATGGTTCCGAGTATACGCTTTCTTAGCACGGTCGGTTCTCCGTGAGTCGGTGATTGAAAATGAGTGGTTAAGTCTCTGGTTGATCTTCTGTATCTTCTAATACTAGCTACGTTGCTAGCTCCGCGCATATATTTTGTAAGTATTAGTTTATAGATGACTTTTCGTGTACTATGGTTCCAGTATCGATTAATAGCAGAAGTCACAGTACGTGCGCGGAGCAGTTACGTCTCGCCACGAAACTCCAGCCTACTGATCTGACGGACATGAGTTGATAAAAACTGCTGCTAATGAAACGTATAGAATATTTAAATGTTCGTAGGTTTCAATCTGTTGCCTGGTTTTGTTATTAGTATGAACAAAAAGTGGCGGAGATTCTTGAGACATGTGAGAGCAACATCGCACTATTCGATAGTCGGTTCTCATTGTTTTGAAACTGTGACAAGTAAGGCTGGGAGAGGAGATCCAGAGTATCGAGCTGGTTGTTGGATATATGGTATATATCAATAGGCTTCCTAGTGTTTCATTTGGTACGTCGCTACTCGGGATACCGAAGACGTTCGGTCAATAGTCTATACTGCTAATGGGGGTTGCTCGGGCCGATCTATTCGGCGCCCAAAGAGCCCCCATAAACCTGTTTATATATGACTCCATAGGGAGTATATACATGGAGCTCTTCTCCCGTTCGTCTATTCTGTTTCCTCTTCTCTACTTTACTAGACTATCAATATATCATATCTATTCATTATTTCAACACTAGTGAAATGAGCCATCTCGAGTGATGTATGGTGACTAAATACCCCAAACTGAGCAGTTGCCTTTCTCGTGATAGGTAATTTTCGAGAGTACAGATTTAGTCGTTTCGTTTTTAGATAATTGTTCCTAGATAATCATTCATAATCTCGGTAAAAGCATGCTGCTGTCTTCGAATTCGCGTCTTATTTAAGCTAATTGTTCAATACGAGGCACAGTCTCCAATAGTGCGCCCCTAGCTTCCTTTCCTCAGGATTTACTGGATTTAGAATCTTCATGCTAAAACTAATTCCTGTTAGATATGCCATAGATCCACACGAGCCAGTATCCTTGCTATCTGCATTCATTTCTACAAACTCGGGAATGGCACACGGGTCGCCGGACGGACACTTGGGATTCGAACAGAAATCGAATCGCTGAATCGGATACCCCAGGAGCGCGGCTTGGCCGTACATAACCCATAACCACGGTCCCATCGAAAAAAATACTTCGAGAACGTTACCCCTTACTACTGAATATAACCACGATCATCCCGAAAGTAGCAGAATGCACTGCTCCCATGACTTCCGCACTTTAGATACCATCCAGCATATTCTCTTGACGTGCTTATTGGCACCAAGATTACTCGCGGTAAATATTTTTTCGTCAATTGCAGGCTCATGATGGATTGTGGCGCATAATCAATAGGCAGATTACTTGATACTTTCCAATTCAATTAGACTTCTAAGCTTGTATCCATGCTTTTCATGAATCAGGATGTATGCAAGGAATGGAGATATTAAAGTCTTCAAATTTTTGAAATACCTGCGTAATACTGTCTCCACGAGATAGATCCTATAGATTGAGCAGGGTAGCAGGTCTAGAATACCCTCCCGCGTTTCTAGCGCTGCACGCACTATAGCGAATCTAGATATTTGATCCCGAAATCGATCTTTACTTTCTATTAATAGTTTTTATGTCGAGGTTGTGAATAGATTAGTAGTCCAGCCCCCTTTTTTGACATTGAACTAATTTCGACCTTCAAATAATAAGGAAACAATACTTCCCAGGATAACCATTCCTGAACTGTAGAGAATGATTCATCGCCTTCGAATTTCCCAGAGACCCAGCAAAAGTTAGCAATAGAGGAAGAGGGAGTAACTTACCTATTTCGAATGTTACTAGATGGTATATATCTCTCTACATACAGAGGATAACGTAAGCTAGCACTGTTTCGAAAGGGTAGTGATCTCTCGATTACCTATCTTGCTGGGTTTGTACGGAGTAGGCAATGACGAATGCTCGCGATAGTAATTGCCGTGAACTATTCCTACCGAAACTTAGTTTCAAGAATATATCGAAGTGGCGACGTACGTGATTCCAGCTAGATCATACTGCATTTGAATGACTACTTCTAATAAAACCTTGCTTAGACCGGTGATAAACCACATCCTCAAATCTCAAGAACTTGAATCCGATAACGAACGGTCCACACACGATAAACCCAGATACACCTTTCTCCCATATTTTAGTCAGCGCTCATCCAAGAATACATCTCCGTCTCATCTTCCACCCGCAGACTCCCTCATCACTGAACTATAAATATACTCTTCCGATAGCTCAGCTTGACAATACATTCTCCAAGATGAACTGAACCCGTTTAGCCTATTATTCGCAAACCCCTAGCAAATGTAGTGTTAGCGGTCGACAGCTATACAAATAAGATAGACGATACTCGAACTAAATACGTATCCATCATTTAGCAGAAGAGGTAGTTGTCCTTCGATCGTATTGGATGCCTCGCGTAGCTTTTACGAAATAAAAGTTAAAAAGACAACCGGAACAGTACCTGCCCTGAATACGGTGCCTTAATCCTACATTCCATCTGGAAGAGATCCTAGACTGAGGTCAGGCTACTCGTGTAATCGAAACAGCATAGCATTTTCGCTGCCTTATATAGCTGAATAGTTGGTTTGATACTAGAAACACTGTAAGTATACCGACGAAAGAAGGAAGGGGAGAAACAATAATTGGCCCGTATAGCACTATTTTTTTATATATATTTGGTATCACTACTAGAAGCTGTATGTATCAGTCAGTATATGCTAATAGTATCTGGCTTTTCAAGCCCGGGTTTTCAAATGTTGAATGTGTTCTCATCTGAGTCGTTCGCGAATCCTAGGTGGAATCATTGGTACTGGCATCATAGTTAGAAACCGCTGATTGACAAGCTGGGATCATACCCAACATTGCCTGCTGATTTTTGTCTCTGTGAAGTTGAAGTTGTTGATGCCGGTGTGAACCCATAGTGCCAATCACGGTGGTTGTTGGTTGTTGTTGAAAGAAAGAAGAAGGGAAGAGGAGAGAAGAGGAACCGCTGGTTAGTACACAAACATGATTCAGTCTTGGACTAGTTGACTAGGACCAGACTGAGCCAAGCCTGTCCAGTCCGTCCTATCCAGTTTTTGGACGGACCGGACGGCTGGTTGCGCAGAGATTCACTAGCACACCCTAACCAAGAACTGGAAATATCTCGATCGCAAAAAAATCCGGGAAGAGACTGAATGAACTTTCTATCTATTGAGAGGGAAGTGGTTGGGAGTTGCTGAAACAAGGCGGAATGCCATTGCGGACAAGCTGTAGAGGCAGGGCGATGATAACTGTGAGAGTATCTTATTGGCTCTGGCATAAGCTAATCTCTCGGGAAGATGAATTTTCATTGAGAAAAAGGGGGGGAAGAATAGGATGAGAGGAGGATAGATGAGTGAAAATCACAGATGTGCCACTAAGATATGGGTAGATGTAATTTTCGTCGATGTTCTGGCTAATTCGATGTAAGAAACCTAGTAGATGCGGCTAGAGATGAGAATGGAAGAGTCATGCTCTATGGTGATGCTCTGCGGTGAATGGATGAATGTTAGTTATCGTGTCTGTAGAATGGAGTGTTTACTTTGCAGTAAGCGGATCTTTATTGATATAAATGAACGACTCATTTCTTCCTGCTGAGAGGATTAGTATTGATGACGATAACCCTACTTGAGCCAATAAAGCACGATGATTGTTAGAATCTAACGAATTATGGTGAGCGATATAAGTATAAAACAAATTTGGTGGCCCTGAGAATATGAAGGAAGGAATGTCAAAAGCATCCGTTGTCTCAATATTTTTCTGCGATTGTTGTTTTCGAATAACTCCACTTCCTTCATTCGCGAAACGAGATTGATCTCAAAAAGTACTAGACTTTTAAAAAGAGGTTGAATAGTTTCACCCCGATGTCGTTGAGTGTTGGATGAAATACGTGTGTTGGTGGAAGAGGAAGGTGTAGCGAGCAAACAGAGCAGCAAGCAAGGCCAGTGGCATCCCTGCAGCCGCAGCCCAACCTTATCCGCGATCTTATCTTATCTTATCTAAACATATTGGATCATGATGACGAAAACAGGGCTGTTAGATCTAACTTGCAGCAGGGCTGGCTTGTGTTTATTCGACAAAACAAGCTGTGTGTACTGACCTAGAGTGAGTGTACCTACAATACGAGATGCCCTGCAGCAGCTGTAAGGGTGAATGTGGAGATTCAGGCTCATTCACCAAAAGCCATTCTAGACCCTGAGCTTATCTAGTTGGGCCACCGCTACACATGACCATGTAGCCACAATTACGTGTATTCTCGTGTCTGTATTATACTGTGTCTGTATGTATACTGCTGTATTCTGCTGGTCACTCACCGCATCACAGCAGCAATCGACAGGCTGGTCAGGTGGTGAGGAGCATGTCTCGATGATGCCTTTTCAAACTGTGGCTCTACATACCCCCATCTCCAATCATCCCCATCTCCAATCCCCATCTCCAAACGCCACCATCTTCAGACTGCCATCTGCCAAATACACATTCGTCACTTCCAACCCTCTATAAATCTATCTCATCCACTCTTACGTGATACAAGAAACATCATCAGCAATTCCTGTTTCCTCCAATAAACGCCAAGTCCTCATCTTCATCCACCCTTATCTCCTCTACTTCTTCCTCCTCGTACATGAAATAGCAAACGTGGAATCCCTTCAAGCCCTCCCCCTCGCCGCGATAAGAAAAACCCTGGAGGCAAATAACGTTAAATCGTCCTGAAAGAGCCGCGTCATCTCCCACTCAACACAACTCCCTGCCTCCAGCCAACGTCACCCAGCCGCGCGTTTACCTAGAACTGAGAAGATACCCCGGCAGACAAGACAGAAGGACAACAGTCACACAGACGCGCTCTCTATCTCTCTCCCTACGAGTCGAGGTCCTACAATTCCCTTCCTCCCTCTTCGCAACGTCTGCCTACCACAATTATGCCACTCCACAAGACCCCCCTCGAAGTGCGCCCGCCCTACCCCGATACCACTCCTCCAGAAGAGCCCTACTCCCCCTCTCTCCTTCAGTCCCCCGCTTTTGATCTCACAGACCTCCCTCAAGCCCAACAAGCCCAGAAAATGAACCGCAGTCCGTCCACAAGCTCCGAAGCAACTGCTAGCGGCAGTGGGGGCGGCGGCGTAGTATTGCCGGAGAGCTTGAGGATCGGCGCGGAGAGCTCCGGCGCTCATAGCCCTACACGAAGTAAAGACATGTGGAGGGGCTTCCAGAAGGATGAGGTGGATATCCCGGAGAGCTTACGGCCTGGTGGAGGAATCGTGAGAGCAAAGACCCCAGTCAAGTCGGAGTATGCGCAGGAAACGGACCCGGAGATGAATCCGTGGGCAAAGGAGAAGGGAAGAATTCATGAGCAGGAAACAGATGCGCAGCCGGAGAGAGGGCTCGGTACGCTGCCGCCAGCTTTATTTTCTGGAGGGGAGACGGCTGCGCAAAATGCGTTTCCGGTAGGCTCTTCTTCCTCTGCGTGGGAGGAAGAGGGTGATGTAAAGCCTCCGCCGTCAGATGCAATGTCGCCAGAATCAGATGCTTGTGAGTAGCTGATTCTACCCTTTTCTGAGCTCTCCCAAAGCTCTCATACAAGCCCATTTTTCAGATTGTATAGTAAAACTAACATTATATTATAGCCTCGCCCCTCCTAATGACTGCAAACCTCAGGTCCTCCGACCGCCCATTCAGCGAATTCTCTCCCTTCTACAACCCACCCACATCCTTTACTCCATCTCCGGTTCCTACCCCCTCTAGTGTCCCTGTCTCAAACCCTAATCTCCCCGCTTCGCTCAGCCATCTAGAAATCTCCCCGCGCCGCCCCTCCGTCATTGCCACGAGCTCATCAAGCTCAGAATTAAAGGGACGGCAACACAGCATCGCATCTTCAATCTCATCGGTCTTTGAGCCTGGCGTCGACATGAGCTCCTTCGATGCCTCCACAACTCGTGCATTCCCCGGAAGACGGGGATACCCAGCAGTCGGCATGGATGGTTGGAAAGAAGACGAGGCGGAAGACGAGGTTGCCAAAACCTGGGAAGAGGAACTCGACAGGCGCGCAAAAGTTGGAGCAGAGTTACAGCGACGCACCGAAGCTGCGGCGGAGCGCGAGCGCGAGGAACGGCTGCAAGCCGAGTTCTGGGAAGAGGAGCGACGACTCGGCGCGTTACCGATAGCTGAGGGCCCTCAGAAACCTCCGAAGCCTGAGCTCTCTCCGAAACCTGAGCTCCCGCCTCGACAACCCACACCAGAGCCAAGGCCATCAACACCCCCGTTACCCTCGCTACCCTCGCTACCCCCGCTACCGGCGAGGCAGCCACCACCGAGCGCGACGACTACAACTGAAATATACCAGATTAAACATATAACCTGGCTTCCGCCTACCGCGAAACGGTCTTGCCGTGAGCTTCGTTTCTCTCCAATTCTACTACAAGCAGCCAATGGCCCATGTCCGCTTCTGGCGCTCGTCAATGCGCTCATTCTCTCCACCCCCGCAGGCACGAACACTGCACTTCTATCAACCCTACAAGCACGTGAACAAGTCTCCCTCGAGCTCCTCCTCGATGCTGTATTTCAAGAACTCATGGATCGCGGCGGTGCTGCTGGTCTCCAAGATGTCGGTGATCTCTTCGCATTCCTGCTTACCCTCCACACCGGCATGAATGTCAATCCTCGCTTCTACCCTTCCGAAAGCCCCGAAAGCCCCGAATACGCTGGCTTTGAGTCAACACGCGAGATGGAGCTCTACGGCGCTTTCAAAATCCGCCTAGTGCACGGTTGGCTCCCGGAACCCAACCATCCGGTCATCCCCGCGCTAAAACGTCGCAAAATCGCCAATTACGAAGACGCGCAGTCCCTTCTCTTCACCGAGGAGGAAATCATAAACCGAATCACCACAGCCGGGGCCACTTTAGGCCCAGGCGAGGGCCAGATCATCGAGGACGCAGCCGTCATCCGTGAATTCATGGAGAGCTCGAAAACACAGTTGACACAGTACGGACTCGACCAGGTACGGAGCTCACTCAAGCCTGGCGACGTCGCAATCCTCTTCCGGAACGACCACTTCATGACCGTCATTGGGGGCCGTGATGTCACTGCATTGCACGGGCTCGTAACAGACGCAGGTTTCGCGACTCATGAGGAGGTAATCTGGGAGACCATGGTTGACGTACAGGGCCGTGCCAACACCTTCCTGAGCGGCGACTTCCGTCCTGTCGGCGGTGTGCAGAAGCAGCAACGGCAACAGCAACAGCAACAGCAACGGCCCGTCCAGAGCCTACTAGACCCCGACGAAGGCTGGGAACCCATTCCAGAGAGCATCCGCTCCGAAGGCCAACCCTCCACAGGCGCAAACGACACAGATCATGACGCAGACCTCGCATTAGCAATGATGCTCCAGGAAGAAGAAGACGAGCAACATCGCCGCTCCCTGGAAGCTGCGCAGCGTGCGAGACGCCAACAACCACCACATACATCGCCACCACAGCAGCCCCGCACATCAACACGACATCCACCGCCCCCTGCCCTCCCACTCGCCGCACCACCACCCCTTACACCCCCGCGTACAACCGACGCAGGAGTACATACCCACCGGCCAACCGATGCAAACGAGACTGCCCCACCCCCACCGTACGAGCGCGTCCCTAGCACTCCAACTCGCCCTGCCGCAACAACATATACACAACGTGAGAACATGAGTGCATACCAATCAATGTCGCAACAGCAGCCGCAGCAGCCGTGGGCCGGCGAGGGGGCAAGACATAATAGGAGTGTGAGTGCCGGGCCGGGTGCGGGACCGTTATCGAGTGCGCAGCGCCAACAGGCGGCCCGGGGGCTACTCCAGGAGATTGCGGGGAGTGGGGCCGCAGCGAGTAGTGACGTGAGAAGAGGATCTGGAGGTGCGCAGGGCGGGCAGGGCCCGCAACAGGGGAGGAGACAAAGTATTTCAGGACATGAGGATGGGAAGGAGAAGTGTGTGATTTGCTAGTCGGGGAAATAGGTGTTTTATGGGAGTATACAGGATTGTTTTGTGATATCACTGTCTGGGGTGCTGGAGGACCTTTTTTTTACGCCTGTTTCTCCCCTCTTTCTTCGATAATGGATTGTATATAGAAATTATATGAGACTCATTTATGTTTACTAGGAATGTATACAGAAGTATATTTAGAATATTTGATATCCTTACTTTTTCCGTGATGGAATGGTTGAGCGAGTGAGAGGCTGTGATGGGAATGTGGGAAGCCACGGCTTATATGTATGATCGATGATGGATGAGTAAGATTATTTATAGCAGTTATAAAATATATCGGTTAAATAGCAATTTAAGTACTGGGTCCCTTATGAAAAACCATTGAACAGCTGGTACCTATAACCACATGTACAGTCACGTTCGTAAAATCCTGGCACCCTACTAATCGTTGATAATAAATTAAATAGCTACGGATCGAACTGGAAAACAGTAATTCAAAAGGGTGGGAAACTGTGGAGATCTACAAAAATTATAGCTTCAATCCGTCGGTAGTCGTTCTTAATAGAGACGAGGGGTGCCAAGATTTTTCGAACGAGACTGTACATGTATGCAGATCATTAACTAAACAAATTAAAACTTTTGGTACAAAATTTACAAACTTCACTTGTGTAACATCAAGCGCTAATAGCTCAGTTGGGAGAGCGTCAGACTGAAGATCATAAATCAGTCGTTAATCTGAAGGTCACCCGTTCGATCCGGGTTTGGCGCATCACGTTTTTGGGGTGTTTTTTTTCAGGTCCAAAGCTACACAATCTAACCCCCTTTTGTTCGATAGATATTTGTGTTCCATAACTTCAAAATATCGCGCTTGTATGTGCTAGTATACATAGATTTCAAGATTGGTTGGACCAAGCTTCGAGGATATCGTGTCGAGGGTCCAAGTATAGAGTACCCGCAGGCCAGGGCACTCTATACAAGCCTCAGAGCCATGGAGTCACGCTATTAGGCTATGTGCTCTAGGCGAATTACAAATTCAAACACTACTATTACTCGATTTCCCAGTGATTGCGGATCTCATCTTGGCATCTTGGCGGAGTTGACCTTATAGAAACTACTTATTTCTTATTCGTGGGTTCCCGTATAACTAGAAATATTGTATGCTAGTGTCTGTCTTGAGGGTGGAGTGATATGGGGTATGACGTACTGCAGCTTAAGAGATTAGATCATTTAAGCCCCTAATGATAGATATCTAGAGACTTAACTCCCTCAGTTATCCTAGGGCCCGGGCTCTCGCACTATAACTTCGTTATACAGGTATACGTAGCTTTGATAAATCAACCAGGTAATGCTAAATATTGTATCAGTAAATTATTAGTTCAGTGAATCTTAAAGTTCACACGGATGACATCTATAATGGACTTCCATCTAAAAAAAGATGGGGTCTAGTAGCTAGACTAAATATATCCAACGTGCCTTAGAGTTGAGATTCACGACGAGCCGTGCGTTCGTGGCTCGTCCACGCGCTTGCTCAATTGGATAGATTTAGACTCAGAAGAAAGTTGTCGATGCTATTATAATCTTGCTCGGATATTCCATTCTCGGCTTCACTGACTTCTGGGGACAGCTTTGTGATATTTAATCTCATCTCGAGCTATCCACTACCCTTTGTATCATGTTAAAATAGTGTAAACCCATATTCAGCCAGAGGTCCAATCCAGTGTAAAAAAAAAACACTACGCAAAATAGAGTCGAAGGATCAAGGAGCAATCACAAAGGCACTTCGACTTTTGTTATGAAATAGGCTCTATGGTCGGCGACTCAGGAGGGCGGCAATGATTAAGGCTACTTACTCTGTGCGTTGAAGCGGGGTATAACGTATATCATGGGAACCGAATGTGTCTGGCCTTCCCTTCTTGCCCTTTTCTAAACCATACATGAAGTTTTATTGACTTAAAGCTTGAAGACATATAAATATTATATGCATGCAGCAGAAACTATAGCGTGAGCATCCAATTTCGGATATTCCCTATTTATGCAATGCACAAAAACTATATAAAACTCCATATATTCTCTAACCAATCCGACTAAGCAGGCCGTACCAGGCAACCCCCTAGGGCCGGGCCGGGCCGACCAATAAAGGGCCAGTCATCCCAAGGATCCCATTAAAAGTCTTTTTTCGACTAGAGGAGACAGATGAAAACTTGATCGGAAGTAACGGGAAGATACAATATTCGATTGTGGTAGGTGGTGGGCGTTATCAGTTAAGGGTGGTGGCTAATTCTTGTTTCCGCTTGTGAACATTTATGCCGGCTAAGCGTACGGCTATTATGTAATAATAGCCCGATACTTCTAATATCCGAATTGCCTCTCAAACAGATTTAATTGTGTATTTTATTTCCTGCCTTTATGCTCTAGGTCTTCCTCGTATTCACTAACCCCACGAAGATCATCGCTCTGGCAATTGTACGCTACATGTAACATGTGAGTGATAATCTATGATGACAACCAATTAAACCATAGGCGAACTAGGTCGTACAACTTTAGAAAATAGCATCTGACGGCCTTTCTTCTGATCCCGTGATTTTCGAAAGTCACTTCTTCGCGTTACTTCGTTGCTAATATGAAATACATGTATGCTAGGCATTCTTTGGCATTTTAGCACAGCTTTTCTAGGACTTCAACAGAAAAATCATACAGTATAGTTTAAACCCTTTTGCGACGGTTTGTTTATAGAGGTACAGCTAAAGACCCCAGACCAAAAAATAAGAAACTCCAGATCCCTATTACCAGCGTCCTCCGTTCCATTTACGGGACCCGGGGCTATCTTTCTACGACATCCCGCTATTACCATTTTGTTTTTCAAAAATTGCGCAGCCTGCGGCAATTTGTTTGTCCTACATCAGGCTACGTCAAAATTTAATCGATCACATTACGTACCTCACGATCTCCCACTATGATTTCCGGACCTAAACCTTCTCTAATATCGAAAAACAGGTACTCGAAACTAAGGTCCCTGCAGAATTATCCCGAGACCTCGGATCATGATCCTGGTTAAGAGCAGCAACACCATGGGGAAACTCTTAACTAACGTAACTAACTTAGCACCCACACAAGAAAAATGATCCATTTTCTCGCGTTCAAAAAAGAAAACGAAATGCGCCAAACCCGGATCGAACGGGTGACCTTCAGATATTAGACCAAGTAAGAACTTCAGTCTGACGCTCTCCCAACTGAGCTATTAGCGCATGTTTTATGATCAAATTTTATTTTATTCGTTGTTGTTAAATATTTCGCAGCAAATTTTGGGAGATTTAGCACCTCCGATTCAGTTTTGAGCGATTAGATTTCACAGAAAAACAATTTAAATGTGAAAACCCGCTTGGGGTACGCTTAACGAGCCTAGGTTCGCTACTTCCTCAAGATTAAAAGTCATTGAAATCCACTAAAACCCATTGAACATTATATGACTAGAGCCCATATACAGGGGAAAGTGGCAGAAGCGAGCTCAAGGATTTCTACCAAATCAAAATGTGAGCTTGGCAGAATTTGGCAGGAACTCAATGCTTTCCATTGGTCTGCCACTGGCGGCAAGCAAAACACGGCAGAGATTTGAGAAATTCTAATTCAACTCAGCCACATTTCCACGAAGATTTCGGCATACCAAACACACCGCAAGCTACATTTGATTTCTCTGCTCTCTTGCTTCCTCCGTTAGTTTACCCAAATTCGAGTGAAAATTTGTAGCGTACTACAGAGATTACTTAAACTTATCAAAGTAAGACCCGGTAAAAACTATCGCTCAGCGTGCTCAGCCATTAGGGCTGTGTAAATAAACTATCTAATTGATATATCCTGATCATGACCAGTAATACAGTGAATAAATATAGTCATACAGGAACTCTAGGTACTAAACTCCTTTTTCATTCTCAACAATCACTTTTTATTTTGGATGATTTGCATGACATAAGCAAACAATGCATACTACATAACAGACGCCAGTAAAACAAAGAAACACAATTACCTGTGAGGTGACTTACGTGAGGCGTTCAAGGAGGTTTTTTTATGCACTCGCACATCCCTGCCATGACGATGCCCTGTTTACTGAAACCGCAAGCGATTTCCGCCTTAATAGACTGGTTGCATTAGGTCCTAGGCCTGGGTATGAAAAAATACAGTAGTACAGGCCTCACACAAATCGTATGGAGATTTCGTAAGGCAACTAATCCCACTTCTCTAAGCTCTTCACATCCAATCCCTAGTAACACTTCTAAACCTTACCATGCTAGCTAGAAGCCGCTATGGCCTGGATAATTTATTTTTATACTGTGCCACCGATTAAACTTGCCACAAGCTAAACCAGAATCATTTGATCCGCAAATATATCGTAGGGTCC
Source organism: Gyromitra esculenta (assembly GCA_038503075.1). Classification (NCBI taxonomy): domain Eukaryota; kingdom Fungi; phylum Ascomycota; class Pezizomycetes; order Pezizales; family Discinaceae; genus Gyromitra; species Gyromitra esculenta. The sequence continues at coordinate 1,044,948 of JBCAML010000008.1, read as the reverse complement.
TTCAAACCTTTACGCTTAAACTTACAGTTGATAAAGCACGCTACATCAAGCACACCACGATTCGGGGCTCTTAGTAAAAGGTGTCATTTTGAGACACGAATGACAGGTCAGAGAAGATATCTGTAAATTTTATCCAAGAGACTGTACCTCGTTCTTAGGAAACCCCTGAGGCTTGGTAAGGATACCGGTCCTTGCTAGTTCTGAGTAGCCTTGCAATTGCTAATCCTCTTAGGTGCCTTGTTCACATAAAACACAGGGACTATTTTAATATTGTATCATGTGAATACCGACAATTGAATGTGTATATAGAGGACGATGGATCGGTACTCTAGGACATCTATTTTCTCGCTAATCATACTCACTCATTTATTCACTCATTTATTCCGATACCAACATTCTCCCCCCACATATCACTCGATATACAGACACTCTTTCAAATCTCTCCTTTAATTTACAATTCCAAAATGTTATATAAGAACCTATTTTACGTTGCCCTTGCTGCGTGCTCGCTCACGACAAGCGTTCACGGCCGCACTGTTCCTGACAACGTCAAAACCTTCTCCAATCAAGTCAAGGTTTGTCCATTCTCCTTACGGCAATCTTATTGAAAATATTAACATTCTTCTCTCTCCTCCCTAGGGCGGCAGCTGTCCCAAAGTGCTCAAGAGCGGCCTCTCTAGGGGTGACTCCAAAAAAGGGTTCTCTTACTGCACCGACTCAGACTCCACTGTCATGTGAATTGCTGGTCCTTCTTCCCTTGCGGACATGGACGTCGACTGTGATGGCGCCAACAACAGCGGCGGGAAATGCGCAAATGATCCCACGGGACAGTCTCAGACAGCTTTCCAAGACGAGGTGGCGAAGTTCGGGATCAAGGATCTAGACGCAAATATTCATAGTTATGTCGTCTTGGGTACTAAAAACTTCGACCCGCAGAGCTTTGGCATCGTGAGTCTGAGTGTTGTCGCTGTTGTTTGCGGCAGTAAAATGGTATCTATCCCTTTCTTGTATCCCATTTCACCCACAACACTAATCACGAGTGACTTAGTTCTATGGTGTCTGGGGAGACACCAACGGCGCTATTTCCGTCGGTGAAGCCAGTATTTCCCTTGCGACCGCTTGTTTCGGGGGCGGTATTACCGGTGACAATGGCCACAGCGAGACCGATGTGTTATACCTTGCATTTCCCGGATCCGCAGCCAAGATTGGCAAGAATGCCAACTGGTAACTAAGTCTTCGCGTATTGCTTAAAATACTCCTTCTAACACACTTCAATAGGAAGGCAAAAACTTTCAAGGACTTCGAGGCTTCTTTGGGGACTGTTGGTGATGCTTTGGTCGCAGGAGTCTCCGTTTAGATCACTAAACCTACCCTTATAGTTAGAGATATTGCAAAATATCCACACTAAGCTGGCTTAGGTTGTAAATATTATAGAATCGGCGGTAGAGTTGAAGATTGATTGTAGCCATTGATATATAATTGTTAAATCGTTAGACGTTGTTCGGCCTTTCAAATAGAATATAAAATTTGTCTTATAGCTTTTCATTACATATAATTAGCTATTATCTGAAGAACATATTCGAAATCCCGTAGAACAAAAGACAGATACACAAACTCCGGAGACCTTAAGGCTAGAAGCTAAGAGAGACATACTAAGTGTTGCGATTGGGCGCAATCGGAGCGTCAAGATAGGATAATAGGACCCCTGTTCTATGAGGCGACCACCGGGTAATGTGAGATCCGTACCACCTCTACACCCCCAATTTAATGTTCACCGATTTTTTGGGCAGCTATATACACATATATGTACGTACTCCTCGTTCGAGGCAGATCTCGAAATTGCAACAAAAATCTCTTCATGCAGAGATACAAATACGAGTGATTACTTGTGAAGACTATAATCACCTTCCTGCCCTATCCCACCCATAGTATTAAAATACTACGCTGATTTGTTAATGACCAAGCAAGACACAGACTTTTTTTTTTAGGTAAATCAGGATTCGAGATCTAGACCGCAACATCAAACTGCCCGTTCTCAGGCGAAAGTTCGCTACCAAAAAGTGTTTCACTCTAGGTTTCTAGAATGAAGTTTTTCCTATTAAACTAAAGGGGTTTTAGGTCTCTTTGAGAACTTTAACGTTAATTCTTAGCTCCCTCTACTCTCTAATAGAGAATTTACGAGTTCTTTTACTCGTAAGTGATCTCCTGTGACTAGTACCAACTCCAAACTCCAATTCTCAATGGTACTTACCAATAAACCTAATGACGAAATTAGTTTGATTTATACAGCAGTCAGAAATTAGTTCAAAAAACTGTTTCAAAAACGTATCAACATCGCCAAGTAGTTTATCCCAAATACTCAGTCTCACTCTCCACCTGCCAGCGTCATCAATAAGTTCACTACGCAGAATAAAGCACCCAGACACAGCAACCAGCCCCTCCCCCAAAACAAACAAAGAGCAAAAAACGTATTTCCCATGATCTTATACGCTATCAATAACGAATTACATTATAACGCCAAAAAATTAAATGCGCCAAACCCGGATCGAACGGGTGACCTTCAGATATTAGACCAAGTAAGAACTTCAGTCTGACGCTCTCCCAACTGAGCTATTAGCGCATGTTTTTGTTTGCAATTTTTGTTTATTTGTTCATAGACAAAAAAAATTATGAATTGATATCCAAGGTTGTCATCCTTTAAACTTCGTCAGGTAACATCCACAAACGATGCTCTCCTTCTTCAAGTTCAAAAATCTCTATTTCTACTGGGGATCGTAAATTATATCAAGATACACGTCATTGCGGCATTTTCATCAACCAGAACTCTGGCTAGAGATCTCACTATGCCAACCTAGGTTTCTTGATCGCCGACCCCCCGGAGCAAGCGTTCTTAATTTGATTTACCTTCACTAAAGCAGCACCTACTGGCTAATCCTCACAAGAGGCTGCGCACAAAAAACAAAATAACGATAACACCTAAAATAGGGAAATAAATGGAGCATCAAAAAAGTTATCCCTTCGTTCGTCTTCAGGCACGCTATCTATACCCGAAAGGATGGCAAACAGTTGGCATCACACCGTGACAGTAGTGAAGTCACCAGAAAAAGGCTCTACACCACCTTCCATGGACTAGCTACCCCCAAATCCGACATCCCCCTCAAGTAGTTTCTAGTCTAAAAGTGAGTGAAACGCGGGACATAGTAAGGGATAGAGTTAAAGGTTCGGTCGGTATATCAATGAATAGTAGTTATATAGATCCATCAACGAAACTTACAGCCACGCTAGTAACATTACAGCCAGCTCATACCTACCTGAGATCGTGGTTCAATCAGCGTATATAGTCTCCAGCAGCCTCTTCGTTTATGATGTATCCCACGTTATGCCTACGTAATAACGGCTAATAGCTAGCATTACTGGGTCGTCTAGCTAATTTTATAGATCAGTAATATTCTACAGAGTGTTACTACGATTAATCCTGATCATTGCTACTTTAGTGTTTTCGGATAAACAGTGCATAATAGATAACCGTCTCTTCATATCTCATGATATCGATTTGGAGAACGTTGGTTGCATCTTGCCGGTGAGATAGAACGAGTGATATTTTATGATTGATTGTTTTTTTTTAGAGTTGTGCACTGGTACTTCCTCAAAAAATTGGTCACAGCTAGTGATTTTCATCCACCAGCTCCTCTCAAAGAGGCAAGTTTTTCTTCTTCTCGATCCGTTCCCTCGAAGCATTTTTAACCGATCTTATTTTAAGGGTTTTGAGTATGTACATGAAATGATAATTACCAAGAGTACACATGTAGGAACAGAACGCTGGGACCCCGTTCTAGAAAGTAATAATTCTTAGAACCTCAGTGGGTCCTCGGGTGAGGAGCGAACCGAATCATGAGCAATCGCTCGATCCCTAACGTTCCTGCCGGCTGCGGGGTAGAATGTAAAGAGAGAAAACGTTCTCCATACCATGCGCTCGAGGTGAAACATAATAAAACTATGTCGGATGCTACTTTTGGCTGGAACTGTCAAAGCAAAGGTACACAAATTGAATACAACCCCGGTCCCCCCCTTTTCTTGCAAATCTGACTCTTAATTTAAGTTACTCGATCAATACATGTAGTGTTTAACTATGTGCGGTGGTACATGTTCTCATATTATGGCCCGCTGCTTGTTTGCAACTCCCACATTTTTGTTTTCTCCCGTCTGGAATATTTTCACCATTTGCTTTCTGAGCATATATCGAAGCAGCCATGCCCCGGTCCCCCTTTTCACCGCGTTTTTTCTTCGGTCTTCCAGCCATTCGTCTTGTAAGAGGTGGGTAACATGAAATATTTTCATGATTTAGAAATAAATTTTCTATACTAACTGGGAGCCAGTTTACGGCATAGGTGTTCTTCCATGTCTCTATAGAGAGCGATCGAGGGAAATAATCAATGGGGGCTTTTTGAATTTGCAGTATGCATGCGTATGCATGTGAGCAAGGTATGTCATTTTCCTGAAAACGCAAACAAGGGCACATTTTGGCTTGTACTGTATTGTAACATATATTAGTATAGTTAAAAAAATACAAAAACCAATGGTGGGAAAAAAAGACTTACAATTGACAAGATGTGTTTTTTCCGGCTGTTCCCCATAAGCCCGTTGCCTTACTTCACCATGTTGTTCAGAAGCCATCCGTACAGTATTACTGCGAGCCCAGAGTCTGCTTGTTTCCGCCTCAGTACTGCAAAGAAGTGTAAAAGGGAACCGATTTGGAGAATTGTTTGCTTGATTCTGGCGTTTGAACCTTAAAGCCATTTGTGAATGCCAGATTTCGTTCGAAAGGTTGAGGATAGGAAGTTCTCGATTGAGCCGCATGCTATTGTTGTAAGATTGAACAATATTTGATGTATTATGGCCGTATCTTCGGCCTTGAAAAAAGGCAGCCACCCATAGCCTTTTTTCGATTCCTTCCAAATAATCTGCTGCTGTTGGCTTTTCGGCTCGTAAACTAGTCATCAAAGCATTGTAGTTTGCTTCAGACTTAGTGTTCGCAATCTTCCAAAAGAACATATCAGTTAACTTTATCCCAAACCTCGTCTTAAAGTTTTCTCGTAAATGAAAACAACAATATACAGGCGAAATTCCTGGCCCCAATATCTCTTGCGCTGCAATCAACCCTTTATCCCTATCGCTCATGATAGTAGACTGCATAACCTCCGGAATAGCACACTTTAAATGATTCATAAAATATAACCAGGAATCCCTATTTTCACTCTCTACCACAGCCCATGCCAATAGAAGAATATGGCCATTCGCATCAATAGTAACAGCAATAAGTAAAGTTTGAACATATCCAGATTTGCAAAAAGTACCATCAACAGCAACAAAACGCCTACAGCATTGAAAAGAACTGCTCGCTTCTGCAGGACAAATAAAAACACGATGAAAACGAAAAATATTCTTGGGTGGAGAATGAGTGTCATCAATACCCGGCACAGTTTCCAGATTTGTATAAACAAATGGATTATGTTCACGAAGACGACAAATATAGGAAGGTAATTGATAATAAGCAAGCTGCTCATCATCTAGTTTATTATGCGATAGCTTTGCGCATACTTTATATGCTGCTTAGTAATTGATGTGCTCGTGATAGTGCAACCGAATAGTATCGACAACTTCTCTAACTGTTGTACGCTTGGTAACATCGACGTGATTTGGAATTTGTCGTTGTAGCCAAGACTGGGTATTGTATGTCGCTCGTATTGAAAGTGCAAACCCTAAACAGGAATGCTCATCGATAAGTTTAACAATTTTGATATCGGTATTTGCAATTTTTGAACCAAAAATCCTCCATTCGCATCCATTCGCATCCCCTTTGCGCATGGTTTTACAACGATAATCCGCCCGGTTTTTGTCCTTCAACTGCATACGAAACTCAAATTTGTCGGTTACAGCCCAATCTTCCACTTCTTTTTTCAGATCTTCAAAGCTTGGAAAGAGCTGGTTAAGTTGGAACGGATGGGTAGGCATTGGATTGGAAGGACGTATAAGATTTGCCTGTAGCAACCGAGTGATAAAGTGTGTGAACCGTAGGTAAAAAACAAGAATATTGAGTGGATTGCGGGCCAACGGCAGAAGCAAATAGTAAAAGGTAAACGCAATTGAGTTAAGCAACACGGATGGGCTGGTAGGTAAAACCTTACCGTCAGCTCTATTCATACCTTTATGTAAAAATAATTGAGTATTTTAGAATTCATCGCAATACTTACTGATTCCCAAAAGTAATGTTGATTGTTTTTGTTTTCCCTCTTTCGCTCATAACCGAGAGCTAAAATGTCTGCATCACAATTACCGGGGACTGTGCACTGCATTTATACCCTTTGTGGTCACCTCCGGTTCTCAAATTGATGTTGTCGAGGAAACCATGCACAAAGAGCCCAAGTTCACAGGACATCGAGTCCACCAGCATCTAGTAGCCATCATAGCTTTCTGAGAGATCCAAATTAATAGTTTAGTACTGGTAATCCTGAAACATGCTAGGTGCTCGGCGTTGAAATGGTTCTCGGCGTCAGAATAGGCTCAGCATAGAAACTAGCTTGCCATCAAAGTGGGACTCGGCGTCAAAGGGATGCTCGGCGTTGAAAGGATGCTCGGCGTTAAAACAGTGCTCGGCGTTGAAGGGATGCTCGGCGTCGAAACAGTGCTCGGCATTAGAACAGCGCCAGGCATCAAAATAGACTTAGCCTAGGAACTGGCTCGCCATTGAAGTGGGACTCGGCGTCGAAACAATGCTCGGCATCAAAACATTTCTCGGCATCGAAACAATGCTCGGCGTCGAAGCAGGGCTCGGCAAAATAGTGGAAGATCCTGAAGTAGATAGATTAGTCTATTGATATCATTCTATTGATAAGGTGATTCTACTAATCTTACTCAAATGGTTTCTGTCGTCTGTGAACAGTGGTGGGGTTATTTGTGGGTAGTAGGATGTCATGGGGTGCACTGATGTGTGTGGCCAAGCGTGGTAGGTAGTATGGTTTCACTCGGATGCATGGTATATAGAACGTTCGCCCATGTAAAGAAGCATACCTATGCGCATTCACTAGGGTTCGGCTGGGCTGGGTTTAGTTCCGACGCGGCAATTATGAACGACGAGGGGCGAAGACCAATTTCGCTTAGACGACAAAGGTATTTTCCAGGAGCTTGAATCCTGAGACAGCGGTCTTGGGGGTTGGTATTATCATTTCAACATTTTCTTCGGCAGGGTAGCAGGGATGGTGGATGATCGCGATGTCCTGCGTGGCTTAAACTCTGTTTTTATTTTATTTGAGAACCTCTACCGAGGAATTTGGTTATCTCGTGAGATCTTATCTGATTCGACATTCCATGAGACACGGAGCCTCAGCCTCCACGTGCTTGAGGGTCTCAGGACCAGAGCCCGAATTTTCGGGATTTCACGGCTGGGAAAAGCCCAATCCAAATGTCCAATGGAAGCCGAAATTCGATTGATCTCCGTCATCTTCCAAATTTCCTTGTGGGCAGCGAATTGGATGCAATTTTAGCAGTCCCATATGGCTCCTTCAGACTTTGCGGATGTCTCAACTCCTCACAATGTCGCCATGTCCGTGCACATTGCTTACCACAGCACACATCCCTGTACATTATTATTCATGCATCACTGGTTCGGTTCGTTTCATCTTCTTTTGACTCCTGGTGCGTGCGGCCCTGATTACCTGTGAATGGTTTAGGTCAAGAATTGAAGGCCAAGACGACCCGTGTCCCTTCATTGGAAGGCCTTCGACAACGGTCGGTCGGGGCGGCTGTGGTATTTAGTTTTTATTTTTATTTTGGATCACTGGCCGGCAAGAGAGGCAAGGCTGAGGATTGTTGAGCGAGGAGGGGGTTTTGCTCATCGAGACCAGATTGCCTATTCGTGTCGAGAGAGGGGCAGAGCTTCCACATCGCCTCGTGCCGCTCGAGTAGATATTGCACCACGCGGGCCGAGAAACAAGCAAGCAGAAGAAGAAGGAAACATATACCCTTTTTGTCAGGTCGGGAAACGTCGAGCAATCACGGACACGTGTGGATATGGAAGGTATAAATGGCCTCTTCCGCGACTCGTGGCCGGTAGTACACGCATACGTCTCCCTCGTGAGCGAGCGGGGACCAGCGACGGTTATTGAAATACATACCAGCCGATATAAAGTACCAGTGCCCAATGTTATACGAATTACTACCAATAGGTATCTGTGTCCGCATCAAGATCTAAAGAAAGGCAAATGAATCCATCAGGTCAATTACCCCAACCAACCTTATCAGAATTGCTTACGAGTACATGTAGAGTAGGTGCATTATGTAGAGTAGACTCTTGAGATAGAGTACTCTACATGTAGCTGTAAATTGCCGGCTTTCGATAGTCCTCGGCCCAGCTACATGCAGATTAGCTGCATCAATAATTGCAAGATCTGGATTGGCAAGGACAAGGGTATATGCTCAAAGCCAGAGTTTTTGTTTTTTTTGAGTGTGTGGTGGCGGCAGAAGGTGTAAAACAGAGGAGAAGGAGCCCTGACTGTATGTAACCATCAAATTCCTTGTTCGAGGTTATCGTGTAAGGTGGATGGGCCATTTGTATGGGATTGGCTTTCTGACGTCGCGCCCAAAAGAGTGAGGACGGCAACCATGGGACGATAATTCACCGTGGTTGGATGGCATATTTCATGATTTGAATTGTGTTTGGTCATTGGCGACGACTGTTCTCCTGAGTGGTAGTAACCTAGCCTTACCTGCGCGTTCCCTGCGCCGGAGCCAGGATCCTTTTTTCTCTTCGATATTTCTCGTTTTCTGTGTGGGTTCATCTCCACTTGTGATTTTCCTCCAATTCCCTTCAAATCTTTTTTGGGTGTTCCAAATTGACGACGACAAACGTATGACACACCGGTGGCACCACCCTTCAAGGCGAAGATTTAACCACATTCCTCAGCCCAGCCAGGTTCACGGCGAATTGGGTTACGCGCTTGGTCATTATTAGGCCAAGTGGGGGCTTGTTGGGTGTGGCGGCGATGCTAGTTCTTGCCCAGGCTTGTGGAGCGGGCATGGAGGGAAGGGGAGGAAGGGAAGGCAGGCAGCAGACAGGCGGTGGAGGAGAAAAAGGTAAGTCCTTCTTCGGAAAAAGGACTGGACAGTGGAAGGTGTGTGGGTGAGACATTCGAGTGTAACCAGGCACGGTGGTGTGTGGTCGCGAGATTGATTGGGTCTGGTTGTTCTTGGCGCCCCGAAACCAACTTTGCCCTTTGGTCGTTCGAGACCGCCGCAGTACACCTTGACTGTTCGTCCGTCCGTCCGTCCGTCCGTCAGACTGCTGCTCCGCAACCTCCAATTCTTTCACCTGTGAGTAGAGCTGGTCTGTGGCAGGGACTATACGGCAAGACGCTATTGACGACGACGGAAGGCAAACGAAGCCATATTGATTACCACGTGAGCCACGGAGGAACAGGAGATACCTGGATACATAGTACAACCACGAGATATCGGTATAGGAGGGAGGGAAGGAACGAAGGACGGGGAGGATCATTCAGGACATAAAAGAAACAGAACTCGGCAGCCGAAAGAAGAAGCAGTTCCTATTGACGCGTCAATCGATACATTTTGAAGTTGTGGGAGCAGACAGACGGTGAAGCGCTCAACGCTCCAGCGCAACGCATTGCCCAGAGGACGACCCCAGGGGAGGTTAACGGCCTGATCTTATCTACTTCTCATCATCACGGACCGCCTCGTGACATATATCCATTTGCTTTTCTTTACGTTCTCTATTTTACATTTTCGAATTCAACATTCAGCGACGTCGGCTTCGCTGTTTGGTTTTGACTTACTCTCTGCAATCGACGGGCCTACTTTTACACCCCCCCCCAAAAAAGGGCCGCCATCAGAATCCGGAAATTAGAGCTATTAAAGCTGTACGCTGTGCGTATTCTCAATCCAACAATATCCCTTTGCATAACTCTTGGGGCTTCAACAGCTAAATCGGTACAGAACCATTAATCCGACACGTTGTGATACAACATCATCACAGGGCATCACTAATCTTCACAAATCATCTTTGGCGGAATTATATATATTCAACCTCCTTGCCCTTTTTAAGGAACCCTAGCGTGTAATATGTCAACTCGCCGGGATCCTCCGGCGGGATCGTCACATTCACGCCCTACCTCTCCTTTCCCACGGCGAGCTTCAGTATCAACTCACCAACCTCCTCCAGCGACGCCTCAGTTTGGTAGGGAGCCTCAAATAGCTTACGTAGGGCCTCCAGCACGTCAAAGTGAACCAACACGCGATTTCCCGCAAAATGCACCAAAGGGGCCAAAGGCCCTATACACCAACACCTTGCCATCGTCTGGGGCTGGTAGCGGTGGCGGTGGTAATAATGGTCCGCCTGCTCATTCACCACATAAGTCTTCGTTTTCCCAACCTTCAGCTCTTTCTCCCCACCACAGTGGACATGGCCACTATGCTCAGACTGGAGGGCAAGGTCCCGGATCAAGAGGATCAGTCCCCCCATCAGCGCCCCGGGCAAGCGCCGGAAGGGGTGCTTCTTCTGCTATGCCGCCAGCAGGGCAGAGTAGGTCCCCTGTGTCGGCACCTGGCTCGGGTGGAATAGCAACCTCTGGAGGACCGGTATTTGCACCCAGCTATGCCACTTCGAACGAAAGTGATCGAGCGTTTCGTGGTGGACGAAGGAGGTCCAGTGAATGGGATTCTGGGAGCCTTGGCGGTGGTGGGAGAGGTGGTAGGGGCAGGAGTCGAGAACGCGATTATCCGGAATATGGGCGTGGGGGAGGGTTTGGAGGTATGGGCTTCAGGGATCGTGATAGAGATCTTAGAGATGGACGTGGCGGATATCGAGGTAGATCGAGAGAGAGGGAGGGCTTTCATAGGCCCAGGTCGCCATCACGGGAGAGGGAGAGAGGAGTGCCGTCGTTATACACAGGCAGAGGTGACAGGGATAGGCCTGAAAGGGGTGGTTTTGGAGGAGATAGAAGGCCTGGCTTCGATCGAGAGAGGGAAAGGGAAAGGGAAAGGGAGCGCTCGGAACGCGAGAGAGAGAGAGAACGTGAGAGAGAACAAAGGTTTGCTTATAAGCCACTTGACCGAGACAGTCGTGAATCAAGAGTCGTCGAAAGGCCTAGAGAGGTGAGAGACGCCTATGATCCGAATAGGGGAGATAGGGAGCGAGAGAAAAGAGAGCGGGATGCTGCAGAGTGAGTATATTATGTTTCCTTGTATACTTTTCTTCTTTATATATCTCGTATTATTTTTTATTTCACGATTGTTCAGATCCTGCCCTCTTGTTTCTTTACTGCCCCGTTTGTCTTTCTTCTCTCTTTTTAGCCACCCAGCCGTCCATTCCATTTGTTGCATGGAAAATCCTGTCTTTCTTTTGGAATGGGATGGCTAATCCCCGATTGCCTTTTCCACACTGCTCTCGGTATAGATATAATCGCAACCGTGAAGCTGAACGAGCTAGGTTTTCGGCGCTACCCCATCCAGCACCTTCTGGCACCCCGCCGCCATCTGTTCCCGCATACCATGGAGGTTATCCACCTATTCCAGGCCCTACTGGTCCTAGTTCCTATTCGTCAACCCCCCAACAATCCCAGCAAGCCAGAATCCAGTCATATCAGAATGGAGCGAACACAACCGGTCAGTGGGCTTCTCAAGGACGCCGATCTGTTAGTGGCATGAGCAACACATTGCCGCCGATCCAGTATCGGGATAGAGATAAAGACTACGACAAAGAGAGGACTGAGCGAGATGTCACTGGGAAGGTAGACTATCGACTTGATACTCGCACTAGTGATCGAGTTTCGCAACCAAAGAAGGAGGCTATCGAAGATGGTAAATTGATCTCTCCGTTGTCGACAGAGCTAAAAGTGCCTACCCCCTCAACGACACATGCCCCAAGCACTGGAATCACGCCTGTGTCTGCGACCTCCTCAAGGCCGTACTCGCCGCCGCCACCACAGATACAACCACCTTCAGGACCTAGGGCAGGAACCGGAGCTCCTCCGCCAACAGGGCCTAGGGGAGGGCCGCCGCCAACAGGGCCAAGAGCTGGTGTAGATAGGGAGAGCCGCAAGGATGCAGATCGTAAATGGGGCTCGAAGGAGCGAGGTGGGTCCGCAGAGTACTGGAACAATACACAGCCGCAGCAGCAACACCCGCAGTCTCAGCCTCAGAGCGTTCCCGCCAAACAATCCTCCGCAGGACCTGTCATGACTAGGTTGGATATAATTGGGCATGTACATCCGGATCGGATCAGGGAGATTGAAACGGTTGTGAAGAGTGAGGGTGATAGAGATAGAACTTACGCCCATATTCCACAGCATGTTTCGGAACAGCCTACCTCTTTTGGAAACACAGAGCCCGCCCCTAGCGCTGGCGCCGAAGTATGGACTACGCCGGCGCACCCTGCCCAGCGTGCTTCAAGTACGACATTGTCTGGGCCATCCAGACCGGGAAGTTCATCTTCATCTAGACAAGGATTTAACAATATTCTAAATCCTGTTAGTGGTCCTAGCTATGGTTCTACCAGCTCTACACACAACTCTACGCAACATACTCCAACAGCACCAGCTGGTGTTAGCATTAGCCCAGCTAAACCAATTCAACCTCCGACCGCACCAAGAGCGCTCCAGGCTTCTCGAGGCACATACTGGAGGGCGGCACGCAATAATTTTAGAGGCGGGAGTAACTTCGGAGGTGCAATTGTCAAGCGAGAAGTCGACGATGGTAGTACTATGGGAAGCTATAGGAGTGGCCGTGGTAACGGCGGAATGGGTATGAGTATGAGTATAAATAGAGGGATGGACAGGGGAAGGAGGGGCTCTAGACCTGGCATGGAGGCGGAGAGGCTAGCCGTTAGGGAAGATGTGGAGATGACAGACGCTCATAATCCCGTCAAGGCGAAAGAAGAGAAAAGATCAGAGCTCTCCCCCAAGGAAATCAAGGACGCGGAACTCGTCGATGCTGCTAAGCCGATACCAGAAAGGAAGGAACCCGTATTAGAGAAATCGCCGCCCCTGCCCCCACCACAATCTCAACCCCAGCCGGCTCCTATTGTCAAGATTGAAGATGACCTAGAGGAGGAAGATGATGATATTTTGTTAACCCAGGCGGACGTGGCTCTTAAAATTGCCGATATCGACAGGGAGATTGATCGACTAACACAAAAGCTAGCCGAGCTGGCAAAACGCAAAGCTGGCCATGCTGCTCAGGTTATCGAGATCGACAGGGAGATTGAGCTTGCTGCAGAAGCAGAAGCGGCTCGTTCTCGTTCTCCAAAGACTATGGAACCAGAGGTCAAATTGGTTGTAGGAGAAGAAGCTGTGACTAAAATGGAGTTGGATAAGCCACAGTCGCCACAACCAGAAACACAGCAGCCTGAGAAGGAGGACCATGATATGAATAAACACGAGAAAGAAGAACTTCTTAACCAAGAAGAGCGGAAGCAGGAGGAAAAGGTTGAGCGGCAGATACAAGCGCAGTTCAACCAGCAGCAGAGTGAGAAAGAGATGGAATTTGATCACTCGGAAGAAGTTTTGCTACCAATTTCCGTCTCGCCATCGCTGTCTCCTTCGAACTCGAACTCACGAGCTTCATCTGAAGCAGCTTCAATTGAATCAGAATGCGACGAATCACTCAGAAACGGCTCCAATAACAGACATCCGGCCCATCCTGATCTTCCATTCTTTCGCTCGGGCCCTCCCATGAAACCATCGGACTATGACTTTTTCCGAACTAATATTGAGGAGCACGAACACATACGAGAGCTTATAGTCGCACATATATCTGAGGAGAGAAAAGCGGCCCATGAAAAGGAAACTAGCCTGAAACGTAAGTTCAAGGAGTTATTTGAACCATGGTACGAAAGATGCCAAGATATGGATAAAGATGCCACTCGTAAGAAGAAAGGCGCTTCCGAGCCGGCGGAGATGGGTACCTCCCCAGTACTAACTACCGTCGTGGCACCTGAGACCGTTGGGAGGCGAGCTGGTAGAAATGCGCCTTCAGATGTGGTTAGGAGTGAAGCCGAAATGGAACAGGTGCTGAAGGGTCTAGCTGAAGAAGAACAACAGAAAGCTGCAGATACGAAGGCGAAGGATCAAAATGCGCGTGAGGCAGTTGTTCCAGATATGATCATTGATCCTAGCGAGATATTGATCTTCAAAAACACCAACCGGCTGCTTAGAACAAACGAAGAAGTTTTGGCAGAGTTCCAGTTCCATGTTGCGCCTGATGACTGGAAAGAGACGGAGCAAAAGATCTTCTGCGAACGATACGCACAATTCCCTAAGCAATGGGGGAAGATTGCGCAGGTGATTGAGGGTAGAGATTTTAAGGCTTGTATTCTCCATTATTATATGACAAAAAAGACATTTAACTACAAGGAGCTTGTGAAGGGTCCTGGTAAGAGAGGAGCAAGGAAAGGGAAGCGAAAGCAGGCGAGTAGCCAGAGAACTAGACAGAGTGCTCTGATTGCGGATTTGGGACGAAGAGGAGGAGTTGGTACTGGAGAAGATGATGAGGGTGCTGATTCGGAGGATGTGACACCGGCCGCTATGACTGAGACCGGGAGACCGAAAAGGGCTGCAGCACCTGTGTTTGGTATTGATGCAAGTAACAATAACAATAGCATCGATGCAGAAGTCATAGGGACGAACGGAGGGGGTTCAAAGAGAGGAAGTAGAGATTCGAAAGGTGGCGATGATGACGGAGAAAAGATAGAGAAGGGGACGAAGAGACCTAGGGGTGGCAACAACGCTGGACGGGGAGGGGGACAAAAGAGAGTGAAAACACCGGCAAACACGGCGGTTCAATTGTCAGCTCCTGTTCCAACCCCACCAGTCTTAGCACCTGTCCCGGAGAAAATTGAGAGAAAGGAAGAAAAGAAAAAGGAAGATTTCCGTGAGAGGGAGCCTGACATTATCGATAATATACTACCAACAAAAATTGAGATATTCCCAGAGCTGGTAGTTGTGGAGGACAAAAAGCCAGTTATTATTCAACAGTTGAATCCCCAAGTACAGATTCAAACAGAGCAACCACCAACCCCTCTTCAACAGCCTCCGACTCTCCCGACAACACCTGTGCCTTTGCCTCCGCCATCGACACCGACACCAAAGAAAGATAAAGGGGCAGAAAAACCAATGGCTTCGACGTCTAGTTATTGGAGCGTTCCAGAACAGAGTGATTTTCCGCACTTATTGGCTTCTTATGGTACGAATTGGGCTCAGATTAGTCAACGATTAGCATCGAAAACGACGGTCATGGTAAGCAGGCCTTTTTTGTTTTATGAAGCTAGTTCATCTCGGGTTAATGTGCGAATTTTGTTTTATAGGTTCGCAATTTCTATACTCGGCAAGTCGAGAATGGGAAGACCGAATATAAGGAAATAGCTGAAGATGCAGATCGAAAGATCAAGGCTGGCGAGCGTGTTCCCGAGCCTCCGAAACCAGCTGCGTTACCCAAGAAACGGTATGACACTGGCCCGACACCAAGAATGCTCATCTCGAATACGGATCCATCAGCAGGGTCACCACAAGGAACGCCAGGACCCCCAAATCATGCAATTTCTTCTATGCCTACTACTCCTACACCCACAGCAATTCCAGTACATGTACAGATCCAAGTTCAACCTCCTACGGCGCAAGGAGCTCCGCCTCCGCCTCAGCTTCAGCCACCACCTTCATCTTCTGCCCCCGTTCCTATAAAAGAAGAGGTGATGGTGGTGGTTAAGCCTGTAATGCCCCCGCAATTGCAGCCACAGCCGCAAACCCAACCATCGAAGATGATAGAGGCACCCCTTCAACGCCCTCATTCTTCTTCGAATCCACCCCAACCTCCTGCTCACCTGCAGCAACACCAGCAGCAACAATCTGCCCCCGTGGCCATGGCGACTCAAAACAGGAACCCCGCCGAGAGGCCCCACGAGAGGTTGAGGGGGGGGCCAGTCGGGGGTTTTACAGAGAGACTCAATGAAAGCGAACGGTTTCAAGTGCAACCGGATAGGACACAGCAAGCGGCCAGAGAGAGAGAGAGGGCTCAACAAGAGAGGGCTCAACAAGAGAGAGCCCAGCAGGAGAGGGCTCAGCAGGAGAGGGCTCAGCAGGAGAGGGCCCAACAAGAGAGAGCCCAGCAGGAAAGGGTCCAACAAGAGAGAGCCCAGCAGGAAAGGGTCCAACAGGAGCGAGCTCAACAGGAGAGGGTCCAACAGGAGAGGGTCCAACATGAGAGGGCTCAGCAGGAGAGGGCTCAGCAGCAGGAGAGGATGCATGACAGGATGCGCGAATTAACTCACGAGAGGCCTCACGACAGGCTACAGGGGAGGTTCGACGAGAGACCGCATGACAGATCGCATGATGGTTTGCCGCTAAATAGGATTCAGGAGCGTATGCGGGAAGGGTTACCTCAGGAGAAGCCACAAGGACGGACGCAAGAGAGATTGCAGGAAAGACCCCACCATCAAAGCCCTCCTGCCACTCCCCAACACCCGCCAATCTCCCATACAAGGACACTATCACAACCAAGTCTTCAAATCTCACAGAAACTTCAAGGCCAACTCCAGCAGCAGCAGATGCAACAGCAAGTGCAGCAAATTCATGCACCCAACCAAGCTCAGCAAGCTAGAGCGACCTATTATTCAGAGACGGCGCATCATCACCGGACTAATTCCCAACCATCTCCGATTTCGCAACAGGCTTTTGCCCCTCCACCTCAGCAAAGACCAAACGCGCCGCCCGTCAATGGTCCATCTATGGAACCGAGGCATCAAAATGCTGTGATGGAACAGCGCCATCAGAACACACCCTTGATGGAGCAGAGGCATCAAAGTAATTCTGTTATGGAGCACAGGCATCCAAATCCAGCCTCCATGCAACAGAGTCACCAAAATGCTCCCCCAATGCATCCCCAGCAAAGTCATCCCTCCCACTCCTCGCATACTTTGCAGGCACCCACTCCTCGCCCGATGTCTGCACCTTCAGCAGTGCAACAACTGGCCGCTGGCTACCAACCTCCTCTAACTAGTGCTCCACAAAATCAAGCTCCGCGTCCACCGGTGCAACAGCCGCCGCCAAATCAGACTCCTCCACCGTCAACTCCTGCTTCGTTTTCCAAACGGCCAACAAGTATCCACTCTCTACTTAATCCTGCAAAAGAGGACCCTCCACCACGACCGCAGAGCGGGGCTGCATTCTTCTCTTCGCAAACACGGCCGCAGACTCCCCAGCAACAGCAGCAACATTCTCAGCTTCAGCACCCACAGCCTCAACATCCGCCACAGCATCCTCCCCAACACCAGCAACCTCAACATGCTCAACCTCAACACCCCCAGCCTCAACACTCGCAGCCGCAGCATTCTCAATCTCAGCACCCGCAAACCCAGTCGCATTTACATACACAACCGAGGGAGCAACCTAGAGGGTTTTCGCAGTATGAGCAATCTCATAATGGCCGTCAACCGATGACGCAGTTGCCATTAATGATGACAGGTGGTGCCCATACACACGGGATGCCGAACGCCTCAAGGGCGCGGTTATCTCCGTTTTCTTCTGGGCCCCGAGAATCTCCATATACTGCAGCTCCTGCGCCACGCGAACCTGCCTACCCACCACCAGCTAGGGACGCAGCTTACCCTTCAGGGCGTGATACTATATCCGTTAGGGAATCTGCCATATATCCATCTACACCCCAAATTCCCCAATCACATCGAAAAACTCCGTCCGGTTCACAGCAACCACCCCATCAATTGTCACAGGGATCAATACACTCTCGTTATTATCCCTCCCAGCCACGGACATATTCTCCATCATACTCACAGAATAGCCCGTATACCCCGCCACCCATGCACACTCCACCACCCATGCCACCCTCATCACACCAGCACCATTCTCATCCTCAGCAGCAACATTCTCATCAGCAGCAGCAAAGCCCTCCTCAGCATCATCCGCAACAAGGACCTCCACAACACCCCCAGCACCCCCATCATCCCCATCATCCTCAGCATCATCCGCAGCAAGGGCCCCCGCAGCATCCTCATTATCCGCCACCTTCACAGGGGCAAAGATATCCGCCTTATCATCAGCAGTCAGATATGTATGGGGGAAATAGGTGAGGAGGGTAATGTTAAATCTTCGAGTATTTTCTCTTCTTGTGTAAATGGGATTGAGATTCATGGTTTTTGGTTCTGGCTTTGACTGGCGAGTTGCAACCCTTATGTTTTCCACTGGTAGGAGGAGAGTTTCTTATTATTTCGGGGTCTAATTTTTGTGATGGATGGAGTTTTACGAGTCGATGAGAATTTTGTGTTGTGGACTCGAGATTTTCTAGGGGAGTGAGTTATACCTGGGTTGTAACATTTCAATGTTAGTGTTCAAGTTTATCTTTTGTTTTGTTTTCTTATGGTTTTCTAGCATTGGCATCTCCTTTTTCTTGTTATTTGGCGAGAGCGCGCGTCGTTGGTGGGTCAATTTTTCTTTATCAATTGAGAAGGAAATACAAGTTTGTCTGATGGAAAATTTTCTGGGAGATTGTGCTGGTATTGTAGATATATTTGGAAATGCACAGTTTTTCTCTATCTAGATTCCATCGCATTTCCCTCTTGCTGATTCATTAGTTAGTGGGGCTGGGAGTATTCACAATACTGAGACTTACTCGACAGACTTTACAGTTAAGTAGACATTTATTGCTTCGTAATAGTGTCGAAATGATCCGTTTCAGTCAATTGATTAACTGTAGTTAGAGGATGTTAGAGTGCTCTCGAGTAGAGAAATATTACTAGTCAGCTAGTCTACTTTCTCTATTCGATTCAAGTCTTCACCACATTCACAATTCAAACAAGAGTCGATCGATCAATTGGGAAGTTGGCAGCAGGGCTCCTTTGTATTGGGGACTAAACCTGCCATATTGTGAAGTATTGGGATTCGTTGGTTAAAAATACAAGCTTGGGGGTTTTTTTTCCTATATGAAAGATATTCTTCTTTGTTTCGCCGCATAGGGTGGTGCATGGATATATTACCGACCTTTTCGATGTTAGGAGCTGACTAGATGAATTGGCTATAAATCTTAAACCTATCTTTATGTATACCTGCAAACAATCCGCTATACACTTCTCTATTACTGAGCTATCCACCACTGGTTGTGTGTATATCTTGCGTTATCCCTATGGCTGAAGCAGTCTAGGAAGTCAGTGGTCATGGAGGAAATCAGGGTTGAGTTAAAAGAGCTCAAATTTCCGGTCCCCCAGCCCAACCACTCACCTAGCAACTCTCACTCCTTCGGACTCTAATCCTTGGAGAAATGAGCCAAGTTCTCAGGGTTGCTGAATAAATGTATTCTCCCCTCGGCCCCCTGACGATGGCCTATACCGATGATGGGTTTTGGAGGCGTCCTGAGCTGGATGAAACGAATAGGCGACTAGATTTTGGATCATTCTAGCCTATATCTATTTGGAAATGGTCACCTACCTCAGCCCGTGCTCTGATGTCGAGCAGGTCGCTAGTTTTGAAGCGTATTCCCTCGGTTCTGACTCGAAGAGGATGAGTTAAGTAGTCCAGAGAGATTTTTGGTGTTTCCATCACGATGACTCGTCTTCCAATACGCTGCTTTTTAGGTCCTTCAGGAAACGAGCTATGCGGACTCGGATTTCAAATGAACCTAGGTCCATAGTAAGGCTGCATATATCTACGCTCACAGAGTTATTGCAAAAGAGTATAAATGCGAGGAAAGTAATTGCTAGTATATAAATATATATGAGTCGACTTTCCAAAAGCCTCGAGTAATTGCCTCTGATAAAAATCTGCCTCCTTTAGTGAAACAATTCGTGCAGCACCAAAAAGTGTATCTAAACGACTTTTAGTACACCAAGCGGCTGGAGGGAACGGTATGTAGGAACGGTATGAGATCATAACTTCGGACGAATTAATACAACCATAGGACTCGATCCAAGCTAGCATACCACAAATCTGACGTCTCTCAATTCTGAAGCAGGTAGTCATAGGTTTGATAATTGAGGTACCGGATTCAACAAGGGGCCAATTACAGATCTATATGGTATATATTGCTGATTGTTTTTTTTCGTCAGGCGCGCTATCATGGGTGAAGGTATTACAATTCCGCTAAGCGAGTGATGTTTTGTGATTTTGTTTATCGGAGAAAGAAACCATATATATAGTTGATTACTAATTACAAAGTCCTACCAAGGATACAACTCCAACATATTCTTACACCCCCGGTGATATTGATAACCTCCCATAAAAGACAAATTAGTATGTAGTAATCAACGTTATCAAAAGGCAAGATGAAAAGTTGAACGTAAACACAATATGGTCTATCCCATTCCCAATGCCTAAAATTTGGCAGGAATTTAAGAAGTATTGGAAAGGAGGGGAGGTAGAAGAAAGTGAGGGGAAGATATAGGGTTGCGGGGACGTTGGTATAGAGTAACTAGTGGAACCGCCTTTCCGAAGGTACGGCACTGATGAAAAGCATGCAGGTCATGCGGAGGGGTAGAGGGACTAAGGAAAAAAGAATAAGTAGGAAAAAGGGGTGCTGAGGACGGTGGTGGAGTGTGAGTATTGTTTGTTCTATTTGTTCTATTTTTAGTTATGGTGGTTTTGTGGTTTGTGTCTTTTGTGCGTTTTGAGAGTACCATAACCTAAGGATTGAATGTGCCGAATGAAGTAATAAATAATAAATATATAGCATTTCCAATGCCTACTCCGCTATCTATATCTGGACACAGCTACAGTCGCTCCTGGGATCGCGACGAAACTGGTGCTTTGACGAACAAGGGTTGCTACGGGGGCGCGTTGCTACCAAAGTCCAAATAAGGATTTTGGGCATTACAACGAAAATGCTCATAGCGAGAATGCTAAGCAACCACCACCACATTTAAAAAAAATTTACTAACAAAGGGTAAAAAAATCAAGAATGGTAGAGCTATTTAGACAAAATTTACCATCGAATTCAATTGTTTTAGGATCTCAAGGAGCGAGTTTCGCGTCAAGCTCTTGAGTATCCCTCGAGATGAGCAGTGCTACTTGAACGGGAAACCAACAGCGAGAGTATGCACGAAGATTCTACAGGCTCTACAAATGGATCAAGTTATGATGACTTGAAGACGGCGACAGCGAAGGATTACGAGGTGTAACCGAGGTTTGTATTGTAAAGTACAAGAGTGAACAATAGAAGACGTTGCTTAAGGAAAGAAGAGGAAAAGTACAACGAGATCTCAAGGAGCGAGATTCTCGTCAAGCTCTCAGGTATCCCCCGAGATAAGCAGTGCTACTTGAACGAGAAACTAATGACAGGAGAGTGTGCGGAGATTCTACAGGCTCTACAAGTGGTTCAAGTTATAATGACTTGAAGACGGCGACAGCGAAAGATTATGAGGTATAATCTGAGGTTGTATTTGTAAGATACAGTGAGTGTACAATAGAAGATGTTGTTTAAGGAAAGAAGAAGAAAAAGTACAACAAGAGGGGGAATCCCTTCGCTTATATACTAGAATTCCAACTCCTTCGATGACAAAATCATGACCCATCGTAACGGAAAGCCAAAGAAACACAAAGAACAACAGAACGCAACGATCATGTACCCATGTACCTAACTGACCAACGAAACATCCATCCATGAAACGAGAGGGGAAATCCCTTCACTTATATACCAAAGTTCCAACTCTTTCGATGACAAAGACATGACTCATTGCAGAGGAAACCCAAGGAAACACAAAGAACGATAACAAAGCACAACAACCAAAATCCCATATGACTAACCAACTAACGAAACAACCATCCATGAAATAGGAGTGCTTGGCTGTTGCAGTTTGCCAGTGGTGGCATTTGGTGGCAAAATAGGAACAGGGTTAGGGTTACAAGCAATGACTTTTTATTTTTATTTGAAACTCTCATCTCAGCAAAACCTTTGCGCAAAGCATACTCACACCCATGATACATGTACAGAGCCGCAGCCAGGCACACCAAATAACCCTGGCCTTCAACCTCAAGGCTGCTATTGAGTCTGGTTTAGGTAGTATAAAAATATTCTTCAGATTTTTTTGTTTATTCCTATTCCTACTAGTAGGCCTATAATTATTGTAAATTCTGCATAAAAGTTCCTACTATTTAAGTTGGTTGTAATATGCCTTTGCGAGTACTTCAAGTTTGTAGGCAAGACTCATGACCAAGCACTCATTTTCACACTGGCAATCATGATTGATATAGCACTAAACTCATTGTTAGACACCAATGAAACCCTTCAAGTGAGCCATATCTACTCTAAAGAATTGTCAAATCCTGTGCAAAAAATCACTTTTTGTGGTTGTTGAAGTACTTATATTTTCTGTACATTCGCGAATGGGACTACTAGTGGCCCCAATATTACATGAAATTTTTATATATATCAAACAAACCAATAGGTTCCTGCTAAAATGTTCTCATAGCCATCAAAATATTATAAAGGTATATGCCAGGTATATTAGTACTGAATAGGTTTTTTTTTTATCAATTTGTTATAACATCATAAATTTGTTACTTGAATAATACTGAACTGGATTCACTGGAAAATCTAGGAAGCACAAATCTGGAATACCTAAAGTCAGAAAACCCAAAAACCGAGAATTGATATACTATCGTTACCAGGAAGGAAATCAGTGGAGAGGTTCAGTAAAAGGAGACATGGAGATTGGTAATATGTTATGATTTTTAAGCTCCACTTTGATTGATGCTTTTAAGCAATCCCGAGTGAATTTTTAACCTCAACCCACAGTTTTTGCTGGTGGCATCTCACACTTAGCAGACCAGTAAAATATTTAGCTCCACAGCATATCTAATACAATTTTTTTGGAATAGCCTGCTGCCATAGGTCACTAGCATAGTGAAATTAGTTCATTGCATTTTTATTTCTTTGTCCAAGTCTGCTTGGGCTCAAGCAAGGTTTTCAGATCGGTTGTCACCAAAAATTCTTTATTTGACTTTGGTGGCAGCGTGTCCCGGTAGTTCTCGTTCTTATTTTTATTTGTTGGCGTTCTCTGATTTTTATTTTTTGGCGTTCTCGGTTTTCGTTGCAATGCTCAAAATCCTTATTTGGACTTTGGTAGCTACGCGCCCCCGTAGGTTGCAACCATTGAAATTTCTAGTTCCAAGCCCCGTTTTTCGTTACCCTACATAAAAAATGGAGCTTCGCAGGAGCGACTGTACTATGGGTGTTGGGGAAAATCTGATGATAGGTGGAGGTGCAGCTTTTTTCTTGAGGGACTCAAACGCATTTAAATTACTAACTGACTTTATTCGATGTTTAATACATACATTCACTACCTCTTACAGTACAATTTTTATCAGGTCTCTCGACGAGTTGCGGAGTGGGAAGAAAGACTGACAGCTCTTACTCGCACCACCACCTATCATCAGACTTACCCCCACACCCGTAGTACTGGCTACTTCCTGTTATTTTTGTCCCCAACCCTGCCCTTTGGCGGGACTGCATAATATCTTGGCTTCTATAGTTTGCAGCCCGCACCCTTGCCAATGCTAGTGCAGTTGTGTCCTATCAGATTGACTCATCACAGCGACGAATCTCTTGACCTAATTGTTATTGCAAATAACCCCTCATGATCGCCAGTCTGTGTATAAGTGCCTCCAATTTTTTAAGAACCTCTGGGTTTTGATTAAGATAGCCGAAGCCCCTCCATACCACCTTCGACCTCCCAAAAACGGCCAAATAGCATCGACAATGACATCTGCAGAACCATACCTCACATCTCACCCCGATGAAAATGGGTTTTTCGGCCAGTTCGGGGGAAGTTTCATTCCACCCAACCTTCAAAAAGAGATGGACGAGATTAAAACACGGTGGCTCGAACTTCGCAATACCCCTGAATTCGTTGCTGAACTTGATGCCATACGAAAGAATTACCAAGGCCGCCCAACCCCTCTGCAATACGCGAAGCGACTGAGTGAAAGCGTTGGCGGAGGGGAAGAGCAGGGCGTTGAGATATACTTGAAGAGAGAGGATTTGAACCATACTGGAGCACACAAGCTAAATCATTGTGTAAGTATTTATGCGTAAGCCCTAGACTAAATTAGACGTGTTCTGACGAAGTTAACTAAACTGACGCATGATCTGCAGATGGCGGAGGTTCTTCTCGCCAAATATTTAGGCAAGCGCAAAGTAATCGCAGAGACTGGTGCTGGTCAGCATGGTGTTGCCTTGGCCACTGCTGCCGCTTACTTCGGTCTGGAGTGTGAGATCCACATGGGTGCGGTAGACATCGTGAAGGAGCATCCCAATGTCACCAGGATGAAGATACTTGGTGCAAGGGTCGTTTCCGTGGAACATGGCCTAAGGACTTTGAAGGAGGCCGTTGACAGTGCCTTCGAGGCCTACATGAAAGACCCCATCACGGCGATGTATTGTATCGGTAGCGTTGTTGGTCCACATCCGTTCCCGTGGATGGTTAGAGAGTTTCAGAAAGTTGTTGGAGAAGAGGCGAAAGAACAATTTCAAGAGGCGACCGGCGGATTGCCAGATCACGTGGTCGCCTGTTGTGGTGGTGGTTCGAACGCAATGGTAAGCTGCTGCAACGCATCACCACTGATCACCTTTCCTATACCCGGAACCATCCCGATTTGCATGGGACTAACGATCAATTTTACCAATAAAGGGAATATTTTCAGTCTTTATTGATTCAAGCTCCGTCAAGCTCCATGCTGTCGAGCCACTGGGCCGTTCCTCTGGTCTTGGGGACCATGCTGCAAGTCTTGCCTCTGGCTCGGAAGGGATAATGCACGGCTTCAACTCCATAATGTTGAAATCGCCATCAGAAGATCCCAATGGCCCTCCTGTACCAGCACCGGTCCATTCTATTGCCAGTGGCCTTGACTATCCATCTGTCGGACCGGAACAAGCCTATCTTAGTTCAATCGGTCGAACTGAGAAAGGCTGTGGAGCGACGGACGAGGAAACGATCACGGCTTTTTTTAGTCTCAGCAGGCTTGAAGGGATCATTCCAGCATTGGAAAGTGCACACGCTGTGGCTTGGGCCACGAAGATTGCACGAGAAGCGGTTGAGAGGGGGGAGAAAATCAGGATATTGGTGAATCTTAGTGGGCGAGGGGATAAAGATATTGACTACGTAATGGAAAAATATGGGCATTTAGCCACCGTTGTATAGGATTATTTTGTGGGTTAAAATTGAACAATGCTTCCTAAGCCGTATTTGCTCTTTAAGCAAATACTAATAGCACCTATAGGGTGTTTCCATAAGCATAGTTATAAAATTAGAGATATATTTAGTCTCATTGCTCGGGCTTTCTAGGTTCTATACCGTGTGATGACCCCGAGCTGCAATGCATTTTGGCCCTATAGCTATAGACCTAGCGGCTTAGACACTCGTTTTCACGTAGGTGCCTTTAACTCCCTTTGAAGGATCCACTGCAGGGAGTCCCATTCATATTTCGTAGACTATTCCTAACCATTCTCTCCTTAGCAAACTTCAATCTTCACTTACTTTTGATTTGCTATAGGGTCATGAGCCACTGTAATCCCACATTACACGCCAAGGCTGACTATGCAAGTAATCCCGAACCTAAAATCCCGGTATTTCGTCAGGTGGCCGTCTCAACCATCAAAATCCCGATCGAACGTAAGAAACCGACAGGATCATAAATCAACGGCCATTGCCAGCGCCTGGCCTTCCATCATCGTACAGCATTCTAGAATCCTCCAACGTGGATCGCAAACTTTACGGACTATTGCCCAATCCATCTATAACCCTAGAAAAACTAGGTTGTGACAAATGTTTACGTGGTCCAAGTTTTTTTCTTCACACGTGCGTATTTGATGAATGGAAACACATCACGTCCCTAGAAGGATCTAGATGGAATGCTTTGGAGGAAACCATGGTATCGGTGCGAAGGGCCGACCGGAAAATTATTGTTATAACTGGGCAACTTGAAATATAATTACTGTGAGTATATGTCCGCCGGATCTAGAATGACATCGCCAATCTAAAATAATTCTGGTTGTTAACAAGGGAAGTGACTCTGGATAAGTGGTTTCTGGCTTATCATAAACTGACAAATACTATATTTCTTAAGGATAGCTGGAGACCCTCGATAGGCAATGCTTGAGACGGCCACGACCTCTGCATGGTAAGGGTATTATGATATCGGGGACTGAAGAAACCTCACATTTCACAATATCATTTTCTCCGCGTTTGAGAGATGGAGGTAATTATAATGAAGATTTCGCGGGCACCGAGTGACAGCTGATGTCCAGCATAACATTCTTGGCCCAAGCACAAATATCCGGACCGGCCCTTCCGTTAGCCCCTTTACCCGTCAGTTTTCCGGCATCGTCAAACGGCTTGATGTTTAGGGCAATTTTCAAGCTCATTTCGCCTTCAGATTTTTAAAATCTTTAAATAAATCTCGACTCCATCACAACAGAGATCTACGTTTCCATTCGGGCCCGTTCGGAGGAAGGAAACCGCACCACGAAACATTTCCGTGTTCTAGAATCGCGGTGTTTGGCATGGAAGCCTTGGCCCTAGCCGCAAAACTTAAAAAGGCGAAGATATAAGGGCGGCACCTCCTAAGAGAAAGAGGGGTGGATCCCTACATGTAGTGAGGATGGCAAAACGACCCACCGTTTTGCCGTGGCTAGGTCGCGAAAATAAATAACAAAAATTACCGAGTATTTATGAATCGATTATAGAAGGCTAATAGTGATTATCTGGGAGTGGGACGGCGCTTTAGCAGGACTAGAGAAAATTGCACTAGGCATCAAGAGGGCGGAATTGTTATGTGGAGCTGACAGATGCTAACCCCTTACCAGGAATCGATTCGCGTGTCCGTATTGCGTTAGACCAAGTATCTGTCAGACCGAAGGTTATCTATAGATGTTCCGATGTCTCCGACCTAGGGACCCTAATCTGCTACCGAAGAGATATCCTTACTGCTCTTAATAACTTCGTGCTCAGAATCCCAGTCTTAATCAAGGCTTGGCAATTTGATGTTTTCGAGGGACATGCCTGGAAGACTCCAATGTAACGCTGGCGTTCGATATTTCTTCCTCATGACGCAAATTAATAATAATGCCCCACCTTTAAAGGCGATTGTTGTCTAGAGCCCATGTGTTCTATAGAGTTATACATACAGTGGTACCCGGAATAAATTGAAGAGGACCATCCAACTGGGACTCGGAGGGCAGTTTACGCTAGTCCATGATGTTGCGAGCCTACTGATCCAGTAACTAATGAATTAAATCATCCGCTTAGGCGCCACTATACTTCAAATATGTCGCGTTGCGGATCTTAGGGCCGGAATACTAGGGTCTCCCCACACCGTATTCCGCTTTAGGCATATTTAATTGCGTACCCCAGATTATATCCCGGCGGGTCGTGTAATCAAATCCCCGAATGAAGTTGATTAAAATATTCTGCCAGTTTTAGCCGTAAGAATTTGTACCTGTGATCCGCGGACAGGAAAAAAAATCTCCGGAACTGAATATCAGCAGGCTTCAAAGTGGATTCCACGGACGGAATACAGCTCCTGAACAAGGCATAGTTTTGGAGCGTGACAATATATCAAGTCTTAGGCATTACACGAAGAAAAAGGAACGAGTGGAGACAATCGAATAAATTCCACAAGATAAAATGGAGCTGATCACCCTTTGTTTTGAGTTTCCCATCAATCCAAATCACCAGTTTAAAGGAATTACGACTGAACAGGTTCCAAAATGAGATACTTTCTTTCGCCACTCCTTCTAGCGGGTGCTGCTTCGGCGCACACCATTTTCCAACAGATCGGGATCAATGGGGTTATGCAGACACCATATGACTATCTGCGCCTCCCGACTTACGACGGGGTAGGTGATCTTTTTTTTAATTCTTTACAGAACCTATTCTGAATACTAACGATTTTTCTCCTCCTATATAGCCAATCACTGATGTTACTTCGGGTGATTTAACTTGCAATGGAGGTCCCAATCCTTTGGTAAAGATCTCTACTAAAGTTGCCACTGTCGCCGCTGGATCTCAAATCACTCTTCAATGGGGACATCAACTGGACGTTGACTTTAACACTGATATGATCATTGATCCCTCCCACAACGGGCCAATTCTAGTCTATATGGCAAAGGTTGCTAGCGCCACAGGAACACCTCCTACCTCTGGCTGGTTCAAGATTTACGAGGATGGTTATAGCGGTGGACAATGGGCTGTGGCTAAGCTGATTGCCAACAAGGGCAAGGTCACCGTCACCATTCCTTCTTGCATTGCTCCTGGCGATTATGTAAGTGCTACCACACATCTTCCAAGACACACGAGCAGGAGTGGCACTAACTTCATTTAGCTTTTCCGTGGCGAACTTATTGCTCTTCACGCTGCCAGCTCTTACCCAGGTGCTCAGTTGTATATGGAGTGTGCACAACTCCGCGTTACCGGTGGTGGAAGCACCTCCCCAGCCACCTACAACATCCCCGGTATCTATTCTGGTACCGACCCTGGGATCAAGTTCAACCTTTACGCTTCTACTATCTCCTACACCATTCCTGGCCCTCCTGTCTTCAGTTGCAGTGGAGGAGGATCCCCTGCTACTTCCGCCGCCCCCACTACCACCAAGCCCACTACCACCCTCGTTTCTAGCACCACCAAGGCTTCTTCTTCTGCCCCTGCTACAACTGGGGGCTCAGGAACCGTCGCTCAGTGGGGCCAGTGCGGTGGTATCAGCTACACTGGTGCCACCTCTTGCGTGAGCGGATTCACTTGCGTCAAGGTCAACGATTACTACTGTAAGCTTCCCTATTTCCAATCCTTTTCATTGGCCATGTTCACATTCTAACCAATAACCCCCGTAATAGACCAATGCCAATAGGCGATCACGGCCAGGGATTATAGCCCACTGAAGTGATAAAATAAAAAAACGAACGTTATGATGTAGTAGTAGTAATATCGCAAATCTCATCCGGACTTTGTACAAAAAGAGAAAGAACAGTCCTCCAAAATCCCCTTATATTCTCGCATCTCGTGACTTTGCTCTACCCCGTAAATTTTCGCCCCGCCCAGACAGAGTCTTCGGTATCTCCGAGCGCACAAGCCGCTGCAAACCATCAGCGAATCGAACTCAATAGCGATAAGGAGTGTACTTTTCCCTTCCAGTTTTTTATTGAGGCCTTTGAGCTGGAGTCTAGCTCCCTATCTTGATCATTTTTATACCCGGTTTCCGAAGTCCAGCTTGAGTCTAGCCCGCCATCGATACAAGCATAATGAGATTCAACCTCAATATCATAGCTAGTTGCAACCGAGCAACTACAAGCGGATTCACTGTAGGATAGCCTTGGCTCATTATCGGCGACGCAATTGTACGGGTAAAAAAATCGGGCCAAGAGGAGTCACCCTTCTCCTGCATCAAATGCGGCATTGGAAGGCGCGGGCGGTCGTTACACATGCCTATCGTAAAGTACTGCGATGTGATTTTTTAGTTGCGAAAAGAGAGGTATTTGTAAGGTAATGCTTGGAATCTCCACTATTTAGTTAGCAGTCGTGTCAAATCTTCCTCAGAAATCATCGAGAAAACTGGAGATGGATTTATTCTTATAGTTTAGCACAGTTTCTAGTTAACGGCGATCTCAGAGAAATGGCGTGCAGACGAATCAACTCTGTAGAATTTGAAAGGCGTGAGAGTGGTTCTGAATAGCATCTTCGATATGCATGTTTGTTGATATAATTGGAAAACGCAACTTCTATGAACTCTAGTGGATCTCAAGGCCAGGCTGAATTTGGTTTGGAGGGGGGGACTTTAAACTCTCTTCCTATGGGCGTTCGCTATCGAATTCGCCGACAGTAACGGTTTATCTATATTGAAGGTATACAATTAGTTTCGTCCCACTATCAAAGACAATTGGATTTATGTTTTGATGTGTTCAGTGGAGAGAATGGAGCTATTCTGTCCAAGCCTATTATCCACAATGCCAGGCCATTGAATCTTAATTGAGGAGCCCGGCTGAGAGCCCAGCAGGACCGCGCCCACACAACAGGTGATGAATGATTTTATGGATCGAAATGTCAATTCTATGTCCATTGGAAACTTTATTAGCGAAATAATCGAGACGAAGTCTTAGCGGATCATTTTCTTAGTCTTTTTTTTCTTCTCCTCTCATGAGAGGAATTTCGAGAAGCTGCTGCTCCTAAGGGATTTATTCCACTGTGCTCTTTCCTGAAAATAATCTCTAGCCCCACGACACATGCGTCGATTTCTCTGCTCTATTTATCCACCAGAGACCAAGGAGATGAAACTTGTAGAGATCACGTACTATCACTCGCTCGACAATACGAAGATGAAGGGACATTGGGATGCTTCGAGAGCCAAAAAAAAGGCCGATTATTGACTGAGAGATGACAAGAATTTTGCAGGATAAGGGAAAGCATGTCTAGGTCTACAAACTAGACCATGGAAGGTTGTGTGCCGAGGAAGAGAGCGGGCGTAGAGATGATTACGTGTAGGGTTTACGATATGTTCGACCTAATTATCCACCTTTAATTATGAGGCAGTAAATGGCGAGGGCTAGGAATCGATTTCCGTACATCTGATGGCACAGGCTGAGAAGATCATGGTCTCTCACTCGACCCCCGCAGCCACACGTCTCCTTCAAAACTGAACGACCCTCGCATTTCCACTTGCTTGCTGTAGACTTATTCAATGGCTCCCCATCTCTACCATCTCTACACGTAACTTGACTCCCTTGGACACTCACAACGTCCAAACCCTCACCTCACCACTAACCATCTCCCACCCCGCAGATAATAACAAAAACAAAAATCATGTACCTCACCACCCCACCCCAACAAACAAACGGCCGTTACCGTGCCCCTCGAAGCAAACACAGCCACACCACAGTCGACAACCCCCTCCCCTCCCAGCTCTTCGCCCGTCCTGGAACCCCCAGTGCTCCCTCCATATCACGGACCTTTGAGCGGCCTCAAAAAACAGGAATACTCTGGGAACCAGGACGCCTAACACCTCCCCGTCCGCGCCTTACCACCGGAAATTCATTAACCCAACATCAACGCGCATCGCAGCAGCCTCAATCGCACTCTCGAAATGTCTCTCCGCCGACTCAAGTGGTTCCTGTGCGTGCCAGTTTCTCTGATGAGAATGCGGATACAATTATGGACGCTCGAAAAGCGCGCATGTCCAGATATCTCTCGTCTTGGGACGATACCTGGGCTGCCGCTAGTGCTAACCCTAGCTTGGATCTTGATATCGGAAACTTGGCCCTCGAGGAATTATACACCGTCACTGCTATAGACGCCCCTAATGAGAGCGTTCCAGCTGTCATTGGTGAAACGACCAACGAAATGGATCCTCGCAGATCCCCCGAAGGCTCTGATGGTGGTGTCTCCCTGCCGCTGGAAGATCCACATCCACATCCACAGCCTACCACTGCGGTGCAATTGGCAGAACTGAAAGCAAAGATCCCGTGGCTAGTTGAGCAGAGGACCACCCATGGTGCCGGCTGGAGACCGTTGGGGGAGTACTATGGGGACCTAAAGGATGTGATGCCGTGAATCACTTGGATCTCGTACGCAACGAATGAGGCGCTGTCGAGAATATCGCAGTTTCATAAAAACAGCCAGCTCTGATCGTCACCGTTTTTGTTAATCCCGACGAACCTTCCCCAAAGTTTAGGCTATTGATTGCTATCTGGATCATAGCTATCTCGGGCTTCAGGTTGATGATAGCCGGAATCATGTGGTAAGAGCGCTGGGGGCATGGCTCAGGAAATGTCTATAGATTTTAAACCCTCCATTTTTCACTCCATCCCTCTCCCTTTTACTGTTCCAGCTAGTGGCTTCTTCTCCGATTGAGCTATTATTAACAGCCATTCACGTTTCCAAGCCATAGTTAATGTTTTCTTTACTTTCTCCTTGAGATTTAAAGTAGAGGGTCAAAGAAATTACACTTGTAAATTGGTAATCTAACTTTAAAGAAAACTTCGTTACGCTTACTTCTTAACACGTTTTATTTAAAACCCACTTATCCATCCCCACGTTCTCTGATTACCTAGTGTTAGTATTTTACAACCTTTGAGCCACTTGCTTTACTCGGACCATTACCCTCATCCACAGGTTTCTGCGACACTGATGGTGGATTAATAACCCAGTCCTGCTCGCCCTTTGCGTTATGTGCAACGATGATTCCCGAAGCAACTTGTATGTTCCTGGTCCTCTGCCTAGTTGTAGAAGTGACGGAAGCATGGCATTTCTTATCAGCTTCATCTCTCGACTGTTTGATGAGCGCTTCCAGTGCCTTTCCTCTCTCCTTCTCCTTCTCTGCTCTCGCAAAAGCTTCCTTTTCAAACGCCCCCTGGGTCATGAAGCGACTGTCGGCAAAGGTGCCACTCTGCTCGTCGTAGTTAGGATGAAGATCTGAACAGTTCTGACCGGGAGTGCACCGGCCAGCGAAAAAAAATGGACACAGTTTACGCACATAGGCAGAGACGACTGGTTGTTCGAAACTAGAGACCCTTCTAGGTACGGCCTTTGGGGCTGGTGATACGGCTGGGGCTTGACGGATGGCCGGGGTTTGAAAGACCATTGGATTTGCCGTTGATACCACTAACACTTGAGGAGTCATTGGAGTGCGAGGAACCAATTGAGCCTGGGGGGCCTTTGGGACTTGAACAGCCTTTGGAACCTGAGGCGCGAGAAAACCCTATCAAATTTTAGTAAAGAATCTCCAACTTTTATTTGACTAGCCCTAACCCTTAAATTTACTTCCTGCGTGGTTTGAATTTTCCTTAGGATATCAGCAAGTTCCTGAACATTCGGATCAACCAACTGCTGCTGAAGAGCAGGAGATTGAATTGGAACTGGACTAGAGCCGCGGCTAAGTATCGTGCGATTCTGGGTTTTAATTGGGCCAGAATAAGGGACAAATGTCCCACGGCCTCCAGTATCGGGGCTGGCTTTGTTGATTCTCTATTGTACAATTATTAGTTAATAATAAAAATCCCAGATATTTAGAGAGCTTACCGGTGGTGACGCAAAAAGACCGCCCTCACGTGGAACTTTCCACTTTCCATTTAGGTTTGCAGAATTACCTGCCTCGTTCTCACGGCTCTCATTACTGAAAATTTCAGGATTAGATGGTTTCTGCATCGGTTGTTTCTCCTGCTGCCATAAGGTTTCCTTGTTCACCCTCCCCACTTCCGTAAATCCCCTCTCACGCCATTCCCTGATAACTTTCTCTTTGTCCTCTGCTTCTTCTTTTGCTTTTTCTCTCTCAGAATTTGCTTCTGCGAGCTCGTTCCGTGTTGTGATGGTATCCCGAAATTTTTCATTAACCGATAAACTGGATTCAGAGAAGAAGATTTTTGAGTTTGGGTAGTTGGACTGGTTGACGGTAACATTTGTCCGCTTATTGCTTTGAGAATCTCCAGCACCACTTCCAGTAATACTCCTTGGGGCTAACCCCATATCTAAATGTGGCTCAGATCGAAGCAAGAGCGGAGCAAGAGCGGCAGTGATACCAATTTTTGGTTTAACAGGCCTTCTCTTAGGCAACCCTACAGGTTGGATCCATTCACCAGGGGCAATGCCATCGGAGTCGCTATCTTTATCATAGCTATCGTCGTTGACTTCCAGATTAACCATATTGGTTGGAGACGAGGTTTGGTGCATGCGAGCGAGCACCGAAGGTTGGTTTCTTGGAAGTGGTGCAGGTTTTGCTGAGTTGGAAAATTTCTCAAGCCAGTTTCCAGCAATGTTATTCCATTGATTGCCCTGATTTTCAGATTTTTCTACGTGTGAATTATCCACGGAACTCTCTCCGGTGAAGATTTTCGCAAAATTGTCTGTAGGTGCGCCAACTGGGCGAGCAGTATAAGGGCTTGGACTAGGACTCATCGAGCGCCTAAACCTGTCCGAATCTTTGCAAGTTATTTCATCAACCTCCTTTGAAGCTGACATAAGATCACCGCTTTCGTAGACACTCCCATCTCCAGAAGTAACATCTGATTTCTGGGATTTAAGGAGATCAGACGAGATGGAGACCACGATGTTACCATTGTTCGATCCAGAGCTGCTTCGAGAGAGGCAAAAATCCGGCATTTGCTTGGAGACGAGGTCTGATGGAAGAAAAGTACCTAATTGATTTATCAGCTTTGTCTGTTAACACTGTAGTCATTCATTCGTTTTACCCTCAGATTCTCTTGAGAATCTCTCATCAATCAATGCTAACTGCTCCATCACAGGGTCCTCCTCAGCGGGCCGTCGAGTTTTGTCCATTCTCGACACACCATAACCTGGTTTAGCTGTGACTTTTGAATCCACACATTCATTGATCTGGGCTCTAACAGGAATTGCATACCGCGGAGGAAGGGCTGGGCGTGAAGAAATAGATGGTCCAAACTTTGTATCCTGTGCAGCAAGGTGGAATTTCTCCAACTTATTCCCAGAAGATATAGCTTCTGCCAAATTACCAAGATTGATAACAGGATCCTCTCCAGACTTCGCAGTATCCCCTTGAGCATGCGTAGCTTTGCATCCATCAATAGGGGCTGGGATTAGAGGCACTGAACTAAGTACTTCCCTTTCGCCAATATGCTTGGTATTTTCTTTTTCGGGCGCAAAAGCAACTAGCCATTTCCCTTTCATATCTCCGATCTTTTCTTCCTTAGGTTTCTGCTGTAGAATACTTGATCGAACAGCGATCTTATCGCGGACCGTCGTAGGAGCAGAAACAACTCGTCTCATATTGCCATCCTCAGCAGTCAAAGTATTCAGATACTTCGCCATCCTAGGATACCGAATGAGGACGGCTCCGGGAAGTTCCTTAGAGTCAGCCCCACCATTGTTAAGCACAAGGTTTACGGCTTCAGCTTTGGGGGCAGCAGTTTTAACTTAACGAGGTCAGACACATTCCAGAAAACGAAGAGATGGGGGCTGGATCTACCTATGGAGATATTCGAAACATCGAACTGCCCAGCGAAGGATTCGATTGCAGTCGAATTGGCGTGAGACTGATATTCTACGGACTTTTGAGTCTCGGGTTCAAAGCAAAAGCTCATCTCTTCATCAATATCCACAATCTTTATATTTTGAATACTCTCGTTCATTTCGGCATCAACGGCATCTTCTTGAAGGCTTTTCCTAGCGAGAGTCTCCGTTGCAACTTCTCTGTCTTCTTCAGATTCTTGAGTCCCATCACTAACATCGGAATGCCCAAGAAACTGTCTAGCTGCTAGATGTTTCTTTATTGCTCGCGTTTTTCTTCCTCTAAAACCACGAGAGGGTTTTTGGGCAAGCTCTAGTGGCGTAAGAACCACTTTAGTAAAATCTCCAGCAAGAGACGAAGGGGATTTTTACTTGAGAAATTCGTCTCTGTATCTGATACAACTAGCGCAGGGTCGTTTGAGACACCAACCAATCTGCCACCAAATGGAGATGCTAGTGGGTTGAGTGCACGAGGCGCAGAAGATTCTAAGCAAATAATCAGTTTATGCCCAGCTCCGAAGCGACTATAAGAAGCAAATGAAATGGTTTTTCCATCGTAAATAGTAGGAAGAAACCCACGTCTAAGAGCAAATCCAGGGATATCTTGTGGACCTTTTTGTCGTTTACGGATCACATCCAAATCGTCATAGGGAGGAACGTGATGATCTAAACGTATTTTAGAACACTCCTGACTTCCGCTAGGCGTGGCAGGAACGCCCTGTGGAGGAATCTCGCCAAGTATAGAGCCTGTAACTATTAGCAATAAGGATGCTAAAGCAATCGAATCTGATGCACACAAAGAAGAGGGTGGTTAAAACTCACCGGCAGCAACGACGCGCGAGAGAGTGGCGAATCTGCTCTGCAGAAAATCTACCTTTACAGCTGCATATGAAATTTGTTGGTTAGGCTTCCCGTCATTCGCTTTTAGTTCATCTACAGAAGGAGGATTACAGCTGCGGTTACTCTCATCATCTAGAGGTGGACTGCCCTTCTGGGTCCTGCCGTCCATCTTTAAAAACAGCGGGGACACAATCAGAAGGTTTTCGAGCTGGAATAGATACAGTATTTTTCCTAGTTGTGGATGGTATTTGAAGTAGAGTGTTGATCTAGGTAAAGGTGGGGTAGGGTGGTATCCGCAAACATAGAAAGGTAGGTAAGACCCCACCACAGCATCATTCAACGCTGCGCAAGTCCCAACGCCGAGAAAAATCTAGAAATAATAGAATAAGTTACATGCAAGTCCCTTTTCTCAGAAAAATTACATCCGGCATCATAACACCGAGGATTCAAAGGTTTTCAGCTGCCAGCCCGAGTGATGGCTGATGTTTCGATTATGTTCTAGCCAACACTCAAATGTCGTGCACACATATCTCCACAAAAGACCACCAATATCGACCTTCAGAAGTCAACTACCTTATCCAAACAGTATACGGGTATGAGGTCTAGAGAATTAACATCCATCCACTCTAGACAGGTGGTTTGTCTAAGCCATAGACACCATTGGATTAAGAAGCAGATTTTTCATTAATGGCGAGTCAAAAAAGGGTTAAGCAAAATATAGAAACCTAATCTACACAAATCAGACCATCTATGACCTCCCAATTTAAGAAAGTTCTAGTGTAATTACACGTTTTCTCGACCTTTCTCTCGAATCTTCCTTTCGAATCTTGATGGTTACATGATTCAGGGCTGCACATGTAGTGCCCTATAGGTATTTGCTCATCAGTGCTAGCGCTTACAACGGTACTTTTAGTAATCAAAGAGAACCTTACTTCAAGGGAAAGCGAAAGTACATGCACGCAATTTATGCTCCCCTTTAACTTCGAAGATCACTTTCCACCAATTCAGGGCCATCTTTACGCGACTAAGTCGCTGGAATGTCACGATTGGATCCCGGAGATACCAGGTAAATGGTAAAAATCCGAAGGTCAAGTGAATCGGTATGCCTACGTTCCTATCACTACATGCGCTTAGTCTACAGTTTCTGCTCTTAGATTTACTAACACAGACTCCGCAACGTAAATAGTTGATCGTTTTTAAGAATCAATTCAAATTAGTCGTAACCATCAATGAGTTTATATCATTTGTGTACAAGAAGCCAGTCCCAGAACATACTAACAAGATTTGGTAATATGTACTTAACTAGCTAAAGCAATTACCGATATTAGCGTAGCAGCACCCGCCAATCCAGCTCTCACAGAGCTCTTAGATATCCACTCCTCTAAATCGCTCTTCACCTTCCCATCGTCGACTACCTGGACGTTCATTTTCCTCTTCTCACTCTCTTCTACCGACTGGGCAGCTGCCAAAAGGCTTTGCTGAGCCTTCTTCAGTATGAGTTTAGTGTAGGGAACGACAATTGTTAACAACAAAGTCGAAGCACCATACATGGCCCATTCATAACCCGTCGAATATTCGATAGTCGTTGAAGGAAGGAAAGAACGCGACGAAAATGTGGTTGTTGACACTCCTTGGTCGATCGGTGGGTTATAGTATAAATAGTAGGAAACGTACGCAAGTGAGGAGGTAGACACAAGGAGTGTGTATAATACTGGACGGTCGGTTTTGGCCTTGATGTTCTTGAAATTCTTGACTAATCTGTCTGCCGGTGCAGAAGATTCAAGGAGAGCAGGTATTGTATGACGAGAATGTGTAAAATACATCCCTGGACGGCATGTCAATATGGTCAACATGTCTAGATAATTAAAATACGACGTCAATGCCTACCAGCGATTATTCCAGAACCTACTGTACCGATAATTTTTGCGTACCGGACAGCAGGAGGAAGCACCGTGCCGGAGCTAGGAAGGGAAGACATTTTGGAATTGAACGAGGGATGTGTCGGTTACTCGTTATTTTTTCAATATTTAGTCGCCAGAGCAAACGAATGTCTATCACGGGCAAATATATACTGAGGTTTAAAGGCGGGTATGCTGACGTCACACCGACGTTTTCCTGCCAAGCCCAAATTCGGTCGCCAATCGAGTGGTTTTTCTTTTTCCCTGTATCGATCCTCGAATGACATTTGAGACGAATAAAACTGGCTAGATATCGGCATGGTCGGATGAGTTGGTCCGAGTTCTTGGAAAAATCGAGGAATCTAGCCCACTAAATACATATACCGAGTATATGTCCTAGTACATTGTTTAGGAAGAATACCCACAAGTCCCGTAGAAGGGAAGAAATTTCACAGGAAATGAATACGAAAGGCAGGGGTGGCTTCTCACCACTTTAACGGATGTCGGGAGCCTGGCTGGGCCTACTACGTGATGTGTGGTCACTTTGCGAAACTCTAAACCTTGGGAAGCGGATGATTGACACGGAAATCAGATCAAGCTTATTGCTGACTTGCTAAAGAGATTAATAGGATAGATGTCTACGAATGAAGGCCGGTTCCTGCAATAAATTAAGGCTTGCCCATCTCGTTTGCAGTTGCTAAGGAAATCGCTCGTGGATTCCATCGCAGCCGTTACTACTCTATGTGATCGAATGCTTTTATTTGTTGCATAGAACTCCAATTGGGTCGAGTGTTGGGGCTGCGGGAAACACTTCTCCAAAGGTCAGTTGACGACGGACATGGATGGATGGACGGATCTTACCTTCACCTCGATATATCGGATGTCAAATCTCAGTAAGATTGCGTACGAGATAGCAAGTTATCCAAGATAACAGATTAATTTTGGCGAGCAAAGAAGCTTATTATAGGAGAATCCGTACGAGAGAGGTAGCAAAGGGATCCAACATAGCAAGGCACGACTGTTCTCTCCAGTAGACTACAGGGATGTTTTTTGGCAAACTACAATGTCTTCAGCTAACTTCCGACTTTGGCGATTGGGATGTTACAGGTCGGGGGTCGGAGGATCTGACAAGCTCTCCCGACCGCACAGGTAACGAAAGTCACCGAGGAGCACTGGACTGCGGCCGCGACCCCAACATGTACACCTAATTTAAGATACTGGTTGCTGGCAGGAGCAAAACCTCTGGCACGGTAGTTCCTGATTATGCCAACATCAAAAACAACAATATTAACTCTGTTCAGCTGTATTAGACCTCAGAGTTCACCAATTCCCTGGTTTTGTTACCACCGCCCGTTGGTTCGTATGGCGTCAGGCGCAAGAGGTTTGCCTGCCCGTGTCACGTTACTACAGGGAGGATGGACCATTTTGCGGCTCTGGTCTCTTCTGCTGTGCCACCAGCACGAAATGAGGGGTAATGCAAGCTCACCGGAAGGCTTCGCTTCTATGCATTTCCCGATATAGCTATTTCCTGATTCTTCCCTTCTGAGATAGCAGATAACATAAATACATACATTAATCGTGCAAAGTCTCAAAGCTCCAAATACCTAGGGCGCTAGCTTTGAAGACAAGAGACACCTAATTACTGTTGTGTCGAAAGTTATCTGGACATCGTGTGTCGCGGAAATGCCAGCTGTCCCAGATACAAGGCCACAACTTCATTCTATACTGTATTTTTTACTACGAAAGTCACAACAAATCACACGTGCACAAACTAGGCAACTGTTGGCAGAGATTGATGAGATTTCTGATAGAAGACAGAGCAAAGAAAGTAAGTGCTTCGCTCATGCACGGGCTTCCAAGTTGTATTCAACAAAATCACCAACCACGTCCTTGCCTTTTCAGCTCGCTCCTGGCCGAGTCTTGAAGCACACTCGCTAAGATCTGCGCAACAGGTAAGGGCCCACGCAGATATTCCTGGTCCCTTTTTCGTGCTAAAGAGAAACCTCGATTTGAGACGGGTAAACAGCCAGCTGAGAATCAAGGAATGGTTCCAGGGATCTGGTTAAACGGGGGCTTCCATGCTAAAAAGAGAAGTCTTCCCATTGATGTCGATCTGGACTGCGACTCGTCTTTTTAGGAAAGCCACGCGTTGTAATCGATGGTGATGCTCGCTATAAATTTATAAAGGCAAGTTTGCGTGTGTTGCTACTCGAGTTGTTTACGTTGCCACCGTGTTAGGAAAGTCTTGAACATAAATTTGGCAGAGCCATCGTCTCCCTGTACTAATCCGGAAGAGGACACCCCTGAAACAAAGATGGCCAAATTCGGGTGGAGCTGTCGGGAATAGGACAATAAGAACATCGCGACAACGGCTCCGAAGGTCCGCCCTCAGCTGCGCCTTCACCACCTCCATCTCACGGCGGCGAAGCGGCGAAAGACTGACGCAAGTCGATATTATGAAGTTTGTCCTCAGATCCCAATCACGGGTCAGCGACGTCTGATGCCTTTGCGACCCACTTATTCTGGACTGTGGCTGTGGACGCCCCATGCGGGCTGGGAGTAGCAAACAAATTAAAATTGATGTGGGGGCCGTTGGCGGGGTATATCATTGAGGCTCATAATTGGATTTCCGTTGCATGAAACCAGCTGAAAGGGACGTGTTTTAGAGCTCCACAGGTATGGGCTTGGATCTTGCACTTTAGTTCCGTGCAGGCGAGTACAATATCATATCGGGTCTGTCCTCTTCTCGTGGACTCGCATACAACCGTCCAAAACCTGCAACCTGCATTTTTCAAGCGGCCTCTTTCCTGCACTCTTGACATTTTTTTTTGGGCTATTTGCTAGCAGAGTTTCTAACTAGCAAGAAAACTCAAGCGACGCCTTTCGATCGCTGTCTCGCAATATTGTGCATATCTTGACAGTTTGACGGCCACACCGAAAGACATTGTTATATGAAAACGCTTACATACTCTCTAAAAGGCATGTTTAATCCAAACCTCGCTCATGTTCACCGAACACATCGCCACTATTTATTGCCACTTTAGGTATATATTCTTTGAGTTTACGACTGACATGTTTACAGCAAGCCCTTCTCGGTTCTTCACCTATCTAGTCAGAATTCTTTTACTACGGAATGTCCAACGGCAATTCAATCTACATATACCTCCTCTCTGCATCTTTGCCAATAGTGGCCGTCACTGCCGCAGCTCTCCCATACCACGAAATGTTGCTACTTCCCAGGTTTGATATCTTGCGTGATATTCCATGCGATAAAATCAGTCCTCAGAGTGTGCAAAATTTCTTTGCCAATGCTGGTATGGGCTCAGCAGGAATATTCGCAGTTATCGTTTTTGGGCCAGTCGTGGTCCGAAGCATCTTGCGGTGGCAGAACAGGCGGCGAGTGGGAGAGCAAAGAATCGCTGTTGCTGTTATGGTTCCGACAGAGGAAAAGAAGGAAGAGAGTGGGGGAAGAATGTCCTTGATAGTTGGAGAAAACCCCGATTATCACTCCGATCACGATCCGGCAAATTCGATTCCTGCCCCAAGTGACCTACCCCTACGTCACTCAAGACCTGTCCGCCATCTTAGAATTCACAGTTTGGGCGAACTCCCTCCTCCCACGATGGACGACGTAACCCCTCAGCGCTCACCATGGAGCTGTCCTGCGAGTCCTATGTTTCAATCGGAGCCGCCAAGGGAAAGGTCTGGACGACGGAGGTCACCATTCAATCCAGTTCTTCCCGGGATGAAAACAACGTGGGAGGAGGGTGTAGACCCAGTAACCGGTCGGAGGTGGAGGCGAAAGTTGGTGGTTTATACTGGTGCCATTGAGCCCTTGGATACACCAGGCGAAATATCAATGGGAAGAAGTAATGGAACTTTGGTAGTTAAGACAAACGATATGTCTTCGGAGTCATAGAGGCGTTTTCTTCGAAGGAGCTATCGTAAAGGGGAACTAGGCACTTCATTATAACGACGTAACGATTGTTTTTCGCTCTTCTTTTTTTTACTTCGTTTCTCGTGCATTTAATTAGTTGCATGGTTATTTTTTGATGTTATATACAAGCGCACGTGTGTTAAGAACTTTTTAGTGGTGAGAGTTATATACTCGTTGAGATCTAGCATACATATAGTTTATTATTGTATTTCACATGTCAGCATTAGCAGTAAGGTACACAAACAGACATGTACATAGACTAAACTCTTTATTTCTAGCATTCCAAATACTCATAGGACTCAGATATTTGATAAACCAGGTATTTAGAGATCTGTGTTTTAACCTCAATCTGTGGATACACTATATATGCTAGCTGCTGATATCCACTGTTTTTATTTTATTTTATTTTATTTTAGACCCCCCGGCGATGTATGAGTAAGGTAAGCATGTACATGTAGTTACTGTGCTCTGGTAGCTTGTAGGAAAGTCAGCTTACTAGTAAATTTCGAAATTTAATGAGCGTTGGGGTTCAATCGACATGATTTGGTATACTGTAGTCAACGTTTGGACGTTCGATCGGCTGTAGGGATTACGGTTCCAGAGGTTGTACAAACAACCCCTGAACACCGCTGTGCTACTGTAGGTTAATCGCCCTTTGCAAAGTACTTCGGTGACTATTTTAGGATGAAACTACAAACCTTGCTTCACAGAGAGCTATTGGCTGGTAAAAACGTGTGCATTACGGAATACGACCAAGGAATATGCCACTTTCAGCCCATATTTTCACCTGAACCGTGCAAACTCGCAACAGTCGGAAAATTATTCGTATGGTCAGAATATCCACCTGCGACACTTTCGTCCGCACCTAACGAGGTTCCAGAACTACTTCTCAGCACATTCCAGAATTTGTCTCCCTGTACCCTAGTGGGAATGAGCCTTTCATCACGATTTAAATTGTCTGGGCTGCACGCTCTATGGGGTAGAGAGCTG
Source organism: Gyromitra esculenta (assembly GCA_038503075.1). Classification (NCBI taxonomy): domain Eukaryota; kingdom Fungi; phylum Ascomycota; class Pezizomycetes; order Pezizales; family Discinaceae; genus Gyromitra; species Gyromitra esculenta. Next base: position 1,002,254 of record JBCAML010000008.1, on the reverse strand, counting down.
AGAGATCGATCCCGTGACACAGTAACACGTCATGACATGAAAATGGGAAGAATTGAGCTGTCTGCGTGTTAAAATCCGATCAGATAATCGAGAGCTGGTGGGGGAGAGGGTTCCATGCAGTCCCGATTTCAAGTGGAGACTCAAACTATAATGTTTAGCTAGGACGGATATAGTTTGCGGAGTTTGCCATGGAGTAATACAACTGGCATACTTAGCTGAGAATAAAGCAGAATCACGAAACTTTCAATCGGTTTCTAGCCTAAATGAAACAAACCATCAATGGGTTTTGCATTTCAGCCACAGAAACCGCAGTTTCTGTTAAACATAGTCTTGGTGGACAGCATTCATAGGCTATCACTCGCGGAGCGAAATCTGATATTTTCTGGGATTCCCGTGTGAATGGGTATTGGTCTCAGTGGCTCGCTAGCTTATCCTTCGCTACGGGTGGAGCCTCTCGGCCCCCATTTATGGTCGTTTGATCGACAACACCCTGTGGGCTGCCCGAAGGTCAGTCAAATGATCTAGTTACCCAGCCCACTGTTAAGATATGACTTGCATGTACTTATTGCGAAACAGCGTCTCTAAAGAAAAATAGTCTTGGTCTTCCCGCGAGGGGCAGTTCCGGAAGGGGGGGAATTTGATATCACTCGCTTCAATAATGTCTGCTGCGGGTAAAGGTTCTCTGTAGCAATTCTGAAAGTGGGAAGCTCTAAAACCAAAGAATTTTTATGATCTCGTCGCGTAGCCGGTCTCGCTGTTGTTGGCTTTGTTAGGGAGATCGTACGTGGATTCAGCTGGTTTTGTCACTCGTGTTAGTAAGTTATGTGCACCTACCACGAACGAGACCACCCTAAACGAGCAGGAACTTACTAAGTGCATGCAGATTTACTCAAGCGAAAGTTAAGACCCCAGTCACCCAGGGAAGAAAAGCGGAAGCTCCAGACACTAACATAATTTTTATATTTAAGGTAACGGTTTCTGACTGGTCCCTACTGTGGATAAATATGGACGTGCTGATATCGCTGGTGTCGAGCTGAACGTCAGGGGTGTGGTTGGGAAACACCTGACCCTTGCTTTGTTTGCTTCGAGTATATGGTGGAGCCTGAGGCCCCCAACTCCTCTTTGTTTGTGCATTTTGTCAACCCGATACCCGTTTTATTCGGTAATCTATCCGTGTTTCATCACAATTGATTTTTGACGGCTGAATCTCGTCATCAGAAATTAAAAGAGAACTTTGCTTTTGGCTCGGAGAGCTGGAGTTGTTCTGGCTTCATACGTACTCGTGATATTGGTTTACTTGTTTGTTTCAAGATCGAGCACCCACTCACACCTATTTTCTCAGTATCAGTGTGAATCGCTTCAGATTTTCTGTATTAAAATCCATATACTGGCTCACCGAGAACCTGGTATCGACATCTAAATACAAACGAGTTACAACAAACCAACCCCACAGCAATATTTACAGAGATTTTGTAATGGCCCCAAGGTCGCCCAGAACAACCAAGCCCGCTAGGCGCAAGACCAGAGCATCTACAAAAGTAGGTGGTCGAGTAGGCCCCAAACCAATTCGCATGGCTGCAGACGATACGAGCATCCGAATCCACGAATCACCACCAATCAGAGCACCCATCTGCCAGGCTGACATCCAAAACCAGTCAACTCCCATGACTACCAACGCTTTCCTCACTTATCGAGATTCAAGTGGGCCAAGCACCGACCCTGAAGCACAGGTACCTGAAGCACAAGTACTCGAAGCACAAGTACCCGAAGTACAGGTATCCGAAGTACAGGTACCTACTATTTCTGCTCCTAAGCCCACGCAGCCCAGGGCAAGAAGAGCACAAGCCGCTGCAAGCAGCAGCCAAATCGCTACACCCGAACAGCCAGCTAATAACCCTAGTTCCCCGGATGAATATCGTCTTGCTGAAGGGTACATTGATCTGTCCGTTCCTCCTCTTGCAATTTACACACTTAGCACACCCACACCCGCTGCACCCGCTGCACCAAGACAGTCAACAGTGACCCTAGCTGTCGCGTCTCCTAGCCCTATCGCCCGTTCTGTTCCAGAAACTAGCATTGCTCTTGTGACAAGTGAGGGGAGTAATAATCAGAGCGTCCCAGGAAATTTAGCTGGATCAACACCTGCTGTAGGACAAGTTGCCAATTTTTTTCATGGCCAACCGAAGCTTAAAGATTCTCCAGGTAGTGATAGAATGTCTGGGGTTATGGGTGACGCCCCAGTAACGCCGCCTGATGCAATGGAGATTGACAACTCACCGAAATTGACTCCCAAACAGGTTCGATGGTTAAAGACAAGATCAAGAGAATTAGATGAAGTAAAAAAAGAAGTTGCTGATCTCAGGATTCAACTGGAGAGTAACAAAGATAAATATTTGAAATATAAGCAGGAGTGCAAAGCGCTGAAGAAAACGGCCAAGGAAGATAAAAAGCGGCTTGTGGAGCTCAAGAAAGGCAATGCCGACTGCTTCCGCCCTTTGGCTAGTCTACTAAAGGTTATCAATGAAGAATTATATGTTAACCGTGAGGAAGATGAGGATTATATTCGTTGGAGGAATCTTTTGAAGCATTGATATTTTGGAAGTTAATTTTTCTCCTTTTGTCCATCCGTTAGCAGTTGTTCTTTCTTAGAATTGGAACTTGTTCTTTCGATTAGATTTATGTGTAACTGTTATTTAGATCTAGACATTGTTTGTTTGCAAAATTTAAATAGTACTTGCTTTTCGGCAGCGGCATTACATGTATTTACCATCACCATTATATGATAAGAACTACATGTAGTCCTAGAAATACGAACCCAAGCCCCATTAAATGCGTGAACACGTTATATAGTGGATTATGCCTCGGCAAATTATAGGTCCTATTGATTTAGCCTTAAGGCGTGAAGACTCCTATGCCCAGATAGCCTATTTATCTGCATCATGGGAGCGTGATTGCACAAAAGTCAAGTAAATTCAACATATTCTCATGACGCTGTTCAACCGTAGAATAGTATCTGGGGCTAGGGTATCTTTCAAGAGCATCCAGTGAGTTTATCGCGCTCTCCCTTATATTTTTAAAGCGGTACATATAGCTACATATTTCCTGGTGGTTTCCTGTTGTTTGATTTGGTATCTTTTTCTAGCAGCTTCATCCATCACGAACCTCATCTGTTATACCACTACCTCATGATCACCCTGTTCTCGCTAACTGTCGTATGTACTTTCGTCATAAACGTCAACTTCCACTAACGTATAGAGCTCAAACAAGTTCTTCACTCAAAATCCTAAAATCTAACCGCTCTCCTTATAAGGGATTATCACATCTACTTGGATCCGATGGTTCGTCTCAAAGAACTTAGGGATAAAATTAGTTTGAACCAGACCTTCCGAAACTGGCAGGCTTCACACACTTTTGGCGGAACTACAAAGGCGAGATCCCTTTATATCGCAGGTTTCCGTCGCAAGAACTTCTATTATGTTGCTGCTACAGCTGGGGTAGCCTTGCTGATTGGCAGCATAGCTGGTGGTGTGAGCTTTCGAAAGAGCATCAACACGGCTGAAAATCGTGGCCAGGAAGAGGGGGCAGTGGGGCAGCTTATATCCACCAGATTTACAGAGAGCAGAACGAGAACCTTGATAAGTGATGGAATCGTGGTCGTAACGACCGAGATCTCGAGCTTTGAAACGACTATCCAGAGAGGGGCAGGTACCACACTAATCCAAACAATAGGAACAAATGGTGAGACCATGACTATCCCTGGATCGATAACGTTCGTTCCAAATTCAGATGATATGATGGTGGAGAAGACGCTACTTGGAAGTACTTTTTTTATAACACGGACCGACGGTGTAACGGTGCCGACAACCCTGTACGGAGATCCGACGACTTTTACTGATACCAACGGAGACGATATTACAAGCACCCTATTTTCAGAGTTAACGGTTGTGACGGAAGCGGACGGGGATATTTCTACTTCTCTGCGAAGCAGGTCTTCGAGTATGGCAGTGCCTCTTACGAGTGGCCAAACAGTTTCATCAACTCAAACGAATCAAGCTACAACCACGGGAACGGGTGGGAATACGAGCACAGGAACGCCAGCCACATCGCAGACAAGAACGTACGCAAATCTTCCCTTTAAAGTAGCTAAAGTATATCTTAATCATTGTTCTTAGGACAAGCTCTTCGGTAGCACCAAGTAGTGCTTCCAACTCCTCAGCCTCACGATCCTCCGCCTCCACTTCCACCACCACGGCCTCTAGCCCCAAATCTACATCGCTAACTTCTTCAGCAAGTGGAGGTGGAGGTGGTACGCAATTCAAAGGTGAAGGAACTTTTTATACACCAGGTCTTGGTTCATGTGGTACGGACAGCACAGAAGCAGATTTCGTAGCCGCGCTAAGTAAAGTACTTTTCGATGCAACGGGTGTAGCTAACTCTAACAATAATCCCTACTGCGGCCGACGTGCATTAGTGAAAGGTGCCGGCGCAAAAAGGTTGTTTAAAAGGGAACAGATAGCTGATGCAGACGTTACGCAACGAGTATGGTACAGCGGAAACGTTACTTTAGCTGGATGGAAAAATAGTCGAAGTATGAAAGAGAGCAGAAGGAGTAAGATGGTTTCGGGCGCAGAACCAGGACAAAAGAATTTGCCAGAAAATATCTCTTATTTAAGGCCATCAGCAGGGTATATTTCAATACCGGTAGCTACGCCAGAGGCCGCACGGCCAAATCTGGATTTGATCCCACCATGGCCTATAGTTACACCTCCGCCAAGAGCGCCCAACATGGATCTCGAAAAGAGACAAGCTGGTGGAGGTGGAGTTACTGTTACTATCGTTGATAGATGCCCAGTGTGCGCGCAGTATGATCTGGATTTAAGCCCGGCTGCGTTTGATGTTATCGGAAGTCAAGGCGATGGAAGAATTGCGATAGAATGGAGTTGGCTGGACTGAGGAACTTATGGATACTTTCAATTGGTTATTTTGGGGAGGAATACTGTTTTGTTCTGCCTTTTGTTTTGTTTAGTTAATTGTAAATTAGCTGATTGCAGGATTGTATCTTTATATCATGCATGCCCCTTTCAGGTGTTGGATTTTGGTCTTTTAGTGGTTGGTAAAATTGAAGCAGTAAATATAGTTATAATTAAAAAATGCAGCTCGCTCTCCTCCTACTCTATTAAGAATAATGAATAGATGGATACATCTGCGCTATGCGTTAGAGAAGTGAAGAGAAAGGAAAACCAAGCATGGGCATCAAGCCCCTATATATACTCCCTATAAAGCCGTATAAGCTGGTATATAGGGTGATTTTTAGGCGCTGAATAGATCGGCTTGAGCAACCCAATAGTAGCTAAAGCTTCTAGCAGAACCGGTATCTTACCGAAGGACGCGAATCTTAGGAAACTCATAGATATACATAATATATCCAACATATTCCTCGTGGGCAGCTCTGCTGTTATCAGAGTAAAGAAATATTGAATGCCGGCAGAAGTTTCGTAGCGAGTGATATTTAGTGAACCATTAAGCTGACAGTGAAGGATTTGGAAACCACTGAATCCAAGCCCTCGCACCATACAAAAAAACCTGTGTCCCACTCGATCGATTACGAGTGATTTGATATGTCTGAGAAGCAATTAAGAATCGCCTTATCTATCCATAGATGAATCTGCTAAGATTATTGACGGATAGCCTTTAGTTTGGTAATTGATAGAGCTATCAACTTTCGATGGTTTGCATGCCATATCCTATTAACATTCGATATTTTAATAGCACTTAAGGGACGCTTTCTACAGCCTGTGCAGCTAGCCGGGTACCCCTAAAAATACGAATCATATTCCAGGAGTTATTGGGCAAGTCGTATGTTGTTACGAAGTCGAGGGGATGACATGTTCGATGATTGGAAAACTAGGGTTCAAGATAATAGAGACATCATATTGTTGGGAATAAGGCTGAAATTTATACTTATTTCTGCGCCCGTAAGACCCAAATCAGCAATTACTTATTAATCCTAGATCTTTGTGCTTGTAGAGAGGTACATATTCGGAGGACCAGCCAAATTTAATGGCAGCTTTTTTTTATTTCGAAGATGTGTCCCGGCTGAGGAACTTTTTCCAGAGAATTTTCTGATAGGTTACTTCCAGTCTGAAAATGCATGGAAGGTATACTCGGGGCGGGCATGACGAACCCGAAAATGCAGGCAGAAGTTGGCCAATCAACCCGGGAATGTGGCTAAAGAGAGCAAATCGAAAAAAGAATTTACTAATGAGAGACATCTTTAGGTTCTTCATGCCTGCCCCGAGTATTGGATCGCGAGAACGCTTTGGGAGGGGGGGGGGTTGAATAGAGTATACATGTGCCTATTATACGTGTATGTGCGTGCATATGCCAATGGGAGCTTTTATTTTTTTATTTCCCAGGTAGATAAATATCGATAGGTATTTAAACGAAAACAAGATATGCCTTAGAAATATGTTTATCCAATAACTACCGAAACTTCGATCTACTATGGACAGGCATCTGTATCCGTATAAGTTACCTTGAACTCCGTCTCGTAAAGACACTGGGCATTTGAATTCGTCACAGCACTTGTGAGCTATATTGAATTAGCGCCTCAGAATTATTCCAAGATTTAGGATATGAGAAACACAAACCAAAAAGCCATTTTCTGGATTACTTTGAAAATATTGGCAAAGCTGGAATGACGTGGTCCCATTCACTCCAGTACCTTCGTCGACACCTTCTGCCAAGAGGTCCACGTCGCCACTACTTTGTATGGCGAAGCGGCTTGTGAAGGATCCGAGAGGATCATCGGAGGGCCAGTCCTCGCCGTCCCAGAATATGAAATTCCATCCTGCCAACGCTCCGCCAAGGTTCTTCTGGAAAAATCCGATACAGGCTCCGGTAGGGGAACTTGAGCACCTCGCGAACAGAATTTGATTATAGATGAAGGCTGTTAAGGGTGCTGGTGAAGGAAAATTAATACCGATAGCGGAGGGAAACTGGGCCGACGCGAGCTCGACAACTTTCCCGTCTAGAGCGGGAAAACTGCGATTGATGGTGGTCATAGTGAATGTTCTATTTTCAGCTTGAGATCGCCCAGAAAATAAAACAAAAGCGAGAAGGCAAAGGGATAGTCGCAGAAAAGCGATAATTCTCGTCATAGTTATAGTGATGCCGGGCATAGACGAAGGATTATTGCCTTTGAGGGGCGAACAAAATGAACCCCGAAGAAACAGTCTCAATTTATATTTGAATTCAGGGTAGCAATTGCAAGTTTTCCAAGCTTATAGCTCCTATCCTCCAAGGAATTTTCGTTTCTTCCCTCGTATTTCCCATCACGCGGAGTGGCTCAAATCTCTGATCGTGATGCTGCTGTTGCACAAAGGGTTATAAATAGGACAGAAATTACCAGCGATCTCATGAATTCTTTGCCCGAAGTGCATATCGTGTAGCGCAATGGTTGTCAATTACAAGATAAAGAGCGGATGGTTCCACGCGGAAAGTGTATTCTTGCTTAACGTATTATCAAAGGGTTTCCCTGCGAACTCGTTTGGCTTCGTTTGCTGTGGACCGATTCAAGCGAATCATCGGACCCCTTTTTATAGATGTGCGTTGGAAGTGCTTGATGGTTCGAGTCTAGACAACCCTAACCCAACTCTACGTTCCAATTGGATTGGTGGGCACTAAGTAGTGAAAAAGCAGTTGTGTGAGATATCGCTATTTTAGGCCGCGAGAAACGAGATTTTGCTTTCAGTCAATTCTGATTCTATATATGATAAACGAAACTCCGAGTTAGTTCGAGACTTCGAAAGTATAGATCAAATAACAGGCGGAAGAAGAACTTACTAAATATCTCTGATCTATCCCTAGAAGGCAGACTACTATAAAAACTCAGTCATAGCGAACGGGCCTGAACTAAGACAACATGATAAAACGAGTAGCGTAATTGGTGCGACTGCTTGAGGCTCAGTAGTGGTCAGTAAGTAAACAGGTGTGTTCAATCCAAACCCTGGGTTCTAACCATTAAGGCTGGAGGTATTTCCTGCCGTCTCAGCCCAGACCAGTTCGTTATGACTGAGTTTTTACGGTATTGTGGCAAGCCCAAGATTGCAAACATATCGGAAAAGGGAGCCAGTTATCTTATAATTCAAGCGATAATACGAAGGGTGAGACTCGCACGCAAGTGGCTTGTGTAGCACAACAGCCTGCAGACATATGAAACACCTATTAGAACGAGGCGCTCTAAATCGAGAGTACTTAGTGGCTTGGGATAGTAGACTTAGGTACCTACCCAATGGACCTCGAAAGAGAACAGTCATCTATGTGGAAACTGAGGTACTAGACTTCTCCAGTTGCTGCAGCGTACGGCAAAAAAGATCGAGAAACCAGGGTCTACTGACAGGGCTCTGTGGCCAATCCAATTGCTAGAATCTTGCTCTGGGGAGCCAATAGCAGCCCCGAATCCCAAGTCTCATGCTTCTCGATCTCTCCCGCCGTACGCTGTAAGAGTAAAGCCACGCCAAGCTCAGGGTTTTTCTGGCCAAGACTTCTTACCTACTTAAACCGAGCCGATCTGACTAGAATGCCCCGCTAGTTAAGAGGCAGGCATTTTGAAATGCCGTAGGAGAATTCCATTGAAGGGATCGCGAATGAGAACTTCGATGGGAGTGGCTGCTTGGAATTGAGGATGGGGTGGCTGAAATGGTCTGTAGAAGGGGAATCAGAGAGTGGCACCATGCAAATAAACACAAAATCCGTAGGAACCCTTATTACTATATTTATGCTCTGGATGAAGCGTAGCATCTGGGCCTCATGCCAATAGCCCCAGGTAGTAGGTATTGTGCTGCAAGCGCGAGTCTTGAGCTCTAGAATACACAACAGCTAACACTGTCTCTGCTCGCTTACAATAGTCTTACTAGAGAGGAAAGACTGCACTCTGTATACTTAAATCTTTGGTATACGTTGACAGCAGATTTCAGACGGTGATCAGTTCAGCCTCGGGGCCCATCAACCAGGAGGAGGGGATATACATGGTACACATGTAGGTGCTGTCCCACCCTTTTGAGACACCAGGAAGCGCTAATCGCGAGCCAAGAGCCTTATCCCAAGAGCCGCCCACCCAATCTCAGCCAAAGGTGCCTGGTCTAGGTAGCTGCAATGCCACGCATAACATGCCCTCTTGGTCAATTGTACTGTTTTCTTCAGCTGAATCTCTCTAATCAGTTATGCCAACAAAGCTCGGGATGGACCACACCGACACAAAAAGCAGAATCTCTACATACGTGTTTATCTTACCTACATGTAGTTTTCCTTCTTCTATTATGTACCTGAATCCCACGTAACGGTTACTACATTATGCATATCGATGGTTTTATTTTAGCTGAGCGCTTCGTCCTAGAGTTTCTCAGCTTTTATCTAGCAATTACCGGTAGTAAAAAAACACACATAACTACATAAATGAAGTTCATCCTCCCGCCTCTGTTGGGAATCCAGGGTAGCCATAGTGTGCTTATTCAATCTAATAACATTCAATTAGCCAGTCATTACATTGTATTTAACCATGAAGTCTGCATTTTTGGCTCTCGCCTTGACATTCAGCGTGTTGACGACCTCAGCTACTTCTTGCACTAAGAAGAAGCTCATTATCGACTCTGATTTTTACAATCTCGTAATGGCCTATTCCGTCTATAAGTGTTTTTTTCTCATTGGTTAGGGCTACTGACAGAAACGTTTGGTTTAGCCTGACGATGCAAATGCTATCGGAATCGCCAATATCCTTGAAAATTGGGGAGAAGTGGAGATTGTGGGTGTGGTATCAGGTTAGTATCTTTCTCGTTAATTATTTATTCGATTCTATTCTAATACTACATGTATGTTTAGACATTCGGAGCCGCTTTGCATCTCCAGCGATAGATGCCATCAACACGTACTACGGCCATTCAGATATCCCACTCGCCATCCTCAAGCCTGTAGATAACTCTGTAAGTCTAGATAGCCGCATAGTGTAAAAAAATAGATTTGCTGACTTACGCTTTGGATAGACCCAAGATCCTAATTTCCCTACTTTTGCTGGGTGGGTGGACAAACTCGCTGAGAAGTTTCCCGAGGATGTCCGTGATGGGACAAACACCACAGACCCCGTGACGCTCTACCGCACACTGCTGGCGAAGGCTGAAGACAAGAGTATTACCATTGCCGTCATCGGGTTTTTTGATGCAATGTACCAATTTGTCGACTCTAAACCGGATGCCATTTCACCGCTCACGGGTTTTGAGCTCATCAAGAAAAAGGTGGTGGAGCTCGTCGTACAGGCGGATGGTTCAGGAAATTCTTTCAATCTCGCTTACCATAACGGGACATTCTCGTCGCATGTTTTGAACAACTGGCCCTCAAAACTGACCTTTGTGCCTGGGTATGTTGGGCGTACGATCATAATGGGCGCGAAGCTGGCTGTTGAGCTTAATCCAGCGACGAACCCGATTTCTTTTGTGTGGAATGCTACCATTGGTCCTAACAAAACTAACCCAGCTTGGGATCGTAAGCCTCACTCAACCCTTCACCCAATCCCCATTCCATCCACCTTTAAAATACTGACCGACTTGTTCCTTTAGCTTCAGCGATATACTATGCTATTCGTGGTCTCGACGACGTATATCACTACAATAAAACTGGCGGAGGGGTTATAGTCTACCCCAACGGCACCAGCAGATGGAACGATAGTGCTGTTCCTCCAGCAACCCAAAACTGGGTTGACTTGTCTCTGAGCAACGTCACGTTTGCCCAGAGACTCGAGAACATCTTGCTCTGGCAGCCTGGCCAGGCAGTACCAAGTGCTCTTGCAAAGTGCTATACGGCAGGTGGAAACTCAAGTAACCCAACCGTGACTGGAGCTGGAAATAGCCCCCCAGCACCCACCACCACGATGCCCCCAGTGCAGTTCGAAGGTAGCGCGAGTAGCGTGACTCTGCAGAAGTCTGTATTATTAGGTGCTACCGTTATGATTGTTGCTGCTATTATCGGAATCTAATACCGATCTAGAGAATATTGGTGTATTTAGTTTATACAGCCGTTTAGAAATATAGTACTCTTTCAGTTAATGATTAATGTAACTATGCCTTCATCTGATTTAGTATACCAAATGCGAAAACTTCCTAAAGTCGAGATGTCTACTAAAGCCTGTACATGCTGTGGTAGTGACTTGTCTAAACCGAGCCCTAACCCTAATCATATGTCTTATAATAGACGTTTACTCGCGAAATCCAGATTTGTGAGCCTTTTGTCCCCAGGCTATGTGTAAATACTGATTTCCGGCGCGTCCACTATGAGAATTTCCTAAACCTTTCCTCAAGTGAGAAAAGGACTCATCCCTTTGGTGTTGTCTGATTAGCAAGAAAGCATCACTACATGTAGCGAAGCTTACTAGGGATGATATATATGTTGGAACGATTAGTAATCGCGTCTTAATAGTGTACTAGCGGTTCGGCCCTAGGAGACCTTTGATGTTCAGTCGGGCTGTGGAAGCCTCGGATTTTGGGGCTTTCTATCGATCGAACTACCGTGTACATAGTGGCTGCCTTCGCCTATATCTCGTTCTGTATCCAAAGCTCGATAATACACGAGTGACTTGTGGTGATTGGGGTTCGAATGGTTAACAAGAAATGAGTATAGACTGCTAAGGGAGGAAAGTAGCCCAGGTCATAGCTTTCTCCGAAGTATTCGATCATAGCACACATATTGGAGAGATAATCGCCCTAGGTAAATTTCAATCCCAACCCCAATCGGATTTATCAATAAAAATTACCGAAAATTGACCCTTTAAGTGACTTGTGATACAAATATAAATATTCGCTGAGACTCTAGGTATTTAGGTATCATTTATAAAAGTACACTATAGATATGCCCAAATAAACAAATTAAAAAAAATCCGTAGTTACCATTCGTAAGGACAGTTGACAAAAATCGTTATGCATCCAAAATTTTTTTACCGGCCTCCCTGGCTGCCGGCGCCGTATCCACTCTCTAACTAATATGTAGCACCATATCCTTGCCGGTGCCCTTCTGCAGCCTTTGACTCGGCAATTTTATCCTTTACTCTACCACTCTCTTCATCGTAACTTGTACTATCGGCATCCTCGTACGCCAAGGTAACATCCGTAATCTCGTCTCCGACCTCGGTCCACGTGTCCGCGCAAGCTGGGATTGGAAATATCTTGCAGAGAGTATAGTAGGTTCCTGAGGATACGATGAACCCAGCAAAGAAATTTACACTGTTTGTGTCAGCCTACGAAATGAAATAAACTGGTTCGGAGTAGCATACTTATAGATATAGGTAGCGCCGATCGGGACATGTGTTCCGATAGCGCCTGCAAAACCAACAACGTTTATTAGGATCCCGGCTATGTAAGCTGCATATGCTCTAAAGTGGATTCCATAGGTGTAGAAGTACGGGCCGCTTCTCCTGGCCGAGTAGAGGCTCTTTATTTCTAGGTATCCTTTCCTGACCCAGTAGTAATCGCAGATCATGACACCGGCGATCGAAGAGAGGAAGACGGAGTACGAGGACAGGTAGAGCGTGAAGTTGTTGGACGTGGAAAGTAGATTCCATGGGCACATTACAAGACCCACAATAGCGCAGATATAGCCTCCACGGCGGATGTTGCTAGGTAACATTAGTATGGTGACTAATAAAGAGTGCCTGGCTGTAAGTTCTTACATAAATCTTGGCAGGAGAGCTGTAGTATCTGAGCCAGCGGAAACAGAGTTTGCTGCAATGTTGGTTCCGAGTTGGGCAAGAGCGAATGCGGTGGCAATGAAGAAGACACCAGCCCGGTTTCCAGATTTTCCATCTGACATAAGATTTTCAAGAAGGTCTAAGGGGTTCCATATAGCTTTATCGTAGATCACTATCGAAGAAGATGAAACGATGATTCCGACGAATGAAGTCAGGGCAAATGAGCATGCTATATATTGTGATCGGCTATTAGCTCAAGAACTGTTATATGAGGTCTTTGATTTAAGAACCTACGAATAGAAATCAATTGAGACCACAGAGAGTCACGGGGTTTAACAGCAAAACGTGTAAAGTCAGGGTCTGCGCTCAGCCATCGTTTAGTAAAACCCAGCAGTCAACAAGTTCATTTCCTTCGTACAGAGGCTTACCATTCACAATCAGTGTAGAAAAGTTTGCAATGGAGCTCATAACACCACTGACAAATGCCCAAGCGAGCTTACTTCCATGAATACTGTTTGGCTGGTGGACGATAGGTCCCAAACCCCCGGCCTTATGGATACTCCATCCAAAGAACGCGAATCCAGCAACAGGGACAATAAATGCCTTGACGGTAAACAAGTGCCTGATCTGATGGACTGGAAACCAGATTGCTGGTAATGAGGCAACCCAAAAAATAAAGAACGACACGAAATACTTCGTCTCCGTCCCAGCGCTCGCAGGAAGTGTATTTGGAAGAGTCTCAAACGAAGTCCAGATAGACGTGATCATCAAATACACGCATTTCCCTCCAATCCAAGATTGCACGCCATACCAGACGCATGCCATGGCCGCACGATTGAATATGGGCCATAGAGAACCCCAGATTCCAAAGGACGCACGGGATAGTACGGGAAACCCAATGTGATAAGTTGCGCCGATACGCCCGGTTGCGCAGATGAAACAGGCAGCAATAAAGTAGCCGAGCCAGACGCAGAGCCAAGACTGCCACCACGAGAGACTGTCTATGATCATTGAAGAGGATATCATCCATGTGTTCTGAAACGAGACCCCTAGGTTAATTGGAGCAAGTATTAAAAAAAGATGAAGGGAGACCAACAATGTTGAAGGAGTCAGCGATCCAGAAACCGACAAAATTCCAAGCTCCCCATGTTCGTCGCGCAGGTTCAACTAGATGGTAGTAATCATTGTTAGCAGCTAGTTAATTAAGCTTCAATTAAAGAGGAAATACGGAAAAAGACCCGAAATCAAAACCGAAAACAAAGAAAACAGAGAAAACGAGGGTCTTGAAGTTTCTTCTTCTCTGCAGCTGTCTTTAATCCAATTCATGCCGGCAGTCCAATGGACATTCCTCAGCTGTCTTTGCGCAATAATTGCCGTTATCATTCGACATCTTCCGGGATATCAGCAAGAAACCGGCTATGTAACCGATACAAAGCATCAAACGGTGATAGCCACCACAAGTAGTAATCCTTGCCCGACACAACACAATACGCCGACCATTCATCCTGCTGAATAGCCAACTCTTCCTTTCTTAAATCACCTATGCTATAGGTATATTATAGGGGGGACACGAGGCTAAGGAGAGAAGTGGAAATAACGAACAAACTGAAAGCCAGCTGGTAGCTCTCCGAATGCCAATTGTACAAAACAAAATGAATATAGACAGAAAAAAAAACCTACCAGGCTTCAAATCGTGGTTCGTCAACATCAATTGTGCACTCGTCAACCCGAACTCATGCTCCGTCTCCAGCTTTCTCAAAATTTCCCGTGCTTTCCCCATAGCCTTTGTTCTTCGTTTCGCAAGTAAAGGCTCGTCCTCCAATGGTAAAGCGGAAGAAGAGGAAGAAGAGGAAGACGAATTAGGGAAACGGGAAGGTGAAGGGGAAGAAAGCGATGCCCAGTGCTTCATCTGAGAGAAAGAATTGAGAAATACTACAAGAAGTTAACTACTTATACTGCTACGCTTACGCCCAGTAATTTTATTTCCCTCCACCAGCAAACAGAAAGATAGACCGGTCGAATCAGTACTGAGATCGACGGCCCCGGCTTTTGCAGACGAAAGTGGCGTGGATTTCCCGGAACTTGAAATCGATATGCAACTCAAGAGGATGTACTTGGATGCAGGAATTTGGGGGAGACATCGATACAGATTTCAACGCCCCGTCGACAGGGAGAAGAGCAACAGATAACCATCTTGCAGGGGGAAACAAACGAGCTCCAGCCCAGCACCTGAGGATGTTTCGCCGGGCAGCCATGTGCCCAAGGCGAGATCTCACGAGACGCGATAAGCGTTGAGCCCTGTGGGGGATGGAGTCTCGTGCTACGTACTTTACTGTGGAGTAAGTATGTACCATACCATGCTCGGGATGCGTAGAGCTGCTGCTTATCATGGCCCTTGTTCCCGCTGCTGAGGCTTATCTTTAGAGCTTCTGATCGAGTAAGAACGGTTGAGCGATAGCCGAAGAAGAGCATTCCGTGGTCAGATTAGTCGACAGCAACACGGTACTCAGGGTACCAGAATACCTATTTTACATACGTATGAGGCGCTTGACTCGATAGCTACTCGTAACCAGACACACAGTAGCCTACATACTATCTATCTAAGCCACAAGGCAAATTTTTACCTACATAGGGTAGTCGCCGGAGCCCGAGAGTTAATCGGCCTGCCAGCCGGTATTTGCCCCAGGCCCAAGTCACCCATATGCGGCGGCGACAGTTGGGTTGATTCGCCCGTGATATCTTGGCTTTTGTTTCTCTGCTCTTTTTCTAGTAGAGGTGAGATCAGATCTTAAGGGTGCGGATGAGCCCGTGTGACAGATCTGACGCTGGATCGTGACCACCCAGTCATTCCATCGATACTGCAGCACAGAAATATTTTAAACATTATATATTTGGGTTTAATTTTGCTAAATTATTTACGTAAATACAAAAACTGAAAGACAAAAAAAACAAATGGCACAAGAGTGTATCGTCGACAATTACGACTCGGCCATATGGTCAGAATAGATATCCCCCGAGCAGAGCCGTACTCAAAAAGCGGCGAGATATTGGTCTTGTCTCTTGCGCAAACAGATATATATATATATATCGCTGGCATCCAGCTCAAGGTCATCCCATGGAGTGAGAGTTGATCGAGCGAGGCATGAGACATGAACACGAACATAAGTTTGGGACGAACTGCGCAACACGCGGATTCCCGGGGTGGACTAACACCGAAACAAACATGGGATAATTCTGGTTCGGGTGATCACATCTTCATTAAAAGATCTGTACTCCCATGACGCTTTGGGATAGCGTTGCACGTGAAATTTCAAAGTGAAAATATTGAATTCAGAGTTCAAATAGTGCATTTATTAGTCTGTAAAAATAAGACGGACGATACTGCCCCCATCGCAAGTTGCGCATGATCGAAGCTGAAACACTACACCTCTTCATAGAATTAGCTTGTGATGCACCAGGGGCCTTTATGCAAGCAGGAGCGAAACAAAAATAAATCCTCAAAAGAGAGAAGATCAGATAGGAGCGAAAGACGATGGCTTAATTTTTCAACATTGGCTAGTAGACCTCAGTTGAACTATGCATTGTGTTTGTTTGTAATCATCATAAAAAGTGATTTTGGAGGGAATAAGAAAACAGTGTGGGGGAGGATATTAAGCGTGCAAATTACCTTTGACCAACGTATGAGTTCAGCGCGAATGGTTGGTTGGTGACGGACACTGGCCGAGAGAGAAAGACTGCAGTGGAGGGAGAAGATGAAGATCAAATGGCTGGAGAGACGGAAAATTTGGGGGTTCTTGTTGAGATAAATAAAAGCCCTAAACCCTTAACTAGTTTGCTGGGACTGCCAGTGCCCAGGCGGCGAAGTTACGTAACGCAGCTTCTGCACTGCCACATCCGCGCCACGCTCTTCACGCCACAGAAACCACCTATATACGTCATTGGCGCAGAGTGATAGAGTGTACCTGGATGATGCATACACCAGGTCCTCGTGTTGTCCACACAGAGTGAGGTCTTGGATCTTAATCTTGTTTTTGGTCTCAGCTCTTTTGTTCCTTGAAAGTCGCTGGCACCATCTGGATGTCAGCTCACTTGGTATTCTATGTAAATCTCGATATCTTATTTAAGCCCCGGTGCATTCTCTCCATCTCTCGCAGAAACTCTCAATCACTAACATCCCACACAAATAACAAATAACTCAACTTTTGTAAGAAATTCCTTTAGCCTCGTTTCTCTCTTTCTGGCCTGAACCTTAGAGTACTGACCAACGATCTAGTTAAGACTAAACACTCTCCAAGCGCATAACACACCACCACCACCACCACCATCATATCATGCCTTTCACTTACTCAAAAGCTACCGGTGGCCGCCGTTTTGGCCTTGGTTTCACCGCGAATAAGCATGGCGTCAGGCCTTACAGTCGCTTCAGTTGCTGCGGTTTCAATTGCTTCAGATAGACAACAGTAACTCTCTCTCTGCTTTCCCTCTCACACCACAAGGAAATAGTAAGGATGGTACTAACGAAAAGCTTCAACCATAGCTTCTCCTCTTAAGGGCCATTTCCTGGAATGGGTCGGTTTTAGGGGTTTATATTCGAAATGGCTGATTGTCTGAGCGAGTTTATCTTGTCTTTCCTTCTTTTCTTGTTCTTCGTAATGACAGCTTTTGTAACACTGAATTCTAATCATGTTAAAAATGAAAGTAAAACAAACGAAATACCCTTGAGCACCTAACTTGAATTGAGCACCAGACGGAGCATTAGTTCTCCTCCCTCCCAAACCCACACCTAGTCAGCCCAACCACTTCCACAGACCCTGCACAAACTCCATCCACAACCATCACCCCTTCCTGGCCCTCATCTTCCGCTGCTGCCCTCACCACGTCTCCCATCCCTGCCATCCCTGCACACCCCAAACACACTGCCTTTACGTTCCCTCGTCGTAGTAGTCTCACAGTAGCCGCCTTGATCCTCCTGTCCACCTCTGCCCTATCAACTTCGTGCAGCTCTGTCGCACTCAGCCCCGTACTCTCCACTCCTGCGAACCTTTTCCCGCCTTTGTCACCGCCAAGAAACCGTTCTGTCGCATCTGTCAACAGCACCTCCCAGCCCTTGCCCGTAGTGACGATGCCGAAGCGCTCGTGGCCCTTTAACAGCTGGAGCGATTGTGTCACGCTGGCTTCGAAGATCCCGACCACAGGTTTCGTAGTCTCGGCTCTCAACAACGGGACAAGTGGGTGCTCGCTATAACAGGCCACGACGAAGCCGTCATGGTTTGGTATGAGAGGGAGGATAGGAGGGAGGCTAACTTTGGCTGAAAGTCTGGCGGAATCTTCATCATCGATAGAAGACGGTGCTGGAGGCGGGGCAGTAAAGTAGGTGTATGTTGCGTCGGGAATGCCTAGAGACTGGAGGAGGGGTACCAGCGCAGCTGTCATGGAGCTGGTCGAGTTTGGGTTTATGATTAGGATGAAGATGGCCATGTTCGCCGAAGGGTTATGATACAGGGGAGTCTAAGGTAGCGAGTGCGATAAGAATATATCGCGGTGAATTGGTGTATGCAGACTGGAGGTTATCTACGTTGGATTCTTATCGTAGCGAGAAATGGAAACTGTGGGGTAAATGACATCACAGGAACCCTTCGACTGATGGGTTAGGGTTGGTAGCTCTGGCCGAGCAAATAATAGACGCCGGTTCCCCATCCCACAGCAGGCAATATTCGGGGTTGCTTTTCCCCACGATAGCTCTGCGATCAATCTTCTCGCTCCCGTTAAGGCACATAAGTAGGAGAATACATGTAAGCATCGCCTATTCCCCATTCCAGGTGGGTGTAGCTTAGTTCTACGTTTAAAGTATTGTCATACAAACTCCCAATCCGTGCCTTGGTATGCAATTCCCTTTTGAATAATCTATGTATAAAATCTCCAAGATAGCTACGCTACTGAGACATATGCCCATTCCTTAGCTCTCCTAGAAGCTCTCCCCCGAGCCATAAATGGCCCTAAAGTATTGATTTAAATATATCGCCCTCTACAAAAAATCTGTACCTAACTCTACTTTTCCCCTGGAGTCTCTGCGACTCTATCGGTAACAGCCGCAGCTTCCACCTCCACCTCATCTTCACCCTCAACCGTAATTCTTGTCCCTCGAATCGCTTCTTCGACTTCCTTGACCAGTCCTTCGATGTAGTCTTTATCCGACCCGACCAGAGTAACCGTGTTATGGTCTTTCCCCCATCTATCATATCGAAAGAATCAGCCTAAACCGCAACGCTCAATATATCCTTCCGCTGGGACACTCGCCTCGGATAACTCCCAACCTTAATACCTCTACTCTCGACCCTGTTCTGCAACTCTGTCAAAAAGGGCGCCACCTCGCTCTCCGGCAGCGGCGTACTGATCAAAACCCTCGTCTTCTTCCCCTGGCCCACCCTGTTCTCCTGCTCCAGTATCGGCTTGAGCCCCTCCAGCAAGCTTACAAAGATACTCGGCACCCCCGGCAGGATGTGCACATTGTAGTTGACGATGCATATCGGCACCCACACCGACTCGGACACGTATAAGACCTTGACCGACGGCCCCTCCGGTAGCTCGGCCATTCGCAATCGCGCCGTGAGCGCCGGCGATGGCGTGTCCCAGTCGAAGGGGGCTGAGTATGGTTTGGATTTGGAGAGCAGGCGCATGCGTCGTTTGGTTTCGGCGTGGATGGCCAGAGGGAGGTTGAAGGCAGCGGCGATGGAAGGGTAAGTTATGTCGTCGTGGCTATACACAGGCCTGTCAGTAGGTTTGGACGGGATGGAAGGGTTTAGAAGAGGGAAGCATACGTGGGGCCAATCCCACCCGAGGTGACGACAAAGTCGTAATTGCTGCTCATACGGCGGGTGGCTTCGATGATTTCGTCTTTGTCGTCCGCGATGACTTCGACACGCCTGAGTTCTATTCCGAGATCGAAACAGTATTTTGCGAAATAGGATGAGTTGGTATCGACCGTCTGTTTTTGGTATGATCAGCACCACCGAATAGGAGTGCAGAGGCTCTGCAGGAGCAAACCTTTCCATTGAGCACCTCGTCGCCGATAATCAGACAAGCAGCCGTATGCAGTGGTTTTGCAAACCGCTCGCTGCCGCTGCTGCTGGTGGCGATGGACGAAGTCATTGGACGCGCGACAAGGTTCAGATGGCGAGAGATTTGGGAGAGACGCGAGAACATCCTGAGCAGGTGGGGGGGAGCTGATTAAAGAGGGGCGAGAGACGGCGTGTAGCTAGTTTGGATTATGTGTGGAGCAAGCGTTCCTTTGGTCCTGGAGCAGAAGTCCCCTCTTTCAAGCTCGAGTTCAAGCTCAAGCTCAGGCCCAGGCCATGGCCAGGCTTTCTCTCCCTCGCCCTCCCGAGGCGTTGGTTGGGCTGTGGGTTGGTACCGCATAAACGCACGCTACAATACCTTCGAGCACTGCGCTGTGGCTCCGGGCCGAGTGGATGACATCAGCGTGCAGCCCCATTGTAACCAGAAACAATCTGTCGAGTGACAGCTTGTGATAACACACGTATCGCCAATCACCCGTATGCAGGTACGCATCCCCCGCCCAGCATTGCTACTAAATAGTGATCAGCAATCTATCCGTCGATTACATACATCGGTTTTCATCGCCACATATATATACCTACATCTACTCAATCACATTTCCTTCTTGTGCCTACACGTATGTCGCTTGATTTGTGGTAGCGTGCGCAAGTAAATCTGCAAATAGCAGATAGCAGTAACGAAGCACCAATAATATTTTATACACTATAAACCCTTTTATATCCGAAACTCTTGTCCAGTCAAATATAAAATTAAAAAAAAAAAAAAGCGCAAAGCATGCCAGTTCCACGATTATCCCTCAAAAAAAAAAAAAAGGACAAAAAGAAAAAAAAAAGAAACCCAGCCCCAAACATAGAAAAACCACAGGCGACGAATCCCCTAAACGTCGAAGGAGTGTGCAAGATCTTCTATTTCATCGACACCATCTACCAACCCCATTGCCCGCCCTCACCTACATTTCCGTCCAAGACAACTCCGTCGTGTCCCCCATGTGTCAAGCAGCCAACGCAAGTGCACCCTTCGCCGCATTTACATCCCGTCTCAGTCTGAGCACATGTCCCGAATGGATAGTCGACATAGAAAAAATTGCTCGGTGACAGCTCGCCGCCAGTGTCGGTACCACCTGGGGTGGCTCCTGCTCCGGTCTCGTCGTCTTGCGATGGAGAGGGAGATAACTGATGGCTGTTGTGCTCCTCTGGGGTGTATGATGTGTTGTTATGGCATAAAGATAAAATTGCTGGGGTCTGGGTGGTGGCATTGTTGCTGAATACATCAACCGTAGTGGAGGGGGTGTTGGCGGAATGAGTTGGAGGAGGAGAAACCGGTGTATTATTACCAAATACGCTTTGTTGTGTTTGCGTTTGTGAAAGCTGCGGGGAGAAAATTCGAGAATGAGAGCTACTATGCGGAGAATGTGGATGATAGTCGCCCTCCATAAATTGTTGTATTCCCTTAACGTACTCCACCGTCCTGCGATTAAATGGATGTGTTGCGCATCCGAGACAATCGCAACCAGGCCCACAGTTACAAGCATGTGCCCAACTATCGACTTGGGCACCACTAGGCGGGGGTGGCATGGCTACAGTACCAGGTGGCGGATGTCCGAATACGCCAGCAGCCCTTTGCTGCTGTAACCACGCTAATTCTTGAGGTGTGAGTGGGTGGTTAATTGTTGAAGCAGAGTATGGCCACACTGGTGCTGTTTGCTGGAAATTCGAAGATGCAATGTATGGAGGCGGAGGGTATTGTGGTGGGGGATAAAACTGTCCTGTTCCATACGGAGCAAGAGGAATGGGCACTGGCTGTTGTACTGGAAGTAGAGGCTTCATCGAGCCGTTGTTGCATGCCCCTCCGCAGCAGGGATGTGTTTGTGAATTTGATGGTGCTTGATGCAAGTTTTGATGCAGCAATTGCGTGTGCGAACATTTATTGCCACAACAAACCGTTTTTTTCGATGTAGCAGCCCATGACGGCGATTCATTTCCCTCAGAGCTCCAATTATCGAGGGATAGCACCCCGTCAATGTCCATATCCAGTTTAAGTCCCGAATTTCCGTTTATTATGGGGGCCTGTTTCAAATCCCCTACTGCTACCCTTCCGTTTTGAACATGGGGGAAATGTTGTTGTGGATGGAACTGATCCGCGCCGTTCTCAATGTTTGCTGAAAATATTGGTACAAATCCTTGCGCGACAGCGTGCTCGCTCATATGACCATTCGCATGACCGTTCCCAATTGGAGTACCAGTCAATCCACAGCAGCTTCCTGCCTTCTCCATTTTTACAGATTCGATGCTTGCACTTCTTTCCCTTTCTTTCACCAATAACAACTCAAGTGCAACATCCTCCGCGATAAAGCTTGATCTTCTCCCGGGCCCATCTCCAGCTCCCCCTGCGCTCCCGTTTCTCTTTTTTGATCGCTGGGGCTTGCTGATCCTATTGGCAGAGCCGTTAATCAGAGAACTGGCTGATACGATGGTTGGTGATGTGGGTGATATAGGTGACGCTACCAAGGTTGAGTGGGAAGCCGCGGGAGGACTCCGCGATAAAGAGGGTGCTATGGATAGTGATGGCCGTCTCGGGGGTGATTCACGATGTTTCGAGGTCCCACAAGCACATGACGCTACTAAAAGCCACTCGATCAGCATGGGTTATCGCGACAGCGAGGAACCGAAAAGAAGAGGCTTACTTTTGGGGATGGCAACCGATGTGACGTCGCAACTACAGTTTATTCCCCCACAAGCATCATTCCCATTTGCACCGTTTTCTTTTGCAGTACCAGCAGGCACTGCTGAGTGGACAAATGTGCCCGGAGACGAGGAGGAGAGTGTATGCGGACAACTGCTTAATGGTCTGCCTGGTTTTCGAACCTGCACTAGGACACGGTCGCTATGATTACATTTTGATGAACGATGGCCTCGAATACAAGGCTCGCTGCTCGCAGTTAGCAGAGGGTACTTCCTAGGGTTGTAGATTTACTAATTTTCTCCGCCTCGAGCGTGAAGGGAGCGAGTATTATAGGTGATAAGAAGGGAGGAACTGGTGGGGCTGGTTTGGGGGGGGGGTGGTTACCAGGCAAACTTGATACCTTTCATCATCGGCATGTTGGGCGATTATTGAGTTACACTTTTTCCGAGATAGTTTGGAGTTGAACTTGGCGATGATTTACCGTTTGATTTAAGGCCACGAATCCCTTGTAGCTTGAATTACGGCAAACAAGCAGAGGGGTGTTAGTGGGTAGTGTAGCCAGCCAATCCAAGCCAATTCCATACAGCCAAACCGCGAGATTCCACAGAAAACGACAATGTCTGCAGCAAAGCCTAACCGCGTCGCTGGAAGGTGATGGATGAGCTCCACCCTCAACCGACTAACGCGGAAGCGGGAGAAGATGGGCGTGTGCGACTAGAGTAGTAGCCTGACCGGAAATTTTCCAGAAAAATAAAATAAAAAATAAGGAATGAGGCTCTTCGAGACAGCCCCGCTTCCACCTTGACTAAGTAAGTGCCGACTGATCCTCGCTCTCGGCAGCTGGTTGAGACAGGAAACAGGTATGTGGGCTCTAATTAATATTCCCAAGGCGATGAAACAAAGAGAAAAAAGCAAAGGGCCGATGAACGAAAATTTGGCGAGAAAAAAAGCGAATGCGGAGGGCGAGTGCTGAGATGTACCTATCCCTACGCAGTGCGCGAGTTGTTGCCCACTGTGCTGTGGCTCAGACGGTGCTCTGTCCGTCCGTCCGCCCGTTTGCTCGAGTGTCTGAATTGTCGCTTGTTTCCTTGTCGTCGAAGAGCGTCGTCCTCTCAGCGAGTGTTGCTGTGGGCAGCAAACGAGCTAGAAAGCGCCAGTTTTCTCTACTTTGCCTCACTCAGCTACACGCATCATACATGTATTACTGCACACACACAGGCACGGTGCAGTGTAGAGTACATACAGGGCCTGCTCCCACACAACCATTCTCCTCGGGCAATTGAGCGGTGCAGTCCTCGTCTGTAGCTGAAGGTTGAGTATGGGGTGTACGGAGGGGTCGAGGGCCGGTACGGATGCACGGATGTAGTGTGCAGGCAGGCAGGCGAAGGGTGCAGGCCTTATCCTCGTTTATCGCCCGTCTCCCTGAAGTATCGAGAGACAGAAAGGAAGCTCGAGATCGTTCTCTCGCGCTGTAGGGGTGCATACTCTACATGTACATGCCCACTCTATGTATCCCCTGGCAAGGTGGGTGGGATGGTTACTGGGCTGCGGTTTGCATGTCCCAACCGGCAACTGTACTCCACATACATACATACATCATACGGCGCTGAGCAGGTTTCACGCCACTGCTCCATGCCCGCGATGCGGAATCGGAGATGCACTGTGGTAGGTGCTTCCTTGGGCAGCGTCAAAGGTACTGAACGCGTGTATGTACATAATATAACTACTTATTTGAGCGAGCAGCTGACGTTCGTGACCGTGGGCTGTTTCTAATAAGAATCCTTTGTTTTTCCGTCCTCCTCTTATTATTACTGGTACGTCCAACGTCACTGATCTTCCTCTTCTTTTTCTTCTGGCTTTTCCATTTTTATTCTCTGAATTCGCTCCCCTTCACCGCTGTCATCTTCACCTCGCGATCCCTCCTCCCTCCCCCCGCCAAGTACCTAATCCCCAGTATACATGTATGTGCCCTCCTCCTGCTTACTTGCCGTGTGCTAACCAAAGTGGGTGGATAAGCCAATTGCCTTACATCTTCATCATGTGAGCTTGGCTTCGACGTCCCGACACATCCTCGAAAACTGTGTGAACAGGAGATTCCATGAGAAATCTCATGCACGCCATTATTAGTTGCTCGAATCTACGAACCTCAATAACCCCACGCAAACGCCTCGACGACGGCCAACTCCACGTGCCACCAATCGCTTGGCCGGATTGCGCCCGAGTTTTTCGACCAAGAGTTCTGAATACCGGGTCGGAGTAGCGGTACCACATAGATTGTCCCCCACTCCAGCCTCCGAAATAATCAACCGTTTCCCCGAGACATTCCTCACGCAGGCTAGCTTCCTCAGGCCGCGGTCGACCACTCAGAAACGAACCGATTCATGCTTTTTTCTTCTTCCACTCCCCCCCCCCGCCCCCTCACTTTATCTATTTTGCGGGGTGCCTAGCGAAACGCCCGCTTTTTCAATGGCAGACGCTGCCGTTTCGAAGCATCTCCAGGCACGGAGAAGGCAAACCCCACAATTCTCTTCAATTATCGTAGAATGGCGGCTGCACCGCCATGCGGGGTGTGTTCGGGACGCTTTGTGATGGCGAAAAGCCATCTCGTTCTGTTTAGAACCATTATACGTTTCGATGAACGCAAAATAAGATATCAGCAACAACAGCAAAAGCTCATGGAAAAATCACCTACCTAATCTGTCATCTTGGGAAATACGCTATGGGCTTTTGGCGGTAGATGTTGAACAACGATACAGACAACAATACAGACAACTCAAGAACACGTACGTTGCCGGAGAGCTGGCAAAAATTACACTGTTCGTGTCGCGGGATGGCGCGCCTTTGTTCACTGAAACACCATCTTTCTGCGACAGGATAACTGTTTCGCATCAGCGATGAATATAGATTTTGATGGCAACCTATCAGACTTGTTCAGGTAATCTAGCAGACAACAAGTACGGGGCGACGGGACGAACAGTAACATGGAATCGCGCAAATAGAGCTCATAGAGTATCTCGATTGTGGAGCTCCCGAGGCGGGGCATTGAGCACCCCTCCTCCTCTACTGAGGGCTCTGTTTTCCAAAAACCCATATTGAAACGGTAAGACCCAACTTTGACGAAAGGTTTGAACATCTGTGATTCGCCATCTGTGAAAATATAGGTGGAATTCTCGTTAATTCTCAGATCGGAAAACCCAATCGGCCCATGCCGACCTGACACCGACATATGCTGTGTTCCGGCAGCATGTCCCGGAAGTAAGGTTTTTTCTTTAGAAATGGTCCACGGTAACGGATCTCATGCGAGTGATCGCATCTACCCAACTTGCCGATAATTTCTTCTGGCTGCAAAATGACGGATGTGTGTCATGAAAAATCACTCGATTCTTGGCTTGGAGGCGGATTTTTGGTTAACACACACGGCAGATGAAAGGAACGCCACTAATGATTGAGCTTTGTGGTCAAACAGGCCCACTTCTTGTCAAAATCAAGTCATGGGGGCTTAAAACATTTAATTGAAGGCTGTTTGATCCTCAGAATATTTGCTGATTACTGAATGTTTATGGGTGCTGTTGGGTTTTTCTTTTCTTTTCGATATCTTTCCTACTTTGTTTTTGCTGTAGCCTTGACATTTCGGATTCCCCGAATCCCTAATACAGCCGCGTACATTGAGCGAAACAAGCCCCACTTCCTAGCAATTGAGATTCAATGTTTAATCGGGAGTTGTTTGATATTGAGATAAGCTGTGGATTGCACTGTGGAAGCATGTGATCAAGATTTTCTTTTTAAGATCTTACTTTCCCAATATTACGTGCACTTTAGTATTTCAATTTTCCCGTATCCCAAGTAACACTGAAGCTAATGGCGGAAGCAGGTCCCGTTTTCTGTAACCCTACACCCGCAATCCGGAGACTGGCTAGTTGTTACTACGTCTTTTCGATGATAAGTTGCTATGACAAGATTCTTTGAAGATATCTTGTGTATGGAGTTTAAATCTAGGCATCTGAACTATTTTGGAGTTGAGAACGATGTCGCATTTACCAATGAGATCGGGAGAATCTAACCCCATGTCTCGTTCTTTGGGATCGTCGGGACCCTACATGAGCGTTTGTTTTTTCTGGGACAGGTACCCGATGGCGTTTTATGCATGTCTCTTTCTCCACACACATCCACACTAGATAAACTGTGTGCTCTACAGAAGAAAGCAGAGGTCAATCACTCGATCCCCCTCTGTATGATTCCCATGGCCCCGTTCACGATGGTTGCATTTAGAATTGGGCATGAGTAATCGAATACCTACTGCAAGAGAACTTGCATTTGGAACTCTCAGATAGACAGGCTACCGGTAATACCGTACCATTCCCTGACGACTTCTGCTCGCCGTTTTATTAGCTGTATCTAAAGAATAACGACCTGGTTCCAGGTGGTCGCCAATGATCGACATGCGGCGCGGTCGCGTTACCAGACAGCGCCGCAATGCTCCCGCGCGTGTCGAAACACAAGGCCGTAAATATCCTCACATCATCCTGAAGTCATTATTGGAGTTTCTCAGGGCATTTGTCGCCAAACCCCAAGCTGCTCTTTTAATTGCTTCGCGGGGTAGTCTTCAAACGCGGATATATCACGCCGTAGCGGATATGCCGGTGGTGGCGTACTGCTCTTTTCCAACGTTGACGGGCCGGCGCTTGGCTACCAGTAAAGTGCATGGCGGCACCACAAGCTAAACATACAGTGAGATGCAACCGTTATTTGCATATCGCTGCTTTTAAGCCATTTATTTATCTGCAGAAGTTTCCATGTTGAAGGGCAGGATATGACAGGCGTTGTTAACCCGAATAATAGTAACGTTACACCTTGAGGATACAATAGAGCGAGACATTCGACTCTGAACGGCTCGCTAGAATTTCCTTAGGTGGAGGTGCTCGAGTACCTGAATTAATATTCCGATAGAAGCCAACATCAGTAGCAGATTCGTAATCTACCGTGTGGAAAAGCAAGGAAGTGATCATGAGTGCTGGATAACGAACTCATGATTTCCGGATAAACAAGACGGCGCAGACTCAGCAATCAAAGGTGAAGGATTTACCCAATAAAACCTTTCAATAGATCTGCGGCGTATTCTCTTGCGCATGTGTCACTTGTTTCGATAATATCTTGAGAAACGCTTCTCACCTCCAATTTCTAATTTTAGTTTCTTTTTTTAGGCAGTCGATCTTGCTATTGTGTTTAAATCATGGATGTACGTACAGCAACAGACGTTACTAGCTAGACTCACCATGATCGACCAGAGGGCATTTTGTGCAGTTCTGGCCAATAAAAGTGCAGATTTGGAATAAATAGGCCAGAGGTTGTATTATCGGACATGTACATGCATATCATTGTCCTGAAACTTCATCGGTTTAGTTGCTTTAAATGTAGTAACAAAAGAGGTGTTGCAACACCAAACGCTGGTGGTACCGGCGGTGACGCCTTGTATGATTAGAATCAACTCTGTCGCCAATTTGGCCAACATGCTTCATGATCACTGATCAACCAGCATCCCATCCATTCGCCGTGGAAGTCTGTTGGAGGAGGTACGCGTACGGAGGACAATGAAAAAGGCATGAATCAAAAAATCAAAAAAATAGTCCAGGCGCCGGGTTGCATGCATAACAGTTCCCCCCCCCTCTTGGGAAGAACTGCATGATGCATGCAGCTTGTACGAGTATATACACAACATAAAGCAGCGATTTAGTTTTTGAATACAATTAACTGCCGGCGCTGGCACCTGAAACCCATATCTGACTACGTGCATAATTTATGTCGGACCAACAAACACACCTAACCAGGCGTTATCCTCCTCGCGTATATAACCTAGCATAGCCCCACGATGTTCTCAACCCAGTAGATCAAGTTTCACCAAAAGAACCACCCGAGCTAGCTTTGAAAGCTATTCCAATTGGTTTATTTTGGCCGTTTTCTCCCCTCGAAGCCATGGATATGGACGTAGCCTACCCCGAGCGTGCAACATCTCCCAAAAAGCGAAAGCACGAGGAAGCAACAGCAGGCGAAAAGTACGAGCTATACCTTCACGCATCGAGAAATCCTCAACTCAAACAGGTTGGTTATTCGAAATTCAAGCATAGATTATGG
Source organism: Gyromitra esculenta (assembly GCA_038503075.1). Lineage (NCBI taxonomy): Eukaryota > Fungi > Ascomycota > Pezizomycetes > Pezizales > Discinaceae > Gyromitra > Gyromitra esculenta. The sequence continues at coordinate 973,636 of JBCAML010000008.1, read as the reverse complement.
CAAGGATGAATACTCATTTCCCCCCCGTTTGTTTGATTATAGAGGGAGCTTGCCGAATGGTTCGAATCGACCTTCCATAAAGCCATCAATCAGTCCACGGTCTCCAGGAACTTGAAAAAGTTTAAATCCAGTCCTGCACCTCTCGAAGTTAGATTCGAAGCTGGCTGCCCTCCTTTGCCTCTAAACTCTGTTTCTCCACACCCTCCTCATGCTCTTCCCCCGACACCGCCACCATCAAACCCTGAGGATTTTAGTCATCCCGAGCTGGACATTGCGCTTCACGATTGGTACATCCAACGCGAAGATCGGACAAGCATTAGTGCCGAAACCTTGAAAGCCAAGGCTGACGAACTCAACGTCCAACTTTATGCGGAAGAGAAACGGAAACCATGCACTAATTCCTGGCTGGATTCCTGGAAAAGGAGACATGATGCGGTGGACCAGAGCAGCTCGATCGGCTCTGAAAGGGAAGGGAGCAGAGAGACCGATGATGCTGAGATGAAGATAGAAGGAGAGAGCAGTGTTAGCCCGAAGCTCAAGAGCGAGGACTCTGAGGAGAAACGGAGAAGAAAAGAGATCAAGCGATTAAGAAAAGACATTGAAAAACGAGACATACAAATGGCAAAGGCAAAGATTCGCAAGGAAGCATCTATCAGGAGATTAGAGGAATTGGAGAAAGAATGTTACCCAAAATTGTAATTGCAACTCTCTCTCTTTTTTTTTCTTTTTCTTTCTTTAGGGCAAAAATGCTAGAATTTGTGTCATATAGTGCTCGCAGGGTGGCTTCCTTTTGTTTTTTTTGAATCAGGACGAAGAATGATTAATGTCTTTTCCGTCAACCATACGTGTATATATCGAATCTATCCAATGTCTCACCAATAAAAAATTTCAATGTTCCCCGCATTAACCTAGAAGGCCGCATTTTAACTAGCTAAACTCTGGATCTAATGTTTTTTTTTTCCAGAGTCAGAGATTCTCGATCAGTGGGGTCCTGCGTAAGGGAGTTCCGGTTGTCCAAGAACAATCTCATATGTTTTTAGTAAAATAGGAAATTAGAGCGATTGCGAGTTGTTTCTATATAACGAGATAAATGTGATTTTAAATACCTGTGGCTACATGTATCGTTCACCATGGATAAAGGTCATCGAGTGAGGATAGGTGACTCTCGCTGCCCTACCTTACATTGAAATCGGGGTGTGATTGCTAGGCACATGTAGTAGACATATAGGGGTGGCCACTTGGGTATATGGCGAAAGACAGGTATTCTGTTGATCGCAAGGACTTTATATATAGGAACTAGGTGAAAGGGAGAGGGAGAGGCGCTGTCGCACACAGGCCCCACTCTGGGCGTCACTGCGTCCGGGGTACATAACCTTTAGCATCTGGTTTACTGCTTGAAAAAGTGCCGCTCCAAGGGATAATTCCCGGCGCGGTAGTACAGTTGCAGGGAATAGCTCGTTCTGGCTTTGCAATATATTTATTTGGGAGATACCGTCATCATCGTGATCACGTACTCCTCCATACATGTAATGTGAGGAGATCACCATGCATTACCTACATGTACAATACATGTACGTTCGGCGTGGTAATGATACATCCTACGCACACCCTTGAATGCTCTGATCACAGCTGCCAGCAATAAGTATCAGGTCTGGCTGACTAACTCAGACTTCTTGGCATCCGGAACTTCAACTTTCATCCCGACTTCATGCGATCGCCGTTTTGACATTCGAGAGTCCCCACACACTGCCTCGTGCTGTAGAGATATACCGACCATCGTGATCGCCCCCCGTCAAGTCTTTGTATTGCTTCCTTTTGGTAATTGATCTCTTAATCTGAATTCCTCTAGACTTCCAATTCTTTCTTCTTTCCTGGCTATACTGACATAACCCGAAACAAAATCCGCAGACTACTTGCATGATGAGTACAACCGCTTCCTCCACTGAAACCATCAAACGTTCTCGCCCTGCCTCGGAGGGTCTTCTTAATGAAAAAGTGCGGCGTATTCTCTCTACGTCCCCTATATGCACGGCACTGCTAATCTGTATGGACCTAGTGGGATCATTGCCTTGCGAATCTCGTGGTAAAGTCCACCCTCGGCGCTGGCTTTGGGATCATCTTTTCGGTCCTTCTTTTTAAGCGTCGCGCCTTCCCCGCTTGGGTTGGGCTGGGGTTCGGTGCTGGGAGAGGCTATGCCGAGTGTGATAGGGAATTCAAGGGTGCTGCTGGTGGGGTAACGAAGGCTGTCGGGGAGAGGCTGCAGAGGCCTTAGATATCCGTAGGCAAGAAGGGCTGAAAATATAGAAATGCTCAAAACTGTTTCCGAAGCAGGCCAGATAGGGGGGGGCATGATAAGCTTTTGCGCCGATCTATCGAGCAAATGGTTTGAGCTGTGTATTCCCTCTTTAATCCTTTGCGGTCGGCATCGGTCATCTCATTTGGATATTTGGAATATCGAAATCTATTATCCCTGGCTTGCTCATTGGTATCGTCAAACTTCTGAGAGTACCGTTTGCTCCGTTTTGCCCTTTCTCTTCACTGCGAGTCTCTCAGAGCCCTGGACGGGATATCGTCTTCCACTTGTTTATTGACGATACAGATTAGTGCTGGTGTAGACCGTCATTCAGTTAGCTCAGTTAAGGGGATTTTCTTAGAGATTATAAAAACGGTATAGCCAATAATAGCAATTCAGTGATTGCTGTTGGATATATGGAATATATCTACAGGCTTCCTAGTGTTTCGCTAGCACGTAATCCGACGGGATACCGATACCGGTTCGGATAATAGTCTTACTAATGGGGGTTGCTCGGGCTGATCTATTCGGCGCCCAGAGAACCCGCCATAAACATGTTTATATGACTCCATGTGGAGTATATATACAGGGGCCCTATGTTCGTTCTTCTATTCTGTTGTAAAAGCTCGATTGATTGATTGATTGCTGGGGGCAGGCTCCACCTTCTCCCCTCTATATACTACATATTCGGGCCCCCAAGATACTCGTTCTTTTCCTTCCTGAGCTTCCACCGAGAGACGCCGAGAGCTCTTTCTCCGAGACTTCACACAGGTCTCTGGTCGAGCACCGGAGTCCATACATATTAGGAAGCCATTTCCAACATATTCTGTTTTCTCTCTCCTTCTTTACTCGGTACCGCATATCCATATCTATTCATTCTGTTCAATAATTGCTAGTCGAGTGACGACGTATGATTAGAGATCCTGCCTTTTATTTGAGTAGTGCTTGGTAAAAGCTCTGTTGGTTGGACCTAATCTAGATGTAGATTTCAAGAGAACCCGCTTTAAAGATACTCTCTACCAGCCCCCTGCCGACCAAATGAAAGCTGCTTGATTTTGTCCGACTCCAGGCTACCCAGCCTTTACTTTCTGGAGACAGAGGAGTGTTTTTGCGCAACCGTAAGAGTGAGTTGAGAAATAACCATAAAGCTTGATATGGTGGATTAGTGAACTGGAATGAAGGTTCCCCGAAAATACAAATTATTCGTTGGTTAATGCCCAAGGGTTCTAGTTATTCTCTCAATATATCTAGCGGTCCCGAACTTTAGCGATAGCAGCTATGTGGGTTCTCTTTGAGGTTATCAAAGGAATATAATTGAACCCTTTCAAAAATTGGGAGGTAACCTAGCATCACACTTTTGAGTTAACCCGGCCGTAATTTGTTGAGCATAAGTTTTGGAGGTGATATTTAGGGCAGCTTCGAAGTAGATGCCCCATAGATGCCCCGTAATATAGCAATGCGGCAGATTTGCAATTGGTCACATCTTACCTACTATGGATAAGTACGGCTATATGATATTGGGGGAATATAGGGTAAACAGTTAATTCTCCATGTAATATCCTATGTGGGCCTGAGGTGCTAAAGATGGAAAGGAGGGGAAAGAGGGGAAAGAGGGAAGAGGATGAAGGAAAAAGAGAAGGGAAAAAGGGGGCAAGTGTGCTATCAAACTTGAAAAGAAGAGTAATAAGTAATGTTGATACAGGTCTCCTGGTAAGTATACTGGTTTAGGGAGAGATACTTTGAGTGAAGGTGAGAAAGATAAGATAAGAGCAAGGAAGGACTAAAGGTGAAAGAATCAGAGGTAAAAGTAGAGAGTGAGGAGTGAATGGCAATGCTAATATGGAAGCAAACAAAATGTTCAGAAATAAAACTGCAGAGGACGGAACTGTAAGCCAGCGGGCATGTATATGTTTAAATCATCTTTGCAATCTTAAAAAAAAGTATTCTGTTAGACATACATTAGCAAAATCAAAATCTCGCCTGAACACAAACGGTCGCCTCAGAGGGCTATACTCTGCTCAAAAATTATCACCTTACCCTGTGCTGCCTACGCAACCCCCGTCCCTCCCTGTGCTGCTTTTAGGCTTTGTTTTCACTGCTCTTCGTCTAGTCACGCAAGCAACCCTAGCACTGGGGACTGGTGTTTTTTTTCAACTCTAAGAATATGTTAAGTCAAAACCTTGATTTTAGGGACATAGAGAATTCTTGCAAAAGAAGAGAAGTTTGGACTCTGATATATAGTTACCCTACCACCCTAAGCAGCGTTGCCTCGATAAAACCACAATCTCCGACGAAACAGCTTCCATGAAGTCCAGAAAAATCATCTCTGCCCCTAGGGCTAGAGTTTTAGGAACGCCCAGAAGACTGCCGATCCCTTTGTGGTTGCTCTTCAGGAGGGGTTAAGAGACCAAAAATACGCCTAATGGAATATGGCCATCCGGAAGATGGACCTCGTCTGAGTGGCAGTTTTTTTTGCCAGTGAGCTTTGTGGCTTTCATGGTCGGTTTTCCTTTCCTGTACACTGACTGGTTGCTGAAAGTTTTGCTGCTCATGGTGATAAGCCGAATGAAAGTGAGGTAGGGCAATCCTGACTAGTAGAAACCTGATATCACACAAAACTTAAGAGTTAAGAAAAAGGTGTGATAATCTCTGATTAATCGCTTTATCCTACAAGTTGGCTGTCATGGGTAAAGGTAATTGAATATGTTGTTAAGAATAAGCTAACCACGATTGGAAACTGAAGGATAATCCAATGGTTTCTTTCGAAGTAGCCCAATCAACGGTCTTGCGGTGCGATAATTCCAAGAGCTGGATTCTTATCAAATACATGTAGTTGCTCGGATGGATGGAGTAATTGCGCAGAGCACGAGATATCCAAAGTTGAAATTATTTTCGATCCGAAATACTGCGCGGGAAATAGATCAGCCTCGGTATCAATTACACCATATATTGTAACATTCTTTGCCTGAATGTCGGCACATCTCCCGGTCAAACCAGCGCCAAGTCTATAAACTTGAATTATGCCGAGGCAACCACTCGAAAATGGCCTTTTATCTGCTTGAAGAAGAAGAGTCTGGAATGGAATAAGCTTTCATGGGTGATCCATGGTACCTACATTTAATGAGCGGATACACCCCACATATACCCCACATCCTACGATTCATTCAAGGCAACGTTTATGGCTATACGGGCGCATTTTTATTAGCCAATTGGCCGTCAGGAGTGAACTATAATACAGAACGCTATAGAGTATGTACCCTCGGGTTAACTAAAGTTTACCAGTTGTTCTTAATTTCGGGACTGATCTCCGAATTCTAATCCATGGCTTCTATAGCAACCGGTATAATATTAGCAGCAAAAAACTATATAATGACACAGCCATCGCCCTTAAAAACAAAATAATTCAGTGTAAACCATCAAATCACCCAAGATGTTCAACAAGCTCGCGTTTCTATCACTTATTCCACTGGTATTTGCTGCCTCGAGAACTACCTCGCCAAGTGGGTGCATAGTAGTCACACCTAATCCTGCATCAGGTCAATACTCTACTGTATGTTGTCCTAGAAATCTGGAACTGATTTAAGTAGTGAAAACTAAATATAAATTATTATGAAAAGCTTCAAGCTGCTGTTAGCTCTCTGTCTACGACATCTTCGGCGGCCCAATGCATCTTCATATATCCCGGGACCTATGCCGAGCAGGTTTATATTCCAGCCCGAGCTGCACTGCTTACTATCTATGGGTCAACAACAGATACGACTTCATATACATCGAATACTGTGACAATTACACAGGGTAAAAGTCAAGATGATTCTCCCAATAACGATGCTACCGCCACGATCCGTGCATTCTCAGCCGGGCTGAAAATATACAATATCAATATTGCCAATACAAGAGGTAAGATTATCGATTTCATGTAGAGCGTCCGTAATTGCGAATAGAAGCTTAAGAGTGGTGTTAAATTTAGGAAAGGGTTCTCAAGCAATAGCATTGAGCTCTCAAGGAGACAAACAGGGTTTCTATGGCGTCAAATTGACTGGTTATCAAGGTTAGTATCTATTGCTATTAAATTTATAGATTATTATTCGGGTAGCTCGATTGATCCCAATATCACTTTTTTAGATACACTTCTAGCAAATGAAGGATATGCTGTCTACGCCAAGAGCTATATAGATGGCGCAACGTGAGTTTTTATCACACATTGATATGCACCCACATTCTAATAAAAACAGAGACTTTGTCTTTGGGCAGAGGCAGAGAGCTTGGTTTGATGGTGTTGACATTCGGGTAAAGGCTAATGGCTGGATCACTGCAAACGGTCGTGATTCAGAGAGCAACGTATCATACTATATCTTCAACAAATGGTAAGGGTTATTTCTCGCATTCACCGGCTCTTAAAATTGGGAAAACGCTGATTGGGGTTTGAACAATATCAGTACTGTTGCGGCAGCCTCGGGGTGGACAGTTTCTTCTGGTACGGTATATCTGGGCAGACCTTGGCGTGATTATGCAAGGGTGGTATTCCAAAACAGTTCCCTCTCGTCTGTCATAAATTCAGCAGGGTGGAGCGTATGGAGTAGCTCAGATGCGAACACCGAAAATGTTTATTACAGAGAATTTGGAAACACAGGGGCTGGTGCTAGTGGAACAAGGGTATGCCCGAAATTTCTCTCATCCTTAGTTCTAATTTTGCTAATCCAAGTTCGCTGTTGCTTGATAGGCAAGCTTCGCAGGGTTTTTGAGCGCCGCAGAGCCTATCACAACGTTGTTTGGGTCATCGTATACTAGCTGGGTAGATACCTCATATCTGTCGTAGTTAAAAGGACTACTGTAGGGAGTTTGCAAATTAATCAGAATAAAATTGGAATTTCTTCTAAGTTTACTCTTAGTTCTCTTAAAAGCTATCGATATATCCTATAGCTAGCCTAAACCATCGCTTCTTTTTGATTGAAAATATCCCGTATGTATACTCGCAAAAAAAAAGTCCGTTGGTGTATTGGGTAGCCTCAGAAGGCACATCGAAAAACCTAAGTCGAATGGCAATGGTATACGTAATCGAATTGATTAATGTACGTAGATATAAGTAAGGATGTCGGGGTTGCTACGTAGGGAGTGAGATTAGACGTTAATTTACGAGCGGACGTTCGTTTCTGCGTGGGGCTAATTCTGGCCATATGCATGGATAGCGGTGCAAGTAAGAGATGCCACTCTTTATCTACCTTTAAAACTCCCAAGAGACAAGATAAAATTCCAATCGGATTAAGAGTTCTAATATATTAAACATCGAACTAGGTTGGATCAGTGTGGTCCTCGAGGCGCCTCGAGGCGAGCGGATGGGTATGCCTCGAGGCCGCTCGTACATTTGAGGGCCTGCCTCGAGCAGCTCGAGCACATGGGGGAGCTGCCTCGGGTCGGCTCGAGGTGGCTCGATAAACTTGAGATATATACTAAAAAGGTTTATATTAAAAAATAAAGAAAAGAGCCACTAGCTAGGATATTATAAAGTCACGCTGTTTCGCTAGAAACATCCCCCAAACTATAGCTATTTTCTTTCCACCAATCATGCCTAGTAACAGTCCTGGAACATACAGGCTCATCTAAACAACAATCAACTTATGATTTAACTTGAATGCTCGAGCGGCTCGAGGCAAGCAGCCACACATGCCTCGAGGCACCTCGTGCTCGTGAGCTCCCAACCTCGTACTGGCTCGAGTCGAGGCCTCGAGCGGCCATGCCTCGTGGACCACACTGGGTTGGATGTATGGCGAAAGCATGAGATTCAGAAGAGCTTAAGCCTCCGAGAAAATAGCTGCACCACCTGTCCCCAGACTTATCCACCTGTACACGGTAAGGATAGCCTCTCTTGCGTTGCGGAATATATAAATAGGTGGCGGTATGATGCTGCGAGCAAGGATTTATCCTATAGTAAATACCGGAGTACCTACCTTCCTTAATTTGAGCCAGAACCAATCGCAGGTTTACTTCCAATATATTAATCCATATGCACCCAACAAGGTGAATGGGGCAGTAGAATTAAATGACACGGCTAGGAGAGATTTAATAGCGAGAAAACACAGAATTAAAATAAGATTCTGGCGCACGGACTTTGACATGTCAGGATCAGCGTAATGTATGAGGTCCACCGTTCATCCGAAGCTGGGAATATATATGCTCCATCTCATACACCAAGTTCTGAGATTTTCAAAGCAAACGAACCATTCATCAACATTGACAAATAGTGCAAATTTTGGTATGGAGTATTCTAGGAACAAGGTCTGTACAGTTGCGTCCAACAAGTTGATGCGCTTTTTGAAGTACCACAATGCAGCAGACCCAAGGAAAATAGACTAAACACAACCAAAGTACTTGTGTTCAATAGAAAAGAAACCGTGAGACAACTAAAAACATATACAACTTATTTACTGACAATGGGACTGAAGAAGGTTTGGTATCACCTCGGTGCGTTGCAGTACTTCAAAAAGCGCATGAACTTGTTGGACGCAACTGTGCGTACTGGATCCTAATTTTTCAATTTTTCAAGAACGCAAACACTTAAAAATTTAAATATCCCTCTGTTTACAAATACACTCTCAACTAGAAAATCTTGTTCCTACCACCAAGCCCCCCATCAGCAAAAGGTTTAGATTTCCATCCAGTGCACCCCATTGGCACCCCATTAGCGCACAGCCCTCCCAGTGAAGTATTGTTTTTACCAGAGTATGAATTCTTTATTTGTCATGGTCATACAAAAAATTTTGCATTTTTATTCTATTTGTAACAGGGGTCTTTGAATTAACCTTTTTGTGGAACGTGAGAAATAATCGAACTTTGATATGTAAAAGTAGAATTTTTTGTTTTGTTTAAATCATTAACTGTAACCAGCGCACACTTAAGCTATGACAATACAGAAAGAAAAAACACACCTGTAGTTCTCCCTTTCCATATACCATCTTCTTCGCTACATAGTCCTAAAAGCAGTCATTTGTATGCAAAATAGGCAGAAAATCGACAAATAGCTTAGTTTGTATTGTAATTACAAAACAAAAAACGTTTTTTTTCAAAATAAGAAATTATTTTAAAAGATGCCACTGAGTGCCACTGAGTGGAAATCTAAACTTTTTGCTGATTCCGAAACGTCTCATAAATCTCCAATTAAACCTCTATTTTAAGGTATTGCATTTTGGATACGAAACTGCCCATGTAACATGGGTTATACCAGGGGTAAAGTTGTACAATTAATCAATACTTGTAGATAGTACATTCTACTTCGCAAATGGGCTGTTCAATTTGCAAATCTCAAATCTTGATATTTGGGACGGAACACATACAAAAATCATCTACCTACATGTAAACTGAGCTTTTGAGCGCTATCATCGAAACTAAGTTACCTTCACCTGTTTATATCATCTAAACCTGGGTACCCACTTTTCCCATTCGCTCAATCGTGCCTCAGTAACTCTCGAAAATGTATCCCCTCGAGCTCGTCTATTTTCTGTCCTCAACTCACTCAGAGTTAACTTCTTCAGTACTAGTGAGATCTTGAGTTTTTCAAAAACTATCTTCCAATCTGAAGGTTGCTGTGGATCTGGGCTAGCCCTAAGGGCGAACCCTTTTAACTCTAATTCCCTCAGAGTTTGCCCATGCCCTTCTAGAAATGCGATTAGTCTATCCTGCTGAATAGTCGCCCTACTTTTCATTTCCAAAACCCTTAGATGCGGCCAATGAAACAAACTCGAACTGCTACGGTCCAAACGGCCAAAAACGGCCAAACCTAGAAACAGTTGACTTGCATCGTAGGGCCTCATTCTCCAGCTATCAGCGTTTCCGATTCGCAAGACCTCCAGACTCGGTGTTTGTGCAATAATTTCTTCCTCTAGAATAGTTCGTACATGTCTATCAGCCATCTCTGTCGCCACAGACAGTTTAAGAATCGAGAGATGCTTAAGATGCTCCAACACCCTATGAATCTGCCTTAAATTAGACGCAGGAATGTCGATTATGGTTGTATAGTAGAGCGAGTCGATTGTGAATGATTCGATTCGAAATGGACAATTGTTCAGGGCTTTTATCATCGCCCAAAACGCGCGCGTTGTAGCAGATTCATAACTAAGAGGGGCTTGTTCAGATCCGTCAAAACGTGAGATGGTGACAGATTTGAGATTTATGAACGCGGGCAGAGATTTCGAAAGGGATATAATATCGTAAAATGTTCCCAGGATGTCAATCTGATGGAGATGAGTTTTGTGATGTTGTACTAGTGACTTGGCCATGTCTTGAACAGAAAGGGTATCGAAATTGCTAGTCAACTGCACTAACGGATCTACATCATGGACATCCTCTTTGGCAAGAGATTAGCCAGTTCACTCGGAAATCAAATGTATCGGCACATAAAGAAGGATATTATGCACATACTCGCTGATAGAAAAGGAATCAATTTATACTCATAGTCAACAAGGAATTGGGCAAGGGGGCTCTGTGATAGATTGACGAGACGGTCGAAAGCATTTCGACTGAACTCCGATGTGCGTATTCGATGAAAGGCTTCAGGGTTGAGGACGGAACAGAATCCCCGGCAGACCAACCTACATGCTAGACGAGCATTATGAGACAAATCCGATAGACGAAGGATACGGTCTAGCAGCTCAACTGGTAGTTTTTCCATTGGAGTGATGGATCTTGGAGTAGGCGTCCCAGTTGAATTGAGTGAATGAGCTAGAGAATTAGTGTAAGATAAACCGTGTCTTGCGTCACGTGCGCCGCAAACCCCAAGAACCACACTAAAACACAGTCGTGTAAGAAAAGTCTTGGCGCCTTAGTGGTTGTAAACCCTTGTTCGTCAACTGTCCGGGTTCGTCATGTGACCGGGGGTAACTGTACTACTACATTGCAATGGGAACCTTTTAACCAAAAGGGCATGTATATAAATCCCACTGCAAAATTTTCCCTACGCTATTAAAATACTTTTACCACCTTTATTTATAGAATCTATCCACAGTGATTTTACGAGATTTATTCATAACCCCCAGCACCGAAACTAGTTTCGCATCCGGCCCCATGGACAAGCTACACGTATTTTCTGTATTTTATCCTTTAAAGGCATATAACTTAATTCTTGATATTATTGACAGGCTTTTGCAATTTCCCTAGCTCAAAACCCGCTTCTAACAATGTAATATAATCCTAGACTAAGGTCATATTCTAAGCCATCTGTCAATGGACCGGGCCAATCTTGCACACATAGAACGAGTAGTCCGTTCGCGAAATCGCGGGGCTAGTGTGCAGATGCATTCATATTAGCTACCATATACACACAGTTGCGTCCAACAAGTCCGTGCGCATTTTGAAGTACCATGCAACGCACTGAGGGGATGCTAAACCTCGATATAAAAAAAGGCTAGAATTTTACTCTAGTTTCATTATCATGAAATAAATTGTATATGTGTTCAATTATCTCACGGTTTGTTTTCTATTGAGTAACAAATACAGTACTTTGGCTGAGTTTGGCCCATTTTCCTAGAGACGTTGCGCCGTGGTACTTCAGAAAGCGCATGAACTTGCTGGACGCAACTGTAGTAATACGTTGATCTACCAGATTCTAGCATCTCTCGGGTTAGGTCGGCAAGAGGTAGAATTCGACAACTCATTAAAGCATCAGACCTACTATGTAGTATTCCCATCATAAATTCCAGAACGAACCCCAAGCAAGAGAAGGAATAGTTATCGGCAATCCAGATCTTGTGAAAAGAATCGTTTGCAGGACTGCTTTTAAATTCAGCAAACAACTTATGTATAGTGGATCAATCTTAACTACACATATTTCCTCTAAATTATGACGAAGTGTTTTTGACATAATATCAGTCGAATTATCAATATTCTCTGTACCAAGATCACCGAGCAACATACCTATTGTATCGCTCTCTGATTGATCTAAGAAATCAAACACGACTTCTTTTAAGATAAGACCCTTCGAGACCGTGTTTGGCTGATTCCGAGGGGATTTGAATCAATTGTAGGATATTTTGGCTCGTGCTCTCCAACAGCAAAAATCTTAGATCACTATCAGTAACCTTCTCCCGGAAACCCTTGCCTAACCTGTCTAAAATTGCATCTGAAGCGTTTTGATGAGGCAGCCAAAACAGCAAAATAAACTCACAATATGTTTGAGCTAAATACCACAAGAAATGGAGGCATAGACTCTACAAGGTGTGGAAATGCATTATTCGACAACTTACCCATACAAATAAGAAGGGAAATTATACCAAATGATGCATTAACAGGGGGTGTTGTGTGTAAATGCATCACTTGATGCCTTGGCAGACGACTTAACCACTAAATAATGCATTTACGGACGACTTACCCACACAAAAAATGATGCATTTCCACACCTTGTAGAGAGATCTACCGCTACGTGCTCAATAATCCACAAATCCCATTCTGGTGCAGAATCACTGGACTCCGAAAAAGGAATGAAATCTCCATTACTCACAACAAACAATGCATGAACATTACCCGGAATATTTGATGACCACCGCGCACCTCATATGCATGAAAAAGCGATAAAGTACTGTTTGTCATACCTAAAATGTGGATGTTGAGATGATACCAATGCGGTTATCTCACATCGAGCAACCTACTTGTGTCCACCTTAATTGTTTCGCACGTTTTGTGGCAGCAGGGCTTCTGGAAACTCGCGGTAGGTCAGTCTCTACTCATCACTAACGATGGAAGGGGAAGGCAGAAATTTCCTGCTTTCAATAAAAAGCTGCTCAATTGTATAGTCGTGTATCCTTTGCAGAATAAAATCTCGTGTACTAGAAATCTTCCATTCTGGGCATTTTGAATCTCTCATACGGAATTCAATGGCGGTGATATCAACTAAAAACAAGAGACAACTTTGCATGAGCGAAGTAATCTCGCATGAGCCCTAAAGCACATTCACGTGAATAATATAGGTGTCTGGTACGAGGTTACTCACGTATTTGGGTTTGCGGAAAGGTAGTTGGAAAATGATCCCTTTTAGGTTGTTAGACTCAGGGTGAAATCCTAAGATTCCACAAGATGAAGCTAGGCGATAGGGCAGTCCCTCCGCCTTTCCAGAAGACCGAAATTCAAACTAGAATATCGGTGTTTTGTGCGACGATCCATAGGAAAGCACTTTTCTCCTGGTCTAAACACGAGTGCAATTAATTTTCTGAGACTATATAGCGTATATAGGGAAGTATAAATATACTCGAGGATCACAAAATAACCATTAGAAATGATCTGCGGAAGATCTAGGCTTGTCCAAGGATACATCGTCAATGGCCTATTGAGAGGCACGTATCAGTCACCCTATTATCTTGAGAAAGCTCGACTTAAGAATATCCAGAGTCAAATATTCCGATGACATTCGTCTCGTCACGTTTGCTTCCCATCCCAATGTTGATAAGACAGAGAATATCATTTCCACTGAGCACATCATCATGCCAAAATAAAATCCCTGGCCCCGTCGTCCCGCTGATCCTTTCAGTCAATATTTTCGCTTCTCCCTAGTCTTCGATTCGATCCAGGATCTATCCAACATTGCTGTCCCTAAACGCTCGGCGCTTACTAGACACCCGCTAAACGTGCCTTTTATGGCATACCTCTTTATCGTGTTGCCAATCACTGCCAATCACGTTTCCGGTTGAAAATATTCGGTATTAAAACTAGAATTCGGGCTTGAAGAGCCTTCCATTTGCTGTTGATTGAGCTTGGAATCCCCAAAACGAGGCCTGCCAGTGTTGAAATTATGGAATTCAAGAAGTACAACTCGGTTTCATAGTACTGAGGTTTCCCTGCAGTCAGACTGGAGAGGTCACGCAGAGTGCCCGTGTAGTCCAGAATTTTAAGATATACGAAAGTTTGCTCGGGATATAATTCAATAGCATGACGAATAGCATTTGTAGCTAGAGCCAGGCTTAAACACCCTAGCATACCGAGTTTATCTATAGCGTCTATCAACTGTGTTAGTCTTAAGAAGCTTGGTTCCTCTTGTACCCCGGGTGCTGAAAGATGAATTTAGGTTTTTTCTAGCCCATTGCATATGCAATCACAATAAGGGATTAAACTTTTTACGTGGTTGGAAAAGGCATACCTGGGCTTGAAAGGCTTCCCCGAAACTCCTGGAATCCACTCTATGTCTCCAAAGCCATCTAAATAACCGTCAATCTGGCTATTCATCGCCGAGTAATTTAGCACAACTTCAAGACCTAAGAATTCCCTTATAATAACCAATAATTTCACGTGGTTTTGGATTGCTGTTGGTATCAGTTTATCCCATCCAAGCGTTTTTCTCCATGATTTTCCAACTGTTGGTGATATAATGGCGCATGCAGTAGCGCACGAACCTTATAAAACACTCATCTCGGCAACCATCAAGCCTTATAATAACGGTGCCTTTCCATCGGGTTACCTAGCTGGTAGCCATGGTTCCCCTAATTCCTGTAAGAATAGTAACCTGAATGCGGCCGAGGCAGAAACAAGATTTTCTATCTTTCTAGATAGCTCGCTCGTCGTAATGCCGTTTGAAGAGTTACCGTAAACTCTCACCCTTTCGAGAACAAGCTCTACCATGCTTGTATCCATCGATTACATTCTTGCAAGTTTTGTTGAATGTGCCTTTCAAAACTCCTACGAGATCCATATACTCTCGCGGGCAAAAAAAAAAGGCAGACAAGACCACTTTCAGGATTCACGCAGCTTTTAGAGACCTTTAATCTTTTCACCATCGCCTCAAATGTGGCCCTTGATTGTACTGGAACGAATTCCATATTAGCCATCTTTGCAATGGCTCTGACTGGAAATAAGTCAAAGTTATCTGGAGCAAATTCTGCTAATATGTCGACAATGCTGGGGATAGTCTCTACTGAGATCCCAGGGAGAATGTAGTCATTGAGTAGCCGCGGAGTCTCTGGCACTTCTGCGAGACCGAAACGCCTTACAAGCTGTGGTAATGGGGACCTTCGCACATTAACAAATACAACACCGCCGATGTTTGGAATGAAGCTCCCCTTCATGACAGCGACATACTTAACATCCGTATTCCCTACACTCATCCAGTTCGGATTTGTACTCTCGGAAGTACTTCTAATTTCTTGAAAGATAGGGAATTTCTTGAACTGCTTAAGGAGTTGGAAGTTTGTTTCAATAGTATTCTTGGGTGGCTTATTGACAATACCTTCAAGTGATTGATGGATCTGCTTCTTTCCCGCGGACTGGAAAGCGAAACAAACTCTTGCCTATCTTATGAGGATTTCAAGATCGCCCCAACTGCAAATAATTGTCTTTTTGAAAAAGTCGGTAGTACTAATGCTCATGAAATTCGAACAATAGAGTCGATTAGTCGCATACGCATTCTCCTTCGTTTCACAGACTGACCTTAAGAAATTCCCTAACTCTCCCAAAATGGGTCGATAACTAATTGCCTAGATATAGGTAATATACGTTGATATTTCTATCCTTCAAGCGGAATGAGCTATAGATTTCCCAATCGCGTTCGCAAGCTCTCGTGGGTGCCGTCCTTTAAAATCCGAAGAATTATCCGCACCCACAGAGTTTCAAGGACTCCCAAAAATTTGTGTCCTAAGCCGCAGATATCTGCAACTTCGACAACATTAGGCGATGGAAAAGCATTTAGCTTGGAGAAATATGTCGCCATAGAATACTTGTGTATGCCCCCCACATTCCATGCCTCCAAACTTGTTTCATTTTCAACCCTCTCTATATTCTTCTTTAGCCTCAGTAATGTCTCCACCAAGATACTCCGAATATTGACTGTGATGTTAGGCAGTAAGGTGAAAGCCTCCATTTCATGCCCATCCATAGGAAGTATGAAGATTATCATTGATAGGGTGTTAGATGCGACAAATGATCTACCACACATTGGGAGTAATTCTACACCCTCCATATACCCATAGCCAATCTACATGAATTCATTAAACAGGTACTCTAAAAGTCCTTTTTTACAATCTTACTTGAATAAGGGAGTTTCTCTAGCACCGTTCGAAGGAGCTTAGCAGCTGCGGAAGGCGTCAAAAGCCTCCCCCTTGTTCCCCCAAACCGCTTTTCGATACCACCGCAAATATTTCGTAAAGGATAGCTGACTGGGATTTTAAAAACCCCTAGAACAACGGTGCCTGGAATACCATAAGAGCTTTTTAGTTTAAAGCCTATAAGTTGGCTTGCTTGTAAACGAAACTCCTCATTTGCATTCCACCATCCACTAGTAGGGCGATGAATACGTATAGGTAGTCTACTACGAACTATAATAGGCAAGAATATCCCCATAAACGATATTCAGTTTCCTAATAGTAAACTTTGATGCTGATTCTGAGGCTAATACTTTAGCTCATGTTCTCCTGAGATAAAGGCTAAACCTAAGATAAACTCTTGGAAGGGCGGTGCCTAGGCGTGAGCGAAAGCTCTATTAAACGGCATTGAACTCTAGCATAAGACTTGGTATATGTATGTGCTAGTATTCTTTTTAGACCTTCTCTCTTGGGTGCGGGGGATGTTTATAAGGCGGATAACGGGGGAAACAGCTATATTAGTGTGCATAGGTTGATTTGTGGGGATCGATAGTTGTAGCTCAGCCCAACTATGTACAGAGACGAAAAAGGGTATATAGCTGCTAGACGAGTTAAGTTTAGATAAAATGTGTAGTTCGCTGGTTTGAGAAAGGGATTTGGGACAATTTGGCGCAAGGACGTAATTATAGTAAGGCAATAGTGACGGGTCTCGGATATCGATGTTAACAATCAATTCCTAAATCTTACATTAACATTTATCCATTCGTATACAGACTCTGAGAAAGAACTGCTAGGAGGAAGGAGGTGGGAGTGGAGTTTACCACTATGTTTATCCTTGCACAAACAGCATATGGCAAAGGCTCTCGAAAAATACCATGGCTATCGATATCGTTGGAATCGCCACGGGCGAGACTGTATAAGGTAATTATGGTAGAGTGGTGCTAAGTGTAATCTCCACCAAGACGATCGGTTGGGAGGAAGCTCCTAAGAGCCACAAAATAGGACACGTCTTTATCACAAAGTACTTTTTAATTTCGTTGCTAGTGGCTAGGAACTAGATATTGAAAATTTCGAGAGGTGAACGAACTTAAATACGCGGAGGTGGGGGGTAGAAGTGCAACACGAACTCACCTCACGGTTGAATGGAAGATGGGTGTGGGAATCAGGTCAGAGGACACCAGAAAGAATTCTACGAAGATAATAACATGAACCAAAGTTGTATAACCATAGGTTTAAATACAAACCGTGGAGCTGTGCGTACTCATGATCGATCTGGAGAAAGGCTCAAATATTCAGCACACTAAGACCAAACTTCGTACGTACATGTAACTACTATACAATATGTTTCCCTACTAAACCCTCACCTTTTGCTTGGAATGGTATAACCCCTGCTCATAAAGTCGTTTTTCCCTAGTCTCTCACCTTCCCCCTTTGTCGAGAAGAGGCTCTTCAAATTATCATTCATCTCTACTTTCCTTCGTTTCATCTTCATTTTTTCATCCCCCAGTACTTCATTCGTCAAGTTTGCCGTTGAGACATTCTTTATACTAGTTATATCCTTGGGAAGGCGCTCACCTCCACCCTTTTTCTCTTTCTTCCGTTTCTTTGAGTTGTCATTGCTTAGCTTTTTCAATGTATGGCCTAGCCCTTTCTCTGTTAAACCATTGGCGCGAGTCTGTAGCCTTTCGACATCGATTGTCGTTATAGGGTTGATCAAAACAGCATTCTCTGGCTCATACGGAGTATTGCACTAACCTCGTCATCATTAATTAGCCACCGGTACTACTAATGCTGATTAAGAAAGAAAGACGAACCTGTAAACAGACACCATCACTTCCCACCTCCTTAACTGCACACTCAGAGAATGCATGTCCGCATGGAACCAAATAAACGGACCTCACTCCAGGGCCAAGCTCTTTTCGACTAATCGGACAAACCCATTTCTCTTTCTTTTCGCTTTCGCTCTTCAAAATCTCAAATTTAACTTCCAGCACATCCCTCAGACTCCTCACCCTCCCCTCGAGCACCTCCTCGCCATCGCCAAACGCCTCAATACCGTGCAGGAGCCATTCAAGGATAGAGTCTTTATTGTAGAGTCTGCCAGAGGAGTCTGAAACTACCGGGGAGATAAGAGGTTGCTTAGAGAGTGGACAGATGCTCCAATGGTATTCTTGCGCTTGAGCATTGGAGTCGCGGAGCTGAGAATGAGTGGCCTTGCGAGTGGGTGACTTCACAAGTTCGCGACGAGTAGGGATACTGTTGGTGGTCCTGAGCATCAGCGAAGAGAAAGGATCAAAAGAGAAATGGAGTTTGCGTACCTTCCTCCATCGTTACCCATAATGGAATCTTCAGATGTGTCCAGCAGCTTGATGTCAATGCGCAGTTTATACACGATACACAACGCGAGACCGTTGTCGAGCGTCTCGAGCTGCGTCACATGGTGTTCACTTCAGCCAAGACACACAAAATGCCGGATAGAGTAGCATAACAGAAAAGTATTTTGCCTAGCCCTAAACCAGCAGCCACTAAAGGGAGCAGGGGTGGGAGTGAGCCTAACCTAAAACCTAAATTACCTATGTATTTCTTCCGTGCAGAAAACTTCATCCTTGCCTTGTTAAGCGAGATTGAGTGTTTTTCTGCGCACAAGCCACTGATGTCTCGGGTCGAATTTCAAGAGATTCTGCGGTACTCTTCAATATCTACTAGCCTTGCTTTTAATCCATACATCTTTAGGTGTGTTCATTACTGAGAATAAGCGAGATTATAACGCGAAGCTATGATCGTATCATAAAGCGAATTCTCACAAAAGTTTAGATCGCACTCCACATCGAAATGTGGTACCTACTAGCCTTACATCACGGTTTCTCAAACTGGTGGGATTTGTGCTGGTACGTGCATTCTGGGTAACTCTTAATTAACGTGAGTTTCATAGTATTGCGAGCTTTATAATCCATGTGGCCCTCTAGCAAGATAGGAATATGAAATAACGTAGCCTTGGAACTTCAAGACCTATTGCGATTTAGAACAAGATAGGCTACGAATCCAACAAAAAGTACGTTTTTATTATCCGAAAACCAAAAAAAGTTAATCTATTTACAAAAGACCCCTCTTTGAAGCACATACTACACAAAATCAACCACACCTCTCAACGGCCGAAATTGCATTTGAATAGGTATCTGATTTGGACCTGACTAGTATTATAGACGATATACTAAAGGTAGATATTAATACCATATAATTCAGCGAAACTGAGCTAGGATCACGACTAACCTCGTTATATTGCAGAGATCTGTAGTGTCCGGACTTCATATCAGGGTCATCCCCAGTTACGTTGGTCGTGTGGGCGGTAACGGCTGGCTAAATCCGAAAGGGTTAATACTGGCGCATTGACGATTGGCTGAATGAAATTAGAAATCCCTACCATTTTTACACCTTTCAAATTCTCGTGTACGACGCTAGCATCCTCCCATCTGAGAGGCACTGACCTTCCAAGACCCTTAGTAGCCAAGGCACCTTGTTTCTTACAGTTCTCGGCAGCCATGTAATCTGCTTGATTGAGCTCAAACATTGGATTACCAAGCTGTGCCTCACACAACAGCAACAGACCTGTATTGTTTGAAGACTGCAAAAACAAAAAAATTAATTAATACGGGATTCCGAAGAAGGTGATGGATTTCTTACAGAGGCACAACAATAATTGGCGCTCTTTGTTACAATATCCGCGAGATATATCCCCTTGCCGAACATGTACCCATTGACCGGCGCCTCTGGTGGAGCAATGCGCAAACCTTGGCTTAAAATTCCAGCAAAGTTGGTGGTCCTGGACCCGTGCCAAAGAAGATAACGATTATCATTGGGATGCTTATCCCACCCATCCGCCTGCCAACGTTCTTCTTCACCCGAACGGGTGACACGAAAAATGTCTTCAACGGTGAGCTTCATATAGTGGGTCTGGCCCTGAGTCTTCTTGACATATGCTTCCAAGTTTTTGAACTCAACAGTTGATTTGTCAACTGTTGTAGGAAATTATTAGCCATTACATTAACTCATTTTGGGGATGGACATAGACGTACGAGGAACAGCCTCGTTCAATCCTAGACTGTCAAACTGCCTATCCAACTGATGGATACCATCAGTGTTGGCGGCCTTGGTCTCAGCTATAATCTTTGTGGTTAATGCCATGTCTCCGAGATTCTCTATTAACTCAATTTCCTTCTTCAATTTCGGACCACTGTCAATGACTGGAGGAACATTTCTGCCAAAACTATGCGGGATAACTGTGTAGTATCTGTTCGAAAGCCGGTTTAAAATACTAATCTGACTGTTTCCGTACTCTGCAAACTTCTGAAGAAACCCAGGCTTCTGATCAATGACTTCGCCAATATCCTTTAAAGTTTGGTAACCTCGCGAAATAACTTCTTTCGAGAGCTTTCCGAGAGGTAATTTGTTGCTATCGTAGGATAAAGAAGCCATTGATTGTTGCCTATAATTTCAGTTAGGTAAAACAGCGAACTTTCCAAGGTAAAGAGATAAAATATGAATGAGTCCGTACATAATATCAGTGTTGAAAATTAACTGCATCAGGCTCTGTAGAGGCTTAGCCAAGCGGCTCTTTACTGTAACTGCTGGGCCACTAGCACTCGGTTTCTCCTCTTTGTTCGTTTCGTCTTCCTCGTAATTTCGCTCTAAGAAAGCATACTTTCCAGGTCCCCCGTGGGCATTAACTCGATCATCCCAACGACGTCCTGTTTTGCTTTTAAACAATTTCTCGAACTGAGCCAGTGCTGGTCCTAGACTAACATTATCGGCATACATTTTGGTTTGGCCACGCTCGCCGACTCGGCCGTAGCGAACCCAGACTGAATACGCTTTACGAAGGTCGGCTTCAAGGAGCTAGAAAACGATAATAATAACAATTTAGTGAGGTATTCCATCCGTTGAGTTTGTTGAAGGAAAAACATACCTGACAGTAGTAAAATTTGTTGTTATTGGCACCAATATCAGTTTGATTCAGCGTGGCATCATAGACAATGCCTTCTGTATCGACATAGACATGTAAAGTATCTGCAGGTATCAGAGTTTGATAAGTAACAATGTTGGATGTAGCAGATAAGAGCAAACGTGGGGAATGAATGGCAGCTTACTGAAACCTGGGCAAAACTCATCCACAGGGGCTTTGCCTTTTTTGATGATTGTTTTCATTTTTGGCTTCACTTCCTCCTCCTCTTCTTCTTCGGGCTCTGGAGTTGACTCCTTTATTCCTTTTCCTTTTCCTTTTCCTTTCCCTTTCCCTGTTCTCTTTACTGCTTGTTTCGGCTTTGCTACAGCTTGTTCAACTTTCCCCTCCTCATCGTCATCAATATCCATACTCCCTTCCTCTGCTTCCTGAGAAACCACTTTCTGCCTCGATGAAGAGGATATTTTTTTGTTTGGAGGTTTTGTCGCCCCATCCGATTCTTCACTTTTTACTTGGTCTTTTGCTGTAGCTCTAGGTTTCTTAGCTGCAGGGTGTTTTCCATCTTCATTCTTATCGACATCCATATCTTTAAGACTGGAGGCTGTACGTTTCGAAGTCCTTGTTCCGACTCTAGGTATAACTGCGATGCTGGCTTGGGGTGCTGAAGAGCCATCAGGGGTTGTGGTCACACCGGGGGCAACTGCGGTATCAAAAATGAAGTCTTTCTCTGCAGCAACCTTCCCGGTCTCAATTGACTCGAGAAGCCATTGTAGAGAGACGAGGTAGAGGCCAGCAGCTCGAGCGGATCTCACTATTTTTTTTTGATCGATGTCAGCGAACATGTTGTCAAGTACAGTTAGACCTGCCGAGCTGCAGAAAGAAAGAAAGCAACCTTTAGCAGATTGCTTTTCTACATCAGCTTGAGTGGTGATAAGGTGAGTGACACTAGTTTCGACTGCTTTAGAGAAAGTCCCTCCATTACTAGTCACAATCTTCTCGAGTTTGGCTACAGAACATCAGACGATTTGAGTAATGGATAACAAGGAACTGAGTTACCCTGGGGATAGTTTTTGTGAGAACCGCTCACTGCAATTATGAGTTTATCAAACATAGCGATTTTCGCAAAACGTAAATTTGGATTGACTGGATATTGCCGGTATACCAGAAGGATTAGGAGCAATTTTCAATGAAAAGAAACTATAGGTGGGTAAAATTGTAGGTAACTTGGTGAACAGATCCACAATGAAGGAGGAAGACGGAAAACACGTTGGGAGGCCTTGTTTATGAAGGAATAGCAAACCTTCTCTCTGGAGTAGCCACACGGGTTCTTATCTTTCGAAGTCGCGTCGAAAACACGTTGCTCCAAAACTGTGTAGCACGTAGTCAGGTGGTTGACAACCCTACAGCCACCAGACTAGCGCAGATCTTTGCAATGACTCTTCATTGCCATGAAGGAGTCATCGAGGAGGTTGAGCATGAAGAGTCGTGAATGGGGGTATGCCGAATGGGGGGGATGCCGAACAGGGGTTCTTGGTATGGAAGTTTAGTCTGGTTGTTGCCACACCATACAGAAAACCCCTGTTCGGCAGACCCCCAACCCCGATTCTATGAGTGCCAGTTCGTGCATCGGTCCGCATGAAGCGGCGAGCCAAACCGGAAATGGCGAATGTGTCGAAGACACATCCCAAGCCTTGAAAAAAAGAAAGTCAGACTAGCGTAATTTTATAACACGCGGGCTCAGCCTCAATCGCACCAACAATCACCGACAACCTTATCCGAGTGCGGGTTAAGATAAAATAATGATCGCTTGGAACTTAGAGTCACAAAACGGACATGGGCTTAAAGCAACGTGCAGAAAATGATGTAGGGCATTAGAGGTCAATTAGTGGAGGAGAAAACCTCTTCAATACCAGGCATCTTGGCGAGCCACCTTTTCGATACCAGCCCGCCCTAAGCAATACCAGCAGATTCTGGAACCTCGCTTGAGACATGGCTTTACCCCACCACACCTCACCTCACAGACCTCACACACACACCCAAAACTGAACGGGATCGAATAATTCCGGAGTATTTTTGATATTTTGATCGAGCGAGCAAGAGAGCCGACGGCAATAAGCCCCCTGCCGAGGCACGAGTGCATAGGGGACTTATGCAAAGGAGGCTCTCGCGCGAGCGAGGAGCTGGCAATTTTTGAAGGCAAAAAGTCTAACATGTTGGTGAGATTTAAGGTTGTGCACAGACGGTTTCGCTCTGAATTTGTTTGGTGAGATTCACGAGATATCACTCATATTCAGTTGTTTTGATATAGTTAAAAAGAATAAATTATTAATTTTAGTACAGAATTTTATCCTGCTACACACAACCTCGCTATATATCTATATTTACAGTACAGGTAGCCCGGTTATGCCCATATTGACCACATATTCGACAGGATTGGCTACCTTTCCCCCGCCTAGGTGGTGCCTCTGTACCTTGAAACCTGGCTAGGGCAATCGCAGTTTTTTTCCTTTGACCTCCGACCACCTTTCTCACAATCTGAGGACGGCCCATAGGTGCTCTCTCTTTTATTGGCGGGTAGCAAATATCCAAGATACTTTCAAACGGAAAAATCTCGTTCAATGAAATAGGAGAAAGCTTCCACACATATGTAGCTTTCCAAGCAGCTACAGTAAAAACCTCGGGCACATACTGTCTTGGTACCTCGCCAATAGCATATATACATGCAAAAGCATGACCACACGGAATACCGTTTTCTTGAAAGTGCCCACAACTACATATGCGATTTGCGAGATCAACAACATATGAATTATACCCAGCAACTCCACTATCGCCAGCAGTCTTTGGTTGCAGCACAATTCCTGTGGTCCGTGATGACATGCGAACTTCATTTCGAAATGCCCATTCGCGATTTTGCTGAAGTTTTTGCAAACAAAAGTCTGTATGTAGTTGTTGCCCAAGGGTTTGAAGGCGACAGGCTTCAGTAAAGCGTTCAAAGCGTTTTTCTATTGTATAATGCCAAATCTCAGAAAGTAAGTCCAGAATTGACAATTCTCGATCACCTTTGAGGACTTTATTCATCGATTCAACAACATTTAATGTTTTGTGCCCAAAAAATTGACCTTTATAGTATGTTGTTACCCACAAAGAGTGACCGATTTTCGTCAAGTACTCGGCAGCGCTGGGGTTGAGTTGGCGAAGAATATTTAAATTCTGCAGGCAGCTTTCGACTGTTTTTGAGTTTGCGATAGGCCAAAAGTAGGCCTCCAAAGTACGAGAATACTGCTTATAAAAATTTGCTTTTAAATGAAAACAACAAACTAAGCGATTTACACCTCCTCCTAATACCTCGTCTGCTGCAAGCAATCCTTTATCCCGATCACTTATCAACGTCATACATAAGGCTTCAGGAATTGCTTGTTTGAGAAGATTCAAAAACCATGTCCAAGATGATGTGTTTTCGCTCTCAACAATTGCCCAAGCTAACAAAAGATTTTTCCCGTTTCCATCAATACCGACCGCCAAAAGTAGTGTCTGAATAAATCTTGCTTTAAGGAATGTGCCATCAACTGCCATAAACTTTCTCATGTTTTCATGGATGGTTGTTTCGTTGGTCGGTTAGGTACATGGGTACATGGTTGTCGCGTTTCACTATTGTTCTTTGTGTTTCTTTGGGTTTCCGTTGCAATGAGTCATACTTTTGTCATCGAAAGAGTTGGAATTTTGGTATATAAGTGAAGTGATTTCCCCTCTTGTTGTACTTTTCCTTCTTCTTTCTTTAAGCAACGTCTTCTATCGTCACTCTACTTGTGTCCTACAAATACAAGTCAGGATTCCCTCAAAATCTCACGGTTCAGTCCCTCGTTAAGCCCTTCAGTATTCCTGAAGGTGAGCAGTGCTACTTAAGCGAGGTGCTAACATGTTTGAGGAGTGCAGTGTTTCTACAAGTTCTACGAGGGGTCTATCTCAAGGCGAGATACGTGCAGCGGAGTGGGCAGCGACAGCGAGGGTTCTGAGGGAGAACCGAGATAGTATTTCGATAGTTACAAGAGAAGGTAAACGAGAACGTTGCTTAAGGAAAGAAGAGAAAAGAGTACAAAGACGATTAAAATCCTTCACTTAAATACCCCGCTTTCCCGTAACACAAGCCAACAACCCGACAACAACCGAAACGTAACCGAACAACAAAGCCATTATACCCAAGGAAATTCTCTGTAAACACCAGTCCCTTCGTCCTAACCCATTACCAGGTTCCATCTGTGAAACAAAAGATCCTTCGCCGCCTCCGTGATACTTCTCGCAATTATCACGCCACTACATCAACGTAGTTTCGCTGTCAAAGTCATAAACTTTCATCCATCGTAGAGCCTGTGGAATCATCGTCCAAACTTCCGTTGCTAGTTTTTGTTCAGGTAGCACTGCTCACCTTTGGGGATACCAAAGGGCTTGACGAAACCTTGCTCCTTGAGACATGTGTATAAAGGAAGACTGAGATTGTAGTGGGCATATAAATATGTGTTGAAAGGTATTAATTTCTGTTTCAGGATCGTACATTGTATTGAGGTTGGTAATAATCTCAGAATTTTTGGTGTGTAAAAGGGCAAGGTAGGCAGAAATTTTTTTGTATTGCTTGCTTTGGTGTTCAATTCGGTCGCCGATTAATGTTGCTTGGGTTAATCTTTCTGCCTCTTTACTGACTTGTACACCATAGTGGACCTTCATACACTCAGTAATTTCCCGAATTTTTGTTTCTCTTGTAACAAAAAGGTGTTCAGGTACGACTCTGTGCAACTATGATTGAGTATTGGCAATACTTCGTAGGCTCTGCTCGGCACGTGCAAAAGTGTGTTGGGTGATTGTTTTTTGTACTTCGATCTCTTCTTCTCGGTTCAAAATCACATAAATTCGCCAAGGGCATTGATTATTTGCACTTTTTTCTGTACATCTGTAGTCGGCTCAGGTTTGGTCTTTCCAGGGAATATAGTTAGAAAAATGACTCGCTATTGACCAGTCTTCCACAGCCTTTTTCATCTCAAGGGGCGAGGTTTCCCGTCAAGCTCTCAGGTATCCCCCGAGATGAGCAGTGCTACTTGAATAGGAAACTAAGCGACAAGAGTGTTTACGAGATTCCACAGGCTCTACAAGGTGTTCAAGTATAGAGGACTTGAGGACGGCGACGGCGAGGGGTTATGAAGTATAACCGAGGTTTGTATTTTAGGATACAAATGGGTGAACAATAGAAGACGTTGCTTAGGGAAAGAAGAAGGAAAAGTACAACAAGAGGGGAAAACCCTTCGCTTATATACCACGTTCCAACTCTTTCGATGACAAAGACATGACTTATTGCAATAGGAAACCCATAGAAACTCAAGGAACAAACATCAAAACGCAACGACCATATACCCATGTACCCGACCCATCAACGAAACAACCATCCATGAAAGTAGCCCCCCCTCATAGCCGTGAGCTCCTGCGAACACTAACCAATCCTTCCTTCGGTTTATCTGGATATTGTCGGTGAAATGAATCTACTGCTTCTGTCTCTTCATGGTACTCGGCGGGTTCCCAAGTGGGTAGTGCATAGCCAGTCCACTCGACTAGGTATTGAAGTTTTCCGCGACGTAAACGGGAATCTAGAATACTTTCGACAAGGTATTCCTCGTGATCGTTAACCTGAACTGGTGGGGGCGGTACAATAATTTGGCCTGGAAGGGGGTCGACGGGAGCTGCTCTAATCAACGAGACGTGAAATACAGGATGGTACTTCATCGAACTTGGGAGATCAATCTCATAGGCATAGGCTGAGATAACACGCTTCACCTGGAATGGGCCACTCCATTTCCAATCTAACTTCCTCGAATTTCGCGTTGTCCTCATGTTCTTCATTGATACAAACACTTCATCTTTTTCCTCAAACGATGGAGCAGGGGTACGGTACCGGTTTGTACTGGACTCGAAGATATCCTGGGCCGTTTTCATCTGTATTCGGAGGAAGTCCCTAAGTTCTTCCATTTTTGAAGCGAAGTCATTAGCATCGAGGGTCTGAGGGGAACGGTCGTTAGAGATGATTGAGGTATCAAAGCGAGGGTGATAGCCATAATTCGCGAAGAAGGGGGTGGCCTTGGTACTGGTAGATTCTTGGTTGTTGGCAGCGAACTCAGCAATGGGTAGCCACTTAGACCAATCGTCCTGTTGGTAGGATACATAACAACGAAGATATTGTTCCATCACCGCATTAAGGCGTTCGGTTTGTCCATCAGTTTCTGGGTGAAAGGAGGTAGACATACGGGCGGCAATATTCAAACGTTGGCAGAGGTGCTTCCAAAACTTCGCGGTAAACTGTGTTCCCCTATCGGAGGTAAGATAGGAAGGGAGTCCATGAAGTTTCCAAACATTTTGGAGGTACAGTTCGGCAGTCTGCTCGGCGTTGACGGTTGTATTGCACGGGATAAGGTGCCGCATCTTCGAGAGTCGGTCTACCACAACCATGATAGCATCAAAGCCGTTGGATTCTGGGAGACCGGTGACGAAGTCCATTGATAGTTCTTCCCAGGGGCAATTAGGGATTGGGAGTGGTTTTAGGACGCCATGAGTACCGAGGGTACTTGGTTTAGCTTGTCGACAGGTATGACAGTTTCGCGTATAACGGCCAATATATTCTCTCATCTTTGGCCAATAAAAGTGCCTTGAAATGAGTTCGAAGGATTTTTCACGTCCTGGGTGGCCAGCAGAGGGGGCGTCATGGTGTCGTTGTAGAATGAGGAGGCGGAGAGGGTCATGATCAGGGATATAGAGTTTTTGCCGGTAATAAAGGCGGTCGCCGACTTCAGTACAATCACCTAGGGTGATTTCTTTGGATTGTCGTTCACCATTTCTAAGTGCTAGAAGGATTTTTTGTGGGAACGGGTCAGCATTATATCCATGATTCATTAACGTATCGAGGGAGGCATCCAATTCAGCGGGTTCATTTGATAAAGAACCCGAAAACAAACTCAGCTTAGGATCAACGTTTTTCTCCTTCAAGACTACTTGGTGTTGGTGTTTTAGTCTTTCATCCCCTTCTTCAGGGAGATCTCCTGATCTCCGAGTCAGTGCGTCCGGTTGTAACGGATCTACAATACCGTTACCTGCAGTGAAGCATAATAGCACCGGGCAAGCAGAGAGGTAGTAAGGATCAGCATGAGTGGTGTAGCTACCACATGTTAGAGGATACCTGCTACCTTGCTGTACCGATGGAGTGGAACCAGTGAGAATAACATTAGTTGATGAGCCAATGATATATCCCCGGTGATACCAAACACAGGAAGCTCCTGTGGTGGCGTTTCCAATCCATCTATGCATATACTAGCGGCCCAGAGCCACTGGTGCGGCAATAGGGAATCTATTAAGTGCAGGACACCTCACATGCAACAGTAGACTGATCAGCGCCGATTCCTACATCCAGCATAGGCATGGCATGCAGCTGGCGGATCAAGAAGGTCTAACTGGACAGAACAACCGAGGAGTGTCGGAGAGCGCCGAAGTGATCATTAGCTGAATCCTGAGGTGTCCCGCTCGCAATATCTTGGCATGTTCTCAGGGTCTCGACGGGCCCCCAGCAGAGTAGAACAGAAAGAGGACGGCGAGTCAGCAGCACTATAAAGATAGTGCATGACCCCGACACCTGTTGCTCTTCTTCCCAGTCTCATCAGACAGAATACTACCGAGTAGAGCCCTTAAGATTATTGAGTATCTTGCACGAAGTACTCTTAACATCTCAACCTGATTTAGTATTTGCAACGGCCGCATTCCTATACCTATTCCCACTACAGAGCAGTAGGACTACCCCCGTTACACCGGTTTTCCTCCTTGTACTCCTGGTCTATAAGTAATGACGAAGTCAAAACGCGAGAGGTATTCAGCCCATCTGACTTGTCTTCGATTAAGTTGCTTGGTGGTCATGAAATATTCCAAGTTCTTATGATCAGTAATAACTGAGATGGGTAGTTCAGATCCTTCAAGCTCTGGTCTCCATTCCTCGAAACAGCGTATAATAGCGAGAAGTTCCTTATCATAAATCTCGTAGTTGCATTCAGCTGGTGAATGCTTCTTGGAGAAGAAGGCTACAGGATGAAGTACGCCGTTATCGTCAAGTTGGGAGAGGACACCGCCGGAGACGAAGTCAGAAGCATCGGATTCCACGAAGATTTTCTTTCGAGGGTCGAAGTGGATGAGAACAGGGGCCTTAGTAAAGGCATTCTTCAGGGCTTCAAATGCGAGTTCCGCTTCGACTGTCCATTCAAAGACAACACCCTTTCTTGTAAAAGCAGTAAGGGGGGCAGCTAATCGGGAGAACCCTAGGATGAATCGTCGGTAGAAATTTGCGAAACCAAGGAAGGCTTGTACGTCTTTGATTGACTTTGGGCGATTCCAATCCCGGACGGCTTTGAGTTTATCATCGTCCATTTTTATACCTTCGGGGGTTAATATTAGGCCGAGGTATTTGATGGATTGTACATGGAACTCGCACTTCTCGGGTTTGAGAAGGATATTATTGGCTTTGAGTGCATCGAGGACTTGTCTGACATGTACTTTATGCTCGGAGAGAGTATCGCTATAGATTAAGATATCGTCAAGGTAAGCAGTACAGAAAAGATCTAGGTATTCTCGGAGGGAATCGTTTACGAATCGCTGGAATGTGCCGGGGGCGTTGGTAAGGCCGAATGGCATTACCATATACTCATACAGGCCATATCGGGTTCGGAAGGCAGTTTTCCATTCTTCTCCTTCAGCAATGCGGATCTGATGAAAGCCGTCACGAAGGTCAAGTTTCGAGTACCATTGGGCTTTCGCAAGTCGGTCCAATGTTTCCTTGATCAGGGGGGAGGTATAACGGTCCTTTACGGTGAGAGCATTGAGGCCACGGTAGTCCACACACAGACGAAGGGATCCGTCAGGTTTGGCAGCGAAGAGGACTGGGGAGCCGGCAGAAGAGGAACTTGCACCAATAAAGCCTTTCTCCAGATTGTCTTCGATGTATTTCTTCAAGACTAGGAGTTCGTCGCGAGACATGCCATAGAGAGGTCCGAATGGTGGCTCTTTGCCTTCTTGCAGAGTGATTTTATGATCATAGGGTCGGCGAGGGGGGAGTCCTTGAGCTTTAGTCTTGTCGAACATGTCCAGGTACTTGTGATACTCAGCGGGTATTCTTTGTCTCCATTCCTCTTTAGTGGTTTTACTATCGAGGACCTTGTTTATTTCATATAGAGACATCGAATAAACTTGAATACCCCTTTTCCTGGCAAGCATGCGGAAACTGGCGGCACCAATAAAGGCGGCGTTAAGCTTAACTGGAGGTGGGATGGCGGCGACGGAAACAATAGGTTGTTTGGGAGCACAGTGGGTGGTGCAGAACTCAGAGTTGAATTCAATGCTTTTATTGGCGAATTGTAGGTGGACGTCGTGGAGATTCATCCACGGGATACCGAGCACTAGGGGGTAATGTCCTAGCTTGGTGACGAAGAAGGGAGCTTTTTCATTATGTTGTTGAATAGAAAGCTCCAAGTGACAAAGGTTGGTGATATCTCCCGAGGCAATTGTTCGACCGTCAATGACTTCTAATTGACGAGGGGTTTTAAGGGGAGATAATGGTAGGGAATGGTGACGCACAAAGTTTTCATCAATGAAAGCGAACCCTGAGGCTCCAGTGTCAAGAAGTGCGTGTGTTTTTATAACTTTATTTTGGTGGGAAAGGCTACATGAGACTACGAAATGTTCCCCATCCAAATTATCCTCCACACACACATCCAACACTGAGAACCCAGAAATAGAGAACGCTGACAAAGGAGAAAAAGAAACCAGAGCAGGGTCACAAGGCGACTCTGGTTGAACTAGTTTAAAGACTCAACTGAGTCTGCTGCATCGAAGGCAGAAAAACGTGGTGGCAGAGGGGGTGGAAAAACAGAGGGAGCGGGAGGAGCGGCAGCGGCATTGGTAACGGCTCCCCTCATGGCGGGGCGCTTGGAGGCCGAAGGGCAGTTGGAGAAGATATGTCCCTCTCCTGCACAGAACAGACAGCGGTTGTTGGTCTGTCTCCATGTCTTTTCTTCGGGCGACAGCTTTCTTCTTCCATTAATCTGAACGTAGCGTTGTTCAGGGGCAGGGCGAGAGGTGGAGGTGCGGCCAAAGGAGAGGTCCATGGGGGCAAGTCCTCCAGGGTCGAAGGAGGAGGAGGTAGGGGTAAAAGCGGTGGAGGTGGCGGCGGGGGCGGCGAATTGTCCCATAGTATTACGGGCAGCATTTTTCTTCTCCTCTTTTCTTGCTCGGATACGGTTATCTAAACGGAGGAGGAAGGCGCAGAGGGAGGTGAAGGTGGTGGGGAAGTCGGCAACAGTTACTACCGCTTCTTTTAGTTCGTCCGACATGCCAAATTCCAGAGCGTCATTCTTAGCGGACTCATCGTAATTGAGGCGTCCCATGATGCGCTGGAAATCAGCAAGATATGCGGAGAAGTCTCGTTTGCCTTGTCGAAGTTGGTGTAGCTCGCGGCGGGCGGTACCGAGGGGGTCAGGGTCACCGAAGGCTGTTTCCAAGGCGGTAATCAGGTCGGCGGCGGAGTTCCAGGTGGTGGTTCCATCAGGGAGGACTGAATGACGGATCTGTTCGAGGGCAGCTCCCTCAAGACGGCTGATAGCATACAATATCATATTGTTGCTATTGGAGAAGCGGTCGGCGTTAACTGAGAGCTTCGAGCGTAGTTGTAGTACGAAACCCGGGAGTTTATCGCGAGAACCGTTAAACTTGTCTGGGTCGGGCATTTTGTCCGATCGGCCTCCTTGAGTGTGTGCAGGAGGTGGTGGTGGTGATGGCGCAGGTGGAGGGGGGGCGAGGCTGCGGAGGCGGGCGATTTCTTCCTCGGCCGCCTGTAATTGAGACTGGCAAGTGTTGAATCTTGCCGTCATGTTATTTTTCTCCTGAGTGGCTTCTTCGAGTTGCAGGTCGGCATAGGTGAGGTTTTCGACCCTTTGTAAGTAGTGGGATCGAACTTCTTCGTAGGCGGAGGCAAGGTCGGCATTGGCGGCGGCTTGGAAGTTCTCAAAGGTAGGGAAGGTCCAAGGGGCGGGGGTGGAGTTACTCATTGTTGCTGCGTGAAGGGGAGTGGTGTAGAGGGTGTGGATAAGGAAGCAACGTAATCTCAAGGGGCGAGGTTTCCCGTCAAGCTCTCAGGTATCCCCCGAGATGAGCAGTGCTACTTGAACAGGGAACTAAGCGACGAGAGTGTTCACGGGATTCCACAGGCTCTACGAGGTGTTCAAGTATAGAGGACTTGAGGACGGCGACGGCGAGAGGTTATGAGGTATAACCGAGTTTTGTATTGTAAGATACAAGTGAGTAGACAATAGAAGACGTTGCTTAAAGAAAGAAGAAGGAAAAGTATAACAAGAGGGGAAATCCCTTCGCTTATATACCATATTCCAACTCGTTCGATGACAAAGACATGACTTATTGCAATAGGAAACCCATAGAAACTCAAGGAACAAACATCAAAACGCAACGACCATATACCCATGTACCTGACCCATCAACGAAACAACCATCCATGAAATTTCAGCACCCCCCAAGAAAAAAAACGTGCACCAACTTGAATAGGCACCAGGAAAGTTATATTTGTTGTTGGAGTGATTTTTTTTTAAAATCTGATCTCGTCACTGGAGATATATATTTTTATTTTACATGGCTGCACTTCATATTCATAACAAAACATTTGTTGTACAGGTAACGGAGCCCATAGCATGGTTGCAGAAGAAACGGTGCCCATAGAATATTGTTTACCGCAGTCAAAGTGTCATGTCTCAAGCAAGGTTCCAGAATCCGCTGGTATTACTTAGGGGGGTCTGGTATTGCAAAGGTGGCTCGCCAAGATGCTTGGTATTGAAAAGGTTTTCTCATTAGTGGAGAGGAAAAAGTGACCTGTTACATGGGGTGCAGTTCAATTACAAAACTGTAAATGATCATTTTACAGAAATGCAATTGATTCCATAAAAAATTAGCAGAACCCAAAAGAAGGTGCATCAGCAAGGAAAATTATGCTTTCTATGGCACACGCAATTTTAGACCTGGACCAGATTTTTGAGCTCTAATTCTGTGTTGCACAGTAGAGAAAATTACACAAGCAAAGCTAAATAGTCTTTAGGAACATAGTTGAAGCATTAATTAGCTTTGAATCTCAGACTCTTTAAAAATGTTGACCCTCCTGTCAATTTGTGGCAAGTGTGGAGGTGGTTTAAATTCAAAGTGGCAACAATGTAAATCAGGGGCTAAATGGTTCGTGCACTGCCTATCAGATCAAAACTCCATCTTCAGTAAAAGCATAATCATAATGAAAACATCACTTCAACCAACAATAACCTCACAAGTATCTTCTTTAGCAATGTGTGTTAAACATTAAAAAAATTGAGTAGGTGTGTTGATCCTACTGTTTAATATAATGCTAAACCAGATTAGACACTTTTTGCCAGATTTGGAAGTACATCGATTTTCTTGATATTTAGATTTTATATATGATATCGCTATATGTATCAAAAAACATGTTATTGTTATAATTACTTTTATAAGGTATCGTGAATGGTACATCATCCAAATAGTTTGCTTTAGAAATATTCAAATTCACTTTTGAACCTTTTCCCTTCATGTTTTTCCTTCAAGCCAATCCTAACATAAAATTTTAGTGTTTTTGTCTTCTCACTTCAATACTTCAACGCTAATTATTGCTCGATTCACCATTCTCAACAACATTCAAAAACCCTAACCCTTCGTGATGTCATTCCCCAAACCTTCACAAATATCATTTGTATGCTTGGATACACAATCATACTAAACATTAGATTGTGTTGCTTTTTCAGCCTACATCACTCTCACGGTTGTGCCTCGAGTTAAGCCCTTCAGTATCCCTGAAGGTGAGCAGTGCTACTTAAGCGAGGTGACAACACGTTTTGAAGAGTGCAGCGTGTTCTACAAGTTCTACGAGGATATCTTTGTCTCAAGGCGAGATAAGTGCAGCGAGGTAAACAGCGACAGCGAGGATTCTGAGATAGAATCGAGATAGTATTTCGACGATTTACAGCAGAAGGTAACGAGAACGTTGCTTAAGGAAAGAAGAGAAAAGAACACACAAACGACAAAACTCCTCCGCTTATATACCCCGCTTTCCCGTCGCACAAACAACAATCCGACAATAACCGAAACACAACCGAACAACAAAGCCATTATAACTGAGTAACCTTTTTGCTACTACCAACAACTTTATCCTAACCCGTTACTCGATCCCATCCGTGAAAATCACCTACAACTTTGTTGTTGTATGAATAGTGTTGGACATCGTACATTTTGCACCAGATCGCTTCTTATTCTTTCTTTTTGCTCTGAATCAGCTGATTCACCTCATTCTTAGTTTGAGCTATCAACTCTCACCATGTGCCTTTCTGCATTCAATTTCCTATTTTAGCCCGTGGCAAGTTATTTCCTGCTCGATTAAACCTGTTTGGTATGTAGTACGTGTGATCTTAGAGCAGTTGTTAAGCTCAATTGCACAGACTTCTTTGATATCTGTACAGAATCGGCATAATTTTTGGTTTCTCTTGCTTTCGCTTATTGCTTCTCTTTTGGTGTGTATGTTATAATTAGTTCCTGTGTTATAGCTTTGGACATGACGTGTTAAATACCCCATGATTCCCACCTGGGTTTTCATTCTCCGCTTTCTTCTTCTTCTTTCAAACATTTGGGGTTTACTTCAGTCACCCTTACCTTTACCAACTCACACTTTTGGTAAAACATTTTTCACACAGTATCAATTGTAAGTATTATTTCCACATGCCTATTTATTATTCTTTCGTTGGCAGAATCTCCTCAATTTCTGGTGTGGGTGGATTCAAATCGGCAAAAGTCCTTCATCATGATGCAGATGGTGCATCCCGTGAGGTGTCTGTGAAGTACTACCAAAACACCGACAACACTCTCTATCCTGATCGAGTATACCTATTTTATGGCACTGTTATCTTTTTCGCTGGAAACACTCCAAAGGTTGGCTACCATCTATCATCCTTTTGTATGCCTCATACTTTTTGATTATGCTAATAACACAAGTAGTACTCATTGATCCGTAATGTCGAGCTTATGAACAACGCACCTGCAGACAAATTTATTTCCAATGATCCCTTCTGTACATCAACTGTCACTATGCTCTCGGATCTTGAAGATATGCCCAATACAACGTATTCTCACTTTCAAGGTCAGATGTATCAGTATAATAGTGAGGCTAAAGAAGATGTGCTGGTAATAGCTTAAATTATTCCACCCGTTAAAACAAATTTGACAAAGCTAATTTGAATCCTGTAGTGCGCTCTCACCTTTTTGATTGACACCAAAGTCCTATTGTTCGCAAAGTTGGTTAAATATTTGCATTCGGGGAAAGTACTGGATATAGCTTTCAGGTATATTTATGAGAGTGATATAGATAGAGGTAAGATCACATCAATTACTCAACACCAATTTTTTAGCTCTCAATTTACTAAATATTTGACATTATAGCATATGGGATAACTCACGCTATAAATTTCTCACATGGTGGTGTTCCCAAAGATGACAAAGCCTCCATATTCCAAACTCCGAAGTCCAAACGCAAGGTTTTATTGGGCCCAGTCAATACCTCGCCAAGTTCAATGAAGATAATTAAGCCAGATCCAGACAGTGGTCCTGCAACACCTACAAAATCGGGAGTGTCTTCAAGCACAATACCAGGATCGCCAGGTCAGTTTCGCATATAACAAGTATTGTGGATTTTAATACTCACAACTCCTATTTGTAGGGCCCATTCGAGCTAAGCTGAACTTTGGACGAGATGCTGATAGAAGCAATCTGTTCAAACGACCGGAAGCAAGAGCGAGTCGTACTCCTTTTCATAGTCCAGAGCGTTCCGATGATCAGCCATTACCTATGGAAACTATTGATATGGTTGAGTCTTCTTCGGACGAGGATGAATTGTCTGCTGCAGTGTCCATCCAGTCTTCAAAGTCTAAACGTGGTGGTAAAGGACAAGGGAAAGGAAAGGATAAAATGTAACAATAGAAGGATTGGATACTGTATCTTTTTTTTATATTTTTTATATTTTCAATTTTGTCATGGTGGAATAATATGAGGGCTTTACTGATAGAGAAACTCAGTAAACCAAAATGTCAATTCGCTTTCGCTCATATGTCCCTCATCGTACAACTAGCAACCAATTAGCAGGTGATATGACGAATATATCACAATCCATTGCATTGACAGCTGTACCATCAGATGATATCCTGATGGATTCTGGTGGCCTGTTTTCTACTTTTAGTTTTGTTCAACATAGTAATCAACAATCTCGCCAATACGCAGAGTCTACCAGTAATAGAAGACCACGATTGGACAACACTGGAAAGGAATCCTCACCAAAAACCAACATCCACAGCTCCATCCAAAGCATCTTTAGCCCTGATGTACCTTTTCAACGACTTCTTTCTAGGTTTCGAACCACTTATGACACATATTTCCCTGACTGTCCATGTTCTTTTTGTGGCATATTGATGCTTCCACGTCACGTCAACTGGATCAATAAGGATAATAACAAAATTTATCCTCTTGTAGCTGTTTTAGGCTTTTCAGTATCCGAGAGAATGAAAAGTGGATCACCACAAATCGCTGTCTGTACTCATTGCAAGACAACTCCCAGGGAACCACCAGCTGCAGGCCCATGGCCTGATGTTCTTATCAGTTTGTCTCAACGCTCTAGGATTTTCCTAAGTCCTGTTTCTCTGCAGACAAGCTTGGGCCGCACACAAAGTCACTCTCAGACAATTAATCCTTATGCTACCTACCGCACTGTCACTGGTAAGATTTCCATCTCGTGTTCCAAATACATTGAGTGCTGAAATTAGGTAGGGAAGATGTCATTATCGAATAATGAACGTGCTGTTGCATTGTTTAGTGGCTGTATTGGTGCATTTTTGGAAAGTTCCAATAACTCGGTTGATCAAGGTCATGATATTGAACATCTGCAACACTGCCGTGACTGGCTATTAGCAAACAATCCACTATATCACAGATATGATGTTCGTACTCACTTGCAACGTCATCCAGTTCCCACTGCTTCTATCTCATCATTAGCTCCACCAGAAGAGTCACGTCCAATGAATCGTCCAGATCTTGTCCTCCATCCCTTTGACTATACATCAGCAACAGCAAACGAAGATCATCGTGGATTCAGACTGCCTGTTGGATCTTTACCAGGTCCATCTTCAAGCCCTGAACATCATCATATAGGTCTCACACGATCTGATCCTGCCTTAGAACCTCTTTTGTTTCCTGTTCTCTATCCATGGGGTCAGGGTCACTGGCAGTTGGCTTCTCGACAAGAAAGGATCCCTTATCACAACACTCGGTTGGTGGACACCAAGACAAAGTTAAACTCCATTGTTTCACATTATCGGGATGACCACTACTGGCCTGCATGGACTTACATGGAAATTGAAGCCTCTCGCATCTTCCAAAATAATTGCAGATTAATCAAAGGCCAAGCTCAACGATCAGCAGATCAACGATATACTGCTTCTCAACTACTCCAACCCAGTCAATATGGTTCTTGGTCCATCCTCAACGAAGAACTCACTACCACGATTCCCAAGTTTATTCGAACTGGTGATACCTTTTTTAGTACTGCTGAGGCCAAGATTCGTTGTATGCTTCAAACATTTGGGGTTCCAACACTATTTGTCACAACAACCTTCTCAGAACGTTGGCCAAAGTATCAGCAAATTCTCCTTCAAACTGGCAACCATGATACCTTACCCTCCAATCGCCCATGGGATGCTATTCAATACTACTATGAACGTTGGCACTGGATCAAAACAACCTATTTTTGTGGATCAACTGTCTCAGGCTTTGGTCAGTTGCGGGAGTTGGTGGAACGTCATGAATTTCAACTGCGTGGTGCTATTCACACTCATTCACTTCTTTGGACAGAATTTGATCAATCAGAGTTAATTGGCAAAGCCTTTATCCGTGCAGATATTCCTGATCCAGAAATGGAATCTGAGTTGTATGAGCTGGTCTTGATGCATCAAATACATCACTGCCATATCCATCTTTGTGGGCGTGATGATACAATGACAGGCCCATGCCGTAAAGGCTTTCCTGCAGAATTGTCACCAATCACGTTCCAAAAGCCAGGAGAAGTCAGATACACATACCGCAGGCTGACTGAAGCTGATCAGTATGTTGTTCCGTACTGCCCACAACTTCTTCTCCTGTGGCAGGCTCATTGCAATGTCCAGTACTGCACTTCCGGAGGTCTGGCAAAATACATTTCAAAGTATGTCACAAAAGCTGAACCAAAATCTTTGGTTGATATCAGGAGTGAGAATCATACCACATCACATCTTCTTTCCCGTAGGATGGGTTCAATGGAGTGCATGGTTTTGTTATTGAGCTTTCCCATCTTTCAAATGTCGAGTGGCTGTTTGTATCTTCCAACCTCTATTCCTGCTGAACGAACATCAGTTGTCAAACCTGCTTGGCTTCTCGAACAGCAAGCTGACGATGACACACCCTACTATCCCGATGCATTAGAAAAGTATTTTGCTCGACCAGCACATCCCATGTTTGAGAGACTTACATATTTCCACTATCATTCTTATTATAAGCTGGAACGGAGAAAAAGGAGAAGTCAAGGCAATTATTGGCCTGACAAGAATGGAAACTTTGTATATGCCCGTAAAAAGGTAAAGTTGTGTCAAAGGTTTGCTTGGATATTTGTTAACATGGAATATAGCCTGTCCTGATCCGTACTGTTCATCGTCGCTTAGCTGATGGTGATTCATTCTTTTTCGTCAAACTTCTTCAACTGAAGCCATAGAGATCTGACGAAGAGATCTTTAGTAACAGCAACTTCACTACTTACAAAGATCACATGTTAGCTCAGTTTCCAAATCTCTATCATGATTTGATGTCAACATACCAGTCAGGAATCCATTAACATTCACTTCAGCAAGCAGATATTTACCTGGAGCTCCTTGATACGATTGTCGATGGTCATTGCGTATCTGTGAAGTCAGTAATTCAAGACCAGTTAATTATGATGCAACGTTCTCCACTCCCAGTCCCCAACTCAATGGCAATATTTGATCTTCGTGGAGATCAATACACGGCATACTGTAACATTACTCAAGCAGTAGCTCAAGCTCGCTTAGGCAGCCCTGGAGTGAAATTGTTTATTACTGGCCCTGCAGGTACTGGCAAGTCCTATTTGCTTCGTGCCTTACAGCAATGGTTTTCAAGTCAGCGTATGGAGTTCCTGTTACTGGCACCTACTGGAATAGCTGCCAACAACATAAATGGTCAAACGATTCACTGTGCCCTTCACATTGGTGGTCATGGAGATGGTGGTGGACTGAAATCGAACATCTTTCAGTCAACGGAAAAGCTTCACCAACTCAAAAAAGTCAGGGTTCTGATTATTGATGAGATATCCATGGTTAACTCTGACCTATTTGAATTCATATCCTCTCTCTTTGCTCGCCTTCACAACAATATCAAGCCTTTTGGTAACCTCCATGTATTGTGTTTGGGCGATTTGTTGCAATTGCCTCCTGTCACCGGAAAGAAGATTTTCTTTTCACCAATATGGAGGCTTTTCAGTCCAATATTTCTGCGGGAATCAATGCGTCAACGTGAGGATCCTGCCTTTTTTAACCTATTAAACGATCTGCACTTTGGCAACATCAGTCCTGCCAGCAGTGAAATAATTCAACAAAAAGTTCAAGCCTTTCACGCCCCTGCAAAAACCTACCTAACAACTTATTTGGTCTCTTTTCGCCAAACAGCCAACAAAATCAACAATCTTCTTCTTGATACCCTACCTGACACTATGAGACATGTCTTCCATGCAATTGATCGAGAGGAAGGACAACTTCTATCAAAGGAATCACATGAACGTACCTTCAAAAAAGGTACCAACTATCCTGTGGAGGTTGTCTGTGTACTTGGAGCAAAAGTAATGTTTTTAAATAACACATTACTCTCTGTTGGAGTATCCAATGGGACCTGTGGGGTGATTGTTGCCATTCGAGAAGAAAGACTACCGACTGTAGCATTCCCTACTATTGAGGGTATACGGGTAAGATGAAAATATGCATTGTTTAGTAAACAGTCAGTAACTAACATGCAATGTAGATGGTGGAAATACAACTTGATACAGTCCACTTTCGCAGTTATGGAATCCTATATTCCAGGTCTCAGTTGCCAATTCAAAATGCTTTCACACTCACGATCCACAAAACACAAGGGCTCTCCTTGAACAATATTAGCGTTGCATTAGATCAAACCCTTTTTAGTGCTGGTCAGGCGTATACTGCATTAAGTAGGGCCAAACACTGGGAAGATGTCAGTATCTCCTGTTTTGATCCATTAGCAGTAAAATTTGACATTGAGGCTGTGAAAGAATATGAGAGATTGGCGGTGTTGGTATCATAAGTCATAGTAGTGTGTTTAGTGCTGGTGCCAATTGTCGTGAATATTTGATGTTGAAAAAATTAAGAGATCAAGAAGTGGAAAGTAGATGGTTATACTGTAGCTAATTAGTGGTAACGAGGAAAATAAGGTCAGGAGAGTTTAATAAACTAAGGGGTAATTAGTCTCAAGAGAATGGTAAATTGTTCTGGGACTCTTAAAATGATTGTGGTGGTAACAAGGTAACAGCCTCAAAGAAAGTAGAAGGACAGTATTTAGCAACGAGGAAGTAAATAGTAGTAGCCAGGATGTTGCATGTGGCAGTTGAAAAATTTGTAGTAAGGTAAAACCATGCAGATAATGCTGTTTGATGTTATTGCTAAAACATTGTTAACAGTAATCG
The DNA here is from genome assembly GCA_038503075.1 of Gyromitra esculenta. Classification (NCBI taxonomy): domain Eukaryota; kingdom Fungi; phylum Ascomycota; class Pezizomycetes; order Pezizales; family Discinaceae; genus Gyromitra; species Gyromitra esculenta. The sequence continues at coordinate 932,432 of JBCAML010000008.1, read as the reverse complement.
TAATTATATTAGTAGTAGTAGTTGGAGATATAGAACACTAGCATAAAAGATATTCATTTTCTTGATCGTTAGTAGAGTAAACCTGCTCAAACAGCATCTAAATATAGAGGGTTAGTACTTACTGCCTAGTGCCATGCAATATAACACACAAATGACCTGTTAACATTCCATATGGTAAAGACACTCAACTCGTAAATCACACATGAATACAAAGAAAATCCACTAATTATTACATCTTGGCTTTTCCTGCCTCATACCCTTTTGCCTTCCCCTCTTTGCTTCTCGTAGCTCAGCTCTATGACTCTTTCTATGCTTTTTTTTCTTTGCCAATCCTTTTTCCATTCTCTTTTTCCCTTTACTCTTACCGTACTTTTGATTTCCTACCTTTTCATTGTATCAATCAAGTTTGTCAAAATTGCCTTTCGCAGTAAAAAGATCAATAGAGTTCCTTGTCCCCTCTGTGATCTCTGTCACCTTGTGAGCAATTAGAGTTCCCAAAAACATAAAGCATTCACCAACGCCAACCTGAATCTTCATTTTCAGTTGCCATAAAACCAAATCTCCACCTTTGAATCCTGTCCCATATGGTGCCATTGCATTAAAACAAGTAGGCAGGTCCATCCAATCCTGATGTGTAGCTGATACATCACCTTGCTGCCCTCTATTGATACAAACCCCATGCCAGACACCTGCAGCAGGTGTTAATGCCTTCCCCGCTTTGGTTTTGTATGTTGCCATATGTTTAACAACAGGGCCTGTGAACTTCACCCATTGTTCTGGTGCTTGCATTCTCAGTTTGTAGGAGATTGCCTCAAATAGTTCCTGATTTTCCTTCAACCATTTATCAGCAATAGGCTGATCCCTTTTTGTCTCTGCTGTCTCCATCATTCTCTTATTGTAATGAGCCCACACACCATAATGCCTTGTGTTGTATACACCTCGTGCAAGTGGATCTCCACCCCTCCCCCTTTTCCTGGTAGTGCGATCAGGCAGCAATGCATAAGATTCTGTCAAAGTTTGCACCTGTGATTTTGCAAGCTTGAATCTGTATCCCAATAAAACTCCTTCCTGATCACAGACTTCCAAATCTCCCATGCTAGAAGGGTAGAATGTAAAGGTATGAATGGCTTCTGTGTGCTCTGTGATGCTTGCCATCAACTTTTGTTCTCCATGATACCTTTCTTTCAAAAGTGTGTAGGAAATTGGAGAGCGAACAACAAAAATATTTTGGATCGCTTTCCATGACTGGTAGATGGTAGTAACTTCTGTCTCAACAGTGCTGCCCTTAGGAATTTGATATGGAAAGTTGCTGTATTTGAATGCTTTGCTGTCCATCAAGTGACGGATTCTGGATAGTGTATCATTCGAAGCGGAAGCGGAAAGGGATTTGGAAGCAGAGGCGGAGGCGGAAGCGGAGGCGGAAGTGGAAGCTATAGAAGCGGAAGCGGAAGCGGAAGCGGAAGCGGAAGTGGAAGCGGGGGTGGAAGTGGAAGCGGAAGCGGAAAAAGGCATTTTAAATCTATTGGTCTCCTGTCAGCTTAATGCTGACGGTTGAATGCGGTATTGATGAGTAGCGAGTTTTTGCATGTTTGCCTCCTGCGCGAGGGTTCTTTTGCATGTTTGCCTCCTGCGAGAGGGTTCTTTGCCTTATCCTTGTGCACAGGAATTTTACCCTCTTTATTGAGCAGCGAGAAGTGGGGCTGGAAAGCCTTACACCCAGGGGGACCGTATTGCCACGCGTCACCGTCAAAAATTGACGTTGTAGTAGCCAGGTCCCTGACCAACAGTACGTATACCATTGGCGCGGTCATAGGAATTCTCAACTAGCTTGCTACACAAAGAACGCGAATGGAACTAGTACCAAGGCCGAAGCCAAAGCCATACAGGGACAGGGACAGGGACAGGAACGAGGTTGCAAGCGAAGAAACTGACAGGAGAACGTTAAACGAACCTTGAAGTATAATAAAAGCAGCTGGTAGGCAGAGAATAGAAGGCAGGCGGAGCGCGGTAGGCAGGCGGTAGGCAGGCGGAGGGTGGTAGGCAGGCGGAGGGTGGTAGGCAGGCAGGCTGAGAGTCGTTTGGTGGGAACTGTAGGGTTAAGGTTTTGGGGTGGGCTGCTCAACCAGAGTGCTTGGGCGGGGACTGCTTGGGCGGAGGCTGCTTGGGCGGAGGCTGCTGGGGCGGGAGCTGCTTGGGCGGGGGGAAGCTGGCAGTCAAGAGCTGCTCGGGCGAGGGCTGCTAGGGCGGGGGCTGCTTGGGCGGGGGGAAGCTGGCAGTTGAGAGCTGCTTGGGCGAGGGCTGCTAGGGTGGGGGCTGCTTGGGCGGAGGCTGCTTGGGCGGGGGCTGTTAGAGAAGAGCTTGAGGCATAGGAGAAAAGCTTTGGATCGAGAGTTGATGGGCGGGCATAAGATGTGGTGATGTATAGGCGAGGTGTTGACTTCGTTAGGGGTGGCTGGAGCAAACAGAAAATCGAAGGACGGGTAACACGCCAAGGATAGTTACCCTGCCCTGGCCCAGCGGTCCCACAAATAGGGTATCAAAAACTAGTTCACACTATACAAATATGGCATTGCTGCCAACAAAGGGTTTACCGCATCATACCTTGCTCTGCTAGCGAAACATTTTCATGTGGACTTTTTGTGAACCCTATTCCTGCGGAGCTGAAATGGTTCACATTATTCCCTGGTGCACAATCAGTTATTTCATTTGTGACAGTTGTCGCAACCCAGGTTGTGAATTTTTTCTGATTTAAATTGAAATGGAAACCTTCCTAAAGACAAGGACTCTAAAGTGTAGCTGTGTGCATGTATGTGTGTGTGTATAGGATAAAGATAAATGCTTCAACAGAATGTTGTAGCTTGCCAAACTTAATATAAATAAGGTTTTGCTTCTCAGGTAACTCGCGATTGCTACTATTGTGGGAAGATGAGGATTCTTTTAGAACGGTACTACCATTAGTTAGATGTCATAATCCGTATTATCTTAGTCATGTGCCGTCATTGAACCTAGTAGACAGCTGGAGCCCGGCACTGCAGGGTAACAGCTGGGAGCCAGTTACCTTACTTTAGTTGGTGAAGTGGAGTATGGCACAGGGTCGCTCCCATGTGCCACACCACCACTGCATGAGGCATATGACCTACAAAGTAACACCAGGAGGGATTCTGCCGATGGGCAACCACTACTGGTGCAAGACTTGGATGGTGGAGACTCTCTTCCATAGGACAAGAACTCTAGGTACGTGACTAGCTGGTGATAACATTGCAGAGACTCATGACAGCCGGATTGGATAGCGCTTGGGGTTACTAGTACCGCTCAGTAAGAACAACTGACATAGCTGGCGCACTGCACCTGGCGCAAGCGATCCAGTACAAGCCAACACATGTAAAGGGCTCAGAAGAAGTCTCTAGACAGTTCTATCAGGTGCTACTAGTCCCATTGTGACAGCAAAGTCATCCTGATCCATATTATTGGTGAAGGGGGGACATGGGCTAAAAAAGCACGTCCAGGAGGGTAAAAGTAACCCCCGGGTCCTCAAGCCAAACAGTCCGGCAGAAAGTGGCCCGGAGGGTATATGAGGGAGCTCCTGTGAAAAGATGAAGTCAATTGGACAAGTATTGGCTGAGTTATGAGCCCCCGAAGTTGGCTGCTTGGTATGTCGCCCTGACTCCTGCCAATCGCCTTGGAGTGATGACAGGTCCCCAGGCTGAAGGCAGAGAGGTGAGGAAACTGTGGAAGTGGATCCTTCTGCCGATGCAGTATTCTGCAGCAGGCTCTGTCGCTTGGAATGTTTGCGTAATCCTCAGGCTTGAGTCTACCATGCGGTATGACCAGCCGTCGGAGATAAGCGTTCTCTCAGCGACGGAATGTAAACCTGCCTGAGTAGAACCTGAGTGAAGTAAGTACCGGTTGGTTCAAGGCCATGGGTCTGGATTACTAGTATAAAAGTATCAAGATCCATCTGTAAAATGAATTATTTCCTCCCTCAGCTCAAGGAGGATCGGAATCATTGGGAGGCATGGGAGACTCCTGGAGAATATGTGCCTACCTGGAGGAGCATACAGCGACCCACTTCCTCCAAGAGACTCCAGGTGGCCCAGGCACCCTCTCCTGGAGTCTCCTGGAGAGCTTGCCTGCTTCTTCATGTGTCTCCTCGAGATCTTGCTGCCTCCTCTGGGACGCCTCCAGGAGCTTCATGGAGAGGGTCACAAAGTGTGATATTCAAGGCTGATTCAGGTCCGTCACGCTGTCATGTTGCTTATTTGGGATAGTAGAGTTTTCTCGTTTCGCGAAAATGTTTATTACTAGTCTATATGCTCTATATGCTCTATATGCTCTATATGCTCTATGTACAATGTATATATTCCAATATACCTGATACAGCTCCTCCCACGGATCCTGCCCATCCCATGATCCTGACAGTGTTTGGGGATTTGGGCCTAGTTTATATAGCGCGATCCTAGACGAGCGCAAGGGGGTAGGGAGGCGTCTATATGGCAAGCAGCAAGCTGTTAGTATAGGAGCACTCTAGGCGGGCTCTAGGGGTGTCAGGGGCTTTCACGGATAAGAATCGGGTAGCGGACTAGGATGGTTGTGGAAGTTACGAAGGGTTTTCTTTGAGTATAATGGCCTTGTCTTTCGGTTATGTTTCGGCTGTTGCCAGCTGGCTGTTTGTGTTACGAGAAAGTGGGGTATTTAAACGGAGGATTTTGGTCGCTTGTGTTCTCTTTCTCTTTCTTCCTTAAGCAACGTTCTCGTTACCTTCTGCTGTAAAGTCGTCGAAATACTATCTCGATTCTATCTCAGAATCTTCGCTGTCGCTGTCTCCCTCGCTGCACTTATCTCGCCTTGAGATAAAGATATCCTCGTAGAACTTGTAGAACACGTCGCACTCTTCAAAACGTGTTGTCACCTCGCTTAAGTAGCACTGCTCACCTTCAGGGATACTGAAGGGCTTAATCCGAGGCACAACCGTGAGATTACGTTGCTTCCAACATCTACACCTTCTACCACCCAATCCATACAGAACCTCCCAACGTTACCATGGAAGGAGCCGCCGTCGCTGCGAAACGATTCCCCACCAGGGAAGCCTTCGCCCAAGCCTACAGAGAAGACCCCGCCGAACTCTACAACGAGCTCAGGGACCTAAACCAAGCCCTGGAAGACCAAATCAATGTCCTCCAGGAAAGCGAACGAGAGAATGAGGTCAAACTCAACACATCTCGTATTCAAACCGACAATGCCCTCCGCCATGCCGCAGAACAGGACCAACGGATCCTAGAAACCGCTAATCTCATCGCCCGACTACGGCAGGAACGAAATGAGGCTCGAGTCGCCATCCAAGCGCCCCCCGCTCCTCCCAATCTAAGCGCCACCCCACCTCCAACAACAAACTCCCACCGCTCGGAAAGAATGCCAGATCCAGAAAAGTTTGATAGATCCAGAACCAAGCTCCCCGGCTTCATCCTCCAATTACGGTCCAAGCTAACCGTCAACCGAGACCGTTTCGCAAACGAAACCATGATGATCCTCTACACTATTAACCGTTTGGAAGGAGCAGCTCTGGAACAAGTTCGTCACACGGTTCTCCCTTCCGGCCTCACCACTTGGACCAGTGCAGAACAACTCATTGCCGCCCTGGAAACCGCTTTCGGAGATCCAGACCCAACAGGCACCGCTCGACGAGAACTTCACCAACTCCGCCAGGGAAAACGTGACTTTTCGGCGTATCTAGCCGACTTCCAAAGAATCATGGGACAACTCAATTTCGATGAGAACTCGAAAATGGACGCCCTAGAACATGGCATGTCTGAAGAACTGAAAGAAGCCATGGTGTTCGCTCCCATTGCCCCCGCCACTCTACCGGAAATGATCCTCACCCTCACCCGTTTAGACAACCGTATCCGAGCTCGTAAGGCAGAGAAACGAGGAAACACCCGTGAGAATATGGGTCAATTCAACGCTCCCGCTGCCTTCACTCCCGCTTCCTCCTTTACCCCAGGAGGATTAGCCCCGATGGACCTATCTTTTGGCCGTACTAGCAATATCTCTCGCCCCCCGCAGGACCAACGGTATACAATGGTTAACGGAAGAAGGAAGCTCTCGGAGGAAGAAAAACAGTGGCGTCGCACCACTGGGAAATGCATGTTTTGCGCCGCCCCTGACCATTCGTATGCCAACTGCCCCTCCGCTCCTAAGAAACCTACTATGAGGGGAGCCCTTACCGCACCGCCCGCCATTCGTACGCCCCCCGCTTCTTCGCTCCCACCGCCCCCTCTCCCTCCTCAGTTTTTCGCGCTAGAATCAGCAGACTCTTCCAACGAGTCTTTAAACTAGTCCAACCAAGGCTGATCAGTGACCCTGCCTTGGTTCCCATTTCCTTACCTTTGTTGGCTTTTTCTATTTCGGGTTTTTCAGTGTCGGATACATGCGTGGAGGAACAATTGGATGGGGAACATTTTGTTGTATCTTGTAACATTTCCCATAACAATAAAATTATCAAAACTCACGCACTATTGGACACTGGAGCCTCGGGATTTGCCTTCATTGATAAGGACTTTGCGAGTCACCACTCCCTACCTCTCCTACCCCTAAAAACCCCTCGGCAACTTGAAGTAATAGATGGCCGTCCAGTTTCGTCAGGAGACATCACCCATATTACTAATATCAACCTCTCCATCCAACAACACCAGGAACAAGCCCCCTGTTTCGTCACCCGACTTGGACACTACCCCCTCGTTCTAGGAATTCCATGGATGAATTATCACGATGTCCAAATCCACTTCGCCCAAAAATGCATTGAGTTTAATTCTAAACTCTGCACCACCCATTGTACCCCCCATTTCGCCACCATAACCGCCTCCTCGATTGTAGCCCCCAAGCTAAATCTATCCTTTATCAACGCCGCTAGTTTCAGAACTCTCACCCGAAAACATTCCTCCCAAGCCTATGCAATGTCACTGTACGAAATTAACAAAATCATCGATGACAAGACAACCAAGGAGGAATGGAGAACGAGAATCCCTACGGAATATCACGACTTTCTGGATATGTTCGATAAGAAGAAAGCCCAAGGATTACCCCCACGCCGCTCGTATGACCACAAGATACAACTGATGGAAGGAAAAGATGCCCCTTTCGGACCCCTCTATGGAATGTCCCGAGAAGAGCTTATTGTCTTGAAGAAGTATATTGAAGACAATCTTGAGAAGGGATTCATTCGGGCTAGTTCCTCTCCAGCCGGATCCCCCGTCCTATTTGTCAAAAAAGCTGACGGTTCCCTACGACTCTGTGTGGACTACCGAGGCCTTAATGCTATTACCGTTAAGGATCGCTATACCTCTCCCCTCATCCGCGAAACCCTGGACCGACTTGCAAAGGCACAATGGTATACCAAATTAGACCTCCGTGACGGTTACCACCAAGTACGCATTGCCGAGGGAGATGAGTGGAAGACAGCCTTTCGCACCCGCTACGGCTTATATGAATACCAAGTCATGCCGTTCGGCTTGACCAACGCCCCGGGAACTTTCCAACGATTCGTTAATGATTGCCTCACCGAGTACCTGGATATTTTTTGTACAGCCTACCTCGATGATATCCTAATCTATAGTGATACCTTCACGGAGCATCAGGTCCATGTACGAAAGGTACTTCAGACACTCAAGAACAACCATATCTTGCTCAAACCGGAAAAATGCGAATTCGAGGTACAGACGACCAAGTACCTAGGTCTCATTCTTACCCCCGACGGCATCAAGATGGACGAAGAGAAACTAAAAGCAGTACGGGAATGGGGTACCCCTAAAAGCGTCAAAGACGTACAAGCTTTTCTAGGCTTTGCTAATTTTTACCGTCGTTTTATTCTCGGTTTTTCCAAGCTGGCCTCCCCTCTCACGGCCCTAACAAAAAAAGGTATTATTTTCGAATGGACAGTAGAAGCGGATATTGCCTTCGAGAACCTAAAACATGCCTTCACCACCGCTCCAATCCTCATCCACTTTGATCCTGACAAGAAAATCATTGTGGAAACCGACGCCTCCGACTTCGTATCCGGAGGAGTGCTGTCTCAATACGATGACGCTGGAGTTCTACACCCAGTCGCATTCTTCTCAAAAAAGCATTCACCTGCTGAATGCAATTATGAAATTTATGACAAAGAACTGCTAGCGATCATCCGAGTATTCGAAGAATGGCACCCGGAACTCGAAGGTTCCAAACACCCCATTGACGTAATTAGTGACCATAAAAATCTCGAATATTTTATGAGTACGAAACAGCTAAATCGACGTCAAGCACGATGGGCCGAATATCTTTCCCGCTTTGACTTTGTAATTACCTATCGCCCAGGCAGTCAAGGAGGAAAACCAGACGCATTGACCAGAAGATCAGGAGATCTTCCCAAGGAAGGGGATGAACGGTTGGCACACCAAAGCCAAGTGGTATTAAAGAAGGAAAATGTGGACCCTAAGCTAAGTTTGTTGTCGGCTTCTTTGTCAAATGAAGCCGCTGAACTGGACGCTCCCCTACAAAAACTCTTCCAAAACGGATTGGTTACTGACAAATTTCCGGAGAGAATACTTTTAGCGTTAAGGAATAAAGATCAACAATCAAAGGAGATCACCTTAAGCGAGTGTACCAACGAAAACGGAAGACTATGCTACCGAGGACGTATTTATGTTCCAGACTTCGACCCTCTACGCCTAGAACTCATCAAAAGGCACCATGATGTACCAGCCGCAGGCCACCCAGGAAGAGATAAAACATTTGAACTCCTGGATAGAAACTTCTATTGGCCCAAGATGAGGGAATCAGTCGCTCGTTACGTACGGAACTGTCATATCTGTCAGAAAGCTAAACCAGTCACTCAACGTACCTCAGGAGTACTCCGCCCGTTACCTATCCCGCAACGACCCTGGCAGGAAATCTCGATGGACTTTGTTACAGGCCTTCCCGAGTCTAATGGTTATGATGCGATCATGGTAATTGTTGACAGGTTATCGAAAATGCGACACCTTATTCCATGTAATACTACTGTTAATTCACGGGATGTCGCTGATCTTTACCTGCAACATGTCTGGAAACTGCATGGCCTACCTACGCATATTACCTCCGATCGGGGCACCCAATTTACGGCCCACTTCTGGAAAGAGCTTTGTCAACGTCTCGGGATACAAGCTCGAATGTCTACTGCCTTCCATCCAGAAACGGACGGGCAAACAGAAAGACTAAATGCGGTAATGGAACAATACCTCCGATCCTATGTGACCTATCAACAAGAGGACTGGAACAGATGGCTACCAATGGCAGAATTCTCCGCAAATAATCAAGAATCGGCGAGTACAAAAGTATCACCCTTCCTTGCCAATTACGGTTATCACCCTCGCTTCGATACCGCCCTTATTCCCCCGATTAATACCCCTCAAAGTCAAGATGCCACTGCCTTTGCAAGCAGGATGCAGGAATTGTACGACTACCTTAGGACCCAGATCAGAACCGCTCAGGATATCCAGGAAACGGCGACAAATAAACATCGGACACCCGCCCCAGCATACCAAATCCAAGACCAAGTCTTCGTGTCGATGAAGAACATTAGGACAAATCGTAACGCTCGAAAACTGGACTGGAAATGGATGGGTCCCTATGCAGTGAAAAGGATTATTTCCCCCTTCGCTTATGAAATAGATCTCCCCTCATCGGTCAAATACCATCCTGTTTTTCACGTTTCCCTTCTTAAGCCTGCTCCTAATGATGCCCTCCCGGGACAAATTATTCCTCCTCCAGCCCCTATTACTGTTAACGAGCAAGAGGAATACTATATTGAAAAAATCCTCGACCAACGCAACCACCGAGGACAACTTCAATACCTTGTAGAATGGACTGGATATGCTCACCCGACATGGGAACCGGCTGAAGATCTGCAGGATACGTCTGCCCTTGATACATTCCTCGCCGAAACGACTATCGCTCCTTCTAAGGTTCGCAGGAGCTCACGCTTGAAGGGGGGAGCTACTTTCACGGATAAGAATCGGGTAACGGACTAGGATGGTTGTGGAAGTTACGAAGGGTTTTCTTTGAGTATAATGGCCTTGTCTTTCGGTTATGTTTCGGCTGTTGCCAGCTGGCTGTTTGTGTTACGAGAAAGTGGGGTATTTAAACGGAGGATTTTGGTCGCTTGTGTTCTCTTTCTCTTTCTTCCTTAAGCAACGTTCTCGTTACCTTCTGCTGTAAAGTCGTCGAAATACTATCTCGATTCTATCTCAGAATCTTCGCTGTCGCTGTCTCCCTCGCTGCACTTATCTCGCCTTGAGATAAAGATATCCTCGTAGAACTTGTAGAACACGTCGCACTCTTCAAAACGTGTTGTCACCTCGCTTAAGTAGCACTGCTCACCTTCAGGGATACTGAAGGGCTTAACCCGAGGCACAACCGTGAGAGGGGCGCGTCTCTATGTTTCACGGAGGGAATTGAATGATAGACTAGGATATGTTGAATGGTTGTTGGGTTACAGGGACGGTTGTACAATTCCTTTGTTATTCGGCTATTTGTCTGTTGTAAGTCTTGGTAAGGGAAAGCGGGGTATTTAAGTGAAGGATTTCGGTTACTTTTGTTGTTCTTTTTTCTTTTTTCTTAAGCAACGTTCTCGTTTACCTTCTCCTGTATTAATTTGAATACTATCACGGTTCTACCTCAGTCTTATGGTCGTGTCTTCTCTTGAGTTCTTCGGTATCCCCTAAGATGAGCAGTGCTACTCAAAATAGGAAACAACACGTTCGAGGAGTGCGGAGTTTCTACAAGTTCTATAGTGCTGTCTAACTCAAGGCGAGTTAAGTGTAGCGACGAGGACAGCGACAGTGAGGGTTCTGAGGTAGAATTAAAGTAATATTGAATAATACAGGTAGAAGTGAAACGAGAACGTTGCTTAAAGAAAGAAGAAGAAGAACGAACAAAATCCATCGCTTAAATACCCCGCTTTTCTAGTCAAAATCCAATAGCCGATAACAACCAAAATACAAAGACATTGTCCCTCATAAGACTCAAAACCCATTAGCAACCATTGAACTGAAACCTAACCCTATGTCCAATCCTTAATCCATGAAACTCAGAACCCTCGCTGTTGCTGTTCCCGCCGCTGCACTTAACTCACCTCGAGTTAGACCCCATCGTAGAACTTGTAGAAACCTCGCACTCCTCGAACGTGTTAGCACCTCGTTTAAGTCGCACTGCTCACCTTCAGGGATACTGAAGGGCTTAACGAGGGACTGAACCGTGAGACTATGATAGTTCTCACGGTTCGGTCCCTCGTTAAGCCCTTCAGTATCCCTGAAGGTGAGCAGTGCTACTTAGGTGAGGTACCAACATGTTTGAGGAGTGCAGAGTTTCTACAAGTTCTACAATGGGTATACTTCAAGGCAAAGTATCGGCGATGTTTTACAGCGACAGCAAGGGTTCTGAGGTAGAACCGAGATAGTATTAAAACAGTACAGGTAGAAGTGAAACGAGAACGTTGCTTAGAAAAAGAAGAAGAGAAAGATACAAGAATGACAAAAACCCATCTCTTAAATACCCCGCTTTAATCACCTCATGAGTCATACCCGAACATAACCGAACAACTACAAAGACATTGTTATTCGAACCGAGACCGTTACAACCAATCCAACATCCTTGACCCATTACGCGGTTCCATCCGTGAAAATAGTCAGCATGCTGTTGATACTGGAGCTTCAAGGCAAGCTGGGAGTGTGTCTATATGGCAGGCAGTCGATATAGGACCTCCCTAGAAGCTCTCTAGGGGGGTAGGGAGCACATCTATATGGCAGTCAGCGAGCAGTCGATATAGGAGCTCCCTAGGCGGGCTTTTGGGGGGTAGGGAGGCGTCTCTTTGGCAGGCAGTGAGCTGTCGATATAGGAGCTCCCTAGGCAAGCTCAAAGGGGTTAGGGAGGTGTCTCTTAGGCAGGCAGTGAGCAGTCCATATAGGAGCTCCTAGGCGAGCTCTGGGGGGGTAGGGAGCGCGTCTATATGACAGTCAACGAGGTCTCTATACAACTGTCTATATAGAGGCTTCATTGGCGAGCTTTTGTAAGGGGTGTATATGGCTGCCAACAGAGCTGCTTCCTAGGTGATGTGGACAAGAAAGGAAGAGTGAAGCGGTTGGAGTGAAGGGAGGCATGACTAAATGCTCAAAGTCCCGTGGGTTAGGGGTCTCTAGCGAGGGAATCCCTCCAAGTCCCGTGGGTTAGGGTTTGCCTAAGGCTCTTTAGGCGGGGGGAGCTCTCTTCGAGGACGGGGGATAGGAGGCTTCCCCCGGGAGGAAAAAGCTGCCACAGAGATGTTCCATATTCTCCGGGAGCAAAAAGCTTCTGCAAAGAGGTGCCAAATTCTCCGAGAGGAGAGGTTTGCGCTCCTGCTTCTCCAGGAGGTCAGGGAGGTCAGTAAGGTCCAGGAGGAAAACGTCTCCCGGGGAGACATGCCTGATCTCCAGGAGGCATTAATTATTTTTACTGATGTCACGGCAACCTGTAAATGTAACAGGGGTAGTCCTACGGCTCTATAGTGGGAATAGGTATAGGATGTAACGGATCTACAATACCATTATCTGCAGTGAAGCATAATAGTACCGGGCAAGCAGAGAGGTAGTAAGGATCAGCATGAGTGGTGTAGCTACCACATGCTAGAGGATACCTGCTACCCTGCTGTTCCGATGGAGCGGAACCAGTGAGAATAGCATTAGCTGACAAGCCAATGATATATCTCCGGTAACACCAAACACAGGAAGCTCCTGTAGTGGCGTTCCCAATCCATCTGTGCATGTACCAGCGGCCCAGAGCCATTGACGCGGCAACAGGGAAACTATTAAGTGCAGGACACCTCACATGCAACAGCAGACTGATCAGCGCTGATTCCTGCATCGAGCATAGGCATGGCATGCAGCTGGTGGATCTAGAAGGTCCAACTGGATAGAACAACCAAGGAATGCCGGAGAGCACTGAAGTGATCATTAGCTGAATCCTGAGGTGCCCCGCCAGCAATAGCTTGGCATGTTCTCAGGGTCTTGACGGGCCCCCAGCAGAGTAGAACAGAAAGAGGACGGCGAGTCAGCAGCACTATAAAGATAGTGCATAACCCCGCCGCCTGTGGCTCTTCTTCCCAGTCTCATCAGGCAGAATACTACCAAGTAGAGCCCTTAAGATTATTGAGTACTTTGCACAAAAATACTCTTAACATCTCAACCTGATTTAGTATTTGCAACGGCCGTATTCCTATACCAATCCCCACTACAGAGCAGTAGGACTACCCCCGTTACACCAAGAACCCCCTCACCATCAAAACGGCAGAGAGCTGACACCTCTCCTCCATCACCACCTGTCTTTTCCCACCCCACTAATTGGATTTCTATGATCCAAAATAAGGACAACGGGATCACAGGAGCCCCCATGACTCTCAAGACAGTTAGTCAGTTCCTCACAAAGGCTGACGAACTGAATCTCATCCACTTCACCTCCCTCCTTAACATGATCCAGCATCAACAAAGCAAGGTCACCCTACTGAAAGAGGCTGCTAAGAGTCCAGCACCTCTCCCTGATATGTTTCCAGAGTCACCAACTCTGAGTAAACAAGAGCGCAAGCACCTTCTCACAGTAGGGAAAGCAGCGCCCTCAGCACCACCTGCACCGTCCAGTGCTCCTCCTCCTCCTGCACCTGCTGCTGCATTTCCTGCTCCTCCTGCCCTAAAGCCTTTGCAATGGGCCCAGTTGGCTGCCAGCAAACCCAAGAGAAAACCCCAACCAGCAAAGGCCAAACAGGCTGCAAACGCACCTGCCCCTAAGATTTCATCTTCCTCTCCCTCAACATCTCCCATCATGCGCACTTGTCATTTAATTGTCAAACACGACAGCACTCCCCTTTCTCAAGGGCCACCCATGGGACTCAAAGATAAATTTAACTCTGCCATTGGTTCTATCACCATCTAGTCTGTGGCAATAGACACACATTCCCAAAATGTGTCGTTAACTCTCACGGTTGAGTCCCTCGTTAAGCCTTTCGGTATCCCTGAAGGTGAGCAGTGCGACTTAAGCGAGGTAACAACACGTTCAAAGATTGCAGTGTTTCTACAAGTTCTACTAGAGGTCTATCTCAAGGCGAGATTGAGGCAGCGAAGTAGGCAGCGTCAGCAAGTGTTCTGAGGTAGAACCGAGGTAGTATTCTAACAGGTACAGCAGAAGGTAAATGAGAATGTTGCTTAAGGAAAGAAAGGAAAAGTACAACAATTAACGAAAACCCAGCCCTTAAATACCCCGCTTTTTTCTTTACTCTGACACATGACCGAAACATAACTGAAACAACAAAGACATTATACAAAGTGAACTATACGCGACATCTTCAAATCCATCCCTGTCCGTTATCCGTTTTGATCCATGAAATTAATGGTCATGAACAACATGTTTGCCAACACCCATTACACGAAAGTTGGTCAATTTCTTCACCTCATCCCAGGAGCTTGCTCCCTACACCTTGATGAACCATAGCACCAACTTGTTGTACATGGTATTCCCACTTCTATGGAACCCTCCACCATTCAGCAAAAGCTCTGCAACTTCAACCCTGGCCTTATTATGGATACCCCTCCTAGATTTCTCACTCTACCTGAAAAACGAAGAGGAAAAACAGTTTCCTCTATCGTTCTCACACTCTCTGGCCCCAAAGCTAATGAGATTGCCAATCGCACTCGCCTATCTGCCTTGTCCACCACTGTTAGATCCAAAGGCAAACTTCGCTTTGGACCCTCTACCCAGTGTTCCCAATGCCACAAATTTGGACACCATACCAACAAATTCCCCAACCAACCATGCTGTCGCTGGTGTGTTGGACTTCATCCCACTGCAGCTCATACCTGCCTCACCCTCACTTGCTCAACCAAAGGCCGCCCCTGCTCTCACACTCATGTCAAGTGTGTTAACTGCGACGGACCCCATGAGTCACACCTGAACAGCTGCCCATAATGCCCTTCTAAGGCTTCACCGCCCCCCCAACCAGATGATCAGATGGACCTTTAGGTCATTTTACTTACATTACCCCAACCCCTACTAACTTTGATTGGAATTTCCTTGCTACTTTTTGCTTCCGTTATGGCTTTACTGTGGACTTTCTTCTATGGTTTCTCATTGTTTCTTTCATGGATAGTATCGGGTAATGGATCTAGGGTTAGTCAGCGGTTGCTATGGGTTTTCAGTTGTTATACTGTGTCTTTGTTGTTCGGGTATTTCTCGGTTATGAGTTATTGTATAGGGAAAGCAGGGTATTTAAGTGATTGATTTCGCTTGTTCTGGTTGTCTACTTCTTCTCTCCTTAAGCAACATTCTCTTTTCACTTCTATTGTATTGCTATAATATTATATTGATTCTACCTTAGAACCTTCGCTGTCGCTGTTCTCAATGCTACACTTAACTCGCCTGGAGTTAGATCCCATCATAGAACTTGTACAAACATCGCACTCCTCAAACGTGTTAGTACCTCGCTTAAGTAGCACTGCTCACCTTCAGGGATACTGAAGGACTTAGTGAGGGGCAAAACTGTGACATTACATTGCTTCCCTCTCAATACCTTCTACCATAAGTCACCATGATCTCCTCCGCTTCTGCTGTCGCTGAACCTTCCTCCTCCAGCCTAGAATGAGCCGCTGTCGCTATCCAAATATTCCCCACTAGGGAATTCTTCGCCCAAGCCCTTAGAGACAAGGCCGCTGAGTTGTATAACCGACTCAGAGACCTCTATCAGGCCTTGGAGGACCAAATAGACATCCTTCAGGATACCTTCAGGAAAACGAAAGAGACGCTGATGTCAAACTCAGCACCGCCCAGATCCAGGTAGAGAACGCTCTACGCCACACCGAAGAACAAGACCACCAAGTCAACAAAGCCTCATCTCTCATTGGCAGGCTACGTCAGGAACGAAATGAAGTCCAAGCTGCCTCCAAAGCACCCCCAGCTCCACCAAACCTCACCGCCACCCCCCCCAGCTCCATCAGTTACCACTCCACGCTCGGAACGCATGCCAGATCCAGAGAAATTCGATGGATCCAAAGCTAAACTTCCTGGCTTTGCACTCTAACTCCGTTCTAAACTCGCCGTCAATAGGGATCAATTCGCTAACGAGAACACCATGATTCTCTACATGATAAACCGCCTGGAAGGAGCAACCCTGAAACAAGTTTGCTACACCGTCCTCCCCTCTGGTCTTACCACGTGGACCAATGCAGCAGAACTCATTGCCGCCCTAGAAACAGCCTTCGGAGATCCAGACCACACTGGTACTGCCCGACGAGAGTTGCATCAACTCCGCCAAGGCAAACAAGATTTCTCTGTTTATCTAGCAGGCTTCCAAAGAATCATGGGACAACTCAACTTCGATGAGAACTCGAAAATGGATCCCTTGGAACACAATATGTTAGAAGAGCTAAAGGAAGCCATGGTCTTTGCCGCTGCCACCCTCACTACCCTTAATGCGATGGTTATCTATCTCACTCGACTGGATAACTGCATCTGAGCCCGCAAGGCAGAAAAATGAGGAATCGCTCACGACAATATGGGACAGTTCACTGCTCCAAATGCAATGACCCCTTTTGTCCCCGCCTCTTCCTTTGTACCTGGAGGCCTTGCCCCTATGGACCTTTCCTTTGGCCGCACGAGTAACCTTTCCCAACCAGCTCAAGACCAACGATATCCTATGGTCAATAGCCAAAGGAAGCTCTTGGAAGAAGTGAAACAATGGTGCCGCTCCACCAGCAAATGTATGTTTTGTGCTGCACCCGACCTCTCTTATGCCAACTGTCCTTCCGCCCCCAAGAAACAAACTATGAGAGGAGCCCTCACCTCAACCCCCGCCAACCGCACACCACCTTCCTCCTCTCTTCCTCCACCACCTCTCCCGCCTCAGTTTTTCGCCCTAGAATCAGCAGACTCATCCAACAAGTCATTAAACTAGTTCAACCAAGGCGGATCAGTGACCCTGCCTTGGTTCCTATTTCTTTACCTTTGTCAGTGTTTTCAATTTCTGGTTTCTCAGTGTTGGATTTGTGTGTGGAGGATGAATTGGATGGGGAACATTTTGTTATATCTTGTAGCATTTCCCATAGCAATAAAACTATACAAACTCACGCACTATTGGACACTGAAGCCTCTGGATTCGCATTCATCGATAAAGAATTTACAAGTCACCATTCTTTACCTCTTTTCCCTCTAAAGACACCCAGACAACTTGAAGTAATCAATGGCCACCCTGTTGCCTTAGGAGACATTACCCACATCGCCAACATCAATTTATCTATTCAGCAACACCAAGAACAAGCCCCCTGTTTCGTGACCCAGCTTGGTCATTACCCCCTTGTGTTAGGAATCCTGTGGATGAATCACCATGATGTCCACCTCCATTCTGCCAACAAACGCATTGAGTTTAGTTCTAAACTCTGCACCACCCACTGTGCCCCTCACTCCCCTGTGGTGTCCTCTCCTTCGATCCCCACTCCTCTTAGGTTAAACCTGTCTTTTATTGGTGCAGCTAGTTTCAGAACCCTCACCCGGACACGTGTAAAGGGGGTAGTCCTACTGCTCTATAGTGGGAATATGTATAGGAATATGGCCGTTGCAAATACTAGAAATCAGGTTGAGATGTTAAGAGTATTTTCGTGCAAAGTACTCAATAATCTTAAGGGCTCTACTTGGTAGTATTCTGCCTGATGAGACTGGGAAGAAGAGCCACAGGCGGCGGGGTTATGCACTATCTTTATAGTGCTGCTGACTCGCCGTCCTCTTTCTGTTCTACTCTGCTGGGGGCCCGTCAAGACCCTGAGAACATGCCAAGCTATTGCTGGCGGGGCACCTCAGGATTCAGCTAATGATCACTTCAGTGTTCTCCGGCATTCCTTGGTTGTTCTATCCAGTTGGACCTTCTAGATCCACCAGCTGCATGCCATGCCTATGCTCGATGCAGGAATCAGCGCTGATCAGTCTGCTGTTGCATGTGAGGTGTCCTGCACTTAATAGTTTCCCTGTTGCCGCGTCAATGGCTCTGGGCCGCTGGTACATGCACAGATGGATTGGGAACGCCACTACAGGAGCTTCCTGTGTTTGGTGTTACCGGAGATATATCATTGGCTTGTCAGCTAATGCTATTCTCACTGGTTCCGCTCCATCGGAACAGCAGGGTAGCAGGTATCCTCTAGCATGTGGTAGCCACACCACTCATGCTGATCCTTACTACCTCTCTGCTTGCCTGGTACTCTTATGCTTCACTGCAGGTAACCGTATTGTTGATCCGTTACAGTACTTCCCTCTCCTAGATCCTGTCTTCGGGATCTATAATGTATTCTAACCATTGCTCTATTGGTACTACTCTATATCTATGTCTAAACCTCTAGTCTAAACGAAAAGGAAATGATACCACTAAACGGTTTTGTAAGGAAATGATTGTGACACTTTTTTAATACAGGAACGGTAGGAAATAGGCCTTATGCCACGCCAACTCTCTTGTCCTGGGGCTTCTTGGGGTATCTCTTATGGAAGTCCAGGAGTGCTTCAATAGCAGTATGCCGGAGATGTTCCCATGGCTCCCAAGTAGCATCCTCATTGTCATATCCGTCCCACAATACCAGGTATTCAACCTTCTTCTTATGGCGATTCACCCTGCTGTCTGCCACTTCCCTCACAACATAATTCTCTTCTCCTTCGATGATCTCTATCTCCGGCGGAGGTGCTCTTCTGCTTGGATCTGCTGGCGCTCTATATGGTTCAAGGAGACTGACATGGAATACTGGATGTATCTTCATCAGTGGTGGTAGAACAAACTCATATGCCCGTTTGCCAACAGCTCTCTTGACCTTAAAGGGTCCAAACTTCTTGTGGTCCAGCTTCTTCATGGGTCACTTTGTTGGCACATTGCGCCTATCAAGCATCACTTCATCGCCTGGCTTGAACTCTGGTCCCTTTTGGCAATTGATATCATACCAATGGGCCATCCTGATTCTCACCTTCCCCAGGTTCTCCAGCATGGCGTGCCAAATGGCTTCCCATTGAGATACCTTAATCAGACTCGCTGGGTTGTCCCATTCTGCACTTGGCTTTGAATTTGGCCAATTGGTCCTCAGTTCATACCCATAGTTTGCACACATCCTCCGTCCCCGCTACAACCTCTCCGATTGAAAGTTCACCACCACCTTTTGCGTTGCAACGGCGTTACACACAGCCAAAAGTTTTTAGCACTTTGGCTTAATTTCATTACCCCGCTCACAAAAACAAGTTGGATCCTTGTTTTAACAACACCACTCCAATCGCATGTCTTCAGAAGACACAGCAAGAATCTTTACACCTCTCTTCCCCTCTCTCAAAAGAGGAGAAGCCTCTACCACTCCTGCTTCCTCCGCAACTGCCATGGCGGAACCAAGAACCCCCTCACCATTGAAACGGCAGAGAGCTGACACCTCTCCTCCATCACCACCTGTCTTTTCCCACCCTACAAACTGGATTAAGTTAATCCTAAACAAGGATAACGGGATTACAGGAGCCCCCATGACCCTTAAGACAGTTAGCCAGTGCCTTACAAAGGCTGACGAACTGAATCTCATCCACTTCACCTCCCTCCTTAGCATGATCCAGCATCTACAAAGCGAGGTCACCCTACTGAAAGAGGCTGCTAAGAGTCCAGCACCTCTCCCTGATATGTTTCCAGAGTCACCAACTCTGAGCAAACAAGAGCGCATGCACCTTCTCACAGTAGGGAAAGCAGCGCCCTCAGCACCACCTGCACCGTCCAGTGCTCCTCCTCCTCCTGCACCTGCTGCTGCAATTCCTGCTCCTCCTGCCCCAAAGCCTTTGCAATGGGCCCAGGTGGCTTCCAGCAAACCCAAGAGAAAGCCCCAACCAGCAAAGGTCAAACAGGCTACAAATGCCCCTGCTCCTAAGATTTCATCTTCCTCTCCCTCAACATCTCCCACCATGCGCGCTCGCCATTTGATTGTAAAACGCGACGGCACTCCCCTTTCCCAAGGGTCACCCACGGAACTCGGAGATAAACTCAACTCTGCCATTGGTTCCATTACCATCCAGTCTGTGGCAATAGACACACATTCCCAGAATGTGTCGTTAACGGTCATGAACAACATGTTTGCCAACACTCATTACAGAAAAGTTGGCCAATTTCTCCACATCATCCCAGGAGCTCGCTCCCTACACCTTGACGAACCACTGCATCAACTTGTTGTACATGGTATCCCAACTTCTATGGAGCCTCTTGCCATTCAACAAGAACTCTGCAACTTCAACCCTGGCCTTATTATGGACATACCACCCAGATGGCTCACTCTACCTGAAAAACGAAGAGGGAAAACAGTTTCCTCAATTGTTATCACACTCTCTGGCCCCAAAGCTAATGAGATTGCCAATCGCACTCGCTTATCTGCCTTCTCCACCACTGTTAGATCCAAACGCAAACTCCGTTTTGGACCCTCCACCCAGTGTTCCCAATGCCACAAATTTGGACACCACACAAACAAATGTCCCAACCAACCATGCTGTCGCTGGTGTGTTGGACTTCATCCCACTGCAGCTCATAGCTGCCCCACCCTCACTTGCTCAATCAAAGGCCGCCCCTGCTCTCACACTCATGTCAAGTGTGTCAACTGTGATGGACCCCATGAGTCACACCTGAACAGCTGCCCATCACACCTCTCACGGTTGAGTACCTCACTAAGCCCTTCAGTATCCCTGAAGGTGAGCAGTGCTACTTGAGTGAGATAACAACACGCTCAAAGAGTGCAATATTACTACAAGTTCTACGTAGGGTCTAACTCAAGGCGAGTTAAGTGCAGCATGGAGGAAACAGCGACAGCGAGGGTTCTGAGGTAGAACCGAGATAGTATTCAAATAATACAGGAGAAGGTAAACAAGAACATTGCTTAAAGAAAGAAAGGAAAAGTACAACAAGTGGCAAAAACCCATCCCTTAAATACTCCGCTTTTCCCATACTCTGATGCTTAACCAAAACATAGCCGAAACAACAAAGACATTATATTAAAAGAATAACTCGTGACAACCTATCGTCCATCCCTGTCCATTACCCGATTTAATCCATGAAAACGCCCTTCAAAGGCTTCACCACCCCCCTCAGCAGATGATCAGATGGACTTTTAGGTCATTTTTTTTATACTTTCTCAACCCCTACTAACTTTGATTGGAAACTTCTCCTGGCTGCTCTCTGCTTTCACTGTGGCTTTACTGTAGACTTTCTTCTATGGTTTCCCATTGTTTCTTTGGTTGTTGTTTGCAAGTCTCTTTTCACTCATAGGCATATGCTGTCAATTCTACCTGCACCATTAAGTCGTTTATCGCAGGAACATCGTCTTGTTCTTTTGGAAGTACTTTGCTATCTTTTCCTTTGTGTTCTCTCTTGTTACCCAGGTGGATAAGAGTGTTTATTTGATGGGGATAGGTTTTTTGACTTCATAACCTTGGTGTTGCATAAGCGGTTTTGTACCTAGAAACAACAGTCAAATGATTTAAACAAAAAAAAAAAAAACTGTGAGAGGGGACTGGCTCCAGCCGACAAAAAATGAGTATACCACCCCTTAGTGGCAAAGCCTTAGTACAGAGGCTGAACTGTGCTCGAGAAAAGGCCGCCACTTTTTCAGTACTCTTGTTTCTTTCCCCACATGATAAGAAATGTCCAACCCTTTGCCTACTCCTCCATGAGCCATGGATATCAACCACTGGCCTCCCTCCCACCATCCCAGGATACACCATGCCTGTCCCAACCCAAATGTTACCCAAGTGCATGACTTATATTAAAAAGGATCACGGAGTGAATCCCACACTCATCGGCTCCTACAATGACTCCATACTCTCAATGTCTATCCAAATAAATAAAACAAAACTGGAAATCACCAATGTTTATGCCCCCAAGGGCAAAGAAGAGAACCTATTCCTCCTAACCCACAAACCTCTTAAATCTGCCATCGTTTCTGGTGACTTCAATTCAAACCACTCCCGTTGGTATGGTGACTTAAAACCAGAATACAAAGACAGAATGCAGTACCTCAATAATATGGCACTGGTTGACAATCTCCTTCATATGATGGAAGGTTTTGGCATGACCCTTGCTAATAGCTCCGAAGTGTTCACCCACTTTCCTCGCAATAAAACTGGACCAACAATCCCTGACCTAACTTTCACTAAGCTACCTGACCAATCTCTTTTGCACTGGCAAGTGGTAGATAATGACAGGCATGGATCAAATCACAGCCTCATTCAGATGACATTCAGCATTACCTCCCTCACCCTCATCCCATGAAGACTATACAACAAGCCCAATTGGGTTAAATTTGACAAAAGCATTGAATGCATAAACCCTTCGAGCAGGCAATGGCAGATATCCAAGGCAACATTAGAATCAGCTAACACAATTCTTGACCGAATAAGCCTGACGATAGATGAATGAACACCAATGTCTAAACCCAAAACACGTGCAGTCACATGGTGGACACTGGAACTCACAAAACTCCGGAAGAAAGTCACTGTGGTACAACGATATCATTGGAAGGAACACACCTCAAGATCATCTGACAAATTGAAGGAATGTGAGAAGCAATGGAAAGCCAAAGTTCAACTCACCTATTGGACTTATTGGGACTGGAAGATCTCCTCCGCCACTCAATCTACAGGCTGGCAAGTAATATCTGGCCAGAGAAAAACACTATTGCGTACTGCACCCTCTATCCTCGGAAAAGAAAGCTTAGATGAAAAATGCCAACTCTTCACGAAATTCTTTTTCCAACCATCCCCTGCTCTCTTGTCCCCAATTCCTCAAGGATGGATCCCCAAGATACCAAGTGGCAACCCAATTGGTAACCTACCTGTCACTCCTGCAGAAGTTAACCTGGCACTACGGAACGCAACAGACAAAGCACCTGGACCCGATGACATACCATATAGTATTGTACGAAGAATTCAGTCAGCTAAGTCAGACGTCCTTCCCATTCTCTTCTCCCAGCTACTTTGGCATTCAGTTCTCCAACCTCAATGGAAAGTCGCAGAGATCATCCCTATACACAAGCCATCAAAAGAAACATACGACCACCCAAAGGCATACAGGCTAATATCCCTCCAGTCATGTGTCTCTAGAATATTGGAGTAAATTGTGACCAGACGACTAGTTAACAATGCTATGAAATTAAAAGCCTTTTCCAGTGAACATATGGGCAGCATATCTAAACGATCAGCAATAGATGCACTCATGACGATTCTTACTCCTGCACAAGCTAACACTGCCACACAAGTACCTGGAAGACGGATAAAAGGGACTGACAAAAGAGCACCTACCATTCCAAGACCTTCCCTCCTAATCAATGACGTCGATGGCGCATTAAACTAGGTTGTACACTCTAGGTTTGTTGAACTACTGACCCTACGAGGGTTCTCTCAGTATCTTTGCAAATGGATCGATTAGTTCTTATCCAATCGCGGAATTCAGTATCACTTCGATGGCCAACAGTCAAAAATCATTCACTTCCTAACTGGAGTCCCCCAAGGATCCCCTCCCTCACCAGTTCTATATGTACTTAATGCTTTTAATCTAAGCACCGCAAGAGCAACCCTGAGTGAACCAAACATGGCCTACATTGACGACGAAGGACTTTTGCAAGTGTCTTTAAATCAATCATTTGCTACACGAAGGCTGCAAGAGCGTGTTGACACCAGTGTTGAACGAGCAAAGCATCTTAATATCCACTAGCATTAGGAAAAGTCAAAAAATGTCCCTGGGAGTATCTGGGAGTATCAGGGACAGCCAGACCCGATTTGACCACCACCTGATCCCGAGATGCTTTGGTATGGGTCCCTGGGTGTCCCGTGGGACTCCCGGGAGCACATGCTTTAGCCCCAGGGAGAGCTCTGGTACTGCTAAGCGACTAGTCATAGTTACCCTACCTACACCTAAAGCTTCTACATCTTGCTCATATTGTATCATGAATGCCACAATCGGCAAATTATCTTTATTATTCTTTGTACAAAAGCTCTCTATATACACACTAAAATATGCCACTCCTGGCGGCGGCGAAAGCTCCTGCTGCTGGCGGAGGCGTAGGCACATGAGACTCCTGCTGCTGGTGGAGGCGGAGGAGCAGGAAGCTCCTGCTCCTGGCGGGGGCGGAGAAAGCTGCTGCTGGTGGAGTTGTGGAAGCTGCTGTTGCTAGCGAGGGCAGAGGAACCTGCTGCTAGCGGAACTTGCTGCTGCTGGCGGGGGCGGAGGAACCTGCTGCTGGCGGATCATGCTGCTGGTGGAATCGTGGAAGCAGCTGCTGGTGGGGGCGGAGGATCGTGCTATTGGCGGACCCTGCTGCTGCTGGCGGAGGCGGAGGCGCAGGAAGCTCCTGCTGCTGGCGGGGGCTGAGGAACCTGCTGCTGCTGGCGGAGGGGAAGGCGCAGGAGGCTCCTGCTGCTGGCGGAGGCGGAGGAACCTGCTGCTGGCGGAACCTGCTGCCGCTTGTGGGGGCAGAACCCGCTGCTGCCGGCGGGGGCGAAGGAAGCTGCTGCTGGTGGAGTCGTTGAAGCTGCTGCTGCTGGCGGGGGCAGAGGATCCTGCTGCTGGCGGATCCTGCTGCTGCTGGAGGATCTTGCTGCTGCTGGAGGATCTTGCTGCTGCTGGCGGGGGCGGAGGAAGTTGCTGCCCCTGCTGCTGGTAGGGGGAAGTTGCTCTTGCTGCTGTTGGGCATCGATGTTGCTGTTTGAGAAGTGCTGAAAACGACGTGTTTTCATAACAAACAGAATAGGCCGGGTAACTATCGGTTGGTAGGGTTAGGGTTCATGGTCCACCAAGACCCTCCTGGGACTTGGTTCTTTGGTTTTGGGACGTTCCTGGGACTTGTAACGGGGGTAGTCCTATTGCTCTGTAGTGGGAATAGGTATAGGAATACGGCCTTTGCAAATACTAGAAATCAGGTTGAGATGTTAAGAGTATTTTCGTGCAAGGTACTCAATAATCTTAAGGACTCTTTTCGATAGTATTCACTTGATGAGACTGGGAAGAAAAGCAACAGGTGGCGGGGTCATGCACTATCCTTATAGTACTGCTGACTCACCATCCTCATTCTGTTCTACTCTGCTGAGGGCCTGTCAAGACCCTGAGAACATGCCAAGCTATTGCGGGCGGGGCACCTCAGGATTCAACTAATGATCACTTCGGCGCTCTCCGGCACTCCTCGGTTATTCTGTCCACATCAGCAAAATATATTGGTCCCAGGGACATTCACCAATGTCCCTGTGACCCCAATTGTCTCTCACGGTTGAGTCCCTCGATAAGCCCTTCTGTATCCCAGAAGGTGAGCAGAGCTATTTAAGCGAGATGTCAATACGTTTCGAAGAGTGCGATGTTTATACAGGATCTACGTGGAGGTCTATCACGGGGTGAGATAAGTGCCGTGAAGTGGACAGTGACAGCGAGGATTCTGAAGTAGAATTGAGATGGTATTCAAATAGTACCGAAGAAGGTAAACGAGAACGTTGCTTAAGGAAAGAAAAGAAGAAGACAAAAAACGAACGAAATCCATCGCTTAAATACCCCGCGTTTCCATATCTCGACCAAAACCTGACATTAACCAAAGCACAAAGATATTATAATAACACCCAAGATTCATTACAACCACCCAAAAAAACCCTAACCCAATACTCTGTTGCTATCCATGAAATTGTCCCATGGGAAGACCTGACTTCTCGGGAGTCCCTGGGCCAATGAGATATGGTCCCAGGAACGTCCCAGGAACATCCGAGGACCAATAGACCAAGTCCCAGGAGGGTCTTGGTGGACCATGAACCCTAACTCTACAAACCCATAGTTACCCGGCCTATTCTGTTTGTTATTAAAACATGTTGTTTTCAGCACTTCTCAAACAGCAACATCGATGCCCAACAGCAGCAAGTGCAACAGCTCCCCTTAAGAAGAGCAGCTTCCATGACTCCACCAGCAACAGCTTCCTCCACCCCCCGCAAGCAGCAGGAGCCTCCTACACCTCTGCCAGCAGCAGGAGCTCTCGCCCCCACCAGAAGTGGCATATTTTAGTGTGTATATAGAGAGCTTTTGTACAAAGATTAATAAAGATAATTCGCCGATTGCGGCATTCATGATACAATATGAGCAAGATGTAGAGACTTTCAGAGTAGGTAGGGTAACTATGACAAGTCGCTTAGCAGGACGAGAGCTCTCCCTGGGCCTAAAAGCATGTGCTTCAGGGAGTCCCATGGGACATATAAGCGGGTCCCAGGAGTATCAAAGAATCTCACCAGACCGGGTGGTGTCCTTACAGTCCCGTGTGTCCCAGGACCGTACAGGAATTCCCTGGGATCATTTTTAACTTTTATTGATGCAATTAGACCTTCAAGATCCACCAGCTGCATTTCATGCCTATGCTGGAAACAGGAATCGGCGCTGATCAGTCTACTGTTGCATGTGAGGTGTCCTGCACTTAATAGTTTCCCTGTTGCCGCACCAATGGCTCTGGGCCGCTGGTACATGCACAGATGGATTGGGAACGCCACCACAGCAGGTTCCTGTGTCTGGTATCACTGAAGATGTATCATTGACTCGTCAGCAAATGGTATTCTCACTGGTTCCACTCCATCGGAACAGCAGGGTAGCAGGTATCCTCTAGCATGTGGTAGCTACACCACTCATGCTGATCCTTACTATCTCTTTGCTTGCCCAGTACTATTATACTTCACTGCAGGTAACGGTATTTTAGATCCATTACTTTCATGGATTAAAGTTAGGTATGGGGTTAGGGTTTGGAAAGGATTGCACAGGGATTGTATAATGTTTTGTAGTTGGGTTGTTGTCAGTTATAGGACATACATAAGGAAAAACAGGGTATTTAAACGACGGATTTCGGTCATTCTTTGTCTTCTTCTTCTTTTTAAGCAACGTTCTTGTTTACCTTCTTCTGTCTTGTTTGAATACTATCTCGGTTCTACCTCAGAACCCTCGCTGTCACTGTCACAATTACGCTGCACTTAACTTGCCTGGAGTTAACTACCTCGTAGGACTTGTAGAAACATCTCACTCTTCGAACGTGTTAGTACCTCGTCTAAAGTAGCACTGCTCACCTTCAGGACTACTGAAGGGCTTAACAAGGGACTGAACCGTGAGAGTTACAGGACTATGCCTATGGGCCCAGGAACTCCCCAGATTTCAGGTCCTCCCATGGGACAATTGGGGTCCCTGGGACCAATATAATTTGCTGATGCAGGACTGGCTCAGGGCGCAATAGCGAAAGCATCAGAGAGGCTCAGGGCGGAGTGGTGAAAGTGTCCATTGCGCCTGACGCGCTGGTGGGCCCGCCAGGTGCATCCGACAGAAAGGCCTGAGCTTCAGGGGGATTGATTTCCGTCCTGTGTACTTTGGACATCCAGTGCGTTAGTTTCGCGGATAGAATCAGGTAATGGGTCCAGGGTTAGTTAATAGTTGCTAAGGGTTTTCGGTTGTTATACTATGTCTTTGTTGTTTGGCTATTATTCGGTTATTAGTTATTGTATAGGGAACGTGGGGTATTTAAGCGATGGATTTTGGTTGTTTTCGTTCTCTTCTCCTTCTTTTTTTAAGCAACGTTCTCGTTTCACTTCTACTGTATTGTTTGAATTCTACCTCGATTCTACCTCAGAATCCTTGCTGTTGCTGTCCACTTTCGCTACACTTATCTTGCCTTGAGATAGACCACCCGTAGAACTTGTAGAAACACTGTACTCCTCGAACGCTTTGTTACCTCGTTTAAGTAGCACTGCTCACCTGCAGGGATACTTAAGGGCTTAACGAGATACCCGACCGTGAGAGTTAGGGGCGTCTCTCAAGGAGCGGGTTTCTTGTCAAGCTCTCGAGTATCCCTCAAGATGAGCAATGCTACTTGAATGAGAAACCAACAGTGAGAGTGTGTGCAAAGATTATACAGGCTCTACAAGTAGATCAAGTCGTGATGACTTGAAGACGGCAACAGCGAAGGATTACGAGGTGTAACCAAGGTTTGTATTGTAAAATACAAGAGTAAACAATAGAAGACGTTGCTTAAGGAAAGAAGAAGGAAAAGTACAACAGGAGGGTATTCCTCTCGCTTATATACCCAAAATCCGACCTTTCGATGACACATGTCTGACTCATTGTAAATGGAAACCAAAAGAAACATAAAGAATAATCACAACGCCAAGCACCTTTACACCCGATCGGAACAACCGAACACCCGTACCACAACACGACAACCATCCATGAAAGCGTCAGACGCAAATCATAGGCCTTGGTGGTGAGGCTCAAGTTGTGAGCCAAGTTGGCGAGATGTAATAAATGCAAAGTATGGCGGGGCACTTTGTCAATTCACCAGCAAGAATGATGATGAAGAACTCTTGGAATCTTGAAAACTTGGGATATGAGAACTTTGATGTAGTATATCTCAAATATTTAAATTGGCTTGAATTCCTGACTGTTCTGGGTGCCTGAGTTCTATATATTTAGCAATATTGTCTGTAAAATCAAATTACATTTTAAAAAATTAGGTTCATGGTTTTTTAATACTGACCTCTTCCATCTACCAAACTATCTTCAACTTCAATTGTCCCAAGTTCTCAAATTTCTAACCCTGCCTCCATATTTTCAAATATTTGTTTCGCCAATTTTACTGCCTCAGGGCATTATGGATCACCAGTTGGTTTCTTTGTTCGTCTAAGTTCTTAGAATTTGTTTTGTAGTGCTTTAGAATCTCAAAGAGTACAGCCTTGAGCATTTGCAAAAGAATTATAATCTAGAGTTACTCTTTCCCATACATCACCTCCAATAGGCCAATCTCTTTCGACTAGTCGAACTAAAACCAAGTTATCAGCATCACTAAAGTTCTGTACCCCAGGAAGTCTACTATGTCTTGATAAGCTACCAGGTTGTGATGAACCAGGACTTGGATGCATTAAACTCAAGTGTAGAGGAGAAACACTTCTTATGATTGTAAAAATGTGTTTAAGTTTGTTATATTTCATGGATTGACCTAGGAGATGAATCGTGGTTTGGTTGTCGGTTATATTATTGTCGGGATGATTGTATAATTTCTTTGTTGTTCGGTTACATTCGGGCTATTGGAATAATGTCTTTGTGTTTCGGTTATTGTCGGGTTGTTGTTGGTGCTATAAGGAAAAGCGGGGTATTTAAGTGAAGGATTTCGGGCGTTTCTGTTTCTCTTTTCCTTCTTTCCTTAAGCAGCGTTCTCGTTCACTTCTACCTGTATTACTCTAATACTACGGTTCTATCTCAGAACTCTCGCTGTCGCTGTGAAACATCACTGATACTTCGCCTTGAAGTATACCCACTGTAGAACTTGTAGAAATACTGCACTCCTCGAACGTGTTAGTATCTCGCTTAAGTAGCACTGCTCACCTTTAGGGATACTAAAGGGCTTAACGAGAGACTGAACCGTGAGATATATCATGACTGCTCCAGGAGTATCTGTTGCTTTATAGAAACATATTCTGTTTTTCTATTAATTAATTGTATTTAGCATATATTCTTAGTTTTTCAATGTGGTTATGCCATTTTTCGTCATTCTCATATTCAATATCAAGGTGTATTTGGCATGATGTAGTGGCTTTCGTTGTTACAAGAAGGTTTGAGTTCCTTATTGGCTATTCTTTTCTTTGTGACATCACCTTAGTTAGAAAATTATGTTTATTAATCACAACAATCCCTGTATATGTATGTTGAAAGCTTGTTTCTAGTTGTGAAGAGGGGTATGTCTCCCTCACCATAATCATGGATCATGAAGCCGTCAAATCAATTATCTGAGATGTTTCAGTTTTAAAACATGCTTTGAAGCGGTTTAGATTTTTACGGGAAGGCATCCAATTTCTGAAAATCAGGGACTGCTTGAATATAGCCGAGACCACCAAATAAGAAAAACCTTCAATGAGACCCTATCTACAAGAATCAAAATTGGACTCTGCCGAAAGAGAAACTAGGGAGTTGATGACCACATCTGTCCAGTCAGCTCTCTTAATTTCTTTAAAATCCTATCAACAAAATCACTAAATGAACCGTTTCTTTGATTCGGACTACGGGTGCCTATGGAAAGAAAGTATTTGCGATAATCGCCAACACCAGCGCCAACCCAACAACAAAATGAAAATACCGATAATTATAACTATACGCCAACCCATTAATTCAAGATTGAACCAGCTACTCATGTCATAGTACGTTGTAGCATAACACTTAACAGCTGCTTTTCTTTTAACACTGACCGACCCTAACCACTCTTCTTCATTCGCATCAAATGTCAAGATCCAAACAGAAAGTAAGCAATCAAAGACATCGTTGAGCGAGATACCGAATCTCTCAAAAAGAAAACTCTCTAAACAATGGCCTAGTAGCCTGGGGGTGACTACTGAATTCTCTCTCAGATTTTGAGGCGTGGGGAGATGGCCCATCGTCGTAGGGCTCAGAAGTTCTTGGTATATCCGAATAGGAGCCTCGCCTCGAAGCAGCCAGTTGAAATAGAGGCGGAGTTGTCGAGAGTCTCACCATGGAGAAATCTGCCAGACTGTGTCGTTTGCTATTGGATACGCCCAAATTGGCCTCTATATTACCTATCCCTCCTCCTCCCCCTCCCCCTCCCCCTCCCCCACCTCCTATGCTACCTGCCATACTAGCCGTAGTTCCCAAGCTAGCTTCGCTAACTTGCCTACTCAACCGTCGACCCATGATCCCAGCACTATGATTTATTGAGGGCTCTTTATCTAATGGAAATTCTTCTTGATAAGCTACGCTTGATCGTAAACTTATACTATCACCACTTTCGGAGGAATGTTTCAGCAAACCGGTGGAGACGTACTCCAGCGCCCTCTGAGTTGGGCTTGGTATCCTCTTCGGGTGACTTATCAGAATTGATGAGCTGCTCGGGGGGTTAGGATCTTGTCCAGATTCTATATCTCTTATCAAGGCTTCAAATCGGGCAATCGAATTCATAGGAAGAGGATTCGATGACAAGCTCGGGCTAGATGGGGCTGTAGACGAAAAGAATCGATCAAGTATCGTTTCACGACGTGCGGGAAGAACCACCGAGTTGTTCATAAAACGTTCATCTTTGATATCACCAACCGAACCAGCTCCAATGGAATGTCGCAGTTTAGTGGCGACATGCAGCGATGGCCGACCGTCAACTCCGAACAAACGGGAAATATCTTCATCTGTTTTCGGAGAAGGGAGCTCTGAGGTGGAGCTGCTCAATACACTTCCCTTGTCATCCGACCCGACGCTTGAGAGATTACTGGCTCGAGATCTAAGCGATGGGCTAAGGAGTGCCGTGCTTGGTTCGCCGTTTATAAAAAATAATGAGGAAGATGAAGTGGGTGCGTCCAGGTCAATCCCACTGAATTTTTCCCGGAATCCAGATTCGACTGTATTTGCCGTATTTGAATCCGAGGAACTGGGGATTAGATAAGATTGTATCTCCTTAGCCCATCTCTCAATCGCAACAGCACTATCAGGAACAGGGCGGAAATATAAAATTTCTCTTCCCATGCCTTCCCTTTTCGCCCCTTCTCTTGGTGGTGCGTCGTGACTTCTTCGTCTAAAAGACTTTGAAGAGGAAAGTTGAATTTCGGCGCGCAGATTCACTATCAATGTTGGGAGCACGACGGACTTTTTTTTGTTGTGCCGTGAAGCTACGTCGCCAATATAGCAAGAAGCGATAGAGGTAAGCCTGAACGAACGAATTGATTAGTAAACTAAATATTGATGTAGCACGAATCTAGAGACCAGGACATGGGGAAAGCTTTAGACTAAATTTGAAAAGGGGGTGGGGATACGCACGGATATCGCGCAATGGGTTCCGTGTCATTCTGCAGGCAACCAATCAGCCAGCGCTCCATGAACCTGAACCTGCGGGTTTGAACCCCTCACCTTTTGTTTATAGATTATCAGATACATCAACAGCTGAGCCGATTCAATCCCGTTCGAAATCGAACCCGCAGCTTGCGGCTTCCGTTCGGAGGGAGAGTGCAAAACCTTTCCATTATTCCCAGTCCCTATCCCTCCTGATCCCACCACAACCCCAGTAGCCGTGGTAGGCCGAATTGGTGAAATTGCTGATCGCACCGGCACTGAGGTTATGGGCGAATAAGTTCCAAACCTGACATACCTACTCTATCCATCATACATGGCACAGGAAAACGTCAGCAAATCCACGAAATAATCGTCGGATATCCCAGTTAGGGGAGGTGACGAAAATAACGCAATAATATTAAGGTTCTAGAGTTTGTCTTTTGTTTTTTTCCGCAAGAACAAGTTTGAAGAGAAAGCAAATGTTTGGTATTCATCGTACCTTCCAAGTTCCGGCACGACCTATGAGATTTCGTTCTGCAGGCATCTGGAGCAATCCCTCAATCGTCGCCATATTGCGCTCAGTAGTATATCGATGGGGAGTGAGGGGGAGGAGGAGGGGAAGGACGAGGGTAATGAGTTGCGTTCTCTGGGGGGGGGGGTGTATGAATAATTGCTTGATAGGAGAAGTGAGTGAGAGAGGGACAAGAGGAAACCCGTGGGGCAAGTACTTGTATGTATGCAGCTAGCAAGGCGGCGGCGGCGATGGCGGCGGCGACGGCGACGATCGATTCTGTCAGACTTGAGTAGGGAATTCCTAATCAATCTCTTCCTACTTCTTCTTTTTCTTCTCTACCTTCTCCTCCTTCTTCCCTCCCAAGTAACGTTCGAGCGCAAGCAAGCAGAAACTGATAACCAGAAGGGAAATGTAGTATTTCCCTTTCCGGTTTATGAGTGGCTTATATCCCTTTTCTTACTTTTTTCTCCCCACTCCCTCGCAGTTACCCCCTCTGTTTCTTTCTTTCGATCCCTATCTCTCACTGGCCGAGATTACGGGGTCAGCTACCCTACTGTATCGTGGGGAGCAACAGAGCAAGTGGGGAGGGAAGACGAAAATAGAAAGAGGCAAGTGAGCTGCAACCTTCACAGGAAGGAGCGAAAGGAAATAATAGAATAGCCAGATATGGTGTAAGAAGATCTAGAGGGAGGAAGGAAAGGAAAGGAAAGGAAAGAGAGTTAAAGCGGAAGAGCAGCAACCAGAGAAAACCAGCGACTGCTAACTGTTCGGCGCCTGTACCGCTGTCACCGAACGAGGAAGAAAACTGATAGTAGGTGTGGCGGTGATGGGTGGAGGGCAGGAATACTAACGGAGGAGAGAGAATCGAAATACGGTGAAGTGCTTTAAAACATCTGCAGTTCCTGACTGCCAGTTTTAATTGTTCCATCCGCAAATAATCACCAACTGATAGCTATAGCGACACTCAACTCCACCGACTCTACGACTAAAGAGGCCCAACGCGGGCGTCGGAGACACACGCTTGGAAGGGGTAAAGATGGCGACGGAACCCGGCATCACTGCCGATGCCAGGAACACGATCCCCGCGCTGTGTCGCCTTGCGTTCCTTCCTTCCTCCTTCCACAATCCTTCCCACACCCACGCCCACTCACCACTCCACATTCTTCCCCCTCGCCAAATAATTCTACATATGGTAAAATCTCACGGTCCAGGCCCGAACAACCCGAAAGATAAAACGCATATTATATTCGCACATCCGAAGAAAGATAGAGAGAGAGAGAGAGAGAGAGAGAGAGAGAGAGAGAGAGAGAGAGAAAGCCACACGCGAGGCACTAGGAAAGTCTAATAGAAAAATAACCTAAAGCAATAACACGTAAACCACACTCCCTTCCTTGCTTGTTTTTCCACTCGCATTCAATAAGATTGCGTACGATATATAAGCACTCTGGGGATCTTATGATATACATTAGGTACTCTAGGTGCTCTAGCGATTACTGACGCAGGCTGCACGTTGTCATATTCTGATCTGGAACAATAGAAGGAAAGGGAAGGACAAGGGGGAACTCTGCCAAATAAAAAAAATATTTACCCTTTCCCACGGAACAAGGTATCAGACCCGCGACTTTGGAATGTTGCCGCTCGTTCATACATGCATTAGCATCAGTACATGTACATGTATCTACTCCATATATGTGCTTACTCTGCTCGACATACACACACCAAAGATGCCTTCATGTTACACGAAAGTGGTTAATGGGAGCACTAGCTCTGAGAAACCTGTCGGCTTTGCCGCTCAGGGCTCAACCTACGTGCAAGTTTTAAGATATTGAAATTCTAGGAAGGTGGCGATGGCCTTAAGCGTTCTTCGGCTCAGAAGCAACACATCTTTCCCAGGCCAATGGGAACAAGCCTTCGTCGAGATCTCCAGACAAATACCCCTGGGGAAGGTAAAAAAATGATGCTATCAGGGGAAGTAGCAGCCTTCATCCCCTCTCCGATAACTCCGCGACAGGGCTCATTAGGCGGCGCTCCCGTTTATAAAAGCTTCCGGGTAGACTATTTTCTGCTTTTTGATCGTCAAACTCACATGTCGTACAAATCTACCAACTCTTGCCAAATATGGGTTTACGAGGATCTATACAGTACGAAAAGTTCTGTCGAATCTCAAACTGATCTATTGCACCCTATATGCAAGGCGTATGCGCCAGGGCAGGGAAGTGTTGAAGATAATAAATATATTCGTATATCTACGCTACGCGGTAGAGAGGAGAAAGGAAAACCAAACACGGGCATCAAGCCCCTATACAGCACAATCGCCCTATAAGAATAAGTTTTTGCGGCTAGGCCATATTCTTACAAGGGGGATATCCCGCAAGAAAAATCGAGTGATAATTGATGATCGCGCATCTAGCATCACGTTCAGGCTTTCCCGCTACGCAGTCCTTCCACCTCGCTCTACCCCA
Source organism: Gyromitra esculenta (assembly GCA_038503075.1). NCBI lineage: Eukaryota > Fungi > Ascomycota > Pezizomycetes > Pezizales > Discinaceae > Gyromitra > Gyromitra esculenta. The sequence goes on along the minus strand of JBCAML010000008.1, from coordinate 897,580 downwards.
TCCCGTCCCTTCCTCCATCAAATTCCTCTACCTACACGCATGATCTATCTACTTCTAGCCAACACCCACCTACTCTGGCCCCCCAAAACACATTGCGATCTTTGTTTGCTCCTGTTGGGCCATTTTCTTGAACCTCTTCGGTTCAATATTCCGTCTCATCATAAAACAAGCATCCTAAATCTTCTGATCAGGGCTTTCTTGCCGTAGCTCTAGTACCTCCAATTCTTCTAAATACTTTATGGCATCTACTAATGGAAGAATAGGTTGTATAATTTCCTCCATCTCTGCTGCTGCATTTTCAGCAGGAGTAGAAGACATGAATAAGTTAAAGATATGCTGTTCTAAAAAATCTAGATCATCATCTACATCTTCTCTCAGGTATAAAAAGTGGCCATTCGTACGGCATGACGTCTTCAAAGGTATTGTTCATATGGTAGAGTAGGAGGGAGTGAGGCTTCTCTGGTAAGGGAGCCTATGTTGGTTGAGTGAAAATAGTTCACCAGCAAGATTTATATTTTTCGTCAGACGCTTCTAGCGCACTGGGCGCTCTCAGCGTTCGGGACGGAAATCGATCACCCTGACACCAGTGTACCTCCGCTAAGTGCGTCAGGTGTTCTTAGTAGGCGTCTGATGTATTTTGATGTCTCTGGGTGCTGCGCTGTGTAACGAGGACGCTCCTAGAGATAAGGACTCCGGAGCGTAGCCGTGCGAATGTGAATGTGTATAGGATAAAGATAATTGTTTTAACAGAAAGTTGTAGCTCGCCAAACTTAATATAAATGAGGTTTCGCTTCGCAGGTAACTCGCTATCGCTTCTATCGTGGGAAGATGAGGATTCTTTACAGGTGGCCGTCAAATTTATTCCCATTGTTACGTCACCTCGCCGGCCCACGACGGGAAAATAGGTGAAGAATTTGAGGCCATTACGAAGGAACCCAAATTGGTGATATATTCACTCAACTTGTTTCGGTAGTCTACTCCAGCTCAAAGAGTGAACCTTAGCACCAATTGTTCGGTTAACTTCGATTGAGGAAAAAGATCCCTTAGATCCCTTTCATTCTAGGCTAAATGACATTTAGTGTGGCCGATATTCTCCCACTTCGGGGATCCCTTGAAAAGTCACGGAGTATAGGATTTGTTGGATAAATAAGATTTATCCTTCTTAACAAATGCCTCCCCGCAAGTTTGTATATGCTTCAAGTCTTCCTTGGCACAGGTTTATTTGACGTACCTATGGGGTAGCCTGGTACCTCATTTAAATTTTTAGATCTACAGCAACACAAAACATATATCACATCACTATCATCGCCCTATGTATTAGTTGGGCTTATTTGGCAGCATATACAGCGGGCCTCTCGCCGTTTCTCTCTTTTTCCTATTTACCACTTCGCTTTGTATACATCATATATATGTCATCCTCAATAGCATGTAGCACAAAAGAATGGAGCGGATAGAGACGAGGAGAGAGGGTGGGGAGAGTTGATGTAGGGGGTAGAAGGGGGTATGAATGATGAATTCGAGCTAGTAGTGAGAGGGTTTGGAGAGTAGTTAAGTTATTTTAAACGTTAGGATAGTGTTTGTTCTACCCCGTTTTTATTTTGGTTATTGTTTTCCTTTTCGTACCATATTTCTATTTCTGCGGGGTTTTTAAGAATTTGGAGGGAAGGCATGGGCTTTGGATTATGTGACCAAAAAGTGGGATACGAAATGAGAAGGTTTGATGCTGAAAAGATTTTTGTATTGTCATGGCTTGAGTACTAGTTATAATTAATGAGTTAAACAAAAAAAAAACACGTAGCACAACTTTGTCGAGTGCTAATTAGTGACCGAATTTCACAAGCCTACGGAAAATGCACTCACAATGATATTTTTGATATGTGAATGACCGACTTTTTTTTTAAAAAAAGGGGGTGGGTAGAGGAAGGGTAGAGAGGTTCAACGATAGCCAATAATCCTTTCACCTTAGTCTCCATTGTTAGGCATGACTTGAATACTCGACCCCATTTCTTCTATTCACACCAAACGCCTCATACTTCAAACATTGCTCCGAAATTCAATCCGCTACCTCCAACCGTTGTTAGATCTAACCTCCAACCTTTCCATTGTACCAAGCCCCGTTTAACGTCCTTCACCCGCTCGATTCTTTCGGCCTCCTGTCGTCTCCTCTCTTCCGCCTCCAAAGCATATATATCCTCGGCTTGCTGTTGCCTCTGCTGCATTTGTTGTTGGGACTGTTTCTGTATGTCGTACCCAGTGGTTCCTACCGGATTTAGATCAACATCCAAGAATGCAGGGCTTTGATCCGGAGAGGTCAATCGTTGTCTCTCGTTACTGTGCCACTTCTTTCTTTCATCAAAGAGCTCCGCCTCCAGTTGCTGGATTCTCTGCTGTAACCTCTTCCGTTCTGCATCCTCGAGTTCATCAACGTCATCGTCGTCTTGCTGTGTAGCACCAGTACCCTTCCGGCCAACCCGCTCATTTCTTTCTAATGACATGCGTAAACTCGCGTTCTCGTTTTCTAAGGTTGTCGTGCGCTTCTTCGACTCCGTGGCTTGAGTCATCAGATCCTTGTTTTCACGTTCTAAAGCACCTACCTTCTTCTGCACTTCTTGGACTTTTGCGTCAGAATCCCTGTACATGGTTTTGAGAGTATTATAATCTTTTTCCCACGATAATACTGTAGTCGCCTGGCTTTTGACCATAGAATTCATGGCATCGAGTTTAGTTTGCAAAGATTTTGCAAGAACCTCCATAGAACTTCTCGCCGCGCCATCAGCAATCAAATTATCGGAAACTTTCTCCAGCTTCTTCTTTGTTTCCTCCAATTCCATTGAAACGGCCTCGTGCGACTTCTCTAAGTTCTTGGTTTTGTTTTCATTCTCGATCAAGTTGGTTTGGCTTTCGGCGAGGCTCTTGTTTGCCCTTTCAAGATCTCCTCGGAGCTTGCTGATCTCCATCTCCATATTCTCAATCTGGTCTTCTTTGGCGGTCAACGATTCACGATCCTGATTCGAGGATGATTGCGACGACTGAAGACGAAGGTCGGAGATTGTTTTATCCTTCTGGGATACTTGAGAAGTGAGATGTGATGTTTGCCGGCCAAGTGCTGCAACTTCTAATCTCTAACCACACAACGCGTCCTGATATTAGTCGCTATGCACCCCATGAACGTACAAACAACGGTCTCGGTGCGGTTCAACTCACCAACTTCTCAGACTCTTGCTCACGTCCATTCCTTTCTTTAACCGCAGTTTCCGACTTTTCGATTGCCTCCTTTAATTCCGTCTTGATGACCGCTAACTGCTCCATTGCTTCATCTCTCTGTACAGCAGCGTCGCTCAGCCTCTTCTCCTCTCCCTTTAACTTCTCAACTTCACCCTCCAGCCTTTCAACCGCCTCCGTAAGCTCGGATATTGTTGCAGCCTGTTTCCTATATATATCGGGCAGATCGGTAGGACTCAGTGGGCTCTTGTTACCAGATCGAAGTATATCAGCACCGGTGATAGACGGTCTCCGGAGGCCAGAGATAGAAACTCGACGTGTGTGGATAGAGGCTGCCCGTGAATGAGACGCAGCTGCAGCATTCGACGATGCTGAGTGCGGTAAGGGAGTGTCTTGGTCTGGGGATTCCACTGTAGGTTCCTTGAGAACTGACTCCTCTTTCGTGGGAGTAGATTCAGCTCTAGCAAGTAACAGTAAGCACACCCTCCTTTTCCGAAGTTTTCCAGAGCGGGTGTTCTAAACTAACCCATCGGTTGGGTCCTCTAACACCTGGACAGGTGTCTCTTCAGGTGTCTCTGTAGCCTTGTGTGCAGGAGATGCAGCCTCCACATCTGATCCTGTGGCCCCAACAACAGAGCCTTCGCTCTTATTTCTCTTTCCCTTCTTTTTCTTTCGGAGTTCCTCATACTGAAATCACCAAACCCCCCGAATCTCGTCAACATATATTTCGTGTCTTGATAGGCGTGTAGACTAAAACCTTCCGCCAGCAACAAGGGAAAAAAGGAGAGATTCTGACAGAAATAAAACACCCACCCTTTTCTTAGCGCTGGCCAGCTTCTCCTCTTTTGCAGCCTTCGCAGCATCTTCTGGTGAGACGTCGGGCATTTATTCAAGTTGGAAACCAGGGAGAGCTCAGTTAGATGGGCACGATAGATGGCTGGGGAGAAAGCTAGGTAAGTAGATAATTGAATTGCTAAAGCAAGATAAGGCAAGAGCTCGTAGACGGAAATATAGAGAAGGAAGTAGATGAGCAGTGAGGTAAGAGGTTACCCGGTTATTAAGTGTGTCGATCTGCAGATGCCACAGCGAGTACTCAGCTGTACTGCGCTTTACGTGTATTTCGTATATTGATCTCTTCCACGTCTTACTAAAGTACCTACATGTACATGTAGTCGCCCAACGATCCAAGATGACAGGAATGCAGACGTCAGCAAATCCCGGTAGCGAATTCAGCGATCCGGAATCCCTAGCCCACACCTGAGCCCCAACCTGCACCAGCATACATGTAACCTACCATCGCATAACGCTGTACTATAGTTAATGAGTGCAGTAATTTTCACTCCTACCTCACATTGTGTTTGTATTTTTGCTTGCGTGTTCTCTAATTGTTTTTCAGCGACGCAAACTCGGGTTCTGGGTCTCACAGGCGTGGGTTAGGGTTTCCAGTTTACTCTGCTTTTTTAAAGCCGCTGGTACGGTAGGTACATTATTTTAGAGTATGTAATCTTGCCCGACGAGACAGTTCGACAGTCCACTACATTTGGGTAGGAACGCTTTGAGATTCAGCACAGGCAAATTAATTACCCAGCTTCCCTGACACGTATAGAATGGGAACTAGCAAGCCCAGAACAAGAGGAAAGTGAACCCAAAGACCCGAGCTTATACACCTGCAGCACCATCGCGCCTTACTCTTGAATTATAAATGTAGACTTCATCCAAACACGTTACACGAGTGGTTACCCGGACTCGTCTTGTTATCACGCGAGATCTCTCCCAGTGACGCAAGCGAGCCAACAACCAGTCCATGCCAAGGTTCGAGAAGGCGCAAACGGGGTGCCAAGAACCCTGTCGCCACTCAGCTCTACCCGAAAGAATCACCCGCCAAGGGTTTACCCGAACATGCTCGCAGGGATTCAGGAGTCAGCGTAAGATTGCATGTAGGGAGGGTACTGTTTTACGCCCGCGGAGTGAAGAAACGTCTCGGGGAGAAAAAACTTCAATCACCTCCCTTCCCCCTCCCTTCCCTTCCTTTGCCGTAGCGGAATTCGAACACTGGCAGGACAAGGGCTAGCGAAATAAGAAAATACGTTTGAAAATGGCTGAGAATTCGGAGCATGTAACGAAACTCCGCAGATACTTTTATTTGTTTATTCGTTCATAGCTATCTCGACTGCCACTTCCCTTTCTTGACCGCCCACCACCCCCTTCGTCTTCTCGTGAGCCTCAGACAGAGTCCTAGAGTAGATAAAGAGATTACCTACCTGTTTTCCTCGTGTGCTCCTTCTCCTTTTCCCTCTCGATTTGCCCTCTTGCTGCCCTCTTGCTGCCCTCTTGTCCACCCTCATCCCCCCAAAGTACAGAATACAGAATACAGAAACCCCCAGTACCGTGGTTTTGACGTTTCTGTCTACATAGAGTACCTAATACATATAATAAAAGTACACCTACCTCATCCCACATACTGCGACGCGGTTCATCGAGCATCCCCACGAACCAATCCAACCGACAGGAGCACCCCCCAATGTCTTCGCAGACTTCAACCGCCCAACAGCTGCGCGCTGCATCCCTCCAATCCCACTTCGCGAACCTTGCCCAGGGCGGCCCTCTCACAACACACCTAACCGACACAAACTCTATTCCCATTCTCTCCACCCATCCTGAACCGTCGAATTCTGGCCTGTCGTCTCTCTCCTCCGCTTTTGTGCAAGCCCATGACACTGCATCGCGGATGGGTCTCGGTCAGCCTCTACGCGTGACCCTCGCGACTGGTACCGGTGCTGCTGTCATTCAGACCGCCACCATCGCCGAACATCTCTCCTCATCCTCTGCTGGCTCCACCGATGAAATAGACGATTACCGCCGTCACCGGAATCCAGCTCCTGTATCGGCTACCGGGGATATGTTGGTTGGAACCGTCATCGCTCCCGCGGACAGGCTAGCAGAAGCGCGTATGGCGAGCTGGGGCATCGAGGAGGTAGCTAGAAGATTTCAAAAGTCGGTTGGAGAGGGACTGTAAGTGGCGCGCGAGCGGGGGTCTGGGAGAGGGAATTGGTGTTTCCCTGCACTACATGCCTTGATGTGAGGGATGGCTTGCTTGGTCTGGTGCTGTTATTTCTTTTTTTTTCCTCCCACTATTTTGAACTCTTGTGCAAGCGCTTCATCGGTTGCCCTTTTTTCTTTTCGTTCTTTTCTTTTCTGCAACGGGCGGATTAGAATGTCGTGTAACCAACCCTTCGCCAATCGGTGGTCACTTGCCTTTTTCACGTTTTATTTGTCTATTGGACTTGCTTGGGGGAGTTTTATCACTACATGGACGACTCTTTTACCTAAAATTATAATGACATAATTCTCTAAATGTTTAGCTTCTACTATTTACTCACATCTTCTCCACCAACATGTATCAAAGGTCGTGCTTGCTAGGAGATTGTTGGGATCGAGAGGCGTCTATCGCAAAAACGCGAGTTTGCGAAGTGACAGTTCCTTTCGATAAAAAATTTTGCTTCTTTTCACTTATGAGGGGCCGTTCGAAGTCCCCGTAATTTTGATGTTCTCTCATGTAGGATACCGTAATCCAGGTATCATTTTAACTACTTTGGGGTAAATGACTGGGTGAAGAGCTTATCTTAACATACACTTAACCTCAGCCATGGAAATTCAAGGGCACATGTATATATGCCGATATTGATACACATAGCTATATTTTTCTGTTGTGGTAACGAATATACAGTTTTCCCTGTTGCGGCGGGTCGATCTTACGGTGCACCTCACTTGGCAGGAAAGAAACTCCCATCAACTACTTTAGCATGTTGCAGATTATGAGCGGTCATTAAACAATATCGATACTAAGTGCTAGAAAATGAAAAACACAAAACTGAAAAACAGTCACAATCACAATTTATCACCCAAGAGTACGTGTACTTAAAACTCGATAGGAATAAGATTAATGGGGAGCAAAAAAAACAAACTATTTAAGAGATAGCATGTATATGTAGTTATTGAGCGGTATGTAATCCCGTCAGGTAAACTGAAATAAAAAGTTTATATGTAAGTTTATACAAAGAAAAAAAGTCTCATCCCGGCAGAACCAGTCCGTGAGATCATTCCAACTCCTCTCTCCAATCCTCAACGAGCTATATATATGTTCACACTTTTTAAGATAATAAAAAAAAGGAAGGAAGGAAGACGTATATAGCAAATAAAAGAGATTGAAGACAAAGGAGATGCATGAACGATGCGACTTAGCCGGATAAAGGTTGGCCAGAGAAACCTGAAATAAAAAGGATACCATCACAAACAAAAGATCTAAGAGAACCCAGGCAGAGAAATAATAATGAAAGATCCCTTCAACAAACGCGATTTGCCTTTCTTACAAGCCCACCTAAACGACGATGCAAGTTTTATATCTCAGACCCACCGCCCCACCTAACCTGGCTCCCTTAAATGCAAATGCAATAAACTGACGAAAAACGTGTTGAACCCATGGCAATATCTAGCTATCGCAGGGTGTCAAAACAAAGGCGGCCGCGGAGCCGGCTGTGACAGCAGTTGTACAACCTCCTGGTTGGGAGAATTGGCCGTTGATATACGAACATTTGCTATTGCCGCCTGTGATTTCGACGTTGTAACCGAGAGGAGCACTGTTGAGCTGATTCTGACTGATGGACAACCACATTGTATTGCCGGTTTGTCCAGCACCGAAAATCATGGGGGCCCAGTTACCAAGGTTCCCACCTTCACTGCCCCACTTGCAACCATCCTCAACATCAACACCAGCAGGGTTTACGTAATATTGAGCAGATGTGAATTTGCCTTGCCATTGATACGAATCAGTAGCGATGGGAACGGTCAAGGCTTTTGAGGAACCGGAGCTACACGCCAAAGGAACGACCATGTTTTCGGAACCTATACTTAATATTAATATGATTCAAGGACAAAACTAACAAGTAAATCTTACCAGGATAATCGGTACGACAGACAGAGATCATCTGGCTGAGCTTGTTTTGAACAGTGACACCACTCGCGCCTGGCTGGCACAGTTGGGGGTACGAAGGGCGAGTGAGGTGGAGTTTACCACCTTGGCAAAGAAGCCCACCGCGACTCTGACCGTCAGAAGGCTGATCAGTTGGCCATTGAGACTTGCTGTAGCCAGCCGGACAAGCGTATGAACATAGAGCTCCCTCCGAACATTCTCCAACAGCATCACCATTACTATTTCCTATTTGTATTCCTGACCAACCTTGCTTGGTCACCCAGGTCATAGGAATAGCACCATATGCCGAAGGGAAATTGTCACAGTCGATGGTACCATCGGGGAAATCCTTCGCAGTGTTAGGGTTAGAATCAACACCTTTTCCAGTAATAGGGTCAATTGATAGGTTTAAAGAACTATCACTGCTAGGGGCAGCAGACGAAGAAGATGCCGCAGAGGATGTGGTTTTAGATGCCGAAGCACTCGGTGTTGGGGCAACGCTTGTGGCAATGCTAGAAGCTGCGGAGTGGGCCGCAGAGTGAGCCGCAGCGGGAGCAATAACATCATCGATAGAAAATCCGGCGGCAGTTGCTGCTGAAGCTGGAGAGCCAGTTGCGGTCGGTGCAGCACCAGTGACAGTAACATACTGAGTTGTAACCTCAGTTACAACTTGAACATTGCTGCGAGCTACATGGCGGTGCTTGATTCCGTGAGGCTGGGCAGCAGCTAGAGCAGCAAACCCGGCGAGGGCGAGGGAAAAGAGTCCAGAGTCGATCTTCATTGTGGATTGGCTGAAATAAAGATTCTGTTGGGGAAGATATAAGCTCCAGCTAACAATACTGTAGCAAGAATTGAAGCGAGGAGCAGCGAAAGCTAGTCTTCTTGAATGAGAAAGTAGAGACTAGGTCGATGGGGAGGGAGCAAAGGAGCTATGAGGCAGCTGCTACGTGTTCCGTGAATGCTTATCTTAAAAATGAGTGTGATGAGAAAGGGAATAAATTATTTCCTTTCCTGTAAGAGAGAGACAATTAGCAATGTAAAGAAGGACGAAAGCGGATGAGCAGGGTGAAGAAGGAAGGAAGAAGAAGCGGAGAGGGAGGGAAAATGGAGATAGAAGTACTGCGGAGACGGAGAGAGGTTGGAGCCATGGCGAGAACAAGATTGGATAATTAGGCTGGGGGGATAGGGGAAGGGAAGAGGATGAGGATGGATGGACTGGGGGGTTACGAATGCCAGGGATGCCGGCTGTCCGTGATCTATGTACGTGGTCTGTGGTGCAGCGCAGTGCAAGTAAATGCGCTCTGTGTGTAGGACGGAGCGAGCAGCCTGCAGCAAGCAAGCTCAGCTCGCGGCTCGCTCTCACAGCGCAAACAGACATAAGGTAAGGAAGAACAGACAGGCTTGAAAATGAAATGAGATCTTAAGATAGTCAAAACAGGGGTACCACCCAACCCGCTCCGCACGGATGTGATTTAAAGAAAATGTGGGAATGAAAGGCTCATGGTCCAAACGAGCACCTTGACGATTACGAAAAATCAGTCCAACTCACCGAAAGAGTGTGGGATCCTGCTACGCAGAAAGAACGACGGACTGAAGAGAGAGAATGTCGGTCTGATGAGATTCTCAGATGATTGTCAGATGCAGACGGGAGACAGTCCTTTTAAAGGCCCCATAATAGGATCCACTGGTGTGTCCCACAGCATCTCTGACCGCGAGATGAAAATTCTACTGCTTCCCCCCTCCCCCCCCATTTTTTTTCTCCTTAGCCAACGTCGACGGCCATGCTGATCCTCACGCCCTATCCGTGGAGAATCTAACGGGTTGTGGCACCGCATGTGTGAACCTCTTTTGCCCACTTTCCTTGTTCTCGGCATCGGCTGGCCCATCATGCGGGTTACCTAAGTGGTTGACGGCAATGAAACGAAATTTTCGCGATGATGTTGTGGTTGTGTGGAGCAACGCGCTGCACCCCCAAGGGTTGCCTTTTTCCTCCCCTGCCAAGTCCTCTGGCAGACTTCGGTTCCTGAGTGACCCGCCTGCAAGGATCGCCACCCAGTCAGCGGCCGCGGCTCCACACCCATCTCTTCTTGCCATGCTTGCGATCCTTGTTGCTTGGCTTCCCAGCGAAGAAATGCGTATTAACGCTTGATGGATCAGGTTGCTTCACGGCACGAACGCACTGCAGCATCGCCAGCGGCCGGTTCCTCGTCCAGGCATTGTCTTCCTTCTTTTCTTGCTCCCTCCACTCTTGGTTTACCGATCTCCTTGACAGAGTCTAGGCCGGCCTGGGAGCGAACTCATAGGAATAAAACCAGAGTATGAGAACCTGCCTAATGTTTAGACCCAATACGCATCTCCACAGAGCCTGCTATGAAGCAGCCGAGACTCGAAAAAACCAACCCCACCCATCTCCACGACACTGCCTCAATTCGCTCGATCACATACTAGAGATGGTGGGAAACGGCTAAACAACCAAGACATTTTATTCTTCTGGCGGCAATTTTGAGTCAGCGGAAACCTTCTTCTTTCGCGAATGATCCCTATCTATCTCTCACATATCAGATAGGAATTAAATCGTGTATCTACGCTGCCACGTCTGCAAAGAATTATGCCAATCTTACCAAAGTGCATAGGTCGACAAAAACTGTTTTTTCTTTTTGTTGCCAGAAAAATACTCAACATCGAATGCATATGTAGTGGGGTTAAAATTGCCCGGGTGGCCGTTATCGGTGGTTAGTTCATCTGCACGTGGCAGACCCAGGAACCAACATTGGCCTACATGCATGTTGAAAATGGCCATACGCGACAATCAATACACTTTTATATGTAAATCCTATGGTACATGTAGATACGGCATCCGATACTCATAATGCAAGATTGATCAATGATATAGTAATCCGAAACCATTTACACTTTAAGCGACTATTCCATTTAACAGCCTCTACTCTACATGTAGCACATGTACATACCGTCCACGTACTCTATTTCATAAGTGCTACACGGATGGACAGGATGCAACAGAGGAAGCAGGTGGAAAGAAAGAATTCGAGTGAGATGAAATTTAGTTTTTCTCGCTTTCATATGCGTGTGAAAAAATCTTTGTAACTAAATGCGGATGATCGAAGTTACTAACATATTGGTCATACTCGGGGCAGGCATTTAGTGCCCGAACACGCAAGCTGTTGGAGGGTCTTGGTCTATTGGAGGGTAAGGTGAATTTCAGCTTTCTAGCTAGTTAGAAAACCCTACACGTCACTTGCATGTTCAGGTACTACTCTAGCTAAATGCTTGCCCCAAGTGAAAGGGGAATTCGAGATAAAATATGCTTCACAGACACGCATAGAATACTGTAGGAAATACAAATGGAAGCCAAAATTTAATAAAGTTCCAAAAATACCAGCGGAACCGAATTACCGTGCCTGTACCTACAAAAAGCACCCGAAATAATTGGCTCGCAAGTCGCTTCGTTTATGCAGGAACACATACGACTGCATCTGCGACCCAGTGTAAAGCAGACTGCCAACTACTCGGATACGTAACATCATGAAGAACCTGAAAACAAGGGTATTAGATTGACCAATCACTAAGTCGATATAGCTAGACCCGACCAACCAGAAACCCGATCTAGAACATGCATTTTAGGGTTCTTCATGTGGTATCCGAGTATCATGATCCTCAGTAGAAACTTATGTACTGCTATGACGTGGAACGTCTAGCGAAATTCCCTCATCTCTTCCTCTTGTACTTGGATACCACACGAAGAACCCTAAAATGCATGTTCTAGGTCGGGGTTTCTGGTTGGTTGGATCCAGCTATATCAGCTTACTGATTGGTCAACCTAATACCCTTGTTTTCAGGTTCTTCATGATGTATCCAAGTACTTACTCTGCGGCAACTCCCCCACTCCCAGCTGCAGGAATCCCGAAAACGCATCAATTGAGGTTCGTTTTTTTTCTTAGCTCATCATTCACAATAAAATCAGCCCTGCTCCTCGTGTTTATCCTATTGCTGGCGGCGTTTTTCTGGGGTAAGCGCAAGCGTATTTGGAGAGTACGTGCATGTACAAGAGGTGTGTATGCTCACTACCACTAAACGTGTAGGTGATGTACTGGGAGCAGGCAAAAAGTACCCGGAATTGCAATCAGTATGCACGCTACTCTGGCCAGCCAAATAATAGGATTCTACTGAATCGCCCAGTCGACTAAGCCCTCCAGCAACTTGCGTTTACGGATACTTGTTGCTTGCCCCGAGTACTCGTAAATTGTTGATATTTGCTAACGGCCTAAGCCTGCATACCGTACTCGGAGGAGGCAATAGGTACCCGGAAATACAAGTTTCTGGAGGGATACACTGTTTCAACCATGCTCATAAAAACCAAGCAGATTTATCACAGCTAGGCTAATAGCTATCCAATCAGTTGCTCACCTCTTTTAGTCCACTAAACCAGGTGAGGCAACCTTTAACTGAGCTGTAGCCATCGCTTCGCAGAAATTCTAGGAGTATTTAGTACCTTCAAGTAAGATAACATGCTATAAAGAGCTCTCTGATATATATAGGCATACAGCTTGAAAGGGCAGGTATACATTGTATATAGTAAGTACATAGTCTTGACATACACATGGTAACTACAGCACCAGGAAGGGGGGTGAAATTGGTACGGTATTCGTACATCATTCTCATGAGTGCGGGAGTAAATCGGTAGTCTTCCTGATTCATTCCTATACTTTCTAACAATACTGTACAAAAAATACTCAACTTGTAACGGGGGTAGTCCTCTTGCTCCAGAATGGGATAGGTAAAGAAATACGGCCGTTGCAAATACTAGAAATCAGGTTGAGATGTTAAGAGTATTTTCGTGCAAGGTACTCAATAATCTTAAGGGTTCTACTCGGTAGTATTCTTCCTGATGAGAGTGGGAAGAAGAGCAACACATTAGGAAAACATCTCGACATGACTCAGAACGTTCTCATCAAAATATCAAAACAACCGTTAATTTTTTTTTGAAAACCTGAGATGATCCTATCGGCCGGTTCGAGAAGCTTGAGCCATACATGTATTTCCTACATCTCACCTTGCTTCTTACATTCTCCGTTTTTGCACCTGAATGACATTCATCATGTAAGAGTGACCTTAAAAATTGCATCAAATACTTTAAAACTACGCGTGTATATGAACTTTATTAGGTGATTAATTCTAATCACATTACGGTATTTTCTTCAAAATGAAATTTGAACATTCTACAGTACAAAATACCTCTAAAAAGTGTTTTTTTTTTCAAGATTTTCCTCATGTAGTAGTGTAGATCCACAGGTTACATACATGAGTAGAATGTTCAGTCCAAACATATGCATTAGCTCAAACATACTTGCTAAAAAAATAAAGTTTGTGATGTGGGTGAACCTCGGCAGCAACCACGCCCCGTTAACAACACAATTCCCCAACCCACAACCAACTTACAACTGATGTTTATTTTGCAGCTGTTCTATCTACACATTAGTCTGTAATTTATAGTTGTCGGCATTAAATTCCATAGGTTGTAGCTTCCGAAATGTAGATTTGGTTGTTACCCAATTTTATCCCTGTCACGAATTTCTTTTTTTGGCTAGTACAACCTCTGGTAGAATTATTGTAGAATTGTGGCAACTCAGGATCAAAAGCTTTTATTGGTCCTCCGGGTTCATCGGAAAGATGTTGGTTTGTTTTTCTACAATAATCCTACCAGAGGCTGTATGTATATGCATATCATACAAAAATGAAAAAAACCCTTTCGATGTCTGGCATTTTCCAATGGTTATCGATGCAAAAAACTAATGAGGCACCCATGACAAGCAATAACATAATTGAAAGTTTTATAAATAATCAAACGCTATGCTCATAACGAACTGCCCTTGCGAATCGTCGTCTTCTCATTCGCTGTCAACTAGTTGCAGTTTTATGCCTTACTTCCTCCGTCATACTGAAGGACGACCTCTTTGTGTGACAGAACCGGCCCGGTAATACATTATACCTTCCTCTCCATCGTACCAACCTTCTGGGAATTGTTTGTGTGGCACAATGTCTTAACCAATGTCTAAACGGTGCCGTGTGCTCGAAGGGTCCGATCGGACACCATATACCATATTCACCGAAGCTATTTGATATTTCATGCCCAGAAAGATAGCAACCGTTTGGGCCAAGTCGTTCGACGAGCGCTGTGGGATTTCCGGGGAAAAAGGTTAGCAGGCACAAAGAGGATGAAGCGGTGGTTTGGATAACTATATGATTGTATTTAGGTTTCCTCACGTCTTAGTAATATAGCAGTTGAAAGGTAAGAGTCATCTTTGCAAATGACAGTGGTTACGTACACGATTGTTATCAGCCCCAGTGTTAATTGGCATAAGAGGATTCCACCAAGTATTGCAATCTAAACAGCAGATACTCGGATAAAATTAGCATGGACTACGATTCCATTGTATTTACTTAGTTGATGAGAAGATTTGGAATATAGCCGACTGTTTGCGGCTATTTAATTTCCAGAAGCACGCCAATCCAAGGTTTTTTTCCATGTGCAGTGATGGTTGATGACCCAAACTGATCACGGGCGGCGACAACTCCACAAGCAAATTTACCAGCCAATTAAGCCATGCGATTTGCATCGTCACCCACATGCTCACCTCAAGCAGTCCTGTCCTTCATCAGCAAATTTTTGTTGGTGTAGGCTAGACATAGAGACTGTTCTTAAACCCTACCCTGGATAGTAGCCCACAGTTGACCAGTTACTATTCTGTACGTTGGGGAAGTTACATGTATGTGTTGCTGTCTTGGCATTTTGAACATACGAGATGTTGACACTGCACCTGAAGAAAGATCAGTACTCATTACTATTTGGTGACCTATTTGCGCCGCGCGGAAGGGATTGTAGTGCGGCTAAGCCAGCACACTGAGGTCCACAATAACAATTGACGTTTTGGCTCAAGTTACTGCATGTGTTTATCCAAGTGCTAACCTCTTTTAGTGCTAGTGTCACTTTAACCCGTTCATATCAAAGGCCAGGAAGATCTCGAGAACTCACGTCATGCTTGGTGCGTGGGTCTGTATGCCACATATCAATAGAGGTGGGTGATGAGCAAATAAACTCAAAATGTACATACATCTGCACCCTCCAGCGTTATCTTCTTGGTATCATTAACATAGATCACACGATCTGATAGACCATCCTGCCCTTCTATTAAAGGGTAATGTTTGCACCCAGAAGCAACCGTGACATATCTATCGGATTTATGGGAGATGACCTGGCTGGTTGGGCTATATTCTCTGAATTTTGCATACACAGAACATCCGTATGTTAACCTAACTGTAGTACGACAAGGGTTTTCTACTCCGTTGTAGGGAGCAATTGAGTGGCCAAGACTTAAATAATAGACCCAATTTTGCCCATGTATTTCCAGAATCTGGACGTACTACATGTAGTCAAAATGAGGGGACCCTTGTTCTGCAGATCCAAATAACATTTATGTTGTTAATGGAGAATTAGCTTAAGGTGCTGTGTTGGATTTCGAAGGCTTGAAGGACGTATATAAACCCCAGGAGTGGGCTGTGGAATGTTCAGCTCCTAATTTGGGAATATTTCCAGTAATGTTATTCGAAGGCCAGAAGTAGGAGAGGTCGCTGATAACACTTCTCCGGGTGTCGAAAAAATGCATCGGTGCTATCGTAAGAATAAGTTAACCCTGTAAGAGCAACTGAGAGCCTTCCAATCTGTTTTAGGTTAACAGCATACGTGTAAATATTTGGTACTTTCGTGCGATATAGGAAAGGGATCATACACAGTTCATAAAGATCCACAGAAAACAGAGGAACGTTTACATCTGTCGACGTTTAAGGCTATGAATACCGAAATGGAACACCTTGACTACAGTACCGGAAAGTAGGGTGTTTCTGGTACCGCATTGTTAGAAAATGTAGGAATAAGTCAGGATGGCTACCGTATTGGCTTTGAGAACTCTGTAGCGCTACCGGTTTACTCCCGCATCCATAAGAATGATATACGAGTATCGTATCAGTTTCACCCCCCTTTTCGGTACTGCAAGCTGGATAGCCCGAGAAGGAAATCTACCTTGGTAAATGAAATCAAGATTCAATTTTGGTTGAATAAGACAACACATACCTCTTCTAATCGATACAATAGTTTCCATCTAACTACAGTTGCCATTCCCTTGGGCAAGCCCCAACCTCCAACACCAGGTCGTCAGCTTTATGGTTTTCTAATCACTGAGGATTGGTGATGCAGATAAAATATATTTGAACAATAGCTTTTTTATATGATGTATGTAGTGAATAAGTTTTCTCTACCTAGCTAAAGTATCGTACCAAAAAATCTCATTTTTCTCCTGACGCAAATAGGATAGATAATAGGGGGACTTATAGCGAGGTTTAATCCTAGTGTTAAGTAGAGCCTAGTGGATAAAGCGTTGAACCACCTTTTCTCAGATCAGTCTAACACTTTTACCTTCTTGTATTCATAAAATGTGAACATCATGCCACCAGAAAGCACAGAACTGACGAGCTGTCTCAACAAGATCTGGAGTAAGCGGAAAAACTGTTTCTTTGCAGAATGTTTCCGCGCCAAATGAGATTGAGCTGTAGAGTTCATAGCGCCAAAATGCATCTGTAGTCCTTCAGGATTAGCTGATTGTTGCCATTCTAGTAGTTGAACTAGAGATACAGTCGTTGCTTTATTAGAACCCGAGTTGAGCGAAAAAGGGGAATAAGACATATGTGTCATTACAATCTCCGTACTGCCGTTGAAAATCCTTTGTGGCCATCTAGATGTACCAATCTCTTTGGGGCTTAGCCTTTCATCATGACGTGAATTGTCTAGAAATTCTTTTCTATATGTAGGAAGCAGTACTGCTCTTGTCCGTATTTTTTGTTCTACGCTCATTACTGTGGAAACCGGTAGGAGAATATTCCCTTTGGGGATCTAGGGATCCAGTTGACCTAGACCCTAAATTCGACATAATTTCAAAGAACAGCTCTTCCTGCAGAATTGTCGGCGTCCGAGTTTTAATATTATCGGAATATCAACACACGTGCACAACCCAGTGGGATGAATTAAAACTGAAGATGGCAATAAAAAAGGGATGTAAGAATGAAGGGAGAGAGGTGATGAGATCAGGATAGCTATAGGGAAGGGGAAAAAAGAAAGTGAATATAAGCTTCGTTGACTGAATTCTTGCAGCTGGTGTTAGTTCTGAAATACACACTCATTCAGACCAAAACCGGTAGACACTGTTAGTTCCGTTTCAGCGAAAAATGAATTAGGGCTAGTATGTACAGACGAGTGAAAAAAGTGACGAAACAAGGGTCAATATACACCAAAACAAGCCAACTTTAGCTCAATTTACTTCCCACTAAGAGTTGTGGCAACAAAAAACTGAGTAGTGGGACACATCTAATAGCTCTGGAATTTAGATCTGTGAGTTTTCTGTACTCCCTCGAATTTTCTGTATTGAAATAGGAGTCTTTGACTTCATGAGGTTTAGTTATTTACCCAATTTTGGTGAGGAAAAGTATGATGCAATGGAAATCTATGGGTATTTCATGGATGAGGATAAGTGATGGGCTAGGGTTCGGTATCGGGTTGCAACGGGCTATGACGTTCAGGGAATAATGTCTTTGTTGTTCGGTTAGTTTCGGTAATAGGTTAGGGAATGGAAAACGGAATATTTAAGTGACGGATTTCGATTGTTCTTTGTCTTCTTCTTCTTCTTTCCTTAAGCAACGTTCTCGTTTACCTTCTTCTGTATTTGTTTAAATACTATCTCAGTTCAACCTCAGAACGCTTGCTGTCGCTGTCTACTTTCGTTGCACTTATCTCGCCTTGAGATAGACCCCACGAAGAACTTGTAGAAATCTCACACTCCTCGAACGTGTTGGTACCTCGCTTAAGTAGCACTGCTCACCTTCAGGGATACTGAAGTGCTTAACGAGAGATTGCACCGTGAGAGGGTACTACAACTTTAAAAAGTTCTAGCCTATGATCCTCTAAATAGAATAGCCCAGAAATTCATTTATAGAGAGTTCATGAGTGATGAAGTCAGTGGTAGGCTAGTCATGTCACTTAGCTAATTTTAATAAAGAGGGTTTTGGTTGTGAAGTTGGCCGATTTTGATGTGTTTTAGTCGTTGTTTCCTTACATTTTTCACTCGTCTGTACATGCACCTGTACAGGCTATCATGAACACCTGGCCAGCCAATCAAAAATTCTCTGAATGATTTTCTTGCGCTGCTTACTAAGCGTTTTGGCTGTAGAGGATCATTCGCTTTCTTTTTAGCAAAGTGTGTATTCCAAAACATCAACCAATACTGTCTATCATATTATACAAAACTAGTCATGAGCTCTCATGGTTCAGTCCTTCGTTAAGCCCTTCAGTATCCCTGAAGGTGAGCAGTGCTACTTAAGTGAAGTTCTAACACGTTTGAAGGGCACTATGTTTCTACAAGTTCTACGAGGGGTCTAACTCAAGGCGAGTTAAGTGCAGCGTAATAGGGACAGCGACAGCGTTGATTCTGAGGTAGAATCGAGGTAGTATCAAAACAATACAGTAGAAGTGAAATGAGAATTTTGTTTAAGAAAAGAAAGAGAAAACAACAACAACGACTGAGATCCATCCCTTATATACCCTGCTTTCCATCCATTAGCTATATAACTGAACATAACCGAACAACAAAGACATTATATAAGAAAACCCCATAATCCGTTGCAACCTTTCGTAACCGAACCCTAACCCATTACCTGACTTCATCTGTGAAAGTAGCTCCCTGTCTCAAGCGTGAGCTCCTGCGAACACTAGGAGTGAGGGTAGTTATCGCGGCTAAGAACGTATCGAGGGCAGAAGTGTCTTGGAGATCTTCTGCAGGTTCCCAGGTGGGATGAGCATATCCTGTCCATTTGACAAGGTATTGTAATTGTCCACAATATATTCATTATTCAAAAATTTTCTTAATAAAATATTCCTCCTGTTCGTTAACGATAACTGGGGAAGGTGGAGGTATAACTTGTCCAGGAAGAGGGTTGTTGGCCACGGGTTTCAATAGAGAAATGTGAAAGACAAGATGATACTTGACTGAGGATGGTAGGTCAATCTAATATGCGAATGGAGACACTATCTTTTTAACTGGGTAGGGTCCTATCCATTTGCAGTCCAGCTTCCTGGCATTACATATAGTCCTGATGTTCTTCATTGAAACGAAGACTTGATCATTGACTTGGTAATCTGGGGCAGGCATCCGATGCTTATTAGTAGCTGTTTCTTGGATGTCTTGGGCTGTTCTGATCTCAGTTCGTAGGTAGTCATATAACTCCTACATGGTTTGGCTAAATGAGGCAGCGTCTAGGCTTTCTTTCATGGATGGTTGTTTCGTTGGTTAGTTTGGTGTACAGGTACATGGTTGTTATGTTTTGTTGTTGTTCTTCGTATTTCTTTGGGTTTCGATTGCGATGAGCCATATGTTGGTCAGCGAAAGGAAAAATTACAGGTATATAAGCGAAGGGTATTCCCCTCTTGTTGTACTTTTCCTCTTTCTTTCTTTAAGCAACGTCTTCTATTGTTACTCTACTTGTATCCTACAATACAAGCCAGGATTCCTATACAATCCTTCGTCGCCTCCGTGATACCTCTCTTTCTATCACGCCACTACATCAACGTAGTTTCGCTGTTGGAGTCATCATAACTCCCCGTTATCGTAGAGCCTGTGGAATCATTGCTTAAACTCCTGTTGTGAATTCTCGTTCAAGTAGCACTACTCACCTTTGGGGATACCAAAGGGCTTGACGAGATCTCGCTTCTTGAGACTTTCTGGAGTTGTTTGAATAGGAAGGAAGGTAGTATCAAAACGGGAGTGATAACAATAGTTGGCAAAAAAGGGGGAAACTTTTGTGCTGGCCGACTCTTGGTTGTTGGCAGAGAATTCTGTCATGGATAACCATTTACTCCAGTCCTCTTGTTGATAAGAGACATAGGAGCGCAAGTATTGTTCCATAACAGCATTCAACCGTTCCGTTTGCCCATCGGTCTCCGGGTGGGAGGCGGTAGACATCCTAGCTTGAATCCTGAGTTGTTTACAGAGGTCTTTCCAGAAATGGGCTGTAAATTGTGTGCCCCAGTCGGACGTAACATGCGTGGGTAGGTCATGAAGTTTCCAGACGTACTGCAGATAGAGGTTGGCGATTTCTCGAGAGTTGACAGTGGTATTACATGGGATTAGATGTCTCATCTTCATTAAACAATCGACGATTACCATAATAGCAACATAGCCGTTAGACTCCAGGAGACCTGTGACAAAGTCCATCGATATTTCTTGCCAGGGACGATTAGGGATGGGCAGGGGGTGAAGGACTCCTTGCGTGCTTTGGGTAACCGGCTTTGCTTTTTGACAGGTGTGGCAATTGCGTACATAGCGACTGATTGATTCTCTCATCTTTGGCCAATAATAACTTCTACTTATTTATTCGAAGGTTTTATCTCGTCTCTCACGGTTCGATCCCTCGTTAAGCCCTTTAGTATCCCTAAATGTGAGCAGTACTACTTAAATGAGGTATCGACACGTTTGAAGAGTGCAATGTTTTCTACAGGTTCTACAGTGTGGTCTATCTCAAGGCGAGATAAGTGTAAGACAGGTACTTCTTACCGCACAGGAAATCTCCAAGAAGCTTTAGATAACAATCTAGACGCTATAACCTGCCCGGTTGCTATCCGCAACACAATACACAGGCGCAAGTCCTAACTGCTTCTTATGAACCGCTAAAAGATAACCGTAGGGTTCAAAGTAGGGATCGAGCAAAGTTCCGTGAAGAACTTCCAATAGTAAGGTTTTAATAACTAACGCTGAAGGGTCCTTGGCCCTATGTGTAGTTTGAATATCGCTTGCTTTGCTTGTTGGGTATCGTGTTCGTTCGAATATACTCTTCGTCTAACCAATCTGGAAGGACGAGGTCTGTTGTGGACGCGTCGTGACTTTGAGTTTTGTGTCGCGTGAAGCAACAACAAAGTCTCTTGAAGAAATAAAGGATTCTTTGCATGAAGAAAGTATTACTTGAAGATGAAACGAACGCAGGACCTTGAGAGTATGAATGAAAGTCGTATACCGGCTAAGTTATCTGATATAATATTGATAAAGGCTCGTTAACCGTCGGCTAATGATCAGGAAGAAGGCGCTTTACCACGGTGAAACTGGACTACTTATAGTAGTCGAGCGTCGAATCTGAAAGGCTATGTAATAACGTGAACTAACGTGAAGAAATCGTGACGCGACGCTTTTCCATTAGCTCTCATATACCGTTATCGTATGGCGTGATTGTCGGGATTAACCGGCGACGCAACGTATAAGCGAATCGGGGAAGTGTTGATCGAAAGAGTTGACCATTGATGACACAAGGAAACCAAACATCCAATCCGAATCTTATTAATAATCAACCAAGATTAATAATAACCGACATGGTCGGGGATTGAACGCTAGTCCATATGTGTGCATCGTAGGCGAACTCAAGTCGTAACCAACTAAGCTACCAATAGGTATAACAATAAGTGCAGTGGGGTGGACAGCGACAGCGAGAGTTCTGAAGTAGAACAGAGATAGTATTTTGAACGAGTACCGCAGAAGTAAATGAGAACGTTGCTTAAGGAAAGAAGAGAAAGAGAACAAAAGCGACCCGAATCCTCCGCTTAAATACCCCGCTTTCCCGTAACACAAATAACCATCCGACAACAACCGAAACATAACCGAACAACAAAGCTATTATACTTAAAGAAAATCCTTCGTAACTACCCAAAACTTTATCCTAACTCATTACCCGGTTCTATCCGTGAAATCGTCCTAGGTGTAACGGATCTACAATACCATTACCTGCAGTGAAGCATAATAGTACCAGGCAAGCAGAGAGGTAGTAAGGATCAACATGAGTGGTGTGGCTACCACATGCTAGAGGATACCTGCTACCCTGCTGTTCCGATGGAGTGGAACCAACGAGAATATAATTCGCTGACGAGCCAATGATATATCTCCAGTGATACCAAACACAGGAAGCTCCTGTGGTGGCCTTTCCAATCCATCTGTGCATGTACCAGCAGCCCAGAGCCATTGGTGCGGCAATAGAGAATCTATTAAGTGCAGGACCCCTCACATGTAACAGTAGACTGATCAGCGCCAATTCCTGCATCCAGCTGTAACGGGGGTAGTCCTACTGCTCTGTAGTGGGAATAGGTATAGGAATACGGCCGTTGCAAATACTAAATCAGGTTGAGATGTTAAGAGCATTTTCGTGCAAAGTGTTAATAATCTTAAGGGCTCTACTTGGTAGTATTCTGCCTGATGAGACTGGGAAGAAGAGCAACAGGTGGCGGGGCCATGGACTATCTTTATAGTCCTGCTGACTCGCCGTCCTCTTTCTGTTCTACTCTGCTGGGGGCCCGTCAAGACCCTGAGAACATGCCAAGCTATTGCGAACAGGGCACCTCAGGATTCAGCTAATGATCACTTCAACGCTCTCCAGCACTCCTCGGTTGTTCTGTTCAATTAGACCTTCTAGATCCGCCAGCTGCATGCCATGCCTATGTTGGATGCAGGAATTGGCGCTGATCAGTCTACTGTTGCATGTGAGGTGTCCTGCACTTAATAGATTCCCTATTGCCGCACCAGTGGCTCTGGGCCGCTGGTATATGCACAGATGGGTTGGTAACGCCACCACAGGATCTTCCTGTTTTTGGTATCACTGAAGATGTATCATTGGCTCGTCAGCTAATGTTATTCGCGCTGGTTCCACTCCATTGGAACAGCTGGGTAGCAGGTATCCTCTAACATGTGGTAGCTACACCACTCATGCTGATCCTTACTACCTCTCTGCTTGCCCGGTACTATTATGCTTCACTGCCGGTAATGGCATTGTAGATCCGTTACACCAGCATAGGCATGGCATGCAGCTGGCGGATCTAGAAAGTCTAATTGAACAGAACAACCGAGGAATACCGGAGAGCACTGAAGTAATCATTAGCTGAATTCTGAGGTGCCCCGCCCGCAATAGCTTGGCATGTTCTCAGGGTCTTGACAGGCCCCCAGCAGAGTAGAACAGAAAGAGGACGGTGAGTCAGCAGCACTATAAAGATTCTGCATAACCCCGCCACTCTTCTTCCCAGTCTCATCAGGCAGAATACTACCGAGTAGAGCCCTTAAGATTATTGAGTACTTTGCATGAAAATACTCTTAACATCTCAACCTGATTTCTAGTATTTGCAAAGGCCGTATCCCTATACCTATTCCCACTATAGAGCAGTAGGACTACCCCCGTTACACTAGGTGTCCTGCAGCAGGGGCGCCATGATGTCTTTTGATGAGTTCCAGGTGAAGAGGATCAAAGTCGGGTACATAGAGGTTTCCTTGATAGTATTATCGGTTACTCTTGTTCATACACCAGCTTAGAGTAATTTCCTTCGATTGTTGGTCCTTATTCTTCAGTGCCAGGAGTATCTTTTCTGGAAACTTGTCAGCGATATATCCCTCTAGGAAGAGTTTTTCTAGGGGGGCGTCCAATTCAGTGGCTTCATTTGACAAAGAAGCCGACAACAAACTTATCTTCGGATCAATATTTTCCTTCTTCAGCACCACCTGACTCTGGTGTGCTAGTTGTTCATCCCCCTTCTTGGGGAGATCTCCTGATCTCCTGGTCAACGCATCCGGTTTTCCTCCTTGACTTCCTGGTCGGTAGGTGATCACAAAATCCAACCGGGAGAGATATTCGGCCCATCTTGCTTGGCAGCAGTTAAGTTGTTTAGTGCTCATGAAGTACTCCAGGTTCTTATGATCACTTATTACGTCAATGAGGTGTTTAGAGCCTTCAAGTTCCAGGCACCATTCCTCACATACGCGGATAATCGCCAGTAGTTCTTTATCGTAGATATCATAGTTGTATTCAGTGGGTGAATGCTTCTTGGAGAAGAAGGCTACTGGGTGTAGTACTCCGGCATCGTCGTATTGAGACAGGACACCTCCGGACACGAAATCAGAGGCATCTGTTTCCACTATGATTTTCTTATCAGGGTCAAAGTGGATGAGGATCAGAGCGGTAGTGAAAGCATGTTTTAGGTTTTCAAAGGCAATATCTGTTTCAACGGTCCATTCAAAGTTGATTCCTTTTTTGGTGAGGGCTGTGAGGGGTGAGGCAAGTTTGGAAAATCCTAAGATGAACCAGCAATAAAAATTTGCAAAGCCTAGGAAAGCCTGGACATCTTTTACACTTTTTGGTGTACCTCACTCCCGGACTGCTTTGAGCTTTTCCTCTTCCATCTTGATGCCATCGGGGTTGAGGATGAGGCCTAAGTACTTGGTTGTCTGTACTTTGAACTCACACTTCTCGGGTTTTAGGAGGATGTCGATATTTTTCAGTGTCTGGAGAACCTTTCTGACATGGGCTTGGTGTTCGGCGAAGGTATCACTGTAGATTAGGATGTCGTCAAGGTATGCAGTACAAAAGATGTCGAGGTACTTGGTGAGGCAATCATTAACAAAACGTTGAATGGTCCCGGGTGCGTTGGTCAGGCCGAAGGGCATGACTTGATTCTCATCGAGACCATAGCGGGTGCGGAAAGCAGTTTTCCATTCATCTCTTTCGGTGATTCGGACTTGGTGATAACCATCGCGGAGTTCTAGCTTGGTGTACCATTGTGCTTTTGCTAACCTGTCAAGAGTTTCTCGGATGAGGGGAGAAGTATACCGATCCTTGACTGTGATAGCGTTCAGACCTCGATAGTCAACACACAACCGAAGAGAACCATTGTCTTTCTTGATGAAGAGCACAGGGGAGCCGGCGGGAGAAGAGCTAGCATGAATAAAGCCTTTCTCAAGATTATCCTCGATATATTTTTTAGGACAATGAGTTCTTCTAGAGACATTCCATAGAGGGGTCTGAAAGGAGCATCTTTTCCTTCCATTAGTTGTATCTTATGGTCATATGAGCGACGCGGGGGTAGTCCTTGGGCTTTCTTTCTATCAAACTTATCCAGAAAGTCATGGTATTCGGCAGGGATCCTTGCTTTCCATTCCTCCTTGCTGGTCTTCTCTTCTAGGATCTTATTGATGTCTTAGAGAGACATGGCGTAAGCTTGCGAGGTGCATTTCCTGGTGAGGGTCCTAAAACTAGCAGCACTGATGAAGAATAGATTTAGCCGGGGAGGAGAAGGAATTGAGGAGGTGGATACAACCTGGGAGCTGGGAGCGCAGTGGGTAGTGCAGAGTTTAGAATTAAACTCAATACGTTTATCGGTGAAGTGAAGCCGGACATCATGGTGATTCATCCATGGAATATTGAGTACAAGGGGGTAATGGCCAAGTTGAGTTACAAAGCAGGGGGCTTGTTCATGATGGTTTTGGATGGATAGGTCGAGGTTGGCTATATGGGTGATGGCTCCTGAGGCAACAGGGTGGCAGTCAATTACCTCAAGTTGTCTAGGGTTTTTTAGAGGAGAGAGAGGTAGGGAATGGTGACTAGCAAATTCTTTATGGATGAAGGCAAATCCAGAGGCGCCAGTGTCTAGTAGTGCGTGGGTTTTTATAACTTTATTACTATGGGAAATGGTACATGAAATGACAAAATGTTCCCTATCCAATTGATCCTCCACGCACATACTTGATACTGAAAACCCTGAAATGGAAAAAACCGACAAAGGTAAAGAAAAAGAAACCAAAGCAGGGACACTGAGCGACTTCGGTTGAACTAGTTTAAAGCCTCTTCGGAGGCGCCAGGTGCATCGATGGCAAAAAACTGAGGTGGTAGCGGAGGAGAAGGAAGTTGGCGGGCGAAGGAGGCCGGAGGAACAGGGGTATTGGCAAGGTTGGTAAGGGCTCCTCTCATGGTGGGTTTCTTCGGAGCGGAGGGGCAGTTGGCGTAGGAGTGATCTGGAGCAGCACAGAACATACACTTCCCAGTGGAGCGGCGCCTGTAAGACCGGTCTCACAGTTGAGTCCCTCGTTAAGCCCTTCAGTATCCCTGAAGGTGAGCAGTGCTACTTAGGCGAGGTATCAACACGTTCAAAGAGTGCGGCGTTTCTACAAGTTCTACGAGGGGTTTATCTCCAGGCGAGATAAGTGCAACAAAGTGGACAGCGACAGCAAGGGTTCTGAGTCAGAACCGAGATGGTATTCCAATAATTACAGAAGAAGGTAAACGAGAACGTTGCTTAAAGAGACAAGAAGAAAAGAACAAAGAACGAACAAAATCCATCATTAAAATACCCCGCTTTTCCCAACAGTCCTGATAACTGATAACAACCGAAATACCATAACATTATACAACAACCCAAAATCCATAACCACCATCAAGCCGAAACCTAACCCTATACCTAATCCTTTATCCATGAAAACCGGTACTTCTTATCACACAGGAGATCTCCAAGAAGCTTTAGATAACAATCTAGATGCTATAACCTGCTCGGTTGCTATCTGCAACACAATACACAGGCGCAAGTCCTAACTGCTTCTTATGAACCGCTAAAAGATAACCGTAGGGTTCAAAGTAGAGATTGAGCATGGTTCCATGAAGAACTTCCAATAGTAAGGTTTTAATAGCAAGCACTGAAGGGCCAAGGCCTTGCTAAGCGAGATTAAGGTAATTCACAAGTAATTCTCACGGTCAAGTCCCTCTTTAAGCCCTTCAGTATCCCTGAAGGTGAGCCGTGCTACTTAAGCGAGGTAAACAACACGTTTAAATTGCGCTGCATTTCTACAAGTTCTACGAGGGGTCTATCTCAAGGCGAGATAAGAGCAGCGAAGTAAACAGTGACAGCGAGGGTTCTGAGGTAGAACCGTGATAGTATTTAGGTAATACAGTAGAAGGTAACGAGAACGTTGCTTAAGGAAAGAAGAAGAAAAGACAAAGAGCAACCAAAATCCATCACTTAAATACCCTGCTTTCAACAAAACCCAATAGCCGATAACACCCGAAATACAATAGCATTATACAACAACCCAAAATCCTATAACAATCCTCGAACCGAAACCTAACCCTTATCCAATCCTTAATCCATGAAAGTAGCCCCCCGTCTTAAGTTTGAGCTCCTGCGAACCTTAGAACTGGTAGCAGTTGTTGTGGCTAGAAATGCATCGAGGGCAGCAGTATCCTGAAGGTCTTCCGCGGGTTCCCAGGTGGGATGGGCATAGCCAGTCCATTTGACAAGGTATTGTTGTCGTCCATGATATGTTCGTTGTTCGAGGATTTTCTTGATGAAATATTCCTCCTGTTCATTAACAACAATTGGAGATGGGGGAGGAATAACTTGTCCTGGAAGAGGATCATGGGCAGCCGGCTTAAGAAGCGATACGTGAAAGACAGGATGATACTTGACGGAGGATGGTAGATCGATCTCATACACAAAGGGTGATACTATCTTCTTTACAGGGTAGGGCCCCATCCACTTCCAGTCGAGTTTCCGGGCATTACAAACAGTCCGGATGTTTTTCATTGATACAAACACCTGGTCATTCACTTGATAGGCCGGGGCAGGAGTTCGGTGTTTATTAATGGAGGTTTCCTGGATGTCCTGAGCTGTTCAAATTTGTGTTCGGAGGTGATCATACAAGTCTTGCATCTTAGTTGCAAAGGTCAAGGAATCCAGACTTTGGGCAGTGGTCGTTGAAGAAATAATGGAGGTATCAAAGCGGGGATGGTAGCCGTAGTTCGCAAAGAAGGGTGAAACCTTGGTACTAGCTGATTCCTGGTTATTAGCGGAGAATTCCGCCATTGGTAGCCATTTACTCCAGTCTCCTTGTTGATAAGTCTCACGGTCTTGATTCCTCGTTAAGCCCTTCAGTATCCCTGAAGGTGAGCAGTGCTACTTAAGCGAGAGATCAAGCGATCAGAGTCACGATGTTTTCTACAGGTCCTACGTGGGTCTAACTCAAGGCGAGTTAAGTGTAAGGGTTTTCTCAGCGACAGCGACCGCAAGGATTCTGGGGCAGAATCGAGGTAGTATTAAAGCAATACAGTAGAAGTGTAGTAAGAACGTTGCTTAAAGAAAGAAGAAGAAAACCACAACAACCGTCTAAGAACCAGTCCTTATATACCCCGCAATCCCTCTCGTGACTCATAACTGAAACGTAACCGAACAACAAAGACATTATAAAAACCTATCTTCTGCTGCATCCATTACTACCCAAACCCTAACCCATCACTTCGCTTCATCCGTGAAAGTAGCTCCCCTTCTTAGGCATGAGCTCCTGCGAATACTAGGAGCAGTGGCAGTCGTCTGGTTTAAGAACATCTCGAGAGCGGAGGTTTCTTGAAGATCTTCCGCGGGTTCCCAGGTGGGATGAGCGTATCCGGTCCACTCGACAAGGTATTGTAATCGTCCGCGATAGCTTCTTTGTTCGAGGATTTTTTCGATAAAGTACTCTTCTTGTTCATTAACTATCACGGGGGCAGGCGGAGGTATAACTTGTCCAGGTAGGGAATCGTGGGCTGCGGGTTTCAACAAAGAAACATGAAAAACAGGGTGATACTTGACTGACACAGGGAGATCGATCTCATAGGCAAAGGGGGATACGACTTTCTTGACCGAATAAGGTCCCATCCATTTCCAGTCCAATTTTCTGGCGTTACGCACGGTCCTAACATTCTTCATTGAAACGAAGACTTGGTCGCCGATTTGATAGGCTGGGGCTGGGGTTCGGTGCTTATTTGTTGCGGTCTCCTGGATGTCTTGGGCTGTTTTTATCTGCGTCCGTAGATAATCGTATAACTCTTGCATGTTCTGGCTGAACGAAGCAGCATCTAAGCTTTGAGATGTATTCCGAATAGGGAGAAAGGTAGTATCAAAACGGGGATGATAACCATAGTTAGCGAAGAAGGGAGAGACTTTAGTACTGGCCGATTCCTGGTTATTCGCGGAGAACTCGGCCATCGGCAACCATTTACTCCAATCATCCTGTTGATAGGATACATAGGAGCGCAAGTATTGCTCCATGACCGCGTTTAGTCGTTCCGTTTGTCCATCAGTTTCCGGATGGAAGGCTGTAGACATTCGAGCTTGAATTCCAAGTCTTTTACAAAGGTCCTTCCAGAAATGAGCGGTGAACTGGGTGCCTCGATCGGAGGTGACATGTGTGGGTAGTCCGTGTAGCTTCCAGATATGTTGTAGATAGAGGTCAGCTACATCTCGGGAATTAACCGTAGTATTGCATGGGATTAGATGTCGCATTTTTGATAATCGGTCGACAACAACCATAATAGCATCATAACCATTGGATTCTGGGAGGCCTGTGACAAAGTCCATTGATATCTCTTGCCAGGGACGATTAGGAATTGGTAGGGGGCGAAGGATGCCTTGGGTTCGTTGGGTATTTGGTTTAGCTTTTTGGCAGGTATGGCAGTTTCGTACATACCGACTGACCGATTCTCGCATCTTTGGCCAATAAAAACTTCGGGCTAAAAGTTCGAAGGTTTTGTCGCGTCCAGGGTGTCCTGCCGCTGGAGTATCGTGGTGTCTTTGGATAAGTTCAAGCCGGAGAGAATCAAGATTGGGGACATAGAGGCAATCGCGGTAGCGTAGTAGGTTATTATCATTACTGCATTTGCTTAGGGTAATTTCCTTAGATTGCTGCTCTTTATTCTTCAACGCCTTGAGTATCTTTTCCGGGAATTTGTCAGTGATATACCCTTCTTGAAAGAGTTTAAAAAGGGGGGCGTCCAATTCAGTGGCTTCATTTGACAAAGAAGCCGACAACAAACTTATCTTAGGGTCGATATTCTCCTTTTTTAATACCACTTGGCTTTGATGCGCCAATCTTTCATCCCCTTCCTTGGGGAGATCTCCTGATCTCCTGGTTAATGCATCGGGTTTTCCTCCTTGAGTGCCTGGTCGGTATGTAATTACGAAGTCAAAACGAGAGAGGTATTCCGCCCATCGTGCTTGGCGGCGGTTTAGCTGTTTAGTGCTCATAAAATACTCAAGGTTTTTATGATCGCTGATCACATCGATGGGGTGTTTTGATCCTTCTAGTTCGGGGCGCCATTCTTCGAAAACTCGAATAATTGCCAGCAGTTCCTTGTCGTAAATTTCGTAATTGCATTCAGCGGGGGAGTGTTTCTTTGAGAAGAATGCTACTGGATGCAAGACACCGTCATTATCGTATTGAGATAGGACGCCTCCGGATACAAAATCGGAGGCATCTGTTTCTACGATGATCTTTTTATCGGGGTCAAAATGAATGAGGATAGGGGCAGTGGTAAAGGCATGCTTGAGATTTTCAAAAGCAATATCTGCCTCGACAGTCCATTCGAAGATAATCCCCTTTTTTGTGAGTGCTGTGAGGGGTGAGGCGAGCTTGGAGAATCCTAGGATGAACCGACGGTAAAAGTTGGCGAAACCTAGGAAGGCTTGGACGTCTTTAATGCTTTTTGGTGTTCCCCATTCTCGGACGGCTTTGAGTTTTTCCTCGTCCATCTTGATGCCATCGGGGGTGAGGATGAGACCCAAATACTTCGTAGTTTGTACCTCGAATTCGCATTTTTCCGGTTTCAACAGGATGTCATTGTCCTTGAGTGTTTGGAGAACCTTTCGGACGTGGTCCTGATGTTCGGCAAAGGTATCGCTGTAAATAAGGATATCATCCAGGTATGCAGTACAGAAGATGTCCAAATATTCGGTGAGGCAGTTGTTCACAAAGCGTTGGAACGTTCCGGGGGCATTGGTCAGGCCGAACGGCATGACCTGATACTCGTATAAACCGTATCGGGTGCGGAAGGCTGTCTTCCATTCATCTCCCTCGGCAATGCGTACTTGGTGGTAACCGTCGCGGAGGTCTAGCTTCGTATACCATTGCGCTTTTGCTAACCGATCGAGCGTTTCTCGAATGAGAGGAGAGGTATAACGGTCTTTGACTGTAATGGCGTTTAGGCCTCGGTAGTGAACACATAGTCGTAAAGAGCCGTCGGCCTTTTTAACAAAGAGGACGGGGGACCCTGCAGGAGAAGAGCTGGCACGGATAAATCCTTTCTCTAAATTGTCTTTGATGTATTTTTTTAAGACAATAAGTCTCACGGTTCAGTCTCTCGTTAAGCCCTTCAGTATCCCTGAAGGTGAGCAGTGCTACTTAAGCGAGATACTAACTCATTCCAAGAGTGCGGTATTTCTACAAGTTCTACGGGGGGTATACTTCAAGGCGAAGTATTGGCGATGTTTCACAGCGACAGCGAAGGTTCTGAGATAGAACCGAGATAGTATTAAGATAATACAAGTAGAAGTGAACGAGAACGTTGCTTAAGGAAAGAAGAGAAAGAGAAACATGAATGACCGAAATCCTTCGCTTAAATACCCCGCTTTTCCTGTAACACCAACAACAACCCGACAACAACCGAAACACAAAGACATTATTCCAATAACCAAAATATACCCGGACAACAAAGAAATTATACAACCATCCAAACAACGACAAAACCAGCAACCAGACCACAATTCCTTCCCTAAGTCAATCCATGAAAATAAGCTCTTCACGGGACATTCCGTACAGCGGTCCAAATGGGGCGTCTTTTCCTTCCTGGAGTTGAATTCGATGGTCGTAAGATCGGCGAGGGGGTAGGCCTTGGGCTTTACTTTTGTCAAACATGTCAAGAAAATCGTGGTATTCGATAGGTATACGTGATTTCCATTCTTCCTTGGTGGTCTGGTTGTCTAAGATTTTATTAATCTCGTAGAGCGACATGGCATACGCTTGGGAGGTTCGTTTTCTGGTGAGAGTTCTAAAACTAGCGGCACCAATAAATGACATGTTTAGCCTAGGGGGAGCAGGGATTGAAGGTGTGGACACAACAGGAGAGTGGGGGGCGCAGTGGGTGGTGCAGAGTTTAGAGTTAAACTCAATGCGTTTATCGGCGAAATGGAGTTGTACATCGTGATGATTCATCCATGGGATTCCGAGAACGAGGGGGTAGTGTCCTAGTTGAGTAACAAAGCATGGAAGGCGTTCTTGGTGTTGTTGAATAGATAGGTTGAGATTAGCAATATGGGTGATATCCCCAGAGGCTACGGGACGGCCGTCAATAACCTCAAGTTGTCTCGATGTTTTTAGGGGTGAAAGAGGTAAAGAATGGTGACTCGCAAATTCTTTGTCAATGAAAGCGAATCCTGAGGCGCCAGTGTCCAATAGTGCGTGGGTTTTGATAATTTTATTGTTATGGGAAATGCTACAAGAAATAACAAAATGTTCCCCATCCAATCCATCCTCCACGCACATATCCGACACTGAAAACCCCGAAATGGAAAACGCAGACAAAGGTAAAGAAAAAGGAACCGAAGCAGGGTCACTGATCGACTTCGGTGAAATTAGTTTAAAGCCTCCTCGGAGGCGCTGGACGATTCGAGAGCAAAAAATTGAGGAGGAAGAGGTGGTGGTGGTAGAGAAGAGGCGGGAGGTGTACGATTGGCAGGAGGGGCGGTGAGTGCTCCTCTCATTGTGGGTTTTTTTGGGGCGGAGGGACAGTTGGCGTAAGAGTGATCGGGGGCGGCACAAAACATACATTTACCAGTGGCACGGCGCCATTGTTTCTCTTCTTCTGATAGCTTCCTTCTGCCATTGACCATAGTGTATCTTTGGTCCTGAGGGGGTCAAGAGAGGTTGCTAGTACGTCCGAAGGAGAGATCCATGGGAGCAAGGCCTCCTGGTATAAACGATGAGGCGGGGACAAAGGGAGTCATTGCATTGGTTGGGGCACTGAACTGTCCCAAGCTCTCACGGGCGTTGCCTCGTTTCTCTGCCTTACGGGCTCGGATGCGGTTGTCCATTCGGGTGAGAACTAGGATCATGTCGTTGAGGGTAGCAGGTACAGCGGAGGCAAAGACCATAGCTTCCTTTAATTCTTCCGACATACCATGTTCCAGGGCATCCATCTTCGAATTCTCATCAAAGTTGAGTTGTCCCATGATGCGTTGAAAATCAGCTAGGTAAGCGGAAAAGTCTCGTTTGCCTTGTCGGAGCTGATGTAGTTCTCGGCGAGCTGTACCGGTGGGGTCTGGATCGCCAAAGGCAGTTTCTAATGCAGAGATGAGGGCGGCGGCATTGGTCCAGGTAGTGAGGCCCGATGGAAGGACAGTGTGACGGACTTGTTCTAGAGTGGCTCCCTCTAGTCGGTTGATGGTGTAGAGAATCATCGTGTTTTCATCCGCGAATCTGTCTCTGTTTACTGTGAGCTTTGAGCGTAGTTGGAGCACAAAACCGGGGAGTTTGCTTCGTGACCCGTCAAACTTCTCTGGGTCTGGCATACGTTCTGATCGATGAGTCACAACAGCTGGGGCGGGGGGAGGTGTGCCGGTGAGATTTGGTGGGGCTGGGGGTGCTTGAGTGGCCTCCCGAGCTTCATTCCGTTCACGGCGTAATCGTTCAATGAGGGTTGAGGTGTGGTTGACTCGTTGGTCTTGTTGTTGGGCGTGGTGGTTAGCATTGTTCGCTTGGATCTGAGCGGTGTTGAGTTTTATCTCTAGTTCCTGTGTTCCTTCTTGCAGAGCGTCGATTTGGTCTTCGAGAGCCTGGTTGAGTTCCCGGAGTTGGTTATACAACTCGACGGGGTTATCTCTATAGGCTTGAGCAAACGCTTCTTTTGTAGGGAAACGTGGCGTGATGACAGCAGCTCCTTCAGAGGAGGAGGCAGCGGGTGCGGGGGAGCTCATGATCTTGGTTGATCACACGGAAGGGAGTTGGTGCGTAGGTAATGTTGGTCAAGCCACTCAGGAGTGGTTTCGGCGAGAGTTTGGGGTTTTCGCGGCGTTAAACAAGGAAAGATTTGTAGGATGGATTGGCGAATCCAACCTAGAATCTCCAGGTAGGGGTGTTGAGTAGGAGGTGTAGATGAGGAAGCAACGTAATCTCACGGTCTTGATTCCTCGTTAAGCCCTTCAGTATCCCTGAAGGTGAGCAGTGCTACTTAAGCGAGAGATCAAGCGATCAGAGTCACGATGTTTCTACAGGTCCTACGTGGGTCTAACTCAAGGCGAGTTAAGTGTCAAGGTTTTCTCAGCGACAGCGACCGCAAGGATTCTGAGGTAGAATCGAGGTAGTATTAAAGCAATACAGTAGAAGTGCAGTAAGAACGTTGCTTAAAGAAAGAAGAAGAAAACCACAACAACTGTCTAAGAACCAGTCTTTCATGGATTGATTTAGGGAAGGAATCGTGGTCTGGTTGCTAGTTATATCGTTGTTTGGATGGTTGTATAATCTCTTTGTTGTTCGGTTATATTTTGGTTATTGGGATAATGTCTTTGTGCTTCGGTTGTTGTCGGGTTGTTGTTGGTGCTACAGGAAAAGCGGGGTATTTAAGTGAAGGATTTCGGTCATTCCTGTTTCTCTTTCTCTTCTCTCCTTAAGCAACGTTCTCGTTTACCTTCTTCTGTACTTGTCGGAATACTATCTTGATTCTACCTCAGAATCCTCGCTGTCGCTGTTACTTCGCTGCACTTATCTCGCCTTGAGATAGACCCATCGTAGAACCTGTAGAAACGCTGCACTCTTTGAACGCGTTGATACCTCATTTAAGTAGCACTGCTCACCTTCAGGGATACTGAAGGGCTTAACGAGGGACTCAACCGTGAGACAGTCCTTATATACCCCGCAATCCCTCTCGTGACTCATAACCGAAACGTAACCGAACAACAAAGACATTATAAAAACCTATCTTCCGCTGCATCCATTACTACCCAAACCCTAACCCATCACTTCGCTTCATCCGTGAAAATAAGACACATAGGAGCACAGGTATTGTTCCATAACCGCGTTTAATCGTTCCATTTGTCCGTCAGTTTCTGGGTGGAAGGCTGTTGACATCCTAGCTTGAATTCCTAGGCGCTGGCAGAGCTCCTTCCAGAAATGGGCGGTGAACTACGTTCTCCGATCGGAGGTGACGTGTGTTGGTAAGCCATGAAGTTTCCACACATACTGAAGGTAGAGATCTGTGACATCTCGTGAATTAACAGTAGTATTGCACGGAATAAGATGTCGCATTTTCGATAGGCGATCTACTATTACCATAATAGCATCATAGCCGTTCGACTCCTGGAGGCCTGTCACAAAGTCCATCGAAATTTCTTGCCAAGGACGGTTTGGAATAGGTAGAGGGCAGAGAACTCCATGAGTTTGCTGGGTAACTGACTTCGCTTTCTGGCAGATGTGGCAATTACGCACATATCGTTTAATTGATTCTCACATCTTGGGCCAGTAGAAACTTCTAGTAAGGAGTTCAAACGTCTTATCTCATCCTGAATGGCCTGCTGCAGGGTTATCATGGTGTCTTTGAATTAATTCCAAGCGGAGGGCATCTAGGTTAGGGACGTAGATACATCCTCGATAACATAGTCTTCCGTTTTCCTCAGTGCACTCGCTTAAGGTGATCTTTTTTGATTGTTGATCCTTATTCCTTAGTGCTTCAAGTATTTCTTCGGGGAACTTGTCAGCGATGAATCCTTCATGGAAGAGTTTTTTCAGAGGGGCGTCCAATTCAGCAACTTCATTTGACAAAGAAGCCGACAACAAACTTATCTTAGGGTCAATGTTTTCTTTCTTTAACACCACCTGACTCTGGTGTACCAATCTTTCATCCCCTTCTTTGGGGAGATCTCCCGATCTCCTAGTCAATGCGTCCGGTTTTCCTCCTTGGCTGCCTGGTTGGTAGGTGATCACAAAATCGAAGCGGGATAGGTACTCAGCCCATCTGGCCTGTCGACGATTGAGTTGTTTAGTACTCATAAAGTACTCAAGATTTTTATGGTCACTAATGACGTCAATAGGATGCTTAGAGCCTTCAAGCTCTGGGCGCCATTCCTCGAACACACGGATGATGGCTAGTAGTTCTTTGTCATAAATCTCATAGTTGCATTCAGCGGGCGAGTGCTTCTTAGAGAAGAATGCTACAGGATGTAGTACTCCGGCATCATCGTATTGTGACAGGATACCTCCGGATACAAAGTCTGAGGCATCGCTTTCGACAATGATTTTTTTATCCGGGTCGAAGTGGATGAGGATCAGGGCAGTGGTAAAAGCATGCTTAAGGTTTTCGAAGGCAATATCCGCTTCTACCATCCATTCGAAGATAATCCCCTTCTTTGTAAGAGCTGTCAGGGGCGAAGCAAGTTTAGAGAATCCTAGGATAAACCGGCGGTAGAAATTGGTAAACCCTAGGAAAGCTTGAACATCCTTAACACTTTTCGGTGTGCCCCATTCCCGGACGGCCTTCAGTTTTTCCTCGTCCATTCTAATGCCATCGGGGGTGAGGATGAGGCCAAGGTATTTTGTTGTTTGTACCTCGAATTCACATTTTTCCGGTTTCAACAGGATGTCATTGTCTTTGAGCGCTTGTAGGACCTTTCGAACATGGATTTGGTGTTCAGCGAAGGTGTCACTGTAGATGAGAATGTCATCTAGGTAGGTGGTACAGAAGATGTTGAGATATTCCGTGAGGCAGTCGTTCACAAAGCATTGGAACGTTCCGGGGGCGTTGATTAGACCAAAAGGCATGACTTGATACTCATAAAGACCGTAACGGGTGCTGAAGGCAGTTTTCCATTCATCCCCTTCAGCGATTCGAATTTGATGATATCCATCGCGAAGATCCAACTTGGTATACCATTGTGTCTTTGCTAGTTGATCAAGAGTCTCTCGGATAAGGGGAGATGTATAACGGTCCTTAACCGTATAGCATTAAGGCCTCGATAGTCCACGCATAGGCGAAGAGAGCCATCGGCCTTTTTTACAAAGAGGACAGGTGATCCAGCAGGCGGAGAGCTGGCTCGGATGAAAACTTTTTCAAGGTTATCTTCAATATACTTCTTTAGGACGATAAGCTCCTCCCGGGACATTCTATACAGGGGGCCGAAAGGGGCTTCTTTTCCGTCTTGGAGTTGTATTTTATGGTCATATGGTTGACGTGGTGATAGACCTTGAGCTTTCTTCTTGTCGAACATGTCTAAAAAGTCATGGTATTCTGCAGGAATTCTTGCTCTCCATTCTTCCTTAGTAGTTTTTTCCTCTAGAATTCTATTAATTTTGTAGAGGGACATAGCATATGCTTGTAAGGATCGTTTTCGAGTGAGGGTCCTGAAGCTAGCGGCATTGATAAATGAAACGTTTAGTTTGGCTGGAACAGAAATTGAGGGGGCAGATACAATGGCCGTATCGGAGGAACAGTGGGTGGTGCAGAGCTTAGAATTAAACTCAATGCGTTTATCAGCGAAGTGGAGATGAACGTCATGATAGTTCATCCATGGAATTCCTAGGACCAGGGGATAATGACCAAGCTGAGTGACAAAGCAGGGGGCTTGTTCTTGGTGCTGTTGGATGGATAGGTTAAGGTTGACGATATGGGTGATGGCTCCTGAGGGGACAGGGCGGCCATTGATAACTTCAAGCTGTCTAGGTGTTTTGAGAGGGGAAAGAGGTAGGAAATGGTGACTCGCGAATTCTTTATCAATGAAAGCGAATCCAGAGGCTCCAGTGTCCAATAGTGCGTGGGTTTTGATAATTTTATTACTATAGGAAATGTTTCACGGATCGAAGTGAAGAGGTCTGTTAAGGATTATGTGATTGGTCGGGATGGATTTCAGTTACTGGGAACAATGTCTTTGTGTTTCGGTTGCTGTTCTGGTTGTTGTTGGTGTTACAGAAAGAACGGGGTATTTAAGTGAAGGATTTTAGTCGTTTTTGTCTTTCTTTCTCTTTTCTCCTTAAGCAACGTTCTCGTTACCTTCTTGTGTATTATTTAATTACTATCGCGGTTCTACCTCAGAATTCTCGCTGTTGCTGTTCACTTTGCTACTTCTATCTCGCCTTGAGATACCAAACCCTCCGTAGGACCTGTAGAAAACATTGCACTCTTCAAACGTGTTGTTCCCCCATCTGAGTAGCACTGCTCACCTTCAGGGATACTGAAGGGCTTAGCAAGGGACTCAACCGTGAGAAAATGCTACAAGAAATAACAAAATGTTCCCCATCCAATTGATCCTCCACGCACATATCCAACACTGAGAAGCCTGAAATCGAAAACGCAGACAAAGGTAAAGAAAAAGGAACCGGAGCAGGGTCACTGGGTGACTTCAGTTGAACTAGTTTAAAGACTCCTCGGAGGCGTCAGGGGCGTCAATCGCAAAGAACTGTGGGGGTAGTGGAGGCAGGGGAAGTTGGCGAACGGAGGAAGCGGGAGGAGTAGCTGTATTGGTGATCGTGGTGAGAGCTCCTCTCATTGTTGGTTTCTTTGGTGCAGAGGGGCAGTTGGCGTAAGAGTGGTCGGGGGCGGCGCAGAACATACATTTTCCAGTGGATCGGCGCCACTGTTTTTCTTCCTCAAAGAGTTTTCTTCGCCCATTGACCATAGTATATCTTTGGTCTTGAGGAGGGCGAGAGATATTGCTAGTGCGGCCGAAAGACAGGTCCATAGGGGCTAGTCCTCCTGGGGTGAAGGAGGAGGCAGTGGTGAAGGCGGCGGGGGCACTGAATTGGCCCATATTCTCGTGAGTATTTCCTCTTTTCTCTGCTCTACGGGCTCGGATACGATTGTCCAGCCGGGTGAGGGTGAGGATCATCTCTTGGAGAGTGGCAGGGGCAATGGGTGCGAACACCATAGCTTCTTTCAGCTCTTCCGACATGCCATGTTCTAGGGCGTCCATTTTCCAATTCTCATCAAAATTAAGCTGTCCCATGATTCTTTGGAAGTCGGCTAGATAGGCTGAAAAGTCATGTTTCCCTTGACGAAGCTGGTGGAGTTCTTGTCGGGCTGTGCCGGTTGGGTCTGGGTCTCCGAAAGCAGTTTCTAGAGCGGCGATGAGTTGTTCTGCACTAGTCCATGTGGTTAGGCCGGAGGGGAGAACGGTGTGGTGGACCTGATCTAGCTCTGCTCCTTCTAGCCGATTAATGGTGTATAGGATCATCGTGGTTTCGTTTGCAAAGCGGTCCCGATTAACGGTAAGCTTAGAGCGCAGTTGGAGTATAAAGCCTGGGAGCTTAGCTCGGGACCCATCGAACCTCTCGGGATCTGGCATCCGTTCTGAGCGGTGGGAGTTTGTTAGAGGTGGGGTGGCGCTAAGGTTGGGTGGAGCGGAGGGTGCTTGAATGGTGGCTCGAGCCTCGTTTCGCTCTTGCCGTAACCGGGCGATCAGGTTAGCAGTCTCTGTGACCCGTTGGTCATGTTCCGCAGCCTGACAGAGGGCGTTGTCAGTCTGAATGTGAGCGGTGTTGAGTTTGACCTCATTTTCTCGCTCGCTTTCCTGGAGGACATCGATTTGGTCTTCCAGGGCTTGGTTGAGGTCCCTGAGTTCATTGTAGAGCTCTGCGGGATCTTCTCTATAGGCTTGGGCGAAAGCTTCCCTGGTGGGGAAGCATTTTGCGGCGACGGCGGCCCCTTCCATGGCAAAGTTGGTGGGGGTAGGTATGCTCTGTATAGATCAAGTGGTAGAAGGTGTAGATTTTGGAAGCAACGTAATCTCACGGTCGAGTCCCTCGTTAAGCCCTTCAGTATCCCTGAAGGTGAACAGTGCTACTTAAGCGAGGTAAACAACACCTTCAAAGTGCGCGGCGTTTCTACAAGTTCTAAGAGGGGTCTATCTCCAGGCGAGATAAGTGTAGTGAAGTAAACAGTGACAGCGAGGGTTCTGAGGTAGAACCATGATAGTATTTTCTCACGGTTGTGTTTCTCGTTAAGCCCTTCAGTATCCCTGAAGGTGAGCAGTGCTACTTAAACGAGATAACAACACGTTCAAAGAGTGCGGCATTTTTCTACAAGTTCTACAAGGGGTCTATCTCAAGGTGAGATAAGTGCAGCGAAGTAAACAGCGACAGCGAGGGTTCTGAGGTAGAACCGAGGTAGTATTCCGACAATTTACAGGAGAAGATAAATGAGAACGTTGCTTAAGGAAAGAAGAAGAAGAGTACAAAAACGACTGAAATCCTTCACTTAAATACCCCGCTTTCACGTAACACAAACCAACAAGTCAACGACAACCGAAACGTAACTGAACAACAAAGCCATTATATCCAAGGAAATCCTCCGTAAATACCAACAACTTCATCCTAACCTATTACCGGGTTCCATCCGTGAAAGTAGCTTCCCTCTTCAAGCGTGAGCTCCTGTGAGCACCAGAAGTTGGATCGGTCTGTTGGGCGAGAAAGGTATCAAGGGCGACAGCATCTTTAAGGTCTTCGGCAGGTTCCCAGGTAGGGTGAGCATAGCCCGTCCATTCCACCAGATATTGCGATTTTCCTCGATGGATGCGATGATCTAAGATTTTCTCGATATAATACTCCTCCTGGTCATTAACAATAACAGGCATTGGAGGAGGTATTATTTGGCCAGGGAGAGCGTCGTTGGGGGCAGGTTTCAATAAAGAAACATGAAAAACCGGGTGATACTTGACTGAAGTTGGTAGCTCGATTTCGTTGGCGAAAGGGGAGATCACTTGTTTAACAGAATAAGGTCCCATCCATTTGCAGTCCAGTTTTCGGGCATTTCGTGTAGTTCTCACATTCTTCATTGATACGAAGACAGGGTCGTTAACTCGATATGCTGGTGCTGGGGTTCTGTGCTTATTAGTAGCGGTTTCCTGAACGTCCTGTGCGACCCTAATTTGTGTCCTTAGATGGTCATGTAGCTCTTGCATTCGACTAGTGAACGTAGTAGCATCTTGACTTTGAGGGGTATTGATCGTCGGAACCAGAGAGGTATCAAATCAGGGGTGATAGCCGTAGTTGGCAAAGAAGGGGGATACCTTCGTGCTTGCTGATTCCTGGTTATTAGCAGAGAATTCTGCCATCGGTAGCCACTTACTCCAATCTTCTTGTTGGTACGATACGTAGGAGCGTAGATATTGTTCCATTACTGCATTTAACCTTTCTGTCTGTCCATCTGTTTCTGGGTGAAAGGCGGTAGACATCCGGGCCTGTATGCCTAAGCGTTGACATACTTCTTTCCAGAAGTGGGCAGTGAACTGAGTGCCTCGATCGGAGGTGACATGCATAGGGAGTCCGTGTAGTTTCCAAATGTGTTGTAAATACAAGTCGGCTACATCTCTGGAGTTGACAGTAGTATTACAAGGAATTAGGTGTCGCATTTTGGATAGCCGATCGACTACTACCATCATGGCATCATGCCCGTTTGACTCTGGAAGGCCTGTCACAAAGTCCATCGAGACTTCTTGCCAGGGGCGATTTGGTATGGGTAGGGGACAGAGGACTCCTGAGGTACGTTGGCTGACAGGTTTTGCCTTTTGACAAATATGGCAGTTGCGTACATAACGGTCGATTGATTCCCTCATCTTTGGCCAGTAAAAGGTTCTACTGATTAGTTCGAAGGTTTTATCTCGTCCAGGGTGTCCTGCAGCAGGGGCGTCATGATGTCTTTTAATAAGTTCCAGGCGAAGAGGATCGAAGTTGGGTACATAGAGGTTTCCTCAGTAGCACAATCGGTTATTCTCGTTGGTACATTCACTTAGAGTGATTTCCTTCGACTGTTGGTCTTTATTCCCTAGCGCTACGAGTATCTTTTCCGGAAACTTGTCAGCCATATAGCCTTCTAGAAAAAGCTTTTCTAGGGGGGCGTCCAATACACCGGCTTCATTTGATAAAGAAGCCGACAACAAACTTATCTTAGGGTCAATGTTCTCCTTCTTTAGCACCACTTGACTCTGGTGTGCTAATCTTTCATCCCCTTCCTTGGGGAGATCTCCTGATCTCCGAGTCAATGCATCCGGTTTCCCTCCTTCTTTGCCTGGTCGGTATGTAATCACAAAATCAAAGC
This sequence comes from Gyromitra esculenta, assembly GCA_038503075.1. Classification (NCBI taxonomy): domain Eukaryota; kingdom Fungi; phylum Ascomycota; class Pezizomycetes; order Pezizales; family Discinaceae; genus Gyromitra; species Gyromitra esculenta. Next base: position 855,600 of record JBCAML010000008.1, on the reverse strand, counting down.
GAGATAAGTACTCAGCCCATCTGGCTTGACGATGGTTAAGTTGCTTGGTACTCATGAAATACTCGAGGTTCTTGTGATTACTGATAACGTCGATAGGATGTTTTGATCCTTCGAGTTCTGGGCACCATTCTTCGAATACCCTGATGATAGCCAGTAGCTCCTTATCGTAAATCTCATAGTTGCATTCAGCAGGTGAATGCTTCTTGGAGAAGAAGGCTACAGGGTGTAAAACGCCGGCATTGTCATATTAGGATAGCACTCCTCCAGACACAAAATCAGAAGCATCGGTTTCGACTATAATCTTTTTATCAGGGTCGAAGTGGATTAGAATTGGTGCTGTGGTAAAGGGGTGCTTTAAATTCTCGAAGGCAATGTCTGCTTCGACGGTCCATTCGAAGCTAATCCCTTTCTTTGTCAATGCTGTAAGTGGAGAGGCAAGTTTTGAGAACCCTAGGATAAATCGTCGATAGAAATTGGCGAACCCTAAAAAGGCTTGTACATCCTTAACACTCTTTGGAGTGCCCCATTCTCGTACAGCTTTGAGCTTTTCCTCGTCCATTTTGATACCATCGGGGGTGAGGATGAGTCCTAGGTACTTGGTAGTTTGTACTTGGAACTCGCATTTCTCCGGCTTCAGTAGGATATCATTTTCTTTGAGAGTTTGCAGCACCTTTCTGACGTGGACTTGATGCTCTGCAAAGGTATCGCTATAGATAAGGATATCATCAAGATAGGCAGTGCAGAAAATATCTAGGTATTCTCTCAGACTCTCAGGGAGCGAGATTCTCGCCAAGCTCTCAGGTATCCCCCGAGATAAGCAGTGCTACTTGGACAAGAAACTAACGACGAGAGGATGCACGAAGGTTCTACAGGCTCTACCAATGGTTCAAGTTATGATGACTTGAAGACGGCGACAGCGAAAGATTACGAGGTGTAATCTGAGGTTGTATTTGTAAGATACAGTGAGTGTACAATAGAAGACGTTGCTTAGGGAAAGAAGAAGGAAAAGTACAACAAGAGGGGGAATCCCTTAGCTTATATACCTCATTCCAACTCGTTCGATGACAAAGACGTGACTCATTGTAACAGGAACCCAAAGAAACATAGGAAAGAACAACACAACATGATAACCTTGCAACCCCGTACCTAACTGATCAATAAAAGCAACCATCCATGAAACAGACAGTCGTTGACAAAGCGTTGAAAAGTGCCAGGTGCATTAGTTAGGCCGAATGGCATAACTTGATATTCGTAGAGGCCATATTGGGTGCGGAAGGCAGTTTTCCATTCATCCCCTTCAGCAATACGGATTTGGTGGTAGCCGTCGCGGAGGTCAAGTTTGGTGTACCATTGTGCTTTCGCTAGTCGATCAAGTGTTTCACGGATAAGGGGAGAGGTATAACGGTCCTTCACTGTAATTGCATTAAGGCCACGATAGTCTACACATAAGCAGAGGGAGCCGTCAGCCTTTTTGACAAAGAGGACAGGGGATCCGGCAGGCGAAGAGCTGGCTCGGATAAAACCCTTTTCAAGGTTGTCTTCAATGTATTTTTTCAGGACTATTAGTTCTTCCCGAGACATTCCGTACAGAGGACCAAATGGTGCTTCTTTTCTGTCTTGAAGTTGTATCTTATGGTCATAGGGTCGACGTGGTGATAGACCTTGGGCTTTCTTTTTGTCAAACATGTCCAAGAAGTCATGGTATTCGGTGGGGATCCTTGCTCTCCATTCTTCTTTCGTAGTCTTCTCCTCTAGAATTTTATTAATTTCATAGAGGGACATTGCGTAAGCTTGCAGGGACCGTTTTCGAGTAAGGGTCCTGAAGCTGGCAGCATTGATGAAAGACATATTCAACCTTGGAGGAGCGGGGATCGATGGGGTGGATACAACATGGGAATGAGGGGCACAGTGGGTGGTGCAGAGTTTAGAATTAAACTCAATGCGTTTGTCGGCGAAATGAAGCTGGACATCGTGATGATTCATCCATGGTATTCCTAAAACTAAAGGGTAGTGGCCGAGTTGGGTCACAAAGCAGGGAGCTTGTTCACGTTGGTTTTGTATAGACAGATTGAGGTTGGCGATGTGGGTGATGTCCCCTGAGGCAACAGGGCGACCATTGATAACTTTTAGTTGTCTGGGCGTTTTCAGAGGAGAGAGGGGGAATGAATGGTGACTTGCAAAATTCTTGTCAATGAATGCAAATCCAGAGGCTCCAGTGTCCAATAAAGCGTGTGTTTTAATGATTTTATTGCTATGGGAAATGTTGCAAGAAATTACAAAATGTTCCCCATCCAATTGATCCTCCACGCTGATACCGGAAACTGAAAACCCAGAAATTGAAAATGCAGACAAAGGAAAAGAATTTGGAACCAAGGCAGGGTCACTGGTCAGCCTTGGTTGAACTAGTTTAAAGCCTCATTTGAGGCGCTTGCAGATTCTAGCGCAAAAAACTGAGGGGGGAGAGGTGGTGGCGGTAGAGAGGAGGCAGCGGGTGTACGGGGGGCGGGGGGTGCGGTAAGGGCTCCTCTCATAGTTGGCTTTTTTGGAGCGGAGGGACAGTTGGCGTATGAGTGATCCGGAGCAGCACAAAACATGCATTTTCTGGTGGAGCTGCGCCACTGCTTTTCTTCCTCCGAGAGCTTCCTTCTTCCATTAACCATCGTATATCGTTGATCCTGAGGGGGGCGAGAGGTATTGCTAGTGCGACCAAAAGATAGGTCCATGGGGGCTAGTCCTCCTGAAGTAAAGGAGGAGGTCGGGGTGAAGGTGGCAGGAGCACTGAACTGGCCCATACCTTCGCGGGTGTTTCCTTGCTTCTCTGCCTTTCGGGCTTGGATACGATTATCCAGCTGGGTAAAGGTGAGAATCATCTCTTGGAGGGTGGCAGGGGCGATGGGTGCGAACACCATAGCCTCTTTCAGTTCTTCCGACATACCGTGTTCCAATGCATCCATTTTTGAATTCTCATCGAAATTCAGTTGTCCCATGATTCTTTGAAAATCGGCTAGATACGCCGAAAAATCGTGTTTCCCTTGGCGGAGTTGGTGGAGTTCTCGTCGAACGGTGCCGGTTGGGTCTGGGTCTCCAAAGGCGGTTTCCAGGGCGGTGATAAGTTGTTCCGCGCTGGTCCAGGTGGTAAGGCCCGAGGGGAGAACAGTGTGGCGAACTTGCTCCAGAGCTGCTCCTTCTAGTCGATTGATGGTATAAAGGATCATGGTGGTCTCATTTGCAAAGCGGTCCCGGTTGACGGTTAGCTTAGAGCGTAGCTGGAGGATGAAGCTGGGGAGTTTGGTTCGGGACCCATCGAATTTCTCCGGGTCAGGCATCCGTTCCGAGCGATGGGAGTTTGTTGGTGGAGGTGGGGTGGCAGTGAGGTTGGGTGGAGTGGGGGGTGCTTGGTTGATGGATCGAGCTTCATTTCGCTCTTGTCGTAACCGGGCGATTAGGCTGGCGGCTTCAGTAACCCGTTGATCTTGTTCGGTAGCATGACGGAGGGTGTTGTCGGTCTGAATTTTTGCTGTGCCAACTTTTACCTCAGCTTCCCTTTCATTTTCTTGAAGGACGTCAATTTGGTCCTCCAAGGCTTGGTAGAGGTCTCTGAGGTGATTATACAGCTCAGCAGCATCCTCTCTCAAGGCTTGGGCAAAGGCTTCTCTAGTGGGGAAGCGTTGGGTGGCGACAGCAGCTCCTTCAGTGGAAGGGCCAGCGGGAGCGGGTGAGCTCATGTTGTTGTTGGCCGAGGGAAAGAGTTCTTGCGTAAGTACTCTTGATCCAGCCACTCGGGAATGACTTCAACCAAAGGTTGTGGTTTTCGCAGCGTTAAGCAAGGAAAGATGCTTAGAATGGATTGGCGAATCCGAGTGATGATTTCCATGCAAGAGGTTGTTTTCTGCGGTAGAAGGTGTAGATGATGGAAGCAACGTAATCTCACGGTTGTGTTTCTCGTTAAACCCTTCAGTATCCCTGAAGGTGAGCAGTGCTACTTAAACGAGATAACAACACGTTCAAAGAGTGCGGCATTTTTCTACAAGTTCTACAAGGGGTCTATCTCAAGGCGAGATAAGTGCAGCGAAGTAAAAAGCGACAGTGAGGGTTCTGAGGTAGAACCGAGGTAGTATTCCGACAATTTACAGGAGAAGATAAACAAGAACGTTGCTTAAAGAAAGAAGAAGAAGACAAAGAACGAACGAGATCCATCGTTTAAATACCCCGCTTTTCCCGATAAACCCAGTAACCAATCACAACCGAAATACAATAACATTGATGACAACTCAAATCCCCTAACAACCATCGAACCGAGACCTAACCCTATTTCCTATCCTTAATCCGTGAAAGTATTTAAGCGATGGATTTTGGTTGTTTGTTGTTTTCTCTTTCTTCTTTCCTCAAGCAAAGTTCTTGTTGTACTTCTACCTGTATTACTTTGATACTACTTCGATTCTACCTCAGAATCCTCGCTGTCGCTGTTTACCTCGCTGCACTTATCTCGCCTTGAGATAAACCACATTTAGAACCTATAGAAACTCTGTACTGTCTACCGTCTCCTATCTCGTCTAAATAGCACTGCTCACCTTCAGGGATACTGAAGGGCTTAGCGAGAAGGGATCCATGAGATCCTGCCTCATCCTCAGCAACTCATCGTTCAGAACGAATGCCAGATCCTGAGAAGTTCGATGGATCTAGGGCCAAACTCCTGGGCTTTGTACTCCAACTGCGCTCCAAACTCACCGTCAACCGTGATCGATTTGCTGACAAGACTACCATGATCCTGTACACGATCAACCGTCTAGAAGGAGCAGCCCTCAAGCAAGTTCACCACACCGTCCTCCCATCCAGTCTCACAACCTGTACCAGTACAGAGCAACTTATCGCCACCCTGGAAGCAGCTTTTGGAGACCCGGACCCTACCGGCACAGCCCGACGAGAATTGCACCAACTCTGCCAAGGAAAGCGAGATTTCTCCGCTTACCTGGCCGATTTTCAAAGGATCATGGGGCAACTCAACTTTGAAGAAAACTCAAAAATGGACCCTCTGGAACACGGCATGTTGGAAGAACTTAAGGAAGCTATGGTATTCGCCACGGCCGTCCCTTTCACCCTCAATGAAATGATCACAACCCTCACTGGACTGGACAACCGTATCTGAGCCCACAAGGCAGAAAAACGGGAGAATGCCCGTGATAGTACGGGACAATTCAGTGCCCCCGCCGCTTTTACTCCCGCCTCTTCTTTCACCCCTGGAGGACTAGCACCTATGGACCTTTCCTTTGGCCGCACCAGCAATATTTCTCGCCCCCCCCAGGATCAATGGTACACAATGGTTAATGGAAGAAGGAAGCTTCCAGAGGAAGAAAAACAATGGCGCTGTTATACCTGTACCTTTTGAAGGAGTTCCTGGCCCTGGAGTTACCCTATCTTTGGATTTACCCTACTTTAGCACCTTCCGGATCGGGACTGGAGCCTGTTACCCTGCCTCCAATCCTTCCAATAGGTATAGTATTTGGAGAAGGAGGGACAGCACCAGAAAAGACCTGTCCCGGAGGGCAAAAGTAACCCCTTGGCCGTCAAGCAAAACCATCCGGCGGAATGGGACCCGGAGGGTATGTAGGGGAAGTGTCTGGCTTCTCTGTGGTTCAAATGGATTGCGAATCGGACCAAAACTGGCGGAGTTACAGACTGACAAAGATAAGGGAACGCAACGCTATGCGACGATGCGGATAGGCGAAATGATCGTCTCGAAGAGACGAACACAATGAAGATGAATACGTAACTCCCGTGTTACCGACATGCATATTGCTCGGAGAATCGCGGATTGGGGCCAGGGAACTCAATGGGGTATCAGGTATGGAGATAAGGCAAAGTGGTTTCATGTTGTCATAGTAGTTAGCGCCTCTACACCACACTATACCCAAACATAGTAGAGAGGAGGCATTATAAATACTCTCGCAGTGGATGTAAACTCTGAGTCGGATCATCAGCAAAGAAGAATGAGCCTTATCAATAATATATTGTTTCTAGCAAAATTACGTCCGTGCAATTTACTCTATTACTTGTGAATTACCTTAATCTCGCTTAGCAAGGCCTTGGCCCTTCAGTGCTTGCTATTAAAACCTTACTATTGGAAGTTCTTCATGGAACCTTGCTCAATCCCTACTTTGAACCCTACGGTTATCTTTTAGCGGTTCATAAGAAGCAGTTAGGACTTGCGCCTGTGTATTGTGTTGCAGATAGCAACCAGGCAGGTTATAGCATCTAGATTGTTATCTAAAGCTTCTTGGAGATTTCCTGTGCGGTATGAAGTACTGGTCTTACAGGAAGGGCCAGCAGGAGCGGAGGCGGAAGAGCTCATGATCTTGTTTTATCGCTCAGAAGGGAGTTGGTGTGTAGGTAATGTTGATCGAGCCACTCAGGGGTGACTTCGGTAATGGTTTGGGGTCTTTGCGGTGTCAAGCAGGAAAAAACTTGCAGGATGGATTGGCAAATCCAACCAAGGATTTCCATAAAGGGGCGTTGAGGTAGAAGGTGTAGAGGAAGCAACGTAATCTCATGGTTCAGTCCTTCGTTAAGCCCTTCAGTATCCCGGAAGGTGAGCAGTGCTACTTGAGCGAAGTTCTAACACGTTCGAAGGGCACTATGTTTCTACAAGTTCTACGAGGGGTCTAACTCAAGGCGAGTTAAGTGCAGTGTAATAGGGTTTCACGGATGGAACCAGATAATGGGTTAGGATGAAGTTGTTGGTATTACAAAGGAGTTTTCTTTGGGTATAATGGCTTTGTTGTTCGGTTACGTTTCGGTTGTTGTTGGACTGTTGGTCTGTGTTACGAGAAAGCGGGGTATTTAAGTGAAGGATTTTAGTTGTTTTTGTACCCTTTCTTCTTCTTTTCTTAAGCAACGTTCTCGTTACCTTCTGCTGTAAAATCGTCAGAATACTATCTCGGTTCTACCTCAGAACCCTCGCTGTCGCTGTCTACTTCGCTGCACTTATCTCGCCTTGAGATAAACAACCCCTCGTAGAACTTGTAGAAACGTCGCGCACTTCAAACGTGTTGTTTACCTCACCTAAGTAGCACTGCTCACCTTCAGGGATACTGAAGGGCTTAACGAGGGACACAACCGTGAGATAGGGACAGCGACAGTGTCGATTCTGAGGCAGAATCGAGGTAGTATCAAAACAATACAGTAGAAGTGAAATGAGAATGTTGCTTAAGAAAAGAAAGAGAAAACAACAACAACGACTGAGATCCATCCCTTATATACCCTGCTTTCAATCCATTAGCTATATAACCGAACATAACCGAACAACAAAAACATTATATTAGAAAACCCCATAATCTGTTGCAACCTTTCATAACCAAACCCTAACCCATTACCTGACTTCATCCGTGAAATGAGCCCACAAATAGTGCTATAGCACAGGGTCTAAAGCTCAGGTAAATAGCTCTCCAGAAAGTTATTCGTTAAATAGTAGTGACAACCGTATCCTTTATAGACATAGATTTTCGCCTAGGGTACCTAAATCAACTGGACCTTGCAAAGCTGATTTTCCTAACTTATATATATCATTATACTTATGTACATGTATATAATCACTGCGCCCATAGGTCTAGCCATAAGTTATTGTTTCACCAAACAAATACAAACTCTCTACATGTTTTACTAAAACTTAGTCTTGCTAATACAGATAATCTATCAAATCTGTCGTTTGGCTACAGATGTGACACGGAGTCAGACACCAAATGATACTTTCAATGATCAGCATCATTTCGGCAACGAAATGCTAGGGTCCGTCTCCGCTATTCCGTTAGGGACATGAATTCAAGCACTCAAATTGACAATGTTCCAACCTGATAATTATCCGATGTTTTCAATCCCAGCTAGCTAGCTAGTCAGTACATACAAGCTCTTTGCTCATATTTATCACCCCATTTAGTACTAGTTTATATTCCTCTAGAAACTAGAGAATATGTGTATTTATTTATTTTTTTGTTAAATCATAGCTTCACCGTTTTATAAAGGTACAAGAATATCACATGCAACCGAAGTTATGGTGTGATAGAGAATATGTGTATACGTATATACTACATGCGTATATATATGAAGTAGCAAATGTATACTATAAGACGTAAAAGCAGTTGATTGCAGGTGGAATAGTTTGAATTTAAGCTAGATATATCAAGTATCTATGAAAGTTGCTGCCCCTACCTGGAGGTACCTGATTTAACAAATTATCCAGATTACTACATCTCTACTACAGGAGGAAATGCATCAATCTACACATTACCCATTTTCATGGATGGTTGTTACGTTGGTTAGATAAGTACATGGGTATATGGTTGTTAGGTGCTATAGTTATTCTTTATGTTTCCTTTGGTTTCCACTTACAATGAGTCATATGTTTGTCATCAAAGGATTGGATTATGGGTATATAAACGAAAGGTTTTTTTCCTCTTGTTGTACTTTTTCTTCTTCTTTCCTTAAGCAACGTCTTCTATTGTACACTTCGGTATTTTACCATACAAACCTCGGTTACACCTCGTAACCCTCCACTGTCACCGCCTTCAAGTCATCATAACTTGAACCATTCGTAGAGCTTGTAGAAACTCCGCATACACTCTTGCTGTCAGCTTCCCGTTCAAGTAGCACTGCTCATCTCAGGGGATACCCGAGAGCTTGACGAGAATCTCACTCCTTGAGATTACGTTGCTTCCCTATCTACACCCTCTACCTTGCTCTTTCCCTTACCGACACCATCATGAGCAACCCCGCCCCCGCCCCTTGGACCTTTCCTACCTTTGAGAACTTCCAAGCCGCCGCTAACGCCGACCTCGCTTCCGCCTACGAAGAAGTTCACTCCCACTACCAACAGAGGATCGAAAACCTCACCTATGCTGACCTACAACTCGAAGAGGTCACCCAAGAGAGGAACAACATGACGGCGAGGTTTAACACTTGCCAATCTCAGTTACAGGCAGCAGAAGCAGAAGTCTCTCGCCTCCGCAACATCGCTCCTCCTCCGCCACCCACACCACCGCCACCACCACCGCCTGCCCATACTCAAGGAGGCCGTTCAGATAAGATGCCTGACCCAGATAAGTTCAACGGGTCTCGCGATAAACTCCCCGGCTTCGTCCTACAGCTCCGATCTAAACTCTCGGTTAACGCCAACTGCTTTTCCAGTAGCAACAATATGATATTGTATGCTATCAGCCATCTCGAGGGAGCCACCCTCGAACAGATCGGTCACTCCGACCTTCCTGACGGAACCACCACCTGGAACTCCGCTACCGATCTAATCACCGCCCTGGAAACAGCCTTTGTTTCATGGATGGAACTGGGTAATGGGTTAAGATGAAGTGGTTGATAGTCGTGAAGGATTTCTTTGGACATAATGGCTTTATTGTTCAGTTACGTCTCGCTTATTGTTGGGTGGTTGATTGTGTTACTGGAAAGCGGGGTATTTAAGCGAAGGATTTCAGTCGTTCTTGTTCTCTTTCTCTTTCTTTTCTTAAGCAACATTCTCGTTTACCTTCTACTGTAATCGCTGGAATACTATCTCAGTTCTACCTCAGAACTCTCGCTGTCGCTGTTTACTTCGCTGCACTTATCTCGCCTTGAGATAGACCTCCTGTAGAACTTGTAGAACGTTGCGCAATTCAAAATGTGTTGTTTACCTCGCTTAAGTAGCACTGCTCACCTTCAGGGATACTGAAGGGCTTAATGAGGAACTCAACCGTGAGATTTTGGCGACCCCAACCCTCTCGGTACTGCCCGCCGTGAACTACACCAACTCCGACAAGGGAAGCGGGATTTTTCCGCCTACCTTGCCGATTTCCAGCGCATCATGGGACGTCTGAATTGTGGCGAGTCCGCAAAAAAAGACGCCTTGGAATATGGTATATTGGATGAGCTGAAGGAAGCAGTCGTAACCGTTGCCGATTTTCCCACTACCTTCACTTCCCTCTGGTCTTTCCTCCTTCGCCTGGACAATCGCATCCGAGTAAGAAGGGAAGAAAAGAAAAACGCTGTCTGCAACACCATGGGACAATTTACCACCCCTGTCACAACTCCTGCCGCCCTCCCGCCTTCCTCGTCCTTCGCCCCTGGAGGGCTCGCCCCTATGGATCTCTCCTTCGGACGCACCTCCACCTCCCGCCCCGCTCCTGAACAGTGCTATGTTCAGGTCAACAGAAGAAGAAAACTGTCCCCCGAAGAAAAAACGTGGAGACAAACAAATAACTGCTGCTTGTTTTGTGCCGGAGAAAGGCATATTTTTTCCAACTGCCCATCCGCCTCAAAACGCCCCGCCATGAGAGGAGCCGTCACTAGTGCCATCGCTATCCCTCCCGCTCCTTCTGTGTTCCCCCCACCTTTGCCACCTCGTTTTCCTACCTTTGATGCAGCAGACTCAGTCGAGTCTTTAAACTAATTCAACCAGAGTCGCCTCGTGACCCTGCTCTGGTTCATCTTTTTCCTTTATCAGCGTTCTCTATTTCTGGGTTCTCAGTGTCGGATGTGTGTGTGGAGGATAATTTGGATGGGGAACATTTTGTAGTATCATGTAGCCTTTCCCACAAAAATAAAATTATAAAAACACAAGCACTTCTAGACACTGGAGCCTCAGGGTTCACTTTCATTGATGAAGATTTCGTGTGTCACCATTCCTTACCTCTATCTCCCCTCAAATCTCCCCGACAATTAGAAGTCATTGATGGCCGAACAATTGCCTCAGGAGATATCACCAACCTGTGCCACTTGGAGCTTTCCATTCAACAACACATCGAGAAAGCTCCCTTCTTCGTAACCAAGCTAGGACATTACCCCCTAGTACTTGGCATCCCTTGGATGAACCTCCATGACGTTCACCGACAATTTGCCAACAAAAACATTGAATTTAATTCTAAATTCTGTACCACCCACTGTGCCCCAAAGCAACCGATCTTTTCCGCCGCCGCCATCCCCCCTCCAGCAAAACTCAATGCCACCTTCATCGGCGCCGCCAGCTTTCGCATGCTTGCTAGGAAAAAGGGTATCCAGGTTTATTCTATGTCTCTCTACAAAATCAATAGAGTCCTTGATAGCAAGACTACTAAGGAAGAGTGGAGGCAACGAATACCTGCCGAATACCACGAATACCTAGACATGTTCGGCAAGGCTAAAGCCCAAGGACTCCCCCCCACCGCCCTTACGACCATAAGATCACACTCCAAAAAGACAAAGAACCACCATTCGGCCCACTCTATGGTTTTTTTTTTTTTTTTTTTGTTTAAATCATTTGATTATTGTTTCTAGGTACAAAACCGCTTATGCAACACGAAGGTTATGAAGTCAAAAAACCTATCCCCACCAAATAAACACCCTTATCCACCTGGGTAACATAAAAGAACACAAAAGAGAAGCGAACCAAGTACTTCCAACAGAACAAGACAGTGTTCCTGAGATAAACGACTTAACAGTGCAGGGAAAAATTGACAACAAATGCCTGTGAAAGTAAAGAGACTTGTGAACAACAGCTAAAAAAACAATGAGAAACAGTAGAAGTAAGTCCACAATAAAGCCGCAGTGGAAGTAAAAAGCAGCCAGGAAAAATTCCAATCAAAGTTAGTTGGGGTTGAGCGAGTATAAGTAAAATGACCTAGAGGTCCATCTGATCATCTGCTGGAGGGGGCTGTAAGGCCTTAGAAGGGCATTATGGGCAGCTGTTCAGGTGTGACTCATGGGGTCCGTCACAGTTAACACACTTGACAAGAGTGTGAGAGCAGGGGCGGCCTTTAGTTGAGCAAGAGAGTGTAGGGCAGCTATGAGCAGCAGTAGGATGAAGTCCAACGCACCAGCAACAGCATGGTTGGTTGGGTCATTTGTTAGTGTGGTGTCCAAATTTGTGGCATTGGGAGCACTGGGTGGAGGGTCTGAAGCGGAGTTTGTGTTCGGATCTAACAGTGGTGAAAAAGGCAGATAATCGAGTGCGATTGGCGATCTCATTAGCTTTGGGGCCAGAGAGTGTGACGACAATTGAGGAAACTGTTTTCCCTCTTTGTTTTTCAGGTAGGGTGAGCCATCTGGGGGGGATGTCCATGATAAGGCCAGGGTTGAAGTTGCATAGCTCTTGCTGAATAGCTGCGGGCTCCATAGAGGTGAGAATACCATGTACAACAAGTTGGTGTAATGGTTCGTCAAGGTGTAGGGAGCGAGCTCCTGGGATTAGGTGAAGAAATTGGCCAACTTTCCTGTAATGGGTGTTGGCAAACATGTTGTTCATGACCATTAACGACACATTCTGGGAATGTGTGTCTATTGCCACAGACTGGATGGTGATGGAACCAATGGCAGAGTTGAGTTTATCTCTGAGTTCCGTGGGTGATTCCTGAGAAAGGGGAGTGCCGTCGCATTTGACAATCAAACGGCGAGCGCGCATGGTGGGAGATGTTGAGGGAGAGGAAGATGAAGTCTTAGGAGCAGGAGCGTTAGCAGCCTGTTTGGCCTTTGCTGGTTGGGGTTTTCTCTTGGGTTTGCTGGCAGCCACCTGGGCCCATTGCAAAGGCTTTGGGGCAGGAGGAGCAGGAATTGCAGCAGCAGGAGCAGGAGCAGGAGGAGCACTTGGTGGTGCAGGTGGTGCTGAGGGCGCTGCTTTCCCTACTGTGAGGAGGTGCATGCGCTCTTGTTTGCTTAGAGTTGGGGACTCTGGAAACATGTCCGGGAGAGGTGCTGGACTCTTAGCAGCCTCTTTCAGTAGGGTGACCTCGCTTTGTAGATGCTGAATCATGTTAAGGAGGGAGGTGAAGTGGACGAGATTCAGTTCGTCAGCCCTTGTGAGGAACTGACTAACTGTCTTGAGGGTCATGGGGGCTCCTGTAATCCCGTTGTCCTTATTTTGGACTATAGAAATCCAATTAGTGCGGTGGGAGAAGACAGGTGGTGATGGAGGAGAGGTGTCAGCTCTCTGCCGTTTCGCTGGTGAGGGGGTTCTTGGTTCCGCCATGGCAGTTGCGGAGGAAGCAGGAGTGGTAGAGGCTTCGCCTCTTTGGAGAGAGGGGAAGAGAGGTGTGAAGATTCTTGCTGTGTCTTCTGAAGACATGCGATCGGAGTGGTAGTGTTAAAACAAGGATCCAACTTGTTTTTGTGAGCGGGGTAATGGAATGAAGCCGAAGTGCTAAAGACTTTTGGCTGTGTGTAACGCCGTTGCAACGTAAAAGGTGGTGGTGAACTTTCAATCGGAGAGGTTGTAGTGGGGACGGAGGATGCGGCCCACTCTATGGTATGTCACGAGATGAACTTCTGGTCCTAAAGAAGTACATCGAAGACAATTTAGAGAAAGGTTTTATCCACGCTAGTTCATCCTCCGCCGGTTCCCCTGTCCTCTTCGCTGCCAAACCTGACGGATCTCTACGTCTTTGTGTAGACTACCGCGGCCTTAATGCCCTTACCGTCAAAGACCGCTACACCTCCCCTCTGATTAAGGAAACACTGAACCGACTCACAAAAGCCCAGTGGTATTCAAAACTCGACCTCCGCGACAGCTTTCATCAAATCCGCATTACTGAGGGAGAAGAATGGAAGACAGCATTTCGAACACGATATGGCTTATACGAGTACATGGTTATGCCATTCGGCCTTACCAACGCCCCCGGTACCTTTCAAAGGTTTGTAAATGACTCACTTCGAGAATATCTAGATCTTTTCTGCACTGCCTACCTCGATGATATTCTCATCTATAGCGATACTCTCGCCAAACATAAGATACATGTCCGACAAGTCCTCAACACACTGAAAGCCAATAACATCCTTCTCAAACTTGAGAAATGTGAATTTCACGTGCAATCGATCAAATACCTCGGTCTAATTCTTTCACGGATGAAGAAGGATAATGGGTTAGGTTTCGGTTAGAAGTAATGTTTGTGGGTTATGGGTTCTCTTTTGATAATAATGTCTTTGTTCTTCGGTTATGTTCGGTTACGAGCTTTGGATAGGAAAAGCGGGGTATATAAGGAGGATGGTTTCGTTGTCTTGTAGTTCTCTTCTTCTCTTTTCCTAAGCAACGTTCTTACTTTACTTCTACTGTATTGTTTTAATACTATCTCGATTCTACTTCAGAATCCTCGCGGTCGCTGTCGCTGTAAACATCCTCACACTTAACTCGCCTCGAGTTAGACCCACGTAGGACCTGTAGAAAACTTCGCTACTCTTATCGCAACGATTCTCATTTAAGTAGCTCTGCTCACCTTCTGGGATACGGAAGGGCTTAGACTGAGATCGAACCGTGAGAAATTCTCACTCCCGAAGGTATTAAAATGGACGAAGATAAACTCAAAGCCGTACATGATTGGAACCAACCTAAGTGCATTAAAGATGTCCAAGCCTTCCTCAGCTTCACAAACTTCTATCGCCGATTCATCCTAGGATTCTCTCGACTTGCTGCTCCCCTTACCGCCTTCACAAAAAAAGGTATCACCTTTGAATGGACCGTCGAAGCTGAACTCGCATTCGAAGCCCTTAAGGACGCTTTTACCAAGGCCCCTGTACTCATCCACTTCAACCCTCAAAAGAAGATCTTTGTGGAATCTGACGCATCTGACTTTGTCTTGGGAGGAGGTCTCTCCCAACTCGATGATAATGGTGTACTTCACCCCGTGGCATTCTTCTCTAAGAAACACTCACCTGCTGAGTGCAACTACAAGATCTACGACAAAGAACTTCTAGCGATTATCCATTGCTTTGAAGAATGGCGCCCCGAGCTCGAAGGATCTGAACTCCCTATCTCTGTCATTACGGACCACAAAAACTTGGAATATTTTATGACCACCAAGCAATTGAACCGAAGACAAGTCAGATGGGCAGAATATCTTTCACGTTTCAACTTTGTCATCACGTACAGACCAGGAGTACAAGGAGGAAAACCGGATGCATTGACAAGGAGATCAGCAGATCTCCCTGAAGAAGAGGATGAAAGACTACGACACTAACATCAAGTAGTCCTGAAAAAGAAGAATATTGATCCTAAGCTGAGTTTGTTTTCAGGTTCTTTGTCAAACGAACCTGCTGAATTGGACGCTCCCCTTGAAGCTTTGATGAATGATGGATATAATGCTGACCCATTCCAAAAAAAATCCTCCTAGTGCTCAGGAATGGCGAACAACAATCCAAGGAAATCTCCCTCTGTGATTGTGCAGAAATTAATGGCCGTCTTCTGTACCGACAAAAGTTTTATGTACCCGGCTATGATCCCCTCCGCCTCCTCATCCTTAAACGACACCACGATGCCCCCTCTACCGGTCACCCAGGACGTGAAAAGTCCTTCGAACTTATCTCTAGGCATTTTTATTGGCCAAAAATGAGAGAGTATATTGGACGATATACTCGGAACTGCCATACCTGCCGACGAGCAAAACCTAACACCCTTGGCACTCACAGCGTCCTCAAACCCCTACCAATCCCTAATCGCCCCTGGGAAGAACTATCGATGGACTTTGTCACTGGCCTCCCAGAATCCAACGGTTTTGATGCTATAATGGTCGTAGTAGACAGACTATCAAAGATGCAGCACTAATACCCTGTAACACCACCGTTAATGCTGAACAAACAGCAGAACTCTACCTCCAAAACGTTTGGAAACTTCATGGATTGCCTTCCCACATCACATCTGATAGAGGGACACAATTCACCGCCAAGTTCTGGAAGTACCTCTGCCAACGTCTGAATATTGCTGCCCGCATGTCAACATCCTTCCACCCAAAAACTAACGGTCAAACCGAACGTCTTAATGCCATTATGGAACAGTATCTTCGTTGCTATGTTTTGTACCAACAAGACGATTGGACAAAATGGTTGCCAATTGCTGAGTTCGCCGCTAACAATCAAGAGTCAGCCAGTACTAAAGCTACACCCTTTTTTGCTAACTACGGCTATCATCCCCGTTTCGACACCTCCGTTATCTCCAATGACCGCTCTCCCCAAACCCTTGACGCTAATGACTTTGCCTCTAAGATGGAAGAACTTAGAGACTTCCTCCGGGTACAAATGAAAACAGCTCAGGATATCTTCGAGTCAAGTACTAATTGACACAATACCCCCGCTCCATTGTTTAAGGAAAAGGATGAAGTGTTCGTGTCAATGAAGAACATGAGGACAACGCGAAACTCAAAAAAATTGGACTGGAAATGGAGTGGCCCGTTCGGAATAAAGCATGTTATTTCTGCCCACACGTATGAGATTGATCTCCCAATGTCGATGAAGTATCACCCTGTATTTCATGTCTCATTGATCAAAGCCGCCCCCACCGACCCTCTCCCAGGCCAAGTCATCACGCCACCACCCCCAGTTCGAGTTAACGATCACGAAAAATACCTTGTCGAAAGTATTCTAGATTCCCGTTTACATCGCGGAAAACTTCAATACTTGGTCGAGTGGACTGGTTATGCGCTACCTACTTGAGAACCCGCGGAGTACCATGAAGAGACAGAAGCAGTGGATTCTTTCCACCGGCAATATCTGGACAAGCCAAAGGGGGGGGTAGTTAGTGTTCGCAGGAGCTCACGGCTATGAGGGAGGGCTACTTTCATGGATGGTTGTTTCGTTGGTTGGATAAGTACATGGGTATATGGTTGTTAGGTGCTATAGTTATTCTTTACGTTTCCTTTGGTTTCCACTTACAATGAGTCATATGTTTGTCATCGAAGGATTGGATTATGGGTATATAAACGAAAGGTTTTTTTCCTCTTGTTGTACTTTTTCTTCTTCTTTCCTTAAGCAACATCTTCTATTGTACACTTCGGTATTTTACCATACAAACCTTGGTTACATGCTTTAATCACTGTCGTCGCCTTCATATCATCATAACTTGAACCATTCGTGAAACTTGTAGAAACTCCGTATACACCATTCTGTTTCTTATCGACTTAAAAGTAGCATTTCTTTGTCTCGGATCACAGAGAGCGAGGAAACAGCTCTCACTCGCTCTTTGAGACCCATACAAATGAAATGGTAAAAGGCACAAAATGATTCATTTCCTAGGGATGTTTGTTGTAAATGCATCATCTGATTCATTTACTGATGCTTTTACTGATGCTTTTCCTCTGGTACCAAGGTAAATGCATCAGCAAATGCATCAGCAAATGTGTATGGAAAGTCGTCGGGGGAAAGGCATCAGTAAATGCATCAGTAAATGCATTAAAAGTGTAAAAATTTCCCAAAAAGCTAGGTTAAACATGGTGTCTATTGGAATAAATATATCTAAGTAAGTAACTCATGTGATAAAAGCTGTTTTGGTAGTAGGATATATATAGTCTACTTAGTATAGGAGGCTAAGAGTTCAACTCTCTGGTCAGTCTAATTTTTAATGCGCTTTTTTTCCAAATTTTAGTGTGGGAAAAGGCACAAGAAAAGGCACGGGAAATGGCACACAAAAGGGATGGAAAAGTGATGGAAAAGTATACTTTTTCCCTAACTACACTTTTCCTGATCCATTTCCTGATGCATTTACTGATGCCTTTCCCATATAAATATTTGGTGGGGCAATTGATGCATTTACTTGTGCCTTTTCCCTACTAATATATGGCAGGCAATTTGATGCATTTACTGATGCATTTCCCATACAAATATATTGCTGACAAAATGATGCATTTACTGATACATTTACTGATGCTTTTCCCACACAAATATCTTGCAGGGGAATTGATGCATTTCCCGATACATTTCCCATCGCTGTAGAGCATACAGTTTCAAGGGTTAAAGTTCTCCTATGAGCTGCATATATTCTGTATGTTTTTGCTCAATAACATCTACCTTGTAGAAAGGTTTACTTATCAATTCACATCAATAAGAAACGTGACTTAATATCAGGTGGCATAAGATTTTACGTTGGTAGTTAAGGGATATATAAACACGAAGTCCCAATCCCAAGGTAAGCATTATATATTGCCGCGTCTCTTTCGCTCGGAGACGAAAAATTAACCCCGAGAGCCAAGACGATATTTTCAAAACATATCAGAGAAATTGCAGAGGCCAGGTAAGAGATAGCAAAATATTTCTTCTCGGGGCGTAGCAGATGTATATTTTGATGGTGTTCCACGATTTACAGAATTCACTGTACTAGGCGGATGCAGTGCCATTCCATCCGATGGCGACTATCGTTCTTAGGAGGTGCCGAGTATCTGCTCGTAATAAATCACTACCATTGCACAACAGTAAGCCTTCTTAGCCCCGTTCGCATAAAGATTTGAGGTATCACTAGAACGTGTGGCTGTGTCCACAAAGTGCAGGAAGTCGTGAGGTGCATTCATGGCTACTTTCATCACGACGCCCACCCTCAAGTCACTTATATCTCCAAATCGACATATAAAGAGTATGATTCGTCCAAGAACGGATGCAGAGGGTTTTGTGGGAATTGCGGAGGCGGAATTCGCTGGAGAAATGTAACTAATGAAAACAAAGTTCTATTCGTCGAAGCCTCGATCGACGAAGAAATTCTACAAAATAAAGAAAAAGATGTATTAATGAACGGGAAGGAAAGTTGGTGGTGTAAGAACGCTCTCAGTGAACTAGACGATGGAGCTCGGTTGATGACCATAGAGTATCTCGAAGACAAGCAAAGTCACAGAGTTTCCCAAAATCATTTTTGAAGGCTGAATGGTCGCTGATTATGGGCTTTGTAACGGGGCCAGAAACTATCAATATAATTATAATTAAAGGCGACAAGAATTGAGTAGAGAATATGTCTACCCGAAAGCGTTCTAGGACAGAGGTTATCGCAGTAGTCATGTCACGTCCTCAGTGTGCTTGAGCACGTTGACATGTGGTCTGCTCCGGGCAAGGCTTTGGATCTGGGGGTTTCGGTGTACAACTACTTGTTGTACGTTTATAGCTATAGTTCACTTTGCAGTGACAATAGTCTGAGCAAAGTGATTAAATCATGGACATACGTTAAAATACATGTTAGCAAAGCAGAAAAAGAGCCGAAGTTGAGTACATGCGACTTCGGGTCTGAGCCTCGGCTACCGAGCCCCAGCGCCAATCGCGATTGCGATTGCGCCTTTTGTAGCGATAGGATGATATAGGTACGTACATGTACAATTTATAAAGGGAAGGTTGAATAGAGTATATGCAGAGTACATATTATGTAGAGAAGATGTACTGTCCTATGTGGGGACATGTTTGTTTCAGCATAATCCAATCCGCTGCAATGATGTCACCCGCTGCCACTACTATCCTGAAGTGCTCTGGGTCCAAGAATAGCATCAGCCCGCCTGGTCTGAAAACAACGCCTCTCGTTCTCTAAGCTACCCGCAATTCAGTCTGCCTCGGATGCTGCTCACCCTAAAGCTCCTGGTCATCATCACCATCTCCCTCCTTTCTCTCGCTCCCTTTTCTTTCTTCTTTTCAAAGTTCCATCAAATACTTTCCCCAAATCATGTCGCCTATCTCTAGCACGCTTACTTGCTGAAGCATCTAGTCTTATAGATCAGTGAATACATCCATCCTTCGGCATATACTATCTTCTCGCTGCTGTACAAAGAATATAAATAAAACCAGATCCAAAGGAATCCACAGGATTACACACGTGTGCACTAGGTACTTACATACCTACTGGGTCTCTTATCTTTCATCGCTCAGCTCGTTCCACCCTCCCCTCCCTCCCCTCCCTCCCTGAAACAATAAGAACTGAGCTTCCTCCCTCAAATCCACAGCCACAACCACCACAATCACAACTCCAACTACAATTACAATTACATCTGCAATATCTACATTTACATCTGCACCCCTCCCCCCTCTGCCTCCCATCGCCCAATAATATCATATTCTCTACATCCCTTAACTAAAACACTACGAACCAAAATCATGAAGGTGAGCTTCCAACACCGATGATCATGCATCTTAACTGCACATCCCTAGCGATCACTGCATCGCTGCGGCATCCACTATATCTTCTATCTGAAAGTTAACTTGGTGTGCTCTAAACACAGTTCCTTCCGCTTCGCGACCTCGACACTATTAACCGCGCGCTTGTCTTCGATACACCTGACTGTCGTGTCGTTGGCGGCTGTGACATTTACACCACCAAGGTCCATATTTCCAGCTCTTGAGGCTTGTCTTCGCCCTGCTCAAGCTAACATTGCCCTCCCCCTGCGCAAAATCAGGCTGCCGGCGCCGATAAGAAACTGTACAAAAACATTTCAAATACAATCACAAATCGCTATGAAGCAGATTTGCGTCTATCCGAGTCGCTCTCGCCTCCTAAAGCCACTGGTGGCCCCTCTCTGAGTAGTAGCAATCAATCCAAGGCTGTCTATCAGACACTCCATTCTCCCTTCGGGCCTCTCAACCAAATCTCTGCAAGACGCACATTTGCTTACTTGATCGCGACCCTCAACGCTTCACATTCAGACTACGATTTCTCAACCGTACTTAAACCCTCAGATTTCCGCCGAGAGAGACATCTTCGGACCGTCATGAATAATTTCAACACAACTCTCTTCAACTTGGGCGTCAACTTATCAAAATCCCTACCGAGAATGTGGGACACGATTGACAAAGAGATGGATCTTCTGAATTGCAATATTTATGCCTACTCACCCGACGACGTCTCGGACGACCCGTATGGAGAAGAAGGCCTTATTTGGTCGACAAACCTCTTCTTTTTCAATAAACATAAAAAAAGGGTTTGTTATCTCTATCTAAGAGGACTGAGTACCTTGAGCCACTCACCGCTAGAAACCAACATGGTGGGCGGGTGGAGAGCTGAGACCGGCGGTATGGGCTCTGGGCACGATGGATGGGACGACAGCGATGATGATTTCGACGATGATTTCGTTGAGAGTAAAAGCATTTGGGGAGACGACAGCTATGACGACAATGGCTTTTTAGAAGGAATGGAGGTTTAGGAGGGCAGCGACCCAGCCGAGGATCTGGGCCCCGACCCACCGCATTTTGAGGCAAACAACGAAAACGAAAACAGGAAAACAACTAAAGGAGGACTAATTCCTGCTACATCTTCTCATATTTCTCATTTCATTTTATATTATTTTCACCTTGGATATTATTTTAGTTTGTTCCCTTTATCGGTGCTGCGGTTATGTTATTTTAGGAAGGGGCAAGGCAGGTGGGCGGTTTTTGCTTTGGCGTTTTCAATGTTCGGTGAGAGCGGTGTTGAAACTTTTTGGCTTATTAGGAGGATAAGGCTAGGGTACTACTAGTTGGCTGGCGTTGTTACCTTTTTTTTTTTTGGTATTTATGGAGAGCGTACCAGGGAACTGGAAAGAAAACGCTTTGGTTGAATTAGGTTCGGTCGGAGTGTAATTTTTGCTTGGTTTGATATCAGTTCATAATATATAATGTATCTCTTTCTTCTGCCCATCCAAAGCGCCGCAGATTGGTGGCCTTTATTACGGGGGAGGACAAATCGATCCCAAGGTAAAAATCTCATGCCATTTTATGAAGCTGAAATGCTGAGGTTTCGCCTCTTAAAGTGGTCATTAGCCGTAGAGACTGGGAACCGAATAATTTTTTCTTCCGTGAGGCTAGTCGTTATTTTGCCAAGATATTCACACTGCTAGTGTCCTAGGACGAAATGCCTATCGTAAAACTATCGTTCACGGCCTCCAGTTAGTTACGAAGCCAAAACTCGCGGAAGACTTGGCTTCCAACATGCTTAAACAGCTCATTCATACCTGTATCCCTTTCAGACTCCCCTCAGGCTCAGGATTCCACACCTTCGCAGCGAACCACTCCAAGTCCCGAATTTACGATTCGTAAGCCCACCATCCCCCAGGCAATATTCATTCAGTAAATAAGTTGATATTTTTGGTCCAGTATCCGCAATGAGGCCGACTTTCACACCGTTCTTAGGCTTTCGACCGCAGCCGAGATCCCATTGATTACATTGTGGACCGCTTCCTACTGTACGAGCTGCCGTGCCGTGAAGCCCATAATAAAGGACATCGTTGAGAGCAGAGGAGAGAAGGAAGGGGGCGTGGGGTTTGTTGAGGTTGAATTGGATGCAACGGGTGGGGGGATGGGGGAGCTTGGGTATAGATATCTAGTATTATCAAACCGCTCACCATGCCAGTTGCTGTTCTCATTTTTATATATTAATGGGTGGGTATACAGATTCGCTCAATACCGACACTTGCCCTCTTCAGTCGCGGCGAAACAATCGATGAAAAACGACTTACGGACACGCGGCTGATGACGGATCGCGAAAG
Organism: Gyromitra esculenta; assembly: GCA_038503075.1. Lineage (NCBI taxonomy): Eukaryota > Fungi > Ascomycota > Pezizomycetes > Pezizales > Discinaceae > Gyromitra > Gyromitra esculenta. Next base: position 833,410 of record JBCAML010000008.1, on the reverse strand, counting down.
ACTACGTCAGTGGGTAGATGAAGTTGCAAGAGAGGGCGAGAAAAGCCAGATGTCTGGAAAAGGATGGTTCTCCGGACTCTTCGGGGGCTAGATTAAGAGTAATAAAAACCACGGGCATTGATTAGACACAATCTGTGCGATAGAATTTCCTGACCCTGACTAGGTATTATACGAGTAGCCAGAGCCAGGCCTTAGAATGCGAAACATATACACGTGTACTCGACAAGGCTACCACCTCAATCGAGAAATAATTATGGAGGATTAGGGTTCTGTTGTTAGGTTTACGGTTCAGCAAGGCTCAAGATCAGTTTACATGTCAACTTTATCTATAAATAATAGGGAATGGATTAATCAGCAATGACTGCGAGATGGAAGAACACTGGAGCAATCCGGGGTTGACCAGGGGAGGGGGATATTAGGAACTACACGTATATCGTGACTGAAGAAAATTTGATTATCCAAGGTATATCGAAGGATCCATTGCTCTTTATCGAGACATGCATGTAGGTTCGGTCTGTGTACTTGATCACTTGGCCAGCTAATTCATCCCCTTCTGCCACGACGAAAGTAGAGAGAAGGGAATAATCTACAGCCTCATGGCCATATTCAAAAAAAAGGGAGTATGCTTCTCGGTGATATTTTACGATTTTGGTAAAGATCTAACATTCCTCAGTCTCAACCCAAGTATCAGCTATAGTAATACATACCTATAATATAAACCTCTATTTATATTTCTCGATTTTCGTCTCAGAAGCCTGCAGAAAACAATCCACCCCAGTCCCCCCACCAACACGCAGGTTTCCCAGCACTCTTTCCCTCCAGCAGACTGTGTGAATCACGAATTATCACTCGTTTCCAGGGACCTGCTTGCTCGCCCCGAGTCGAGCTACGCAACAGTAGGATAGCTTATAATAAAGAGTTAGAGCTTGCTCTATCCGATAGAATTTATGTAGGCTTTCTGATTTGCTGTCACTCAGAAACCCAAAGGTATTCCTCGTTGTTGTTTATCTACGACACTGATTGTTACCTCGGTTACCGTGCTGCATGTGTCACCGAACCTCCGCGTGCTCGTCCTCCCCTTAAACGCGCACGCGTTCGTCAACTGCGGAAAGAGATATCTCCCCTTACATAGGACGTCACCCACCAGAAGTCTTTGGAACTCCAATGTCTCCAAGGCCCCCCATCAAGGCTTGTCTTTTCGATGTCGGTGGTGTCTGCGTATGGCCTCCCCCGTTCCGTCCTGTGCCCTTATATCTGAGTCGTCAAGTGCTCACTGTTGGTCTATTTAGGTCCTTTCACCAATGCTCGCCATCCGTGACTACGAGAAGAGGCAAGGGATTCCTTCTGGCTACATAAACTACGCGATCGTAAACACCTCGCCCCATGGCGCTTGGCATAAACTTGAGCGGGGTGAAATACCCATGGATTCAACCTTCTTCATCCACTTTACCGCCGATCTCACAAACCCCTCGATATGGAAATCCTTCCACGCCGAGCGGGGTATCACGCCGAACGGACGACCCAACATCGACGGGGAGTATTTGTTCTGGGAAATGATGCGAACGTCGCGCACGTTCGACCCTTACATCATCACGGCGATCCGCAGACTGCGAGAAACGGGCAAATATAGAATCGGTGCTCTAACAAACGACTACCAATACCCGAAAGATCATCCATACAGCGACAATTCTAGGCTGAGGTCACTGTTTGACGTATTTGTATCTTCGAGCGAGAGTGGGATGAGGAAGCCTGAGAAAGGAATATATGAACTTGCTCTGAAGCGACTTGGTGTTGAGAAAGCAGAGGAGGTGGTATTTCTAGATGATATTGGGTTGAATTTGAAGGCCGCAAAGGGTGTGGGGTTAAAGACTATCAGAGTAGGGCTAGAAGAAACGTGGAGAGCTGTGAGGGAGCTTGAGGATTTGACGGGGGAGACGTTGTTGCCAGAAGGGGATCCACCTATCATTGCGGCATTAGGCCAGGATAGGGCAAAGCTATAAACGTTAATTATTGTTACAGCAAGAAGCTGGAATATGGCTTGTAGTATACCATATCCACTTATAGAAGTTCATTCCTTTATCTCGTTTTTCACTACATCTTCCCTACTCGCACAGGCAAAATTATAGTTATCTAGGCACGTACCCGAAGCTCGAAATGTGGTCTCGAAACATTTAAGCTGAGTATACAGGGAACAGGCGATACCCCATGGATGGTGTCACAAAGGTTACCGATCTGTCATTGATATTCAGCAAAATAGAAGAAGCCAGGTAAAGACTAGCTTTAGGTAAGTTATGGCGCCCCTTAGCCACAGTTAGTTTCGTGATCCAAACCCCTGGTACCCCTCAAAATACAGTTGGAATTATATTGGAATTATTGGGTCTGGCGATTTTTCCCCTGCGATGGAGGTGTTTTGGACCGCTAAGTCTCTCTCACTAACTGCCTTTCGCATATGTACGTGAATCACTACTGTGAGACGGTTGAGGAAAAAAAGTACAGACCAGGTTTGGCTCGGTTCCCGGTTCCCTGACCAAGCACCTACACGTATGCTAAGAACGGTACCTGATTACCCCCCTACTTTGCTCTCCTGTCACTCTGCATATTGGCACTCTGCGGTACTTGAAAATGGTTCATTGCCGCAGCACATAAAGATTTATAGATACTCGAACATACGTCACGCTCTTCCGGCTATGCAGGTACACATAGTCGACTCCCGCATAAACGTGTGCCCAAGCCGACGCTAAGGTGTTTTCTTCGCCCTATCTTGCCGTGGCTTCGGAATCAGTCTTCACCGAGAAACACGGACAGTCCTGAGTGAGGGGTTTCTGGCTGGCATCGTATGTATGTTAAAATACGGTAATACTCCAGTACTGTATATAAATAAAAGCTTTGGTAGACGGACTTTTTATCACCTGTAAAAAGTAGTGTTCGTGCGATACGTGAGTTGCCATATCATAAATACATGTATGTTCATTTATCAGTAGAGTATGCATTCCCGTCATTACAATATTCATACCCTTCAATCAACCCAGCGCCCGTCAACATGCAACCATAATGTTACAAAGGAAAAATGCCACCAAAATGCCAGTATCACCTGATATAAAACGCAAGGGAATAATAAGAAAAACCGCTGAAACAGTTACAAGGTAAAAAAACGCTGCGCACATGCAGGCAAGAAAAAGCAATCCCTAGGGTCGGTCCGTATCTTTCCTTCCCCTCCTCAATCGATCGATAGCATGCATGCGCCTCATCCTTCTGGACCCATTCCCATGCGCAGCTGATATTCTCGACGTTTTTCTCCAATCTTCAGCCGCCGCCTAAACAAAACGAGGAGCCTCTAATAGGAGACTAGTTTTTGGGAGGGTGGGTTTTCGGCGTATTCTTTTGTGTACGCTCGTATGCGTACTCCGAGTAGTTTTTCCACAAAGGCGAATAAAACTGCCCGGATGTGAAGAATGTCATGCCTGTGGGTCTCTCCACAGCACAGTGAAATAAGTAAAAAGAAATAAAATGGAATAAAGAAATGCTCGACCTGAACCCATTCAGGTTGACCCAATATTATCTGGAAAGAAAAAAAGAGCCTTTGCACAAAATATGTAAGGAAATCCCCGAAAAGTTATCGTATGCAAGACTACCAAAAATATACGAAGAATTGCAGGAGGAAAAAAAAAATATTTAGCGAAGGGAAAGAATAAGGGGGAGATCCAAGAAAAGAAAATTGACGCTAAAACCAAAATGAAACCGCCCAGAAATAATCCCAGAAATGCAGCGAAAACAATTCTAAACAGCAAACGTATCGCAATATTATACAGGAGTGTGAAGTATTGAGGAGACGGAGCAGCCCCCGAGAAGATCGATAAGATATATTGTATAGGTGATATGTGCCGAAAGGAAGGATCTATCTCAATGTTATCGCGTAGCAAGTGATGACTTGTGAGTTAATTGGCTCAAGCTCATAGTTCTTGGTTGCGGAGAAGGAAACGCAGATATCGTCTCCCTAAAAACCCTATCGCTATCGCTATCGTGGAGCATACTCTCCCTCTCTTCTGCCGGAGTCTCCCAAACTTCATTATCATCGGCGTCAACACCGATAAATAAACTTTCCCCATCATTTTCATAGTCGCTTTCGTCAATCATCAAACCGTTATCAAAGCTGGTGAATAAACTTCCTGGGATTGCATGGTAGTTTGTAGGGCTTGTTCGTGGCGGAGTGGTATCTGGTGTTGGCACCTCGCTGCTGGTTTTCCGTCGAATACTGTTGAAGTCTGACCTCAGCCTGCTGGCAGAGCCATCGGTAGCTGTTGGGCTCCCGCTCGACAGCAATTGGCGGTGAAGAACCAAAGCCATTTGCTCCTGGAGATTTGAAATCTGGGCTTCAAGCTTTCGCCGCGCGCGTTGCTCTCGTTTAACTAGTACCACAAGTCCTTTATATTCCGCAAGGCTGACACCTGGGGCCGGCGATGGTGACCTATTAGGTCTGATAGTAGATGAAGTATCCCGCTTGCTCCCCACATTTATTCTGTTGCCCTCAAGTACCTGCAATGTCTCTTCCCGCCTTTGCGCGGCATGTGGGGGTTGATCTCCAGGCCGCGGAGGTGGACCTAAATTTTTAGGAGTGCCAGGGAATTCAGAACTATCAACTTTGTCTGAAGATCCAGCGGAAGATATTGAATAGGTACGTTTCGTAATTCTCGGAACGCTAAGATTATTCTGGTCCAGCGGGTGTTCAGGTGCGGTGGACGTAGAGAAATTCCGCCGGCCAGGTCGAAAATCTGGCTGGGCGATGAAATTTTGCAGAGTTGCAACCTGATCCTCCAATTCTCTTACTCTGGTCTCCAAAGTAACAGCTTCTGTAATTTTCATACTGCTATAGCCATTGAGCATGCCTCCAAAACTTAACGGCTGTACCCCACCCGGATCTTGGTTTGTTCGATTAGAGGCATTTTCTTGAGATTGATTCGCGTCTGATACAACACTAGTGTCACGTGTGTGCCGTGGCCCATCACTCCAATGTCGCTGCAAACTAGCGGGTCTGGGAAATAGGCCACCACCAGCCCCACCATTTGACCCACCATTCAAAAAGCCACCAGGTCCTTCTTCTTCTTCTGACTGTATATTCTTGGGTATGACAGATTGACTGCTAGAAGGCCTTGGTGAAAGAGTAGACCATACTGATGTTCGGGGTCGTTCCGGGTCGCGGGCGAGAGCTGCATCGAAAACAACGCTCGCCACTGTGGCGCGTCGGGGTCTTCGTGTATCCACTGGCGGTTGCTTCGTAAGAACTTGTCGATTGTGACTGCGGGGAGAAAATGCGAATTTGAAACCGGAAGATTTCTGTGCAGGTGTAGGGCGGACTGTGGATTGTGAAGATAGTCTGCTAGAAGGGGCATGTACGGAATCGATAAAGTCAGGGTCCATTAGCGGCTCCTGTAATGGGAATTAGCATCAGTACCGCGCTAAGTAATATCTACAAGTAAACACTTACAATGAAGGGTTCTCGATCATCATTCATTCCGTATCGTTCATCGGCTGGGTCTACATATGCTCGTCGTAGGTTATTGTTACTCCTTCGTCTCAAAAGGCTCAAGGCAGCCATTTTAAACTTCGCACCCTTCGTCTTGCTCCTCGCCGATGGAGCTGCTGCTCTCCTATCGTCTATGCTGCTCTCCGCATCGGTCTGCGTCTGCCTCGACGGCGATAGATCTCGCAGATCCATACCCACTGTAATTGATCCTTCCCCGTGTTCTTCTTCCTCGTTAACCACGGATGATGATCCCCGCCTATTACGCGCCTGCACAAATCCTCGACTGGGCGCAATCTCAAATATACCAGCGGCTGGAAACTTATGACGATGAGAAGATTTCTCGGACGGTATAGGCTCAGTGTCAGCCCTACTGGGGGGACTCCGAGTAGTTGGCGAAACGTTCTCCTCGGTATAAGGTAACGGATTGCTAATAGTCAGCTCGTTTCGCCGTATACTCCCAGAAGAATGCAGCGAGCCCTTGTTACTGCTGCCTTTGAAGAAATTGAAAGTCGAAGTTCTGAATGAAGATATACGGCGATGACCTGCCGGAGCCGCTGAACTCGTTGATACCATATCTCGTTTTCCCAGAACCCCACCAATAATACAGCTGGCGACAGCTGGCGACAAGCTTCAACGACGAAATGAAAAAATATAAAAATATAAAAAGAAAAAAGGCCGTCAAGGAGACTATATCATAAAGGTTACCTTCCTTATCGTTCTCGTGCTGCTTTCGTATTATTGTATTGCCTTTTTTTTTTTCTTCCAACCCCACAGCGCTCTCTAAAAGGATACGGCCTGGCCTGGGCCTTTCCCTCCCAATAGATGTCGTATCGTACCTTTCCTTCCCTTCCCACTTCCACGTTGGCAAATTCAAAAACAGCTCCCCTTGTCACTCCGTTCGGGATCGTCCTAGAACAAGCAACATGCAGGAGACGATGGGGCGATTATGAACTTTATGAGGCCGTTGAGTGCAGTGCCTGTTGAACCGCCGCGTTTAAACGGGGATGAAGGTGGGAAGTAAAAAAGAATAGGAAGCAAGGGAAAGAGAGCGGATCAACAATAGCCTGCAGCGTTTAGTTAGGGCTTTCAGTAAGACCCTGGAGGCTGGGACGCTGGTTGGCCGTGTTTATGGGCGTATAGACGTACGGCTGTACAGTTCTCTCTCTCTCTTTCGCATATGTATGTATGTATATTTGTACCAGCAAGCCTTTCTTTGCCCGAGCAAGCAATCAAGCAAGCTGTCAGACCAGGCGGGAAAAAAATAAAATAAAATAAACGAGCGATCGGAGAACGATACTGGATCCAGGTCTACACGAATAGAATACGCGTGATCCGACACAACGGTGAATGGCACGAAACGAGGTGTACACTAACTAGTAACAGATGTTCTCGAGGGCGAGGACAGAAAATGTGACGACGGGACGGAAGGTCCCTTCGCTGGGCTTTTGGATGAGAAGAAGCTGGGCAGACCTCTCCTATTAGCTAGCTAGGAGCAAGAGTACTGTTCCTCTAAACACCAAATAAACAACCCCTCCAGCATGTGTAGGCTCTCCAATTACCCTGGGAAAGCAAGGGCATAACATACAGTAACGAGGGTGGGAATAGATGGTTTTAAGAAGAAAGTGACAGCGGATGACTTGCATCGGCCGTCTGGCTCTCTGCACTCAAAGAGTCGTCGGACAAGGGATTTCCTAGAACACGAGAAAACGATTCATGGTGGAAACTGGATGGCCAGCAAGCGCCAAGCAGAGAAGACTTGCAATGCATCCCCACCCAGCCAGCGAACATGCTGTGTTACAAGCCTTGGAGCTGCACCGAAGGTCTGGGGTCTCCGCTCAGTGGTCAAAGCGGGGGCAGGGGGAGGAAGGGGAAGGCGTTAAACTCATGCAGCTCAGGGACAGTTGGCATACTGAGGACCTCCAAACTCCAAAACGCATGGAGTATCTCGTTAGGTGGCGAATGACAGGTGGATTGAGAATGGTTTTTTTCTCTCTACAGTTCAGTCTTCGCGAGAATGCATAACTTACTGGTCGAGACACGTATGCGTGGTATCGACTCGAAGCTACCAATCAGCGTGAAGAAGGTAATAAAAAAAAACTCTGCTTCTCGGGGTCTCACAAAATACCCGAATGTGCTCCATTGTAGGTACCTACATTAAGTGTGTGAAGAATGCACATATATGCACTTCTTCATGTTGGAAAGCCCCCTCTACTGTAAACTCTCTACTTGTTTTACCTAACGCGCTGTAACTCAAGAGTTACAGTAAACCATCCTATGCACATACGCGACAACTCCAGCACGGTACCTAGTCCTGATCCATTTTAAGACAGTTTTTCTGGTTTTGCCTGGGATTGTTATTGTTCTCCCGGGTTTCAATTTACCGAACCTCTGGTGCACACACTTATCCGTCTGTATCGTGAACAGCGATTAATCTCGAACCACCCTCGGAGCCACAGCCGCGAAAAACAATTCTCAAAGTGGCAGGGCAATTATTTTCTCCTACCACGTCATCCAAACTCGAAGTATCTATTTAACCAAACATAGCCGATTTAAGCGTGGAGTCCGACAATGGGAGTTTGGCTTTGAATTCTGGAAGGAACGACTTAACCTGTACGCGTATACTTCAAGAATTTCTCCCGTATTTCTCCCGCTGCTGACATCCTTGCTCAAAACCACCTTCATGTATTTCAGTCCTTGGTTCGAGATTCATGAAGACTCAGGAAACCCTCGATAATTTACGAAATGCCGAAACACCAAGGCGAGTTCGTCAAATAAAGGTCATTAGTAGAGTAGAGGAAGAAGCGGACAAATCATGTGATAACGTGGTTATAATAAGGGTTGAAACACGCGCGATAGAAACGACTCGACTTGCTGACAGAACTGTCTGACTAAGACATCAAGAAAACAAAGTTTATTCAACACAAGCAACAGGAAAAAGCTTTCGTGCCCACGCCCTCTAATTTACAGGGGCACAACTCCCTACTTACTTGATGGCTATCGTGATAGTAAGATTCGGTTGTGTAGATGGAGAGCTGCAATTGTTGCTTTGTACTGGACAGAAAAGGTTTTACTTTCTCGTCAGTAGATGTTGGGTACTAAATTGGTAGTCGCCGAGCTAATTCTCAGCTCGCATCGCCTATCTCTGAGGCGGTGAGCGGCCTGGGCAGAATCGAAGTTCCTCAGGAAATTGCAAATCGAAGACGGCATGCCGAACTTCAGGAAAGCTGCCCTTGGACCAAGATATTTTTCTCCAGAGCGGAATATGGACCGCTCTGCCTGTGCTGATCCTGAGCTCGAGCCTCTCTCCATCCAAGCAATGCAGGTCCAACGCAAAGCTGATCCTGGGGCCCAGGTGACTTCATTGTTCGCTTCAAGATACCTCGGTACCGGCAGATACGTGTGGGATTTTGGGGCCCAACACGATCCCGACACTCGGGCTCTCTCCGCGGGTCATTGGGTCCGCGAGGGTCTAAGTTATCAGGCTGAACGATTCTGGTTACTTAGACCTTGGTCAGCAAATGCACGGGGCGAGAAAAGTGGGATTAACTAATCAACTTGCCGTGTTTAGTCCCGAGTCGGCAGTATCTCCGGGTTCCGTCTTGGCTTCCTGGCTTTCGCGATCACGAAATGAAACAAAACAACTCTAGATTGGGGTTTTCCCCAAAAATAGGAGGTTGAAAGACGCACGGTGAAACACTGTTGGTAGTCCGACAGCCCAGAAAGCTGGCGACTGGTTATTCCAGGCGAGTGCTGGTGGTTAGTCTTGGGGAGCAAGGCTACGGGTGAATGGATATGCGACCTTCGAGAGTTTGTAGACAGCAATAGGTCCCTGATTCATTTTGGGGGGACTGTCCTTGGTAAATGAGTGTTGCGAGGACAAGCCCGAGAAAGATTCACAAAATATCACTCGCAGCACAAGTGCACGTGACTGCCATACCGTAACCTTTCCTGCAGCGAGGCGTGGACAGGGTAGAGTAGAGGATGTCCAGAACCTCAGCCATGGTGCCTACTCCTGTCTTCTCTTACTATTTCGACATGGAATATCCCCAACTCTCACCCTCTGAGATGCACCTAAAAGGAAACGCAGTACCAGCTTCCTCTAAGGATCCGCGGGTGACTGATATCCCGCATCTCTTGTGTAGTTGCTCTAGATATCTGCTAATTCTACAATAAGTGCAGATTCTAAGCCATACCATCCAAACTGCCAACCACAGACTGTCCCCCAGAGCGCTGGGGCCATCCTCTGGCCGAATTTCCCCGTTAGTCAAGCACACTCCCATGCGCACGGTTCTCTAGCTCGCCCCCACACCACTGGCTTATCAGCCACCTAGGCTTGCGACATCAGAGAGCCTTTTTCTTTTCCTCTACACTTTCCACGAATATGCATAGGCAACTGATATTCTCAAATAACTAGCACGTCCAATGGATTATTCATACCCCCCTTTTATTTGGCTTTGTGGTCGGCTGTAGGTTACTACTTCGGCAGGGCAATTGATCCTGACCCTTAGCATTTTATTTTCTCTCCCTCCGGATCCCGTGTTTGACGTGGCAGTGCAGATTCATAATGCTTCCAAGTGCATTGATCTGGGATCTTATACTCGTCGAGATCTCGAGAGACTTGAACCCGCGGCGTGGTCGCCATTTGGGTTGCACCAACCCGTGCCTCCTCTTGCTTTTTTCTCTCTCTTGTCTTTCGGCCGTTGTTTTCTTTTTCTGCGATGGTTCATCTTGGAGATCCCCAACAGCAATTGGTGGCTGATGAGAGGATACGTGTCAGCTCGGACGCACCAAAAAACTTAAAATTGCCGACCCCATCAGGCCCAGAGCCTGAGGAACTGCCCCTGCTTTATCATACTTCTGATGTTTATCATGCATGCATTCGGTTTTGCTTTTTTCAACCATTCGTTGATCGTGTTGATTTATGTAAGTATCTAAACGTCATAGCTGGAATTAATCATAGCTTAGTAATACTACGATGTGAAGACATTCTCTGCTGATCGGTGGGAAGAAGAGGTTATTCAACCCCCCACTATAACTCACACGTTATCACTCGATATAGTTCTGTAGCTCGTCTACTTTCTCAATCTCAGGAGAAAAAGCTCCTTTATACTCAGCGACCTAACCAGTAAGATCTGAGAGCTCCACGGTGTGCTTAATCGACCGGCGCTCAAAGTAATACCTGCATACCCCAAATACCCGCTGAGTAATCCAAAACCTATGTATAAAACAGGAAAGCCGCATCAAGATATTTTGGGAAGTTTACATCTCTAGGGACACTGTCTAGATCTTTGCTTTTTAATAAGTCTTTGCGCAATAACTACATTATATTTCTTGTGTAATTGTTTGAGCTCCTTCCCATCTTGGCGTTAGCAATGTAAACGGGGTCTGCCTTTTGGATGGTTCCGAGATTTTCTTTAGAGCTATTAAACCTTATAAGTGTACGACTTACTAGCTTAGTAGTACTAGAAGAAGTAAGGCAATGTCCTAGTTTTAGAATTGAATATTGTAGTGTGATTTCTTTCCAGTCGTTAAAAGACTGTATATGTGTTAAAAAGGTGTTTTTTCTAGTTTACCCTTGGCCTTTGGTCTTTACGGAGTAAAGATGGTAACTAAATCACAAGATACTAGCTTCGTAAACTTTACTAGGGTGTAAGGTAAGACTGGTGACAGATAGCGGCGCAGTTCTTTTCTCGGCAAGTTCAAGCTTGTCTGAATTTCATACTTTTGCCCACTAACTCTGTTTATAATACATCCCATCCTTGATCTACTAGGAATTTGTGTTAGGCCTCTCATGATCAGGGAGCTGTGGAGGGGGAAGATAAATTTGGACCTCTTACTCGCTCGGCCGCCTGTCACAAGACTTACCCTACACCCGAGTATATTGTGCATCCGTGTGTGGCACTTGCACATTAATGCCATGTCAGGGTTTCGCTGCTCATGGCGAATGGAATAGAACTGTAACAGGATTCCTAGAAACGCTGGCGGAATTAATAATTTATCTGTATCCTAGACTTCGCTCGATTCATACACCAAATAAACGAATACATAGATAACTTTAAATACTCCAGCTACACGTGGAATTAATCTACCCTTGATGAGCTATGTATAAATATTAGTTAATGGCAACTTGCGTACTTAATATTGCGCATAGCGTTGTCTCTGCCCTGTGCTATGTAAGTCCTCACTAATGCCTATACATGAATTTAAGTATGTTCCAAAAATCGATGATGGTAACTGAATCTCAACCGCATGGGCAATAGTCTAAGGCCCCGGAGTTCATAGCTCAGCCCTTTCTACTCTTCGAAAGTCTCAAAATAGGATAACCGAAGATTTTTCTGCAGCGATAGAGCTTTGATGGGATATTTCTCAAAGCTATTGTGGCCGTAGCCACGCATCTTCCATCCCTGAAAAACACACGTATCGTTGTTTGACAGTATTTCGTCATGAACACTCACTCGTGTTGGCAAATGGTAGGCTAGGGAGACCGATAAGGTTGCTGTTGTTTATTCATTAGGTACATGCAACCCGAAGGTGAGAACGATAAGGTGATTGGGAGTCCCAAATTTATGAAAGAGTAGAACAAAGGAGCATATATAAATACGGGCCGTTTACTGCAGTTATTGGCTTTCTTTTTGGAGTGGGAGCTTAAGTCTCGCTGGATTGTCTGTAGGTCTGAATCATAATAGCCATTTTGGGTCTCCAAAAATACTTGGGTGGTCGTAGCGGTACAAATGTCACAGAAAAACCGAAAAAAATAAATTTAGTATTGAATTGAATCTCTTGCATATTTTGTTTTACTGAGTCGTGTAATACAGGAACACCCCTGCAAGATAAAAAAGGAAGAGTTCGCATCTCCTAGTTGAAAAAGTATATTCCCAAAAGATAAGAACTGTACAAAACTTAGACCTAAGCGAGTGACAGGAACAGAAGAAAGAATTTAATCAATCTACATAAAGAGAAGGAAATTTCAGTATCCAAGCCGAAGGCCTAGCTAGATATACGCGCGCCTTTCTAGAGGGCCTCTAGATATTGTTGTGGTGATGGCGGAAAGCACGACGAGTCCGCTTCTTCGCACCAGTCTTTTCGAAAAGGGACAATCTAGCACTTCCACCGCATGTCTCCTTAGCATTACCTTCGCAGGGCATGTTGCACTCAGAATCTGGCGCGGCATTTCCACCATCAAGGGTAGATGAGCAGAAGCATTGTCCAGCATATTCAGTTCCGGCGTATTTGAAGCCTTGGGAGTCGCAGTACTGGATACATCCGGAAGTGGTAATCTTTTCCAACCAATATCCAACGGTTGTGAGGGCCCGAGGATTAACAGGATCTACCCAACAGCCCTTTGAGACCCAGCCAGCAGGAGTAGCGGATGCTGTAGAGGTGGGGGTACTGGTTGCAATCGTCTTTGTGGAAGTAGCTGATGTAGTCGCTGGTGTGGTGGATTTGACCGTGCTTGCAACACCTCCTTTCTTATAGACTGACAATCTCTGGCTGTCGCCACAGATCTCAGTGGAGTTACCGGCGCAGGGCATCATACATTTGGCTTGGATCATGCGATCTGCAGCAGGAGGGTTGTTTCCGCAATAACACTCACTTCCGTATTCAGTGCCAGCGTAAGAATATCCTTGGCTGACACAATAATCGATGCACTTTTCGACGGTCATATCATCGGCGCCAGTTCGAATAGGGAGAGTACGAGAATTTAAATCATCCCTATCAAGTTGGGAGAGATTAAGAGCCAAAATTTTTGATGAAGGAAACAAGTGAAGGAGGAATACAAAGACATACGTAGCACAGCCAAGATAACTCCACCCTCTGCTCGAAACATCCGTGGAATACGTTTGGGGTGATCCAATTGTCGTAGGAGCACCGCACCCGGAGTTCGCGACAGCACGCCCTGGGCCCGCCTGAATTGGGTTGCATCCGGGAAGCTTATCCATCCATCCATCGGTTTTCTCATCGACGCGTGGAGGGAGAAAGCAATCGCTGATGGCTTGGCTGGTGAAGTATTTGAAGTATGGGCATTCCTCGATGACACCAGAGTCGGCATTGCAGTTATCGACGGCTGATTGGAGAACATTAACATCCCAGCCGTTCACGAAATCACCGTGGAGTCCTAATATATAGAGTTAGAAAAAACTCGTTCGGTTTTGAGCACATGGGTAGGTTACCAAAGCCAGTTGGGTCGCCGCTAGCAAGCACAAATGGCTGCTTGCCATCATACCACTGGTCCTTGAAATCGTCGACATTGTATAAGACTTCGTAGAAGATTGAGATGAAGCGTTTCGGGTGCGTTGGTGGACATTTACCGCTATTAACGCCATCGGGATAAGCCATGTGGGACTTGTGATCCGGAGAATCCAAATCTTTGCCATTCCAACAGCTAGGGAAGAAGACTTGAAGGCGTAGACCTCTGTTGCATGTATTAGTATTAAATACTGCTAAGAAAAGAACGTTGAGGCATACTGAGGGCAGTTCTTGGTGGGAAATCCGTTAGTTTCCGGTCCACCTCCTCCGCTGTAGTCAACGCATGCATAATTGATGGCCTTTTGCTCTAGAGTATCAGAGAATGATCGAAGCATAGGGTCACCCGCAAGCATGCGAAAGCCTTCCGGGAAGGCGTATAGCTTTTCATCATCGGTGGCACGGCGTTGCCTTAAGAATTACAAGTTAGGACGATAACTCCCAAGAGGATCTAGAGAAAACATACAAGTAATAAATCAATGCCCCCCCGTTTTGCTGGACAGGGTGAAAGGTTCCATTTTTGGCAGCACTTTTATGATAGACGTTAGAATGAGATTGCTGAAAACCATTTTAGAGATAGTCTTGGTAAAACCTACTAGAAGAGACTAGGAACCCAGTAATTGCTCAGATCCTGCGTGACCGAGCAAGTAGAGCAAGTGGAAGCACGGGCCTTGCTATAGTCCATAGTGAAATCGAAGCCGTTCCCACCCATGATGGTGTGCAAATGGCTAGAAACCGCACCGGGGTTTACAATGGGGTCTGCACGTTCGATAACAACCGGATTACCGCAAGGTAGACGCCAAAAGGCCGATGCCTCTGGGAGGAAGCATGAAAGCAGGAGCGTGGTAACAGTGACCACGGATGTAGAAGATGTTCCAACCATCATGCGGTGTTTCTGCTAGTGGTTGCAGATTTTGGTGTGGATATACTGTCGAAACAAGTGCGTAGGGTTGATACTTATGGTGGAGGGGAAGAAGATAGAATAAATATAACGATAACTCCAAACAGGATGTTTTGCTCAGCAATTAGAATGATCAACAGTCACAGGGGAATATAGGAGGCAGCTGATGTGCCTTACGAAAGAGCGTGGTAGTGAAGTGAACGAAAGAAAGCTGGTGAGAAGAAAGCGTGAAGCTATGGGGAGGAGGAGAGAGAAGAGGGATGACCGAGTTGAAGATGGGGGTTACTTATACTCCAAGATTTCTGTCCAACATGAAGAGGAACGGTGCCGCCCCGCTCTCTCGGGCTGTTGCAGCCGTCCGCCATGGCGGCAGCCAGCGAACGGCTCTCAGATAGACTAACATCTGCATTACATGGGGATGGCCATGGAGATGGGGGTGGGCAAGGTTCTTCCCAACCGGAGATGAATTGAATGTAGAGCAGGAGCAATAGCAGCAGCAGCACTACCTGAATGCCAAGATACATGTGCCATTCTATTTGTGCACTGGCTTTCTGGTGTTCTTTACTGCCCGTATCGGATTCCAATGGCGTGGTTCAAGATAGAGTAAGTGGAGTGCTCGGATCATGGTATTACAATATACATGTGCTTTAATCTATAAACGCCCTAAAGCATGGTTCTGGAGCTCGAGGGACGTATGATCATGAACGAATACATGTCTATCTAGTATGGTGCATACATGGCTGTGAGGCATTTCGAAATTGCAGAAAGGCATGCATATCGTATCTCTCTATTTGGAAGGAGTGTATTTCTAAATATCTCATGTATCGTGGAATAGAGAATATAGGAGCGGGTTTTGCTGGGTAGAAAAATTCTTGTTGTTGGCGGACAAAGGGCGCTGTGCCTTGTAGCAGATATCGAGGTGTGATAGTGTGTGCTGCACCCATTTCTTTCCGTCTGATTGCTCTGCTTCTAGAACTTGCAACGGAGCTCCCACGGACCAGGCGCGTCTGCACTAACGCGAAGAAAGAGAGAGAAAGAAAGAAAGAAATTCCTAAGTCTTACAGGATAAACACATTTATTTTCTCCAGGGTCACCCAGTACATGTGTGTTTCAAAGGAAAATAAAGTTATCAAGCAAATACTAAATACATACATACGGCCTCGCGCTTACCAAAGATCAATAAGTCTGCGACGTCGCTACCGGTAGGTTGAAAGCGAAATAATTTAATCCTAGTTTGGCTCCTCGTCTAAAATGGGTAGAGTAGAGTGTCCTAGGGATATTTCTTAATCTGCGTCGATCCTTTTAATTATTATTATGTGCTGCACTGGGTTGCATGCTCCCACGCGTTGTTTCCGATGGCAACCCTCGTCTGGGGTCCCCTGGCCCTGGCCCTGAAACCACCCGACCCACCCACGTATTCTTTAACCTTGTTTCACACATATACCTTCTTTTAAGACTCCATTTCCAACCAACAGAATCTGTTGTATACCTTCCCATGCTGGCTTAGAGGCTTTGTCGGTTGAAGTTGGATTTTGGAGTTAGTTGAAAAATACATTCTTGGCTACACACTAGTTAGCAACCGTATCTCGAACCGTACCCGCGAGTAATCTTTTGTCAGCTAAGAGGACCGAGAGCAGAATATATGTGGGCTTATATTCATCCGCAAGTATTTGTGCTTTGGCTCAATTTTGCGCTCCATTTTTAAATTCTCTACAAAAACACGCGCTCCGTGTCATTACCATCGTTAAGCAACCCAGAGGTGGAGTCAAGAAGCGGCCAGATGGATCATCGATTGACAGCGTAATTAGATTAATCACGTGCCAATAGAGCTACCGAGGAAGCAGAGGTTTTATATATGTATTTCACTTGAACTGGAAGTAAGCCTTTACTCGTAGCCGGATCGGATTTAAAGTTAATGAAGTGAATATATTTCTCTTGGCACTATGACCTTCACCAGTTCCCATACACATAGACCTATTCCGTGCTACACATCCCCACATTCTTCACCCTTATAGGCCCCAGGCGAAATGACTCGTGCAGATTCCCTGGGATCCGGCCCGAAGGTGGGTTTGTGCGCCGGAAATTTTCTGAAACACTTGCTTTCCAAATGGAAGGTACCAAGCTTTGTATCTAGTGCAGCCGGAAATCTGCCTCGCGCTCTCGGAAAAGCCCCACCGGTTTCTGCTTCGGTATTTTCTTGATCCGATCCGTCTCCGAATTTTCTCACGCTATGGCACGTGGATATCCATGGAATCACTCGGAGTCAATGCTACTTTGGTAGTGATTTTTTTGCTCGCAAATTGTGCTGTTGGGTGACACGATGTTTTTTGTTTGTCGGATTTATATGTTTATGCATATGGGTTGCGATAGCGGGAGTTGATATCCCCATTCGTAGTTTGATAAAATACTGACTGGCTATGACCATCTATATCCTGAAAAATACTTTGCACATCTTCGCCTCGCACTTCTAGACTTTAACATCTCCGTCTATGCTGCAGCTTGAAATCACATGTAACGTATGTGTCAATTTCCTTCCGCTCAATTTGGGCTCTTGAAGATATAATAAACTCTAGGTGGATCAAACCATGTGATTGAAGCTCACACCATTTGAATGATTTAAAATGTCAAATCAATTTTTAGGTTGTGGTCCGACCGTCGTCTCAGTACTCTGCCAATACATGTAGTAATAGCAAGGAAATGGAAAGTGGAGCTTTGATGGACAAGTATTTGATTTGAAATCGTAGCTCTTGCCACAACAATGGAGATGATTATTCCGACGTAACCGTATTGGCGACCAGGAAGTAATAGACTCACTCGGCTACAAAAAAAGCTCGGGTTAATATTAATCAATTGGTTAACGATTTGATCTATTCTGCCTAATACACGGATGGTCACTGGGTTACTAATACTGTTACTGGGGTGGGTGGGCTAGGGTCCTACGTTGGGCACATTTATTGTGTTCATGATGTGGGGCAAATGATGCCAAGCCTACGCATCTGACCGATGCGAGTGATATACAGTGAAGGAGCATCGTTGCAATCTCCACCCCATCGTGAGCGTATTTTTGCGAGTATTTAATCTGGATAAGTTCAACCGTTAGTTAATTAGCATGTGCTGCCTCTTTATTATTTAGGATGGGGGATACAGTCCTCGGGGAGGTGTGGTATATACAGTTTAGGTGTTGGAAAATCTGTCAGCTATAGTCCGAGGCCCATTCCTAGACCTAAGTTGTGTGTAGGCTAGCTATGCGGTAGCAAGAACTAGTACTAAACCTAGTGCGAAGATTACATCTCAACAGGAATTTAAGATTCCATGCAATGCCGTGGATCTTGAAACAAATTGACGATTACAATTGCACCTCGCCATCCCGTACCGGTGCCACAGTATACTGAATCCCGGCTGTCCCGTAAGATACGCTCTAAGTTCTTGGCATCCGGAATAGCAAGGTGTAGCTATAGTCGAATAACCCTACATGAGCCATTTTATTTTTATACATTTCCACATGGTGATCCTGGGCATAATTACTATTCAGATCTAGAGCATCACGTAGCTGTAAGATTTGAAATGCTATATTAGGGCTTGTGGTATATTGGTACATGTAACTCTAGGTCTTGAGAATCAGGCGGATTGCTTTGGTAACCAGCTAGTATGGAATAATTACCTCAGATGTAGCCACTGGGTTTCTTTCTCGCTTATGCTAGGGCTAAAACAATGTAGCTCAATCGAGAAGGTTATCTGATTCTATATATACATATATCTGATACTTCTGTAGAGAATGATCTGCCAAATATCTAGGCGTTAACAGATCGGCCTCGTTAATATATATATCAATCATTTGATTTCCGCTGCCCATCCAAGCCTCTAGAATATAATAGGACTCAGGGTCCAAGGGGCTATAGCTTAACTTCTGCTATTCACCCACAATAGCGCCTCGATCTCGAGTTCTAGTCTAGGCGTACCCACTCGGCGATATATACAGTATAGCTATAGCAGATGCAACACGAAAAAAGCGTTGGCGTGTGGTTCTTCCCCGCAATTTTGTTTCCTCCCCTCCCCTACTATATATCGTCAGACTGGGGCGTTTACATGGGTATCCGTAGCCGTTTGGGAAAAATCTACCTTATGTCACGAGAAGCTATGCAAGATTGTTTAAAGGTTTCGTCTCGTGTCAATATGGGATGAGGGCGCCGACACATGATACGATCCACAATACCTAAATCGATTTCATGGACCTGAGGATCGGTTCTGGTGGCCAGTATCTGGTGGGTCCGACTCAGATATGCGCAATTTTGGTTTTTCAAATTTTGGCATAAAGGGCGGTTAGACCCCACCATTGAACTCTATGAATCTCAACCATGGTCTAGACCAATATTTCTTGTGAATCTTTGACTTTCGTTATTCTGAAACTCATAGCTGCTCTTGTAGCACACAAATTTTTCAAATCAGATTTTTTTTTGCAACCTGTAGGAGTTGTAACATTGCTCGCCATACAAGCTAAAGATTCCTGCATCTCGCCTGGTCCGTTTCTTAGGCCTATGGCATCAATTGCTCACTCGAGCATGCACGACGGGTGAGTGCAGATTTGGAAACGATGCAAGGAGGCATGGGTTTGTTATGAAGGATCTGTGATTTCGGGTACACTGATTTGCTGCTGGTACAAAGACGGGAAAGTAAGACATGATTATTCGAGGGCAAAGCAGCTATTGGATGGGAGGTCGGGCTGTTTTTCTGTTGGTTGCTGCAAGCTGGCTTTTTCCCCTAATCCAACAACCTTCGTGAATGTAGTACTGCATAGGTTTTAGGATGATTACACGTAGCGAATATCTTTGATATATTGGTCTGGCATGGCCGTATTTGGGAATTTCAAGCCGGTTGATAGTTTATGGAGGCCATTTTACGCTAGTAGCGATAGACACTTCTTGGTCTCAATTGGCCATAGGAACTCAGTCAAAAAGTGAATTTTCTTACTGTGATTCAGGAATACGGAATCGAGGTTAGTTGATATTTGACGCACGCTAGTGAAATTGATTTTGAGGGTTGGGATTTAAGTTATCGGTGACACGTGCATCAGCGCCAACGAATAAACGGAAGGAATAGGGATCTCGTGCCTAGCCAGCCCAGCGCTTCGCGTCAGCAACCTGCTATAGGGGAGAAAATAACGTTCTTTTTTGTTCGCTCGATCGATATACACCATGACCGAATGAGCATGGATCAAGATGGGTCATGTAAAGAGGGAACAAATAAGATGAAAGTAGGCAAAACATGACGGTGAAGCATAAATCATCAGAAACAGATACATGAAATTTTTTCCATCACGACAAAAAAAAGCCGAAACAACAAAACGAGAAAAACACTAAATGTTCGATTATTACCACCTATAAACGTTCAGATGACAAATCTTTCCCTAGCCATCATTGTCGTCACAGCATGAAACTTCTTCACCAGGAAGGGAAGGAGAAAGAAATACAAAATAAATCTTTTTTTGTTCCATCCCATAGCGCTACCATTCTAACACGACCAATACAAAGAAAAAAGGACAACCCCCTCCCCGCACACCGCACAAAACACGTCTTCGAAAGGCGAAAAACAAAATCTACTGTGCCATCAATCTCAAACCTGAGGCTGGTGCCCCAATCTCCGTGACTTGGCTGACTCTGCAGAGCTCGCCTTTGAATCGTGGGTGGTACTTTGCACCAGTGAATGGATCCTGTACAAATGGCTGACCGCTATATATGGGTGTAAAAGATGCTGCGCAAATATCGAATTCGGCGAATTGATCGTATTCAATTTCGACAGCATCGCTACCGCTGCGCTCAGACGCGGCCTTGATTTTGCGGGCCTATATAGTAAAACTGCGATTAATAAAAGAAATCGCAGATCATGTAAAATCACTCGTTCGAAATAACTTACGTTATCGGCATTCTTCCCCTGGCTATTATTGGCTAATATTCTTGATGCAAAATGCGCAGCTAAGATATGATTTTTCTTCTGGTAAGCTAGCTTCATCGCAGACATGAGCGCAATCTGCCTGTGCGGTAATTCGAGTGTAGGCTTCGTGAAGTAAGATGCCAATTCTAGGTTGCGCTTGACCTGGGACTCATCGCTAGCTAGGCTTCGGCGTTCCAACTCGATCGACATTGCAATAATGTATTCTGTTGCGGTTTGGATGATTTTCTTAGCATCTTCTACCTCGGATTTTGATTGAGCCGTAGTTAAGATTAGAGTATGTAGCACGTTCCTGAAGATCTTGACACCTTCCTCTAAGTTGTTCGCCTTCATCGCAGAGAATCCTTTCTGCAATTCAACCGCACGAATGTTCTCAAGATCCCTCGGGATGATAGGTAAGATCTTTCTGGGGTCGGTCTCGTTCACGGTACGCCTGACATAATTGACCAGTGGTGGGAGACCGGCACTCGCAGGGAGGTAAGTCTTGCTTGCTTGGTAGATCTCCAGGAATCTCGGTTTCAGTGGTCCAAAGTGGACGGCACCTACTTGTCGGTTAAGGAGCTGCATCGCTGTTTCAAAAGATCCAGCCGCTACGTGATCGGCTGCTATCGGTGAGTTCCTTGCCCATAATTCTGCCTCACTCATTCCAACGCCAGCCGTCTCGCTCTCAACATTGACAAATTCATCGCCTTGTTCTTCCAAACCGAGATCTTCATCACCCATATCCCATCCACCACCATCCTCCTCAGTGTCAACATCCATCAAATTGCCGTTAAACTTCTTGCTCTCATCAGTTTCTTCCTCAAAACCGAAACCATTTGCACCGGTGGTTGCAGGTTCATCTTCCAACGTCATTGATTCCACTTGGCCTAAGAGTGCCTTTTCATAGAAAGATTGAGAAGCAGCACGAAGGGGCCAATTCTTTTCATGAGTGGGGACAATTGATCCTGCTGGAGTAATAGGTGCGCCAATTTCAGGGAGCTTGATCTGATCTTCTGTAAGACCACTCGCTTCGAGAATTGACTCGCACTGTTCCGTTAGGCCGTGAGCTTTGGCAGTTACATATGCAAGAGGATCTATCCAGTTACTGTTAGCATGGGGTGAGATAAAATTGTGCCGAAAAATACTCACACAAGTCGATTTCCTTGAACATCTGGATTCTAGTTTCCACATCCCCGAGATAAATGGCGTTCTGGAACATGGCTGTATAATCGCTACGATGTTGTGCAATCTTGGCCATCCTGTTCAACTTATCTTTGTCTCCAGTTACGAGGTATAGGAATGACAGCTTGTCGAAGCTCCGAAGCTTTTGGTAAGTCATTTCGACCACTTGGTGGTTTCCCTGGCTAAGAGCTTCCGCTCCCAGTCTTCCCCAGAGTTTCGGACGGTCCAATTCTTTCGCCATTTCAACCGCAACCTCTAGGTTTCCACATTCAATCGCCAACTCGAATCTGGTTTGGGGATCTTGAACGAATTGTAGGGCAATCTATGAGAATCAGTTTATCACGCGCCTGCCATAGTAGAAGTATTTGAAACTTACCTCAGGGTAGCCCTTCTTCTGGAGATACGAAATGATACTTTGGCCAACAAGATTCGAGTTCTTGATGATTTGAAGCATCTCGTCATAATTCCGTTTGACCAAAGCCATTTTGAACCGATACTCCGTCGGATCGATATTGAGCACCTTCGGTTTTGCCTGCCTGTCAAGACAATATACATTCCTACCTTTGACCTTGGTAAGGTAAACAGTTTCATCTAGAGTACGAATGATTCCATTGTCTCTGTAGAAATTAGTAATAATATTTCCCTTTGATAGAGATAGTCTGAAGAACTAACCCGTTCAGAAGCGTGTACTTGATGTGATTCAATGTCGAATAAAGTAGCACGCCTGCATCATCCCAAGTTGCACTCTTGATTCGAATAGTTTCATGCAACGATGACACTTGCTCCAAAGTTTTTGTTACAATGGTGACGTTATGTTTCGAAAGCAAGGCCGCATGCAGACCATCATTCGACCATACAACATACTTCACACCTGCAACCGCCAACTCGGCAATGGTTTTCTTCTGCTGAATATCGTAGAGGATAACAGCTGCCGGGGAGCAAAGAAGCAAACAACCAGTCCCACCAAAGTAGATATCATTTACAGTAGTAGGTGTCTTAATCGATTTTGTTGTAGAGTTTGACAAGTCCTTGATGTCGATCGTTTGTGTAGATGAATTGAATACAGCGAACCTATTACGAGCAACGAATACAGCAGAATTTCCTGTTCCACGTCTAGTGTCGGTGGGCTCTACGGCACCAGATGCATCCTTTGGTAAGTTAATAAGTTCATATGTTCCACCATCCGTAGGTGAAGTGACTAGGATTGCTCGCTCAGCAGGATTGTAAGATAAAGTCCTTGGTGGCACCCATGGGGACCCTAATTTCTTCAATGACAACATCGACGGACTTTCGGTATTCGTTGTAAAGTCATAAGATCTCACATGCTTCTCCTTGTTGATGAAGAAGATTTGGTTTTGGTAGACTGCATAAGCCGGCCTTTCCCGTTCTAGTTTGAAAACCATAACACCATTGTCGTGGCCAGCGGCGAACAAATTAATCTCTGGATGAGCTGCGATAACCCAGAACCTGTCATTCTCCCTCTTGAATGACTGAACAGATGTCCTCTTGTTCAGGTCCCAGACGCGGATAGTTTTGTCTTCTCCCACAGACAGAATCAAGTCCTGATGTGGGTGGAAAAGACACGCCGAGGAATTTTGAAAATGACCTCGACATGTATCCACTTCCCAAGCCTTGGTTTCTACAAAGGAAGCCAATTAGGTTCCAAATTCCCCAATTATCATCAATAATTACCAAATCACTCACCACTCATTCTCCAAAGCTTAACATTTCTATCGTCGCCTGCAGAAATAATCAA
Organism: Gyromitra esculenta; assembly: GCA_038503075.1. Taxonomy (NCBI): domain Eukaryota; kingdom Fungi; phylum Ascomycota; class Pezizomycetes; order Pezizales; family Discinaceae; genus Gyromitra; species Gyromitra esculenta. Next base: position 809,878 of record JBCAML010000008.1, on the reverse strand, counting down.
AGGTAGTGTAGGATGGAATGAAACCCAGTTGACGCCCCGATCATGACCTTCCAAAACGAATTTTACTACCGCATCCGTGTTTCCGAACATATCTGCCTGGTTATTATTTGCTCGGGCCATCTGATCTTCGAAGGTCATCGAGGTTGGAGCCGAGTGTTTTTTTCGCAATCCCGAAATATCCCATACACGGACACTTTGATCCAGGGAGGCACTGACAACCAGATCCTCTTTGGGATGGAACTGGGCACACATAGTGTAGTGGTTGTGCCCGGTCATGGTGCAGACTATAAGAATAAACACGTATCAATATTGAATTTTGGTATCCCCCAATCACCGGAAAACGGAAGGTGGAACTTCATACTCAACGACCGATTCTGCCAATTCCATATGCGGATTGTTTGATCGTCTGAAGATGAGAGAATCCAAGGTAATTCATGGTGGAAGAACACCGTTCGCACGTAATCCAGATGGCCGTTCAAGGTAAAGAGACAACGCCGGGTCTGGTACGACCAGACCTTAATCTTATAATCATCACCCCCGGAAACGAATAATGGCTGGGTACGGTGGAAATCAATGCCTCGAACAGGACCATCGTGCTCCTCGAATCTATCTATCAGAGTTCCCATGCGATAATCCCAAAGCTGGATAGTTGAGGTATGGAGGGAGACGAGTATCCATGGTCTATAGGAGGATGATATTCGAAGAAATTAGCAATCCGATGCAGATACATTGCAGCGGTGGGGAAAATGGAAGCTTGAAGGTCGGAGAGGGTGATAAATGGAGCTACCGTTTAGGATGGAAAGCAATTCCCTTAGCTCGTGAAGATTTGGACTCAAACTATTGACATAGTTAGTAATTGCTAAAGCCGAAAAAGTTACTAAAAGTGGGGGGGGAGGGGTTTCACCTTGGTAAGCATGGACTGCATCGTGAATTGAGATGCAAGTTGTGTCCAGGACTAGAAATTAAAAAGGGGGAGTTTGGGAAGAGGAGACGCCCAAATCAGGAGAAGAGAACACGCTGAGCAAAAGAGATAGTGTGCTAGTGGCTGCGGGGGGATGTTTTTCGGGGGAGAATGACGACGGCGGAGAGGGGGCAGAAAGACAGAAAGGCCGCTGCGGCGACGACGGAGACACGAGGAGGAGAAGGAGGGCGGGGACGGGCGACAATTTCGAGATGGGCGGCGGAGGTCTAACTGGCGCTTTCTCTTGGGGAGTTCAACGATTCTCTCAATCCGCAAGAGTGTCCTGAACTATGTCCATGCCGTTCTCAAAAATGCGCTCAGGCGATTGTAACAGTTGTAGTCCTGGTCACTAGTTAGACTACATACATGTACCTTTTCCGTTTTGGGTACCGAGGCTTGTAGCGAGTGGCTCAAGCTGTCCGACACAGCCACCCGCCGAAACAGCTAGCGTCCCTAACTATTTTCCTTCATACCGTATCACTCCGCTACATGCAGATATCTAATGTCGGAGTTTTGGACCACGACCGAGTATTATTTGAGCTTAGGATACCGAACAAGATACAAAGAAAGCAGGCAGTATATATACAGGAGATTGACTAATAGAAAGCTCTAAAAACCCGGTCTTCAAAAGCCCATCTGGCTATCAAAGATCTATAGAGGCGGAACCCTGAGTACGTATACTATTAGGGCGCAATACCAATAGTTTCAACATCTAAGGCTCTTCGAGTGAAGCTTCTGATAGTTCTAGCCTTTTCATAATACGTGAACATGTATGTACATGCAGCCATACACGAAGCTATGTCTCCGAGGGGTATTATTATATTAATCTAGGACGATAGACCCTTAACACTTCCTCGAGTAGAATTTCTGCACGTGTCACGACGAAGCGGTTTGGTGAACGTACGTAATTACATGTATTTATACTATTAACACGAATGAGGGAAACCCCGCATCCAAATACATCCACATATTCAAGCGTATAATCCTACATATATACCTAGAAAAATCTTCTCGAAATAATTACACTAACACCATCATCATTGCAACTGCAATTATAATACCGTATGTGTTGGTCTCTATTTGCGTACCAGATGCCTTCTGGGCGATTTCCTCGTCACTTCTCTTCCTCACTTCCTCACTACTATCACTATCTGCTGGGATCAGATATCCCTCGTCTTCGTCTGATCCTAGTCTTTGGTCGTTTACCTCTAAGTAGTCGTTTCCGTCACCCTCCTGAGCTATATCCTTCTGGGCTGGGGGACCACTGTTCTGGTTCCCATTGGCGTTGTTGTTGGCGTTGTTGTTGGCGTTCTGGTTCTGGTTCTGGTTGTTATTAACGTTGTTGTTGATATTATTATTGACGTTGGTATTGGCATTGCTGTTTTGGTTCTGATTTTGATTGCCATTCTGGCTCTCGCCAGGGGGCCCGTCACCAGAAGGTCCGCCACCACCGCTAGGAAATCTGCCGCCAGGATGGCCACCGGGGCCACCTCCGAAAGATCCACCACCATTCCTATCCCCATTCTCATTTCCGTTCTGGTTCTGATTGTTGTTCTGGTTCTGGTTGATGTTGCTATTCTGGTTAATGTTCTGATTGTTGTTCTGATTGTTGTTCTGGCTATTATTTTGATTGCCGTTATTATTGCCGTTCCCAAAGGGTGATCGCCCTTGTCCTGAGAAACCTCCCTGACCACCGTGGAAACCTCCTTGGCCTGGTCTACGACCACCATAGAATGGAGTGCCAAATTGATCTCGGAAAGGGTCGTCTAGTACTGGCCGCTTTTGACGCATGAACGGATGGCGGCCGTCCTCGGGGTACCTTTGACGCACTATTAGGTTGATAACCCTTATGATACCACAAGTAGCAGGATTAGGGGTGAAACCCACACTACGCCCTTTTCCGTAGAGCAAGCAGCATCATGTTTTGTTGGATCTGGCTGGTAACCTACATTTACCATACACCAGTCAGCAATCTCACTCCCGAAAGGAAGATAAAATCCCTGATGGAAATACTAATAAGGGCAAAACTATGGTTATGATATAGACTTACAAGAATTCTCGTTCTTTGAACTCCCTTTTGCGCCAAAATGATCATTGCCTACACGCCAAACATAAACAAGGATTAAGTGAAAGAGAGGCTACGAGGTGGAGGATTGTCCTACAGTTTCCAAGCGTACCAACGCCGCCGGCACAACGAATGATGTATGGCGACTGAAGGTTACCGCTGTAACAATAATTTCCATCTTTGATTCCACAAGAGTAACTTAAGATTGCCTTCAGTTGGCTTTTTGGCTTAAGAATCAATGAACAGGGGAGGGTCCCTACATCGATTTTTGAGTCTGTGGCGAAGTACCAGAGGTATCCGACGGCCCCCGGGAAGATCCGAGGGCGGAGAAGGCAAGGAGCCCAGTAATTAACATAAGCATGGTCGGATGATATTTTAATGCTGGATGATATGCAAAGAGTTACAACTAGGACCGCAATCAACGGCTGCGACCTATGCATATATAGCCTACTAATAACACTGACCGTGATAGGTACTCCGAGGTGTGATTTCACCGTTACTTAAATACGTAGGGATCATTATATGCGTACGAGTTTCTAGCCCTATATCGAGAATAATGCTAGGGGGCTGACATCAGAAGATGACCAATATACAGGCTTAGACAAACAGATTTAGGAACGAAAGCCATCTCCCCAAAGCCATCTACTCGTAAGTATTTCACCTTAAAGATCCTTATGACCGTCGGGAATAATTGCTATTTGGCCAGTGGATAATAGTAACCGAGTGAATACCCTTGAATGATGTAATGGATGTTGAAAGCCTTTGTCTGTTAGCTTTGGAAATTTAGATATAAGACGGTGAGGTGGTTTTTTTTTTGCTATTACGTCTTTCGAATCCAACGAGTAGGCTGCGTATATATTTTATCCGTGGAAGTTACATCACAATCACTCCCTTTATGGTATTGAATGTGATTTTGGTTTTTCTGTGTATATTGAGCCTAGTAGAAATAAAAGTAAATGGGAATGGCGATACTTAGCTTACTCTTGAGAAAGATAAATGCCTTCACAGTCCATCCGGACATCCCCCTCAACTAGACAACAAATGAAAATAGGAAAATTTCCAGCATTGCGACTAGCTTCTTTGCTGGCTGAAGAGGTATTATCTACTAAATACTAACTAATCATGAACTGTCCGGGTGAAGGGGATGTCCGGGTGCACCGTGAAGGCGTCTATCGGAGTCGCGTGTAGACTGTGATCGTGCGGTTGTGATATTCATACCTTGAGTTACAGAGTTACTACATGTATCATGTTCAGGAATTCCTTAAATGCAGGGAAATATTTGGAATACGCCCGAAACATTCTACCCTCAAAAAAAAAAGAGAGAATTAGGAAGGCTTTCCATCACTCTAGAAATGTAACCAACATACATTCCTGACGCTACTAACCATAGATAAATAAAATCTAGATACTACGGTTGTTGGCGATTTCGAATTTAGGAATTTTAAGCTCAAATAGCCATTTTTGTAGTACACAAATATCAAATTCTCCGTGGCGCAATTGGTTAGCGCGTTCGACTGTTATATATCATGATGTTTTCATTCATCTCGATGGCATCGAGAGGTTGGAAGTTCAAGCCTTCCCGGGGAAGATGGTATTTTTTTTTGCTTCCAGTCCCTCGTGGCTACATGTATATGTCGTATTGAGCTAAAAAATTCATCATGACATCTCACTCGACTCAAACCCATCTAGTTGGACTTTTACCAATGACGTCAAAAAAGGAAGGGGAAATACAGTAATTCTTTCACGTCATTCTATCTGAAATCTTAGTAGAGTCTTTATTTATTTAGTTGAACTCGGTAGTCCTAGCCCTAATCTCAGGTTTCGCTTAGCACTTTATCTTCCCGCAATGATCAATGCATCACTACATAGGGCATTAAGTACCAGAAGCTAGTATAAACATTTTTCTTCTGTCTAGATAGTAGGAATAGGAATTGTTACAATAAAAAAGAATGCCCAACTTCGCCTGACCATAACACCAATATCCAAACTATTTTACAACCTCAAAAGATACAAATAGCAACAGCCAAGTCTCGTATCTTCTTTCACACGCTAGTGGAACTTCCTTAATACTTCATTTACCCTTCCTCGCCCTCCCTACCTTCTGGCTCCCTTCCTTCTCCACCAAAATCCTAAACTCTTCCCCATCCACTTCCAGCCGACCCCTAAGCACGCTAACCGCTACAATCCCAGTCCCATATACATCCCATCCTAATTTCCCAAGGATGCTCACATCGGCATCTCCCTTCTCGGTGCCCAAGATAAGTGTTTTGTCGCCGTTCATATCATCTTCCTTTTTGCCCCTCGGCGCTTTCTTTGTGATAATGCTTGCGCCTGCTGCTTTTAACATCTCAATCAAGGATTCTTCCTGTTTTGAAGATTTAAGTTGGGTTAAGAGGGAGGGTGTGATGTAGATATTGTGATTTTTAAGAACATTGTTTTCGCCTTTGCGGCCACGGGCGATGGCAGTGCGAAGGGAAAACGACCAGGCTTTTTCGTGTGTGGGGTCATGAGGGATATATTGGTCTGGGTCTGTACATCTTGTCAAAAAGAAAATTCACCTTGAGTTGATCGTTGGAGGGGACAGGAGAAATTCATACCCAAAAAATATCCTACTTCCTTACTATCGATCAGCCACTGATCTTCAACCACCCACTTCCCCAGGGCCACCCCAACCGTTAATTTCGGTGTTCTCTTCAGTTCTCCCGGCCCAACGACTAGGAAGTTGACTCCTGGGGCGCTGACATTATGCATTTTTTTCCCACTATTTGCCCGAAGGAACTTCTCAATATCCTATATGTCCATTAGCAAGTAGCACTTTCACACAAATAATGATAGTATACAAACCTTCCTCTTGTCCAATGTACTATTACTAAACACAATTTTTGGATTATCTCCGTCATACCGATCTCTCGTCCTTACCTTTGGTCCATCAATTTTTTCATCTTCATCTTCATATCCATGCGCTTCTTCCTCTTCAGTCAGTTCATGCTGGGCATCTGCCTTCTTTCTTACAGAAGGGGCAGTTCCGGCTTTCTTCGTCAATGCGGTCCTCTTCTTCGCTACCTTCGGAGCCGATTTCGGGGTCTTGACAGGAGTCCTGATCTCCACTCGATCGATGGTCTGCGTCTGCGTAATGTCCGTAAACGTGTATTGTGTGTCGCCCAGTGCCTTCCCGCTGCCTCCTAGCAGTGGGGATGGTGGCACATCTTTCTTCTCTCCCCTCTTAGTCGCAGGCGTCTTCGCAGCCAATTTCTTTAGGGGTATCATCTTCGCACGCTTCGATTTCGGTTCCTCGGCAACCTGGATCGTTGATTCTGCTGTCCCCGTTGGTATAGAATATGGCCCAATTCCACCGTCCATCGATTCCTGATCCTCATCTATACTTTCCGGTGTTCTCTGCCGCTTCCTTGCCGATCTAGTCGTTTTTTTTCCAGGAAGAGCTTTTGGTGTCACTTCTGCCGCTGTAACAAATAGGGTCTCTGAAAAATCAGCCGGCTTTTGCGCACCTCTTTTAGACCAAGTATGCTTCGCTATTGATTCTGATTTTGCTTCTGTCTCTTTGATCTCTAGCTCTGCATTCTCTTGAGCTTTCTTTGCGGACGTACCCGTTTTCCTAGAGATTTTTCCGGATTTCGGTTCGAGTTGCACCTCAGTTGCAGCAGTACTATTGGACTGACTTTCTACTGTTTTTCTCCCCCTTCTTCCTTGGGCCCTAGCAGGGAACGCAACCTCCTCCTCCTCTTCGTCGGCGGTTTCCATGACCGTGTCATCCTCTTCAGCGCGGATTACTCTATTCCTTCCTCGAGATGAAATGTCTTCGCTGTCCTTCACCTCTTTTTCTTCTTCACTTTCATCCGTATAACTAATTTCCCGAATTTCCCGAATTTCCCTCTCCCTCTTATCTTCCGCCATGTCATCATATCCATTATGCGTGAGTTCATCATCGTTGATAGTTTTTTGAACTATCTGATCCTTCTCTACCTTCTCTTTCGGCTTCGAACGGGTCCCCCGTTTGTTCTTTCCATATGTCTGCTTCGGTGTCGTTTCTTTCTTATGCTCCTCGTAAAGGAACCCTTCAGGAATCCCTTGTTTCATAGGCTTCAGTGGTGTATCCAAATACTTGCCTCCCTTCTGTTTTCTATCCCCCGTAATAGGAGATACCTCCTCGCTTTCCCTAATGGACCCCGTATAAGTAAAAGACGTAGTCATAGGCGCCTCATTAAACTCCCTTCTTATACCTTCCGCCTCAGGCGCGAGATTATCTCTCTCTTCATTTATCTCATCCGGTGAAGTGGCAATACTAATGGGATCCATCCTATTCGCTGTAGGAGTGAGTTTTCTTGTCTGGGTTGGGGTCTCTTCGTCGGCTGTTGACTCAATACTATTGGCCTCGATTAGAGTTGGTATGAAGAATTTGCTGCTCCACCCCACCCCTTCTTCATCAGATGCGCTCATAGCCACATCATCCATAGCCGATAACTGGCTCGTGAGGATTTCATCTGGCCTTCCATTATTGCGTTCACCAAACATAAGGCCGTCTCCCCTCATTCCAGGCGTAGGTCCATCCTCTTCATTAGGGTCGCCGAATGTGTCTTCTCTCAGTGGAGCTTTCGGGAGAGTAACGGTAGCACTATCAGGGTTCATAAACCGAGACTTGACGCTCGGTGTCTCGTGAACTCTTGGCTCTTCTTGTATAGCTTCGGGGGCTGCGGGTGTAAGGTATGCGAGGTCAGTGCCCTCTCGTCTAAGAGATTCTTGGGGATAGCTCTGCTGAACTAAGATGTGAGGGTCTTCATCCCGCCCGGCAACATCTCCTTCTAAACCTAGGGATTTAACTGGACCCCTGGACTCAAGTTTCTGGGGAACAGAATCTAAGGAGCCAATCTTAAATTCTATTATCTCGTCATTGATAAAGATATGTGCATCAAAGTCTAGCAGCACCAATATTCGCTCCTTTGGGGGAGTTGAATCCGGGAGTAGTCGTTTTGCTTTCCTGGCGAATGGCTGAGATGGGTCTTGTAGAAAATAAACTTCTTGCGTTGGATGTAAAGATTCAAGAAAAACATAGCCAGAGCTTTGAATGTCTAACCCATAAGTTTTAAAGTCAGTCAGTTTACTATGACTAGAATAATCCGTCCTCCCCCCTCAACTCCACAAAGGGACAAAGGAACCATACGTAGTCCAACCAGTAAATCCGGATTTTTATAATCTTGCTTCTTAAAATCGCCTCTAGTAATCTCCAGCAGGCTATTTCCATTCTCCGAGCCCTTCGAGATGAAATACGAGGTCCTTTCATCCTGGTGATTGTATTCAAGTGACTGAAACGGTGCTGCCCTAGGCTCCCAGCCCCCAGAAGCGGACGAGAGCACTCGAATCATCGAAAATGAAGCCGAAGCCATTAATGGGGGAAGATCCGATGGGATTACCAGTAAAAATTTTCAAAGATATGAGGTTGAGCAAAATCACATTGATGGGTGAAGTGGTGAAGTAAAACACGAGACGCGTAAAGTGGTTGAGCTAGACCTTCAGGCCTGATCGAAGATCAAGCAGTTGCTGTCTGACACGCGCTTGGGTGCTAGCGTCAAAGTCGCGTCATCCCGTTGGCTGCAGTCCATCGGATCACAGATCTGGTGGCTATCGGCTAGTTCCGCAATACCATGAACAGCCAATTAACAATAGAGCATGAGAAATCTAGTGGCTTTACCTGATCATTTATTATTACGAAGATAGGTCGTAGGCCATCACTTAAGCCACTTCTCAAGAGTCCTAAATCATCGATACCGCTCTCCCTGCCTTTTGCGCACAAGTCAGGTATCTTTGTTGCTCTCCTAGTGCTATTGCGCTCTAATAACATAAGTGTAAGGGAACACATGTAGGTAACCCTACATGTACTTCTCCTATCGCACGTATCCTTTGCTTTACTATCCTGATCAAACGTATCCCACTTGTCTAATTTCCGCGATCTTACGATATAAACTTTAGTAAGTGATAGTTGATGATCTCGTGCACCTAGATAGATCACCAAGCATTAACCGCCCAGCTCAAATCGAGTGACTCTAGATCTGCCTCCCCGGCATATCAATGAACTTCTAGTTCATTTTTCTAAAAAGATGACATATCAGGTCTCAAGAATATATTTAATACTCTCTTGAGTCTTAATGCCAGAGATATGTAAATTAATTTACAATTTTCTGAACTGAAAATTAAGTCATCCTCATAACCGGGTGAATCAGTCAAACCCGAGTGATGATAGAAACTGCCTAAACGCCTTCCAGTAGAATACAAATCCCACCCATGCCCTCAAAAAGAACAACGATCCATCCCTCTCTTAATAAGGGATATTATCTACCTTCTCCCTTTACCCTTTCTTCTCTTCCCCCCTCCTAGTGGCGGTGGCGCTTCCCCCACCGTGACAGTACCCTCAATAATCTCCTCCTCTTCCCCCTTCATCTTCTCTCTTGCCTCCACAAAAAACATGAGGTCCCTAATTTGTTCCTTTAGTTCTTCATTCTCCTTTTTTCGTTCCTCGCTCTCTTTTGCTAGAAACTCGATCCGCTCCATCAATCCACTATTCACCCCCTTCTCCTCTTTCCACTCTTTTTCCATCCTCCTCGCCATCTCTCCCAGCTTTTCTGCCTTTCTCTCAGCACGCTCTTTCCCGCGCACAGCTGCGGGTAAGAGTTCCTTCGTTACCTCGCTATGCAACTCTCTAAGTTCCTTTAATTCCTTCATCAGCTCGCGGGACTCGATCACAGCTTTATCAGCAGTCTGCGCAGCAGAGGTAGCTTTATCCGCCGCCTGCGCGACTTTCTCCTCAAAGTACAGGCGTTGAGAATCGAGCTGTGAGGTAAGGAGATATGTATATTCCATGCCAATGTTATCTAGTTTTTCGCGGGGAACATAATCACCAGAATTGGGGTAGTCTGGGTCGTGGGAATGAGATAGGGCAGATGGGAGTTCGACAAGCTTGCCGTCAGCTTTGTTTTGAATGAGACGGTGAACATAACCATCGCCAACATAGTCCCAGACGCGCTGGGTTTCGATGTCCATAGCATAGCAGTGCGACGTTTCTTTGTAGTGTTCAAAGGCATGAGCGTCATCATAACGGCCGCAGCCAACGTTGCCGCAGATTAAACTGAAGGCTATGTATTAGTAGGATTGTGGTAGATGATAATCAACATATGTGGGGGAGAAAGTATACCAAATCCATAAATTATTGACAGCCCCACAAGTACCGCAACATTCGTCTTCATCCTCGCTATCCGAACTCCTTTCCCGGATCCCAGGTCCTTGTGTATATCGACAGACTGGGCAGCTACTATCTTTCCATTTGCTCAAACATGCACAATGAAATACATGCTGACACAAAATCGTCAACAGGCCCGTAGTCTCATCCATACGTTCCAAACATACGGGACATGTTGGCAATTCCAAGAGCGAAGGCGTCGGAGGTGGAGCAGGTTTGGTAGAAATATGGGCTGCAGCGACGGCTGAAGAGGATGCAGAAACGGTAGAAATCGCAGGCCTAGGCCCTTGTGAGGGGAAAAACGGATCGTTCGAGATCTCAGGAAAGGCAACTGACGATGATTGATTGTTTGAGGAAGGCTTTTGGAATTGTATAGACTTTATAAATACGACATGACAATTCTCAGGCTGTTCTCGGCGTGAGTATTCACTACCTAAAAGACAAAAAATAACCTATCATACCTCCATGCTGTTAAAGACTTTCCCATTGAATTCGGTCACAAACACTTTCGCATCCTTTTTACACCTAAATTTCATAAGCACCATATAGCGGTTCGCTTTTCCTGTCCTAATCATCCTGAAATGGCTCACTGTATCCCGTGTCTCCTCACCCACGAAGCCCATAAAATCGGAAGGCGTCATATAGGATGGAACCGCGAGAATAGCAACAGTAGTCAAGGCATCTTCATCTTCAATCCCACCATTCTCTCCCGTTATTGAGTCCTGTTTTGGGTTATATAATCCAGGGGTCTCATACACATCTCGATAGAGATGGACTACTCCATAGCCAAATTCCGTGTTTTTAGACTCCAGGGGAATAAAGTGGGCCTTCGCAGCACTACCACCTGGGAGGGATGCAGAGGCTGTTGAAGACTTCTTCCCATGGGTTGGTGGGCTGGGGACGTCTGAAGTTGGTAGCTCTTTGGAATCCATATCTATAGACTCTATAGCAATCTTGCCGAAACGCCAGTCTAGATGTTCGTAGGTATCGTTGACAAGGCCCTCGGCCGATCGAGTTTCCTTAGCTTTGTTCTTCGTGTTCTCTTGTGGCAAAAGTCTTTCCGGTTTCCCCTTCCTCTCGGGTAAGACAGATGATGGGTGTGAAGGAAGAGTGGTGGCAAAGATGTTGGTTCCTGAGGCTGGGATCCAGACTGGGAGAGACGATAACTGTGATTGTGAGAGGTCTGATAGTTCGGGTAATGAGCGAGCTGTTTGAGAAGTTGGGGTGTATAAATCAAAAAAGAGATGAAAGAAGTAAGATGGCATTGAAGATTTCAGTGGAATAGATGACGGATATGAAAGTCTACAGAGACGTCATTCGGGGTCTTTAAAGCCTGGTGAGGTCACGCTGCTGCCGTTATTTTTGGAGCCACGGAATGTCTACTGGATAGATGAGCAGACGACAGAAGGGTGATTAGGGTGATAAATAAAGGGCGAGGGTGAAGATAATACTACTGTTGCCAGAACTAAGCGGCTAGTTGGAGGGGTGAAGTTCTGTGTCAGGTGAGGCTCTGCTGAAGAGGGATCGTCTCCTGTACTCTCGAGTGGGATGTGGAATGTGGGGAGAACCTGCCAAGAGACTCTTCAAGGCAGTCTATTTCTTTCTGATTGGCGAACGCGTCCCAGGGTGTTCCTTTGTCCCCTTTTTCGTTCCAGCATAACTCTTGTCCTCCACTCTACGCGTCCTATGGGTTGCCAACAATCGTCAAACCCAACCACCCCTCCTCCGACTTTCATCATCACCATCATTCGCCTCCTCTTAGACCTCAACTATCAGGAACCACCATCCCCCATTCCCACCTCCCACTAGCGCCATCTGTCCATCCATCCATCCGTCCACCAACTCAACTTCATACTAATCATCTAATAACCTCCCGCTCTTTAGCTATCAGCCTCTGCTATATCCTACATCCGTCCCGCAATGTCGACCCCTGGCCTCCCAGCGTCTTCCCCTCCCCCAGAACTCAATCCTAGAAAACGTGCCTTGGACGATAGCGATGATGAGGACATGGACAATGGTGTTCCTTCAAGCCGTTAGTATCCACTCCTCCGAGTTGTTTCTTTGTGGTGTATTTCTTCGCTTTTGTTATGTACATATATCCTCTTCCGGACGTTGTTTTCTAGTGTCTCATTGATTTTTTTGAACCTCGAACAACACCATTTATTGCTTTTTACTTCAATAATTACTAAAATTAAATATATCTCTTACTTGATCAAAACAATCATACTGATCCCCATTCCTCTTAGCCCCCGCTTCTACCCCCGGATGGGTTCGCTCTTCTCCACCACTGATAGACGACGAAGATGAAATTGAGGAACACGGTGGTGTAAGCTTCCAAGTAGCATGATATGATCTATTTCTCTGGACAACACTGAATAGGCCGCATAGATTAGGGACTTGGATGACATGGAAGAAGAATTAGACGGCGAGGATATCATGGCAAATATGGACAGAGACTATACACAAAACCTCCGTCTAGACCAATATGAGACCGGCGATCTCGATGACGAAGATTATGAAGAGCTCGACCCTGCTGAGCGCCGTCGCCTTGAAGAGTTAATGAATCAGCGGGATATGATCGCGAAGCAGCGCGGCGTTCCCATTGCCCTTCTGGGCGATGACGACGACGAAGACGACCTCTTTACCCAGCAGCGTCGCAAGCGTCATTACCATGGTCTTTACAACGAGGCCGAAGATGACGAAATGCCCAACCCAATGGACGAAGAACTCTCCCTTGAGCAATTGGGCGACATTAAGGCTGCTTCAATCGCAGACTGGCTTTCTGTCCCCAATGTGTATCGCAGCGTCGCCACGCACTTCAGGAATTTCTTACTGGAGTATACCGACGAGAATATGGTTTCTGTCTACGGAACTCGTATCAAGACACTCGGAGAGGTGAATGCCGAATCACTTGAGATTTCGTTTCAGCATCTTGCTGAGAACAAGGCAACATTAGCACTTTTCCTCGCAAACGCCCCGACGGAGACGCTGAAAATTTTTGACCAGGTTGCTATGGAAGCAACCCTCCTCCATTACCAGGATTATGAACGTATTCACTCCGAGATTCACGTCCGTATTGCTGACGTCCCCACATCCTACACCCTCCGCGAGCTGCGCCAATCGCATCTCAACGCTCTTGTTCGTGTCCGTGGCGTTGTCACACGCAGAACTGGTGTCTTCCCACAGCTAAAATACGTTAAGTTTGACTGCGTCAAGTGCGGAACGACTCTTGGACCTTTCCAACAAGACTCGAACGTTGAAGTCAAGATCTCATACTGCCAAAACTGCCAGTCGCGTGGCCCCTTCACACTCAACTCCGAGAAGACGGTTTACAGGAACTACCAGAAAATGACTCTACAAGAGTCTCCTGGCACGGTCCCAGCTGGTCGTCTTCCCCGCCATAGGGAGGTAATCCTGCTTTGGGATCTAATCGATTCTGCGAAACCTGGCGAAGAAGTCGAGGTCACAGGCATCTACAGAAACAATTACGATGTCCAACTGAACCAGAAAAACGGTTTCCCCGTCTTTGCCACTGTCCTCGAAGCTAACAACGTTGTCAAGTCCCATGACGAGCTTGCCGGGTTCCGTCTCACTGAGGAAGACGAAAAAGCGATCCGAACACTCGCTCGCGACGAGAAAGTTGTAGATAAGATCATCGACTCAATGGCTCCAAGCATCTACGGACATCGCGATATTAAAACTGCAGTTGCATGTTCACTATTCTCGGGAGTGTCGAAGAATGTCAATGATAAACACCCCATTCGTGGTGACATCAATGTATTGCTGCTAGGAGACCCTGGAACAGCAAAGTCGCAAGTGTTGAAATATGTGGAGAAGACGGCCCATCGAGCTGTGTTTGCAACAGGACAGGGCGCGAGTGCAGTCGGTTTGACAGCAAGCGTAAGGAAGGACCCAATTACACAAGAGTGGACGTTGGAGGGAGGAGCATTGGTGTTGGCTGATAAAGGAACCTGTTTGATTGACGAGTTTGACAAAATGAACGATAAAGATAGGTATTTATTCTCCTGTCTTTGCGTTCTAATATGAGTGTGATAGAAATGACCGCTGACAAGATTACGATAGAACCTCTATCCATGAAGCAATGGAGCAGCAATCCATTTCCATCTCCAAAGCAGGCATTGTCACCACCCTCCAGGCCCGCTGCTCGATTATTGCCGCCGCTAACCCCATTGGTGGCCGCTACAACTCGACTATCCCATTTGCACAAAATGTTGAGCTTACGGAACCTATCCTCTCCCGTTTCGATGTTCTTTGCGTCGTGCGCGACACAGTTGACCCCGAAATCGATGAGCGCCTTGCTACTTTTGTTGTCGCTTCCCACGGCCGTTCACACCCTGTAGGCAGCTCCGCATCGGGCGACACACCAAACGGTCAAAATAATGGCACAAGCTCCGGTTTGCTGTCTCCTGTCCCACAGGAGTTATTGAGGAAGTATATTATGTACGCACGCGAGCATTGCAGACCGCAACTACATCAGATGGATCAGGACAAGATCGCGCGGTTGTATTCAGAGATGAGACGGGAGTCACTTGCAACAGGCTCTTTCCCGATTACAGTCCGACATCTTGAGAGCATTATTCGTCTATCTGAAGCATTTGCAAAGATGCGGTTATCAGAGTATGTGTATACAAGGGATATTGACCTAGCGATCGCAGTGGCAGTGGATAGCTTCGTGGGTGCACAGAAGGTAAGCGTGAAGAAGAGCTTGGCGAGGGCGTTTGCGAAATATACGTTGCCAGTGAGTGGGCCACGGGGACCAACGGGGACAAGGAGAGGGGGGAGAGGAGCGAAAGTTGCAGCTTGAAGGGCTACGAAGGAAATTAGGACGAATAAATAGCCGTATACCATTACTTTGTGTATTATAAGATTTAGAAACATGTTTATGAGGAATGCTGCATAGCCGGTAGTACATCGTTTTTATTATGCGTTGCAATAACCACTCTATATTAGGGGATCTTGTATTGGGTTGGATAATTGTCTCCATGCCCGTCATCCGTCACCGGTTACTACGAGTGATAGACTGAGAGACGGTGTTGCGATTGGGGCCAGGGCTCAACCCTTGACAGTACAGTCACGTACCGCACACAGTGCAACCATCGCCGCTGAACGTAACCCTATCGGATAATCAAGCACATCGACGCCCCAACGACGACGACGACAACCGATCACCAACAACTAACGACAGCCCCGAGAATTCAGACAAGATGTGAGTTAATTCATTTTCTTTGCTTGTATTTGTTTGCTACGGTCGAGAAGATTTCTGGAGGGAAAATACGGGATGGTGGCGACGATAAGGAATTTCGAGGTTTCTCGGCTCTGGGCGGGCAGGGATGAAAATGGCAATCGGGTTCAGCGATACCGGTGGAATACGAATCTACACAGCTCATCCTACCGCCCGAGCGAGCTTGTCCGACGAAATCTGCAAATTTCGATCTTAGAGTGGCGAATATCAAGACTTTTGCTTTTTTCTATTGGGGGTGGACATGGGCTTTGATGGATAAGGGGCAAGGGACTGATAGCTGGTTCTATAGGGTCAATCTCCGCACTCAGAAGCGTCTTGCGGCGTCCGTCATGGACTGCGGTGAGAGGAAGGTCTGGCTGGACCCGAATGAAATGAGCGAAATCAGCAATGCCAACTCTCGTACTACTCCCCGCCCGCCCTCAGACGAGATTCAGGAGAGCAGTTTCCGCTGACGTTCACCAGGCCAAACGATCCGTAAGCTCGTTCGCGATGGTCTTATCATCAAGAAGCCCGCCACTATGCACTCGCGCTCGCGCACCCGAGTTTTGGCTGATGCCAAGCGCGCTGGTCGCCACACTGGCTTCGGCAAGAGGAAGGGTACCAAGGACGCGCGTATGCCAAGCCAGGTCCTCTGGATGCGCCGTCTCCGCGTACTCCGTCGTCTTCTTGTCAAGTACCGTGCTGCCGGAAAGATCGACAAGCACCTGTACCACGAGCTGTATCATCTGAGCAAGGGTAACACCTTCAAGCACAAGAGAGCTTTGATTGAACACGTGAGTTGCTATCCCGCCATCCCCCGAGGGAGATTGGGAGGTGAGCGACACGAGGCGATGGAGTGGCTGACAGGATCGTGAACAACAGGTCCACAAGGCGAAAGCCGAGAAGGCCCGCGAGCGTGTCCTTAAGGAGGAGATGGACGCCAAGCGTGCGAAGACCAAGGCGGCCAGGGAGAGGAGACAGGCGAGAATCGCGGAGAAGAGGAACGCTCTCGTCGGCGGTGGCGAGGAAGAAGAGAAATAAATCTAAGAAAGCCCAAATTCAATATTTCTTTTTTCTTCTTCTGTTCTGTTGGTTTGCTCTCTGTGGTTGGTTCTCTGTATTTGTCACGGGGTACATGATCTGGTTGGTAAAAATTAAAAAAGTCAATTGGGATCTTCTCCAACAATAAACTGAGAACACGGCATGGCGTCTGGTGCTGGTTGTATCATATGTGGTGCATGCTGTTCTTGTCTGTATTGAAACAAAACGAGCCTGGTTTCGTGTCCATGCGTCTGCATGTAGTTACATGTATATCCGTGATAAGATTCTCTCGAATAAGCGATTCCATTGGCATGTCAGGCCAGGGACCTTCAACACGTTCCCCATTGTCGAGTGATAGCCATGATGTTTACCGCTTATTTTCTGTTCCATGTATAGCAACTTCATCCCAGCAAAACAACCAAACCAAGTATATTTAGTACCAGTACATATGATCAGCGATACGCATGAACAGGAATATAATAGCCAGCAGTCTTCTCTCCACTCCTCTCCTTCTTCCCCACAGGTGTTAGCCAGGTCCGATACGCGGCCTGTAAATCTCAAAATGTCAGTAAAAACCCTCATTGCAACCATCGAAGCAAATAGAAAGGAAGACATACATGTCGTGGTGTTCACTGAGATTGCTTAAATACTTGTTATACTCCTCGACACGCTGCTTATGACTCTTTGTCCCCTCTCGCTTCAGTCTCTCGTCCATCTGCCATCACCATTAGCCCACCACTCCCCCAGTCACCACAATCCGAGGCAGAAGACAACCTACCCGCTTTCGTTTTCTTTCCTCAAACCTCCGCTCTGCTTCCGTCTTTCCAGCATAATAATCCCCCTTCTCCGGGCCATCGTCGTCGCCATCTCGTTCCCTCGACTCTTCCCGTGAAGGTTCCTTGCCCTTGGCTTTATCCGAATCGATTTCATCCGCAGCAGTAGAGAGTGCTCGTCCGCTTTCGGTGTCTTCTGATTTCGCCTTCGCGAGGCTCTTGTTACGGCTCTTCTTTTTCTTCTTTCTGATGCCACCGTCTTTGGCGCCTTTGAGCTTCAGAGAGCCCCCTGGAAGCATGTTAGCTGTGTGGGCAGGTATGCGAGGCACGAGAAAGAGGGATATCTACCAGTGGAAGCATAGTCTTCTTTCCCCATGACTGGGAATCTGGACGCTGCGAGTCCGAGGAGTTCAGCGTGATTCGAGACGAGGATCGAGAGACGTGGAAGATAACCACTAGACCGAATGCGGACGACAGCTCAACGGCAATTGCCGTGCGGATAGCAGTTACCCGGCCGCATTCGTGGTTCCTTATCTCTGTCGCGCTGGGGAGCTCTTCGTGGTCTTGGATCCTCATTTACGCGTTTCCCAGCCTTGTGCCCACTTCCACCATTCTCACCACCACGCTTGACACCCCCTGATACCCACCTTTTAATTCAATTATTTTATATCCGGGCAACATGGACCCCCCTAGAGTTCCTCCCATTGACCGTCGCAAATCTTCAATGTCTGCTGGAAGCGACTCCCAGGATTCGGTCACAGCTATGGAGTATGCCCTTTTCTCCTTCACATACCCAAACTCGGAGGAAATAGCATTTGGATGGAGTTAGCTGACGATATGTGATTGCCTACAGCTACATAAACTCGCAGCTTGCTCTTGAATCTGAAGCCCGTAAACTAATGCCCTACTCCTTCGACACCTGCACGAATCCCCTCGGGCCCCTTCGCCAACCCGTCTTCTCCTGCAAAACTTGTCAATCCACCTCTGCCTCGGCGCCGAAATTTCCCGACATGGTCTCTTCGGGGGCCGCCGCAATATGTTACAGTTGCTCCATTTCCTGTCATGGGGATCACCAGCTCGTCGAGATCTTCAACAAGCGCGACGTAGTCTGCGACTGTGGGACAAACCGTATGCCGCAGGGGTCGTCGTGCGCGTTGAGGAAAGTTGCAGGAGAAAAGGCGAGGGAGGGAAATCGGTATTGCCATAATTACTGGGGACGATTTTGTGCGTGTGACGCGGACTATGACCCAGAGAGTGAGAAGGGGACTATGTACCAGTGTTTGCTTGGAGATGCTTGCGGGGAAGATTGGTTTCATGACGGTTGTATTGTGGGCGAGAAGAGGGTGGAGGAGCCAACTACAGAAACAGAAAACGGGAAAGTCAACAAAGAGACATTGGGAGTTACTGTGAAGCAGGATGGAGAAGCAGAAAATGTGGATGAAGAGGAAGAGGAAGAGGAACGACTTAATGGATTCCCGGATGAGGAATCATTCGACGCTTTCATATGTTGGCTCTGCGTGGAAAAGAACCCCTGGCTAAAACGATACGCCGGAACTCCCGGTTTCCTCGAGGCAATCTATAAGAAAGATACTCCCTCAGCAAAGGTCGAAACTGACCAAATCACTACCGAAGCCGTCCCAAGCCCCGAGACCAAAGTCCCAGAATCAGAACCTAATCCAAGTAAGAAACGAAAAGCCCCCGATGGGGAGGATTCGGAATTCATAAAACCTGACATCAAACGCGCCAAAACTCCAGACCCAGCAGCGGCACTTTTGTCCGAGCCCCTCACCTCCACAGAAAAAAACAATCCCCCTAATCCCACCACCCAAACCTGCAAATACGAAGCCCTCCCCT
Source organism: Gyromitra esculenta (assembly GCA_038503075.1). Classification (NCBI taxonomy): domain Eukaryota; kingdom Fungi; phylum Ascomycota; class Pezizomycetes; order Pezizales; family Discinaceae; genus Gyromitra; species Gyromitra esculenta. The sequence continues at coordinate 790,696 of JBCAML010000008.1, read as the reverse complement.
CGCTATCGCTACCCTCCCCTCCGTTCTCCCTTTTTCTAACCCCCACTTTCCGAACTTCACTTTGCCATTGTCCCCTTCATGCTCCCCTTCTCACCCCGCACCCCGTCCTCCTTGAAGAAGAAGATACTTATGAGCCCCCGCTTGACAATTCGTCAGCTGGTGGGTCTGGCGACAACGCCTCAGTACACTCCGGTGGTTCTCTTTTCAACCGTGGTGAACGCGCGCTCGGCATGGTGGACCGTGTAAAAGCAATCGAGGGTGTCATGGCGTACAATGATCTGAAAGAGAAGGTGAAAGGATTTTTAAAACCATTTGCAGAGAGCGGGGAGGCGGTGGGTGTTGAGGATGTGAAACGCTATTTCGCAGAACTAAGGGGAGATGTTCCAGCCGCAGCGGAGAGAAGAGAGGGTGAAGATAGCGGGGGAGGAGACGGTGGTGGGAGACGGGAGCAAAGCGGTTAGTCTTTCCCACCCCCACCCCTTTTTTTTTGGCCATGACAGTACTAACAATAGTAACGTAGGGTATTAATTTGTTGAGACGTGATTTGAGTGGAGTTGGAAAGGCTATCTGGAATTTTAACTTGGTAGCATCAGTGGTGTGGGGTCAAACTTCTTCAAGCTCTATACTACCTCGAGTAGGTACTAACGTTTATATTATATTTTATCGCTGGTCTCGAGGCGATTCAAACAGCCTCAAACTAAACACTCTTGAATGGGAATATGAACGATTACTCGGTGATCTCTGGCTAGAACATAGCAGTTGCTAAGGTAACAGTGGGGGCGAAATGTTTAGATCATAAATTATCACTCGATGGTACATCCGTTTCAAGAATTTCTCCAGAATAGCCATGTGTTCCTTTTACGGTGACCAGTCATCATATATCTTATACAAACCTCCTTTCGTGTGAAATTATTTTTTATTGAAAGACCACATTTGTTTCATGCGAACTCCTAGTGACTAAAGTTATATATGTAGAAATATAAACTCTCTTCTCCAAACCCTATGACAATTGTATTATTTATACGTGTGTACGTGCATGTATGTATTACATATACTCCATGTACTATTACTACGTGTATTAAATGCTCCTCCTTCTCCACACACCCCGACCCTTGACAAATATATTTAACTACCACGATCTTTAGTGCTCCATGTGTTACTACTACTAAACCCACCAGAAAGCATTTATCACTGGTATAAAAAGCAAAACCCGCCCCTTAGCACATTAGCCCTGGGAAACCAATGACATTCAGCCGAAAACGTCTTGAGAAACCGAAAGATTCCGCTATATAGGTCAAAGCTCTTGCCCAAATCATATCTAGTGGCACGTAACGTGAGGTATTACATATCTATAGAGCCTATCTCCGAAAGAAGGGCCCAGTATCGAAAAGAGGCTCTTTCTATAGCTTGCCTCTGTGCAGCAAAAGAATTAACGCATCTCTACTTTCTATCCTATTTTCCCCGACCCTCCTACACTACGAATATCCAATTCGTTTACCCTACCAAGACCTAACCCATCATGTTTCTATACGATACTTACCGACCCGAAAAACAAGGGCTATTTAAACACTTGGCAAACCCAAAGGTCTTCACCGTTATCTAGAAAGAGATAGTTAATCTCGTCTACGTTTAGATTTCGGTAGCTTTTGCGTCTCGCTGACGTGTGCATGCTAGGTATTTGAACCCCTGAGACCCAGAATATAAGGTAAGCGAGATCCTTTAAATAGATCTAGACCTAACCGGTATCTAGGATAGAGCTTTTGAGGCTTAATTCATGGTAAAAATGAACTCTGGGTGATTTTTAAGGGACGGAAAAGGCTGCATTGCGTAGCTGGATACAAGTAATTAGCCCACAATTGGTACTACTGTGCCCACATGTATACGATAGTCGGCTACCTGATGAACACGGATGCTGGCGGCACGGGTATACCAGCTGGCGGGCTGGCGAGAAAGGGTGTTTATCTTTGATATAATACGTTGCCTATAGGGGATCTGCTCGACGATCCCAACGGCTGCTAGCATACGGCGAAGCTATAGATGTTTCATGCCCATGAGCAATTGAAAAATTCTTTGCAGCCGATCGGATAGCTAGGTTAGGCGAGGAGGGCGAGCTCGACTAATTTTTTTTTTTAGGAATATTAGGCTCCTGTTCTTAACTCTTCTAGATCATGATACTTAATTTAGTGCTATAGATCATCCATGGGGTTTATTCTTACTCGTTTGTTGGATATTGGCTATATTGATTTCCAATTCTATTGCTACACATAGAGGAACATGGTTTATAGCTCTAGCCCGGCTAACTTAATCTGCAACATATTTTCCACAAGTATCAATCGATATCCCCCCTAGGCCTACCAAGGGTGGTCGCGGTTACTTTCTGCCGATTCTCACAGAGATATCGTCAATAGAAAGCCCTGCCTCTTTTCTTCTCTCCTTTTAAAAGGAGTAGCAAGGGTCAATTACCTTTTTTGGATTAATGAGATTTCCCGTCAGTCTTCGTCCCGAGCCTTCTCCACCTACTGAACGGCATTGATGAACATCGACCTCCTGTGAACCTGACACTTCCCATAGACTTGAAGTATCTTGAGATCGAAAGGATGGGGGGGGCGTTGACCCTGGAATGTGGGGATGTATCCGTGCGACTATTTCACGGGGGAGCTCGATCACTCCTTCGTAGTTTAGGCGCTGTAATCGTTGTTCATTTGCGCGGCGCATTTTCTCAAACTCTTGGGCCTTTTCATTCTTCTCCTTCGACCGGCGCTGCCTAAAGGTACATGTGTTGTGGGTTTAGCCATTATTCGGATGCATCTTTTCCCAGCATGAGATGACGAAAACGGGATGAAATAAGCAGTACCTATTAAAACACAACGCCCCGCATCCCAGGATTAAAGATGCCATCACGACAGTAGCCCCGATATCTCTTTGCGCGTGGGCCTTAAACTCGAGGGTACCGATATATCACTTGTGGGGTTCTTCATAATGGGGTTCCCTTGACGGGGAACTCCATTTGAATTTTATAGAGCACTAGCTTGTTTCGGCACCGAGTTAGGGGGAAAGGAGATTTGTCAATGAATTGTTTACCGATGTCCCCAATACGATATCCTAACGTCATTTCTGCCCTTACGGGAAACCCCCATTGTATTCACTTATTGGCGTGACCATCCGAGGCACCCGAGATATCTGGGGATCAGGCCGTGACGCCGCTGTAGGGGTTTGGAATTTGTCACTCTCATGGCCGGGCAGGCCTAGGTGTGCTATCAGTATCTGAGTTTATGGGGATCCAGTTTGAGGGCCATGGTTTGGAACCCACAGCACAGTTGTTTGATTGCTGGCATTGCTCTTGGAAAAACTCCATCTCACAGTCCTGCCTGTGCTTTGTGGGCCCTTAAGACTTTTTAGCCCCCAATCGATAAGGCTCATACAAGTTTTCCCAGCACCATCGATGGTCATTTTTAGAGACACACTTGAGTCTAAAACATTGTCTTGTCTTGTCTCGGTAAATTGATGTCGTTAGAATCTCTAAACGCCACAGGCGGTGTCCCCGACGAGACCAACTCGTTTTGGGGATCGCTAATAGGTCTGCTTCTGTTACTTGGGCTTCTATCCCTCTAATCCTGGTTGTGTATGTACCTGCATATCACGAAATGGTCGCTTACATACGACCCTGAATTCATTTTTAATATATTCCTACGGAGGATGTGTGCTCGGTGTGACAAGTCGTCCGTCACCGAATCTAGGAGTTCGATTCTTACGTGATTATTTTTTTCTTTCCTGTGTAGCCCGGGCGTATTCAACCCGTGGCTCGTGATTCTTCAATCCCCCGAATCAGGACATCTTGAGTTACTCATCAGCACACTCCCATGCCTTGCTGTTGCGCATCGCTGTTTCTGCAACGGAGACGTTTTGATTATGTGATTTCCGATTACGGTTTGATAAGCTAAAAGGTTAGGAAGCAAGAAGAACAGCAGCGGCGCGGATAAGGGACGGGAGCGGAGGATGCTGCAGACTGGCCAGGGCAGCCTCCAAAAATACAGGTTCCAGATTGTGTCTTGGCCTGTTTTGGCCATGGCACAATAGCGATGCGGAATATTGATTGATCTTGCCTGCCTTGCATAACAAACAGCCTCGGAGCTGCCCTTAGCAACCCTCTTCCCCTCTTGATAATATCTTCTTCCATTCTCTTCCTGTCTCAAACCTATTCATTTCCCACTTATTTCGTCCTCTTTCATACCTGAGTGTTACTTTCCGGAGAAATCAGGTCACCACATGCATTGAGCACCATCAGCAATTCGTTGTCTTTCCTATTTTCTTGCTCTTTCCTCTTCCTCCTCCTCCTCCCTCCATGTTATCTATGGTCCGGGAACAGCCATTAATCCTTACATGGAAAACACTTTTCGGGCTTTGTCTTTTTGCGCTGCCCGTGTTAGGTGTGTCAGACGCTGAGGCATCTCGACAGAAACTGGACTCTGTTTGTAAGTTTGCAAGTCTCGTAGGATTTTAGTGATGGGCAATGAGTCACAAAGCTGATCTGTGGTCGTGACTAGATTTTGGAACACTGAGCGCGTCATGGATGACTGCAGATCATGAAGGATGTGGGGAAAGGTTATTGGGTGTACTGAACAACTCCGCGCTGACATTCGGTCCAACACGTGATCCAGTGGATACAAACCCATATTTCATTTCCTTAGCATCATCGGAAAGTAGCAGCCTAGCGGTATCAATGCAATCGTCGATCTCTTCTCAGCAGCTGGTGGAGACTTGGTGGAACGTGCAGGCGAAATTGGAGCGTAGCGAGGATGATTACTCGGTTTCGGGTACCATGGGGAACGATACAAATCTCGAGAAAAATACGTTCCTGGGAAGCTTTGCAAGGGAGGATTCGGATTGGTGCGGCTTTAGCAAACAAACTTTTATGTGGAATTACAAGGTCAATACGTCCACATTTTCAGGGACGATATCCGCTACGGAGGCAGTTTTCTCGATTGACGGGAGTGTGCTGGACGAGGATACGAATCGGCTCATTTCATATGTTATCAGATTCTATGGGAAGTGGCACCCGACATCCGCTAAATTGAGCCTCGATAAGCCGATGCCAACCTGGCCAAATCCAGGGATCTCTAATGGCACTTCTGGAGAGCAATCCGAATCGACGTCGTCTGTTTTCGTTGATGCCAACCCAACACCAATGGATCCGGGGGGTGGTCCGGGGGCCAGTAATAGCGACCCTCACAGGGGTAAGCCCTGGAGGATGGGCTCAGGAGGGGTTGCGGGCATCATAGCATCGGGGCTATTTGTTCTGGGATTCATCATCATGGCAGTAGTCTGCGTTGTTCATCGGCGGAAACTTCAGAGGGACGGGAAGGTGTATCCGGAGGTTGCATATATTTACACACCATCACCAAATCCATCAGTCGAATCTTCGGAAGGATACGCTAAGATCTTGATGCCTTACAACAGATATAATGGTTCTGATTTGGAGATGAGGCAGGTGTTGGTCAACGATTACTCATTACCAGTAACGAATCAGCACCAGTGGAGAGCTTTCTAGGGGCAAATTAAAACAGGAAGAACTTCGAATAATTGGATCCGGGAGATACTAGGGGCGTTCATTTGTTTTTTTTATACGTATTGCTGTCTCAATTTTTTCCCCCGCTGCTTCATATGTAATATTCTCTTGTATTTTTATCTTGGGAAATGTTTGGGCTGGGGTAAGTTGTCTTTTGGGCGTAAAAGTGGACCGAGGGTTACAACGCATACACGACATACTTTTTTTTTTTTTTTTTTTTCTCGCATAAGTATCCTGGAGAAAATTTCTAGGTCAATGGGGGTTTTGTGGGTATTTTTACTACATGTCAGTATGAGCGTATTGATGCGGAAATACTGGTAGGTTTGGTCATTGTCTTTGGGCATTTTGGAGTTTTGGAGGAAGAATAATAGTTCTGCCTATTCGCGAAACGGCTCCGCGGGGATGGCCTTGAGGACTTTAGCGAGGGCAAGTGGTATCTGGGTACCTGTATTTCTGTAAAGTACAGCAGCTCGCGTAAATACTTGCGCGATTTAGACGTGATGTGCTTTAGGTCGAATAGGGTATTGTCTCCGAGTTTCGAATCAGAGAACTAAGAAGTATTCCTATCTCTAGCAAATTAGCAGCTTTCGTCAAGCTTAATTGGAAAATAAACAAAGCTACTCTACAAGGGAAGCTGGTTTATCGTTTGCGATGGAAAGTCACGAAGCAAACAGATCAACATATGGCGCAAACTAGGTACTGCCTACGGCTGAGACATGGTGTACAACCGCTACTTTTCTTGCAAGTGCTTCGTTCAGCGGCTGTAAAAGCCTGCCCAGGTACCATCACGAGCATCTGCTGTAGAGTAGAGAAGAAAGAAAAAATCTGGTTAATTTAAATTATAACGATATCGATATTATTATTAAACACAACTAACTCAAGATCAGAGATCAAACTATGTCCAACGCTGATACCTAGGCTTGGCTCGCGACTAGTGTGCTAACGTGCTTGTCAAGGGGCCCCCACGATGAACCTAGTTGCCAAAGCTGAATCTCAAGATTTGAAGTTTCTTTTGCTGGGCTGGTAGCGGCAGATACGGTAATTGGTACTGGATACACGTGCCATGCAGCAAGAGCTATTTTGTGTGACCAATGGTTGTACGACAGTGGGCTGAACATCGTGTTTACGAGCTGTTATTCGTATGTCGATGCCTTGGGGACCCTGATTTGTGGGGTTCGGCTCTTTCTTTTCTGTAGGTTATGCGCGTTACTCATATTTCTAGGCATATACAATCATTGGGTGACCCATTTCCTTTACATCAGCTGGAGTACATTTAGCTTTAGTGATCTATCAGAAAGGCAGGAGCAAGCAAACATATTAGCAGCTTGGTCACGGATTCGTAGTGGTAACAAAGAGCATTGCATGATGTGAGGATAAAACAAATTCCAAATTGTTTATAAGGTTGCATGACGACAAGGCCAGCATGATCGGCGGATGACGGTTTTTTGGTGTCCTAAATCAACGGCTGTGGCAGTAGCTGACCCTCACGGAGATGCTCGGGAAGGGATGCACATCGAGCGATTGGTTGATTTCTCAGTCCTTCACAAATTAGGTGGCTTGCTGTCCGTTTTTGGCATGAAAACTGGAATAAGGTATGAGTAAAAAGAGCGTTTCCCCTCTAACCAAGACGATAATTTACAATCGGGCTTGATCATCCACTATCTACGGCATTTGCCTTATGAACATGTGTATTTTATAGCGAGTGGTTCTGCAGATTTTGATCCAAAGGGTAACAGATCACTTTTGACATTCCCTACTCCTTTTAGGTGGTGTTGTGAAAATACGCACTACTCGAGATACTTGGAATCATTACCTTCGCAAAACGAACTTTCCGACTAAGCAGAATCACCGTTATAAATGAAAAAAGAAATATCAACAGTCATGGCCTCCTAAGCTATCCAGGCATAAAAGAGTAGGTGTTTCGTAAGGTGATCTGATTGCGAGTCGCTGATCATCGCTGGCTGCGTTACTAGATCAAGAAAAAACACATTCTTTAATCTGAAGGCTATCCGAATCATTATTGGGCCCTACAGCTCGAAGAGCACTTGGGGTGTAGGGGTAAATATGTCGGCTGGTGGCGATGCTGGTGGCGGTGCTTCTCTTCACGCTCAATATTCTGGTACTCTTTTTTCGTTAAATAACATTCTATTTACTCTATTCCTAAGGTTCCTCTGCCTCCTGTAAGCTTGCCGTAAAATTTTAGGGGTTTGCATACCCTTGAGTTGAGTTGGTAGTTGAGTTTCGCACTGCCACCTGTCGACAGACTTCCCCCCCCTCGAAGTACAGTTACTCGAAAAGTAACCTGCGAAGCTGCATTTTAGATGTACTGGCAACAGGCATAAAGAACCCGAAAATGCAAGTGTGGGCTAACCAACCAAGTCGTAGGTATGCCAAATTAAGACAAATCGAAAATTATTACCAGCAAAAACCATTTTCGGATTCTTTATGCCTGTTGCGAGTAGGGTAACAAGGGATAGGACTTAGAACTATAAATCTCTAGGCCGCAATCCCTGTTCGTCAAAACACCAGTTTCGTCGTGACTCTAGGAGCGACTGTATTCTACATCAGATTTCAAAATCCTCTGATTGATTCCAATCGACACCGGTTTTAGGAATTTGGATAGCTTTTAATCGTCTCGGATATGTAGCGTAACACATAATCAGAAGAAACGATCCGCATAGCTTTTTAGCTTCTCAAACTTTTTCTTAATCCAAGTCATGATAGTTAGCTGTGATGACATAATAAGCTAGTCCGATATTATGCAGTTTTCTCCTCAATCCCACGATAGGTACACACGGCTGCTAGATTTCCGAGTAGTCTACGTATATGTACATGTATGTCGTACATTGACACTGCCACTGGGATACTTTAGCCAAAATAAAAGAATACAATTATCTCTAGAACTCATGTTGACTTTCCACGGATCCGCGGCAATGATACGTACCGTATTTACTCGAATAATTGGTTAAATCCGGTATCTCCGAGGTACTTGCTGCAACCAATAAAATCGTTGGACTTCCGGAACCCGATTTTGCAACGAACAGCTACCTGGCTGCCACAAGTACCCCGGAAATACCGGACTTAGCCAATCGTTCGAGTAAATTCGGTATATATAACAAGAACATTGGTGGGCTACGGTTCTACCCTTCTTTTCCCAATACATTCCTCACAATATTGACATCAAAGACATCGAAGTGAAGGTTTATATACACACACATATATATAATGGCAGCTCAAAAGGATCGTATCATCTTGGGGTGCATGACCTTTGGACCAGTAAGTATATCCCTCTACATCACGTACCCCTTGTAAAAATACCAAACGTTCATTCTCTATAGGACAGTGCTTCTGGTGCCCGAATCACCTCTCTCGACACCTATAAGCAGATCCTCGACCAGTTTCAATCCCGTGGCTACGACGAGCTCGACACAGCACGTGTTTACTGTGGTGCGAAGCAAGAAGCTTTCACCGCCGCAGCAGGCTGGAAAGAACGTGGTCTCAAGATCGCAACGAAACTGTACCCACACCCGCCAGGAACCCACAAACCTGAAATCCTTAAGGCGAGTATCAACACCTCGCTGGAGGCCCTAGGAACCGATCAAGTCGACATCTGGTACCTCCATGCCCCCGACCGTTCGGTTCCATTCGATGTCACCCTCGAAGCAGTCAACGAGGCATATAAAGAGGGCAAATTTAAGGCCTTTGGGCTAAGCAATTTTACTGCCTACGAGGTTGCAGAAGTTGCGACGATATGCAAAGAACGGGACTATGTGAGGCCAACGGTTTACCAAGCAATGTATAACGCCATCACAAGGGCTATTGAGAAAGAGCTTGTGGTGGCTTGCCGGAAATATGGTTTAGATATTGTGATTTATAACCCGTCTGTCCCCCCACCTCTCCCCCGGTCGTCCCAACAATAAAACCCCATTCACTAACGTATTGGACAGAATTGCCGGCGGATTCTTTACCGGGAAATATAAATCTACCAACATTCCAACCTCCGGCCGTTTTTCCAACACCTATGATCTCCAGGGCTCTGCCTACCGCGCTCGCTACTTCCATGACCATTACTTCAAGGCACTTCAAGTCATCGAGCCTGTCGCCCAGAAGCACAATTTAACCCTTCTCGAAATCGCGCTGAGATGGGTCGTGCACCATTCTGCGCTCAATGTCAAGGACGGGAATGACGGAGTTATCATCGGTGTAAGCAGCCTAGACCAGCTCAATTCGAACCTTACCGATTTGGAGAAGGGTCCTCTGCCACAGGAGGTTGTCGAGAAACTAAATGAAGCGTGGGAGATTGTTAAGCCAGACTGCCCTAAGTATGATCGACTTCTATCCTTCTTTACTATATTTTGCATAGAGCTGCCTGTGCTAACAGTAATATCTTTGGTAGCTATTGGCATTCAGAGTTGAAGTACACATACGATACCACGAAATGATGGAGGTGCATTGCTTTGTCTATGTACAAGAATGCAACATGCAACAGAAGCTATAGCATGAACAAAAACCTATAGCGTGAACAGAACCTTGATAGAGGTGCATTGGAATGCTTGTTTATATATATATATCAGAGCCAGTTCAATATTGAAACAAACACAAACCCACCAGTCGTTTAGCTGTCTGTACACTCGACTACAGACAGGTGTGAATCCCGTTAACAGTAGTTTTTTTAAAGTGAGAGATTTCTATTGCTACCTAAGAAAACAGTTGAGAACACGAAAAAAAAGAAGCCCACCGCCGCGCCAACCAAGCTATACACCTAAAGTAGAAGAGAAAAAACCATGTCTCCCTAGTAGGCCATGAATGCCAAGCTTCGAGTAAAAAAGACTAAAAATGTGGCATAGAAACACGCCTATTTATCGCAAGATAATCTTCCGCAAATTTTCATTCTATATCAGTTTCTTGCTTTCTGACCGCGGGCCACATCCTTTTCCTCTCCCCCCTTACACTTCTCTTTCATTTTCCTACTCCGCAAGGCATCCCGTTTCGTCTTTTTTTCGAAACAAGTTTTCTTGCGTATAACAAAACGCACCATTCAAACCAGTCCGGTGACCGACGGACCGCCTTGATAACAACCGATTTGCCATCGCCCTAGCTAGCCGTTTTTTGCTGGGTGTAAAGGCATATGAGGACGAGGAGGGTGTGATTGCCTGACAATTATACCTGACGAAGTCCTCTTAATTGACAAAGAACCCCAGCCGGGCAGTTCTTTCGAAAAAAATAACACCCATGCACAGATGAATAACCAGTTTCAGCCAAATCAATCATATCCCGTCACCCCGACCTGGCTCGCAAAAGCCGTAGAAACGCTGCGAACGTCGTCGTCCACATCCCCTCTCCTGCCCAACCCGACGCCGACACCGCCGCCAATAGAGCTTCCCCCATATACGCTACCTTCTGCACCTGACTTGTATCCACCGCCCAAATCCATCCCTATCCCTATCCCACCGCCTCTTCCACTTTCGACATATCTTTTCAAGCGGTCGCTTTGACTTAAACTTGTTTGCTTAGACCCAATAGTGTTATTTCCTCCAATGACGGAGCCTGCAGATGAGCCCAAGGGCACCCCACCACCCGCAACGGAACTTGCTCCAGCAATTGACACATCTGCCTCACTAGGGGCAATTGTTGAAGGAGCTGTTGTGCCACGAGGTGGAAGAGCAGGCCAGTTATCCATGGCGAATCCTCTAAACATTGGTGGGAATGCGCTAGTTACAGCAGCAGAATGAACTGAGCTGACATCATCAGGAATATATCCAATGACACTTCCGGAGTCGTTGTATTCTGTTTGTCTGGTCGTCTTTCCGGGGCTCGCTGCACTCGTCACAGCCGGGCCAATTCCTCCGGGCAATCTGGATCCAGTAGGAACGCCTCCATTGGGTGCGGTTTGATAAGCCATCTGGTATCTTTGTGGCCCACGATAAGTCTGTCTTGGCTTCGAGAATTGGATCAGCGAGACTTGAAGATTGCTGAGGGGGCCCTCAACGAGACAATTCTTTTCTTTGTAGTGCAACAGCAGGTAATGCCACAACGGATGCTTGGACAGAACTTTCGGGTTACCAAGGATAACGACACCAAATTTGGCTCTGGTCAAAGCCACATTAAGACGTCTAGGGTCGTTCAGGAAACCGATTCCTTGATGGTCGTTAGATCTCACGCAGGATAGAACGATATAATCCTTTTCTCTGCCTTGAAATGCGTCAACCGAAGCAACTTCGATCTCTTTGTAAAGTTCCTTGCGAAGGGAGCCATTGGTTTGCATGGATGAGACAATATACGAGCGTTGACCTTCGTAAGGGGTAATGATACCAATCTGCGACGGCAGAACACCTGCCTTGAAGAAACGAGTGATGATCTTCTCACATGCCGAGGCCTCTGTCCTGTTCAAATAACTAGTACCACTTGCAGATATCTCCTCATTTCCAAGATTGCTCCAAAACATCATTGGAGTGTCTGCTACGGGCCAGGGGAAATCAACATTCCTCCTCAATCTCTCCTGGGTGGTTACGCCATTCTGTAGACTTCCTTCGTAGAACATGTTGCTAGGAAATTCCGAGAGGCAAGGATGCATACGATATTGCACATTCAACCTAATCGGTGCACATCCGAGAATAACTAGTCGTTCGAAAAGTGACTGATGTAAACCAGCACGAGCAGCCTTTTTGTTCATAATGACTGGCCCGAGTTGTTGGTGATCCCCAACGAGGACCACCTGCTTACACCCAAGAACCAGAGGGATCATGCATTCAGGCTCAGCAGCCTGAGTGCTCTCGTCGATAAGAACAGTCCGGAATTTGAATTTCGAAAGCCTTGGATCGCCGGCACCAACGCAAGTACAGCAGATGACATCCGCGTTTGTCAAAATTTCACGTTCCGCAGCACGAGTGAGGTGTTTGAATTTCTTCTCATCTTGAGACGACAATTCTCCCAACTCATTCTTCAGTTGCGCAAGTTTGGCAAGCTCCACGTTACTGTCGTTGAGGCGGACCTGTTCGTGTAAAGAAAGGAATGAAACCTGAGATTCGACATCTTCTCTGGATTTAGCTGTAAGACGGACTACTTTGAGTCCCGTGTGATGAATCTTCTCGGTTAACTGGTCGACCGCAACGTTGGACGGTGCACAGACCAGAACTTGCCCACTATTTAGTTTCGCAAGATGATAAACGATCGTCGCGGAAGTAACCGTCTTTCCGGTTCCCGGAGGTCCCTGAATGAGCGAGAGCGGCTTCGAGAGCACACTTTTGACGGCGTGGACTTGGCTCACGTTCAGTTCTGGCAAACCAGGGACAGAAAATCGCCTCGGCATACTCGTTTTTAATGGAGCTGCTGCAACTGAGTGACCAAGCAGACGATGGTAGATATATCCACTAACACTCATCTCATCCACAGCAAAGCTCTTCATCGCAAGTTGCATCCTGTCGAAACTGGTTGCTTTCCATACATAGTCCGCGCAAAAGGCGAGCGTGCATTCCGTCGGTACAGACTTATCACCACCATTACGACGAAGCTCGAGAGTAACCTCGTCGCTCTGGTTGTTAGGAATCTTGATGACGTAGCCTACTCCCTCCCAGTGAGTTCTCAGTTCACCAACATAGCGTAACCTCATCTCGTCACCAACGGCAAGCTTGACATCACCAAGTTCAAGCTTCGGCAGCACGAAGGACGCAAGATGCTTATTATTCAATCCGATATCCCACCTCACAATTAGATTATCTTGGCTCTGCGATTCCTTGAGTTTACGATCATAGTCTGCCTCGATCTTGACAAGTGGACCAAACACGTTCTGGTATTGATATGCGTCGTCGTAACGAAGCAAGACGGGGGCGGGCTCATCGTCTACGCCAGCGCCTTTCTCGAGATCGGCGACAGTAGCATTGGCATTATCTTTCCAGAGCTCTTCGAGCTTTCCAATCATCTGAGGCGAGAGGTGGCGTGCCCTAAGCTGCTCAGCATCGCCTGGAGTAGAGACGAGCCAAGGAAGGAAGGAGCGGTCTTCGATGAGAGGCTGCCAGCGAGAGGTATCCCAATTCATATCTTTATTCGAAGGCATGGCGGCGCAAGGTTGCCGGCAGAGAAGAACAACGACAGTGTCGGATTTAGCAGGGATAAATCCAAGAAGAAAAACGTTTTTCGTGCCACAATTGTAGCATTCAAGGGTTGTCTCGCCCAGGGGTGATTGTGGATGAAGGGAAACTTCCTAAAACATTGTTACCATATATCCCAAAAATACAAAAAACGGCGGGGCTTACCTTATGGCGAGCACGGACAAGATGGTTAATGATATGCGATGAAGAAGTGTTTCCCCTGGCACTGCAAAACCATTTGCTGCAAGCTAAGCATTTAACCACACTAGACGCAGAATGAATCCCACAGTATCTGCACAAAAAGTTAATAATTTCGCACTCAGGATAGATAAACTAGGAAATAAAAAGTTAGACTCACGCGCACGCATGAGATGGCAACTCGGCCTCCATCTCTGGATCAATAGTGCTTAGTCCATCCGTTTCTTCGCCGTAGTTTCTATCACCTACAGTCGAGCTCCCAATATGGGCACTCGCTAAACTGAGGGTCTCATCGACAGTTTCGTCGTCGTCGTCGTGGCGTCGAGCTTTGAGGTCGAAGACGGAGGAGGTTTCGATTGTGGAGGCTGTGTCATCGAAATGGTTTCCTACGAAGAAAGAGATCAGTTCTTTAGTACTGAGATAATTACTGGGATATACGGAAGCTCTATAGAGGAGTAAATACCAAGATGTGTGAAAGAGCCGTCCATGGTTGGAAAGTTGAGTTTATATTCTTAAGTGGGGGCAGTTGACCAAAGTTGCGGTTTGTGGGGGAGTCAGCTTGTTGCCCCACCCACGTCCGTAGCAGTTCTACGAGAACCCGATCGGATGAAGCGGCGGGATTTTCTGAGGCAGAAGTTCAATAGCACGTAGAAGGTATCCAGAAGCCTAAGTGAAAATCTAGAGAGAGAAAACCAGCTAACAAGAGGTGGCGACGATGAAGTGGCTGTGGAATGAGTAACAGAGAAAGGTGTTGGGTCTTTCTTCAATTCTCTATTCTACATATTTACCCGGCCGAGCTGAAATCACGTGCATACATGTAGCTAATGGACTGCCTTAAAGAGTGTGAAGCACTCTCTAAGCCTCTTGACTTCCAAATTCTCTCGCAGACCACTCAAGATGCCTTGCTGGCTTGTGTGCGATACTACGGCGCAGTTCCTAGCCATTTAAAAATATATTGTAGCTTTAGACTAGCTGAGAAGATGCCCTACCTAGAACGTTAGTACATATGTTTATTCAACTCATTTTCCTGTAAATGTTTTCGTTCGTATGGAGCAAAAACCGATCAGATCTACAAATCCAGACAACCAGACTCGTTGGGGTACTGGTCTTGCTGGGACATTAAAGCTATTGTTTTCGGGTTAAATCTGCTGCGACGCACGGGTGATGAGGCACTAGTACCTTACCGATAGGTATAATTATAAGATTCCAACACTTTTCCCCTGCCGTCACCAACATGGACTTTAGTACATGCAAAAACAAACTTTTCTAGATCCATAGGAAAGGATAATAAGGTGCAATGGCATACATCCCACTATACCTCATATACGTGTATCTATTGTACCTGCATGTACGTATCCAATTTCTTGTACCTCTCTGGCTATAGGCCCTGATCTCTATGAAGAACATTCCTTCGCAGTGACCCCCCCCAATATTATAATTAGTGTACCACATATACATGCCATTTCCTTGTAAATATAAGCAATCTAAAAGTATGGGTTTCATCGAATACGTATTACTGAATTCGAAGTAAACTCAAATCAACCCCTGACCTTCTCTATTAGTAATCGAGCTACAGCAATTGCGGGCGTCGTACTTCGCTAACAACAGTCATAGTGTTACCAGCCGTAAGACCTGACACTAGAGCCTAGAACTCGCTGGGTGTGCAGAGAATTCACTCAAAATCGGAGGGCAGCGAAAACGGCCCGGGAGCTCTATAAATACTGAAAAAATACCTACTCTTTTCAATACCTACATGTAGTCAAAATAAAGGGATTGGGGTTTTATTTCTCTTTATCCGTTCCGAAAGTAGCCCATCATACCCAGGCCTCCACCAACGAGATATCTAAGAGTTGAAACTAGATTAGGCGTAATCTAATCTGTACATTGTGTAGTTCTCGAGCTTGAGTATCAGCTCCACAGATGTATTTACCAACTATCAATTTTCTTCCGGGAAATACCATTCCCTCGACCCCGAAAGTGGATTGCAAAACAAAGTGCTGACTTTTGATGACGTGGCTGCCCTATGAAAATTCTGGCAGGTATAGATATTGAGACGGATAGTACAGGGCTTGGTCCCATATAAGTACATGAATAGATATACGATATGCATCCTGCCTAACTGCCGCTCAGGTTCGTTCGACTGCGTCCAGACGCGGGATGGGGACCGCCCGGTCCCCGTCCTTCTAGGACTCAGGAGTCGGTAATACACGGAAACTCCTTAGTTCTAATGTCAGCGGCCAATCCTTGACAACACCTCATGTTACCAGCCTACACATATAGATATCCCTAAGTCAGGAACACGCTACTTACCAACACCTCAAGTGTGTTCACACGCATGTCTAAACCCCCAACGCTACTTTACCAACACTCGTTTTCCAATTAACTCTCATCAATATGGCTATACTGTTCATATGCGCGGTTCTCCCAGTCGCCGTGGTCGCCGGGTACATCAAACTTCGTCGATTTCGAAGTTTCTACGCCAACCAGCTCCCATGTCCTAAAACATCCCTCATCTGGGGCCATATGCTAGAAATCTCTAGATATTCTCAGCTCGGAGAGCGTAAAGATCGACATTTCGACTACATAGCCGAGGAGATGGCGGCGGATCTCGATAATCCACCATTCATTTTTCTTGACATTCGTCCAATGGGGTCTCCTATAGTCGTCATCCGTTCCTATGAACTTGCTGAACAGATCACGCGGGTGTCGCCAACTTGGCAATATAGCATGCCAAAAGCGCCAACCGACTCCAGAAATAAGATTCTCATGGGGGCTCATTCAATGGTAACCTCAGATGGCGAAGAGTGGAAATCCATGAGAAAGAGGTACAACCCAGGCTTTCAACCAAAATATTTGCAGTCTCTTCTGCCTGGAATCGTCAGCCATATAAAGACCTTTTCGAAAAAACTCTCTAGGGCTGCTGAGACCGGAGAGGTTATCAGTCTAGGTGAATATATTATGTATTTGACATTTGATATCATTGGCGCTGTTACTCTGGATTGCGATCTGAAAGCACAATCAAAAAAGGAAGATCAGAGTCCGGCTGTCAGGAGCTATGTTGATTGTCTTAATTGGCTACCGAAGGGGGAGAACCCACTCAACGAGATCAATCTAGTGGCCATGTTTATGAGATATCACTACGGGAGAGTGTCAGATAGAGAGGTGATGAAACTCATCCAGGAGAAATTAACGGAGCAGAAAGAAAGAGAAAAGAAGGGGCTAAAGTGCACGAGATCAATTGTCAACTTGAGCTTCCAGGGAGTGGAAAACATAACACCATTCCTGATTAGACGTAAGTTCTTTCATCGATAATCGCTACTTCACTTCGAGCTAGGCTAATCTAGAACAAAAATATAGAGGCTTTAGACCAAGTCAAAACGTTCCGTAAGCACTGCCTTCAAATATAAGTTTCGACCCAAGGCGATATTAACTAAGGCCAACAGTCTTTGCCGGCCACGACACAACTGCCTCCATTCTACAATGGGCAATCTTCCAACTCTCCCTTCCCGCAAATCGTCATTTTCTTGACCGCGTTCGTGCGGAACACGACGCCGTATTCGGTACCTCTGATACAGAAGATGTGGGAAATATGATAATAAGTACCCCTGAGGAAGTGTTCGGAAAACTTGTCCTCACCAACGCTATCATAAAAGAATCACTACGTTTGTACCCTCCAGCCGGAACAGTGAGGATGAGTCGTGGAAAAAACTTCACAGTTGAATGGGAAGGAAAACAGGTCTGCTTGGATGACATGACACTATACATCCCAAGCCGCTCAATACATAGAGATAGGAGAGCCTGGGGCGAAGATGTAGAGGTGTTCAACCCAGATCGATGGATTGAGGGGACAGCAAGTTATAGAAAGATCCCAGAAGCAGCTTTTAGACCGTTTGAGAAGGGTCCAAGAAATTGTATCGGACAGGTATGATCGACCATTATTATGTTTCCGGTCATCCCTCCTTTTTAAATACGTGCTAATAACTTGGTACAAGCAGGAACTGGCAAATATTGAAGCTAGAACTATTCTTGCACTCACATTGCGAAAATTCGACTTTAAGAAAATTGGTTTGGATGGGATCAGCGAACCTGAGGTCTACAATGTGGGTTTACCCTTACGAGTGTCCTTTCTAACAAAATATGTTAATGTTGACTGTGTATCAGACTCGGCAAGTAACAGGGAAACCTATAGATGGTATGCGAATGCAGGTTTCCTTCGCGTCACCGTGAGAATCAATACACAGTCTGTCGAAGAATATTTACACGATTCTTAGGCATAAACCATCTCCCTTTTAAGACTCCACTCCGCTCCAATACATGATCGAATTTTTGTATATATAAGTTATATAGTATCTAAAAATAATTTCTATCAGGCGCCTACATGTCGCACATGGATGCAGTACCGCCTGATCTACATACGATCATCTCAATGTACCCGATATTCTCTTAACATCTCTAAAGAGGTACATATATAGTTAGGAAAGCGAAATTAATAGGATACACTGTTTATATTTGCATACTAGGAGTAGGAATTGCATGTCTGCGTAGTCCGTAAGCATTATTACATGTACATACACTTACATACATGTATATATTGTACTTGCCAAGCATAGAAGCGAGACTTGCCCCAAACATTGCTGATAACTTTCTCCCGCTCGGCCAATTAACAGAGCACATTAGTTGTCTTAATAACGTTTGCCAGCTAGCTGTGTACAAAGCTAGGCGAAAAATTTACGCATATATTAACTCTAGTTGCAGACTCCAATTACAGGGAATTTGAACGGGCCACATGCAACCACACCTAATCATTACGAAAAGTAGCTCCTCATATCCAAGTTGAGGCGACCTCTTAAAGACGAAGAACTACCTGTGCCATAGCTTCAGAAATAAAAAAGACTGATATCAATAGACATCAAGAATTCTCCACGAAGTTTCATAAAATCGGATACAATATTACAAAGGTTACCCCATGTACTTGGAATAACATGAATCAATCAATCGCTAGCACAACAATAAAAATACTTGTAAAACTCGTAACATCATGATAAAATCGTGACCATAATAACCTCCCAGGAAAAAAGGGAAAGAGGAAAAAGAAAACCGGAGAAAACTCCAGAAAAAATAAAAACAGAAACTCCGGACCGTTTATACAAATTGAGAAATTTTTTTGAGAAAAACCCCTCCTAAACCAACCCACAAGAAAAAGTAGAAATAAAAAGAATAAAGTTTGGGAGACGGAGAACCCCATCAGGAAACCCCCCGGAGAAGGCGCCACAGTAAGAGCACACCCCACGATGAACAATGACGATGAATAATAATGATCCACGAACACAAAACAAAATGCACGCCGCTCCTCTATCCATCATAATCTGTACACGTCTATCTTGTTTTTCGCATCACAATTGGTATTGGACGCGACCCGCTGTCTTTGACTTCGTCACTATTGCGATGATGTGGGTTTTTGTTTTTTACCGACCGTCGGTCGGAAGAGAATCTTAGAACCGATTTCGCAGTATTCTTGATCGCGTCCATCGTGGAAGCCCTCGTTGGTGCTTCCCTGTCAATGATCGTAACAGGGTCAACATCAACCTTAACGAAGATGGTCGAGAAAAGGAATTGTTCGCCCTGGAGATCGTAAAGAGGGAGATGACGATATCCTATTAGGAATCTCAGTTAGCACCACCGAAAAAAAATCAAAAGGTAATCAAAAAGAGAAAAAAACATACCTTGTTGAAGAGAGATGAGTTTCGCGGTATAAGTTGCGATCAGTGTGCGACCACTTGAGTCGGAACTTTCCGCGTTATACACTGAAAACCGTACAAAAACCAAAGTCTCAAACTTAGTAATGACAGAGAACGACATCTTCTCTTTGAACAACGGGTGGAACCCGTCATCCTTAACAACTTTTGTCCGTCTCTTTTGCGGTGCACCGAGCCCACTTATACCCTTAGAATCGCTAGTGTCAATGCCTCCCTCGCCAGTTGATGCACCCTTTTCCTTATCATCTGCGGTGAAGACTTCAACAACGACAAAAGGATCAATGCCTTCGTCGGCCCTATGATCCTTAGGCCTAGGAAGTTGCTGCGCAGAAACGACTTCGATAGAGAATTTAACAAGCTTTTTGTCCTTTTTCAGTTTAGCTGCCGCTGCGTCCGCAGGCGGGTCGAAGGTGTTTCTTGAGCCACGGAGCTCTTTCGGTTTCAGAACATAGCCAGTGCGATCATCTCCTGCAGCGAACATAGCTTCATTCATTTGAAGACCGAGATCGTATGTTTGCCAATTGAGGGCAACCATTTGGACACCTCGGCGCCAGAAGCCGCTGGGATCAAAGTTGGAAGAATTCACACGGAAGCCAGAAGGATAGACACGCATCATATATCGAACGTTGTGTTTCTCAAGTTGCCACTTCTTATCTGAGTCCTTGCAGAACTTTTCGAACCTTTTCTCCTGGAAAGAAAAGACATGGTTGAAGGTTTTACTCTCTAAAACCAGAGTCAGTACAATGATCTTAATATGATATCGAAAGATATGATTAGAAGCTTACCAGGTAGTGAAAAGTTCACAAATTTCTGTCCCCTCGAGTAAACTCCTAAAGCTCCCAACTCCGGCGCAATCTTTGTTGAAGGCTTCTTTTTCTTATTTCTAGTACCATCCGGGTTTTCTTCATCAGATTCGCTTGTCCCACTGCTGCTGGCGCTAGAAGTACCACCCTTCGAGATAATCCATTGCTTAGGTGGGGAGTTGGGGAAACTTGAACTACCACCAGCACGACTGGCGATCGCATTGAAGTCACTATTTAGCAAAGATGATTCGCGTCTAGCACTCCCCTTGACTTTAACCAGGATTCTATGCTTCAATTCCTGTGGGCTTGGGAGAATCATGCAGTTCGTAATGAATGGTTCCAGGATAAGCTTTTCTCCCAATACGTTGCGGAGAATGTTCGCCATGACGATTTGCTGCTCCAGGCTACAATGGACTTCGAGTGATAGGATCAAGGGATACGGTGAGGCTAGGAAAGCGTATTTCCCGATTGCTGAAATGACGTCGGTGAAGTAAACTTCAGAGGTGCCCGTGTGGCCATGCGTGACAATCGGGCGTCCATCGTCTCCATCCCAACAGTCGATTTCAACGCATCGGCATCCATGCTGTAGGACTCGAATATAACCCTCGATTGAAGACTCGCCAGCCACTTGTCGACCCAGAAGATAAGTGTTGTGCGAACTCGAAATAAAATATTCGTTCAGAGGACGGCTAAGATCGAGGGCTTCGTGTGCCGTCGAGGTAAGAAGTGGAGGGTTATATGAACTAGACAGAAGAAAGTCCGAAAATGCAGACATAGTCATTCGCGTTTCTTCCGAGTCATGTAAAACATGGTCAACTGCAGCTCGAACCAGCCCCGTGCCACCAGTCGTGCTGCGATGTTCATTTTGCTGTTTTGCGGATTGCCGACAAAACTTGCGGAAGATTTTGTTAACATAAACCTTATCAGCGTCCACATCGACTTTTTGGACATCCCTCAAAAAAGCTGTAAACTCCTTCTTGCTCATCCCCGCTTCGGTATCTGCCACAACATCTTTCCAGATCGACTTGATCTCATCCCTTTCCTTCAACAATTGAACGAATCGCCGAAATTCTGCAAAATTGAGGTAGCCAGAATTATCTTTATCCGCTCGCTTGAATCTGTCTTTGAGGAACTGCCGAGAGCAATTAACGTGGAGACGGCGGCAAAGGCGCTCAACATCTTCGAAACCGAGTCTCTCGTTCTTTGGTGATTGAGGAGGTGTAATAATGTCGCGCGATGCCATATAGTTTCGCCAGTGGGCATCAACGAATTTTTCACCCTGCATAGCTAAGCCAGCCATCATCTCAGTCCTGTAGCGCAGAATCTTCTCCAAGGTTGTGGTCCATAGTTTAAAAATATCAACGGTAGGCGCGATTATGTGCAAAGTCTTCAGCTTTCCGCCCAGTTCCGGTTCGGCATAGATGATTGTCGCCCAACGGTCTTCCATCTCCGAATGAATCTGGAATTCCTCGCGATAATTCTTGGCATCTGCTCCCATTCTGATTTCCTTAATATCATCGATATAAAATCTTGAAGACTGCTTTGTGGGATCCCAAGACACTCGTGCGTTTTTCACATCAAGCCTAAATAACCGAGCTAGCCTTTTCTTCCTTGTGATTCTTGTCAATAACACCCCCTTCTCCAAAATTTCCGGAACGAGAACTCCTTCTGTAGCGCTCTGGTGGGCTACTGCGGAAGATGCACTCCTTACTCTGCCTTGAGCCTCAACACTGCCTCCATCCAATTGCTCAACCACAACAGCTCCTTCTCCTCCTTCCTCTTCTTCTTCTCCTTCGTCGTCGTCGTAGAGACCCGTATCGTTATGAATGCCCATACGCCCGAGCTCTCCTACTCCACTTCCTATCCCAGTAAAGCTGTCACTCCGATGTCTCATAATCAAAGGTCCGCTACGTTCATCGTGATCATGTGCAGAACTAGAAGTTCTCCTCCGAAGCTTCTTGGAGACTCTCCGCATCAAACTAGTTTTCTGTGGTGGTTGGCCTTGAGGATTCAACGCCTCGCTCATAGCACTAACTCCAGCAGCGAGCGGAAGCGATAGTGGAGTAACCGAGTGACCTCGCTGCCGAGCCCGCAGTCCGTCAGGGGAGGGCGCTGGAGAGGTCCGCGGGCTGTGATGCCACGTCTTGGATGAAGTAGGGCCTGGAGGTCGTGAGGCAGGTGATTCTTCCGGTGTGGCAGCTGTGGTAGCTGTGGTAGCTGTGGACACGGCAGCGGAAATAGAAAGCAAACCCGTAGGAGTAGCAGAAGTTAATGGGCTCTCTGGGATATTCGTAGCGTTTGTGGAAGGTGGTTCGAAGTAGCCATGGGAAAGAATAGAATCTTTTGTATGAGAGGGTGGTGAATTGGTCATGCTGGGAGGAAAGGTAGGTGAAGCAGTGGTGTCGACCACAGCAGCAGGTAATAGAGTCATAATAACAATTCAAGGATTACTGGGAGGCTTAAGAGCTATTGAACTGGACGCTGGTATAAATACGAGTGTCATATGACGTTATGGTGGCTTCTGCTGGACTCTAGAGTATATTGACTGAATGTGTTTTGCTGTTGGTTGTTTACACGTTCTTCGAATTATAATGTTTCTTCCTCCCAAAGCTCCAGCAAATCACCACAATAAAAGTGTTTGCTTCCCTGGGCATTAACAAATTCAAGGAACCTGGTAGTGGGATGTTTTGTAGTCTCGGGTGTGAAAACCTCAAACGTCCGGCTGTAGTTACTGGAATACGCTATGGCTGATGCTTCATCAGTTGGATGGTTCAGGGGTCTCTGAAAGAAATTGCACTGGCTAGAAAGAGGGGAATCGTGGGCAAACAAGCCTGGAGGAGGCAGGACCACCCACCTTTTGTACACGCTCACACAAGATCCAACAACTTCGTGGATATCGTTCTCGAGATCTCCCCCCGTTCTGTCGCTCTCGTTCACGCCTCAGACGGTAATTGCGCTTTCTTTTAACTCAACGCTGCCACTGGTCCCGGCTCCCACAAACAAAGTGAATGGATGATCCAACCGATCACTGCTGGCGATGACGAACCCTCGCTGAATGGCGACATAGGCAGGCCGAGGACGAAGAGGAACTTTATGGGATGGGAGGAGGCGGGGCAAACGTTCAACTACAAAGGGGGGAGGCAGGGTGTCTAGTGGGGGGATTGTTCCTTAGGAGCAGAGATTACTGATTATCACGTTTTCTTTTTTCCTTTTTACAGCGTTTTCTTTTTATATTTATTTTAATTTTGGGACAAACCCGCTGCAAGCCTGCAACCCCCCAGGTACCTTAGGCCAACTAGGAGCGGCGGATCACCACGGAGGAGGCAACAGCCTCATTTCATGCCCAGCAAACCAGACATTCGAGATTGTGGGTGATCGAGTGCATACATTGGAGGCATCTCGCTCCTTCTTGCCTTGGTCTGACTGCTGCTCCGCTTTCGCTACTCGACTAGCTAGCAGCTATTATTACATGTATTTTTCCATGACACGGTACAGTGAATGGGCGTGTCGTTAGGCAACCGTTAACCCAGGCAGATATTCGATAAATTACATGCCAGCCTGGTATCTGGCTGTTTCGGGCTGGTCCCTTTCCAGAAATGGATGTGGACGCTAGCCTAGGACAGCGGCACCGTCCATGCTTGAATATCTCGGAACCATCCTTCCGGTACCTTCAGCTGTCACCTCATTTCTTTGCTTCTTGGCTCGTTCTTCGCTTTCCTTTTTTCCATTAATTGACCTCACCAGGAACCTTAATGGCAAGGACTTTCCATGCAGAGCTCTAGGGACCCTATGTCGTCTAAAAGGCCGAGATAACTGATATGATAGCTTTTTGTTGGTTCAACCCCCGTCAAGAACCCTTAGAAAGGGTTGAGATGAGCAAAACACAACCGACTGGATTATCTATGGCCGAACATAAGCGCTATTCAGTCACTGACGTCAACGCAGGCACACTTTGTTTTCAGCCCCAAGCTGAGATGGGAATAAAAAACTGTGTGTGAAAATGGATCATTCCCAGGGTCAGGGGGGGCACTAATTTTCCTCAGAATGATCTCCAGCGAATCAGGGCTGCACCCGCCATCATTATTTTCCTTAGTGTGCCATGCCTTCTCCCTAGTAACCTTTCTGATAAAACCCTACGGACCCCAATATATGATGTCACATGACCTTCCCAGATACATACAACCAGGAGAGTCATAGACACCCTCTGCTTCATCATTCTCCGTGGTCAATCAAGAGAATGCCAGCATACCATAGCATTGCATCACACCCTAAAGTCTTTTCATCAGCGCTTGAGCCTTGAGAGTCTCGAAATCAAATTTATCTTTTACGGGGCTTGCATCACATGAATTTGGTTAGATGCAAGTGAAACCTGAGCTACGTGCTACCGCGGAGCTGATACGGCGGGTATCTCTCTTGGGGTTAGAACTCGGATACCAGTGTTCGTCCCGAGAAAGTAGGGAATCGGCAGACTGGGAAGGCGAGAAAACCACACATCATCCCAACTGGCGGAGTTTCGAAAAATAATGCGGAATAGCTTCGCTGGTTATCTGCCCCCCTATGTAAGAGATCGAAGGATCGTGGTTGGAAGGCCCCCCAACCTGACCGCAAACCATACAACAATTATAGAGTAAGACCCTTCTTTGCCTTCCCTGGCTTGGTCGTACATGGCTGACTGTCTGATCACCGTATCTACGATGCATAGCAAAAGTAGACCCAAACCAAACGCGAACGCGCGGCCCGGTTGGGTGTTCCCAGGCTTCCAGAAGTTCTTACAGTGCCAACAAAACTAGGCTCTTTGTACTGTCGGTCTTCCCCGCCAAATCATGCCGATAGCATTGAGGTGACATGAAAGGTCTTCTATTTTCTAAGCATGCCCAACCCTGCCTTTAGCGCTGTGAAAGGTTAATAAATTGCCCAGCCCTACAAAAACTAACCGTAGATGGCTAGCTCAATCCACATGTTGGGCGAGCTGACCGCAGCACAACTCCAGGATGAAGAATGCAGCAAAGCTGTACTAGGCAAAGTAGTAAGTATTTTAGATTGACAAACATCAGCTCCGGTAGACCCTGAGTAAGAAGGGCCTACAGCGCACCGGATACAGTCAACACTACATGCTCTGTCTCCGAAAGTGTGAAAGAAGGCTGTCCGTCTGTGACTGTCCGTCGTCTGATTTGGACATAGCGTGGAGATGAGGACAGATTTTCTACTAAGTACATGCGATAGCCGTATCCCATGATCCAACCTGCCAGCCTGTCCGTACGCGCGATACCACAGCGTGTTGTTCCCGACTCCAATCGCATCGCATCGAATCACGTCACGGCTATCGTGCACGCGGGCACACCCGGACACTTGCACCCGGGATAAAAGATAAATCATAAAGTCATAAACACACAGATTATACAAAAAACCTATACCGATCTGTAATCAAAATGCATATTCTCATCTACATAACCCGTATAACCCAAATTTATAGTACGGATATTTCAGCCGATACGTCACTAGAGAGCAAGGTCCAACTTATTAAACCGGGCTTAAATCCCCACGGACCACTCACAGTGCGGATACAGGATCGGGTTTGACAGATAAAGTAGCCGCCTTTCCCGGTTATGGGCCCTAACCCTAGCTAATGCTTGGTGGGTGCGTTACCACAGTTTTACGCATCCGATTTCATACACCAAGATCTTGGTGTGGGAGAAGAGGGGAGGGGTTGGCCTTTGAGGGGTACAGTACATACATAGGGCAGAGTTTTTTAATTCCCCCTAATGCTAGCATGTGCAAATGCAGGAAAGTCGCGATTCCAAATTTTTGTGATAGTTACTTTAATTTTCCCCCACCAACGAGAAGTTGACGGAAAAAACAGTCACGAATGAACGTTCGCTATTTCAACCGAATTTCTCGTAAAAGAGGGAAACTAAGACACCCACCGGCCATGCTTATTTTGGGTCAACGGGTAACATGTGCACTCGATCTCCTATAAATTTTCTGATGGACGCAGTAGTTTACTAAAAAATTTATCCAGAAAAGTTTACATCTGCATAAAGGTTCAGGAAAAAAGATAGTTCGGAAATCCTGCAAAACCGGTAAAATAGCTAATAATGATTCTCCAATGGAGATTATTAGATACTGAGGCCGGCAAAATGCAAGTACGTGGTTTATCTCATATACCAAGAAAGTACTGCAATAAATATAACGTACTTTTTTCTGAATCCTGGTGATCACGGTGAACGAAGGATCATACGATGTCACACGTAACGTACTTTACTTGGCTCCATGACGCGTTCTATTCTCTAATTGCTTGGAGTTTTACCGCAGCATACTTTGCTGTCCTTGGGCTACTGTCTATTAGCAAATTTCTCAGGTCACCCCACACCCCCGCTCAGTTCTTGGGTTAGGGTTAGCCATGCGACTTTGTGCCGTTGAATATTCTGGGGAATATATTCCGGTAAACCGGGCACCTGCTGGAGATCATACTAGATTAAGATAGTCGGGTGAGGGGTGGACGATCCGCTTGGTTTCTCACCCAGAAATCGCGGCGAAAACCGGTGGGGGTCACGGTTTGTCACTCGTCGAGCATTGTTGGCAACAACTCGTCAACGACAACGAACACAGCTTTCAGGAATTTCAGACGGTCATATTATTTAAACTGGGGCTACCCGCTTTTGAGACGAAGACATCAAAGCAACAATAACTGAAAGCGGCTAGTTTTTTTGTTTTTTTAAATCCCTCCGGATCCCACGAATCCTAGTTCCCGTAAGTTTCGCCTTGATTTTGCTTATTCTTCAGCGTAGATCAATAGTCATTCCACTACCATGGCAAGCCTGCAGGTCCAAAAAGAAACCAAGAACCATCGCTCCGTAAAACCCCTACCAGGGAAAAAAAAGCAAAGGCTACCCCATGTTTGTACTGGGATTTGTGGTTTCGGACGACATACGAATTTGACAAAACTAGTGGAGTCACGAACTATCACTCGTAAACTGACTCTAATAGAGTCTGAAATAACCGTGATATATATTGTTCACTAATCCTTAAATTCGCCGACCGTTCCATCATTGCCTTTGCATCATCTTGCTTATTCCTCGCCTGTAAATCCCTATAGTCACCCACTACCATGGCAATTCGAAATGGACTAAAATGATTAAAAGAAGCAACTACTTGTGGGGTACATGGCATAGGGCCGGCGGTGAGTTCGTGTACGAGTCAAAGCACTTTATTTAGTTACTCCTTGTTTCTTTTGTTCCTCCCCCGTATTTGGCCCCAACACCATGGTCTTTCTTTTTATGCTGACTGGCTAGTTGACCGCGTTCGGTTCTCTTGTCCGCTCGCATCATCATTTCGCATACGATAAAATTGGAAAAAATCACCCTCGGTTAGATCTGTTCATCGTGTCAGGGGAGCCCTGTGTTGCAACTCCAGTCAATGAGGGGTCCCCTTTTTAAAGAGATTTTTAGTAAGATTCTGAATTGAACTGGTTGCCGTGGCAAAGCCGGGTTTTCAACATAACGATCAAACCCCACTGCTGAGCTGGCGAAATCACTTATTGGTGCTTTCCCACGTGTTGCGGGGAAGATGAACTTTCCTGAGGTAAGATTCAAACGCTAAGGAGTTTCCGAGATACATGTACCTCTACTTCGGAGA
This sequence comes from Gyromitra esculenta, assembly GCA_038503075.1. Taxonomy (NCBI): domain Eukaryota; kingdom Fungi; phylum Ascomycota; class Pezizomycetes; order Pezizales; family Discinaceae; genus Gyromitra; species Gyromitra esculenta. The sequence goes on along the minus strand of JBCAML010000008.1, from coordinate 762,651 downwards.
GCTGTCTTATTATTTAGCACAATGTTCAGCTGCAGACGTCACGTGCACGGTCCGCTATCGAGTGAGTTTTCATGACTAAAATAACAAGAATTCCACTTTCTAGCATATTCACTACAGAGCCCCATTTGAAACGAGAGTGTTTCGGAATAATGAACTTGAAACACTAATGAGGAATATGATTGAAAAAAGTATTACCTCCAACGCATCGCTAGAAAAAACGGGCTAGAAAAAAAATGTAAACGCAAAAAAAAAAGTGATCCCATTTATTTTTGTTGCTTTGGAAATGGTCTAGGAGCTGCGTAAAAGCATCTTGTGATTACACGCGATAGCTAGCTCTCAGGTGGAATTTTTATTGCTGGCTACATTCGAGGTATTTTAATCATTTCTTGCCTAATATTTAGTTCGTGTCCGTTCCGGGAACACACCCCCGTTTAGGGCTGAGCCGTTGGCATCGCCCAGTTCGCTATCCAGCGGGGAACAGGGTCGAGGAACCAGTACGGGCTTGGTACCTATAACAGTACATGCAACAGTTATTAATTTCATTGCTGCGTCCCCCGCTCCGAAGAATCCAGTAGCTGGGCACAAATCCATCCACGCATCAATGGCGCAGCGATTAGGTTGAAGATGCTTTGCAGCGCATGTTTGCAAGAGGTTCCATGACAGACGAAACGAAATGGTCGTGTGAGCAGAAACCTCGAACAAATATTAAATTATTATTTTTCTTTGGTGTCCGTTTGGTCCCCGTGTAGTTGGCCCAAGCCATCTATTCGCTCGTTCGCAAGTTGTATCTAATATAAATCTGCCGACATTGTTCCTGAGATCGGCCAGTGATGACTTAGGCGGGTTTTCAATGAGACTGCATTCTGCCGCTTTCTCCTAGTCGGGTCCTGACCTTCCCCAAATTTTTCCAGCCTTCCCCCCAAGCCTTTAAGGTACGCACGATACCTGCATATATGCATCAAAACCTGAATATAGAGGTCAAGTGTATCATATTTCTAGCTAGAGGTTAGCAATAGCCGACTGGAGTTTTGACAGGTTTTGTTGTACAGTGTTTTCTAATCCTCCTCGGAAAAAATAAAAAAAGTAAAAAAACGTACCGCTATGACATGAATATTTAGTAGGCCATCAATTCGATCGAGGTCGCCAGTCATTGTGAAACTTGTTTATAGAAGCACTTTACCCCCCACCTTTATAAATATACATGTATCTGTGGAACTCAGCCGCGGGATAATCGAATCTATATTTATTCAGTTTATCTCTTCTCTTCCTTAATTAAATATCCGTAAATTTAAATGATATCATCAAACCTCTTCTAGAATTAATTCATTGCATCGTTATCTTGGCCCTGCTCACCAAGCTCAAGTGGTTGCACTCAGGTCTCAGGATCTGCCCCACAGTCGTTTCTCATGCTAGCTGAGCCCACTATTTGCTCCTGTCAAGCGTATGAATGCAGGGTCGGTGTCGTGGTGGATGTGATACTAGCTATACAGGGTCTACTGGCGGGGTGTAGGATTGATGCGTACCTGATGTCGGTACTGGTGCCGGCGGCTACAAATTTTATTGACACTATTGCAGCATACCTGGTACTAGCATGAAGCAGGAGGTGCTGTGCAAACTAGCCCTTCGGAGCTACGGAGTGATCAGTTGTGAACCCGTCAAACCCTAACCCTGAGTCTCGGTAAACCGAAATTTTGTCTCAGGAATATTCAACAATCTCTCTTACTCAGACCAACAGCCCCCCTGGCTTTTGATCTTTCCATCAATTACCATCGAGCTCGCCCGTCTGAAGGTCCGGGTAGGAAGAGCATTAGGCTTTTTCGATTTACGAAAACTGTCCGAAAACGACACCCGTCGGCTACTCCAAGCACCAGTTTATCTGCAGGAGTTACTCCTACGCTACTTCGTGGAGTGCTTGAGAGGATGCGCATATAACCACAGCGTTCGATTGGAAATCGCAAGCCTAAAAGCACGGGTCACGCCCCGCAAAACCTGTGAGCTGCAGCCGCATCTACGTGCCTCCTGAAGCCAACAATATCGACTAACTTTTCATGTTTAGACTTTCCAAAATAGAAAGCCCTGTGGGATTAAATTTTTTTTTTTATCGAGGAAAAATAAAATAAAATAAACCCGGGAGAGTTCTCGTGCCATGCTGCGCATATATGTACTAGACTTACTCAGGCACATCCTTATCAACGATAACCCCGCAGCCAGAGCCAGTTGTTCTCTCAATCCTTAGCCTCTATATTCATCTAAGGGGGGGGACGCATAGGTGTTTCTGCACGCATGTTTAAGTTTTTCCGGACATTTACATTTCAATGATCTAGAGCAGAGTAGTTTCATGCAGATCGGATATTTTACCTATAAAGCCAGGCTCGATTCTCACTACAGCACTTTACTAGGGCTTCAAGATTTGTCACAGCACATCACTGCAATAGATAGGTGTCATAGATCAGTCGAAATTGCAAACTTCTCATTAGCCTAATAATTGGACCTCACGAAATCAGGCAGACAATCTTCTAACTAATCCGTATTCCGAGAGAGAGAGAGAAAGGGCATAAGTAAACATACATATACTTGCTTATCTCCAGCCACTCATTGATACATTGAAATAGAAAAATTCCGGGTTTAATTTGAGACAGTGCAGACATGATCATGAGGTCGAAGGGGAAAATCCTAGAATTGACCCCCGAGAACGTGTGAATCACATTCTCTAGATTAGTGCCAAAGATGCATGCATATCTATGTTCATCTACCTGTAACTTCCGCTATTCGATCCATGGAGAATTCGCTACGTACATGTGTTAGCTCGTTTAATTAAACTGAACAGCCTTGCACTACAGTGGACCAATCATGTATTGTCACTCGATAACGCTAATGTTGTGCCTTAATCGGTTTATTTTGGGAAAATTTATAAGTTGTGTTAAAGATCACGTATGACAACAGATATGCTAGAATCCTTTTTCCATAAACCGTAGGGCTATAGCTTTAGATTCCAGCCCTTTATCTTGCTGCGCATATGTATAATAGGGTGGCGCCGGCACGAGACTACGGAACAGGCACTTAAGGCATTCACATCTCATTAAAACAACCAGTTTTTACCCAATAAGAAGATTATCTTAAGGATAATACAACGATGCAGTCAGACCAGAACATAAAAAAAAACTGGAGAAACGTACCATTCATGCGTCCCCCCCCTCCCCAAGCTCGAATGCGATTCTATAAGTTCCAAACTGATCCATAGCATTCAGCATCCGCCAACGGTGATAAAGCGAACGATTACTTCTGTAATATATATAGTTTGACATTCATCACTATCTTCAATATGACGCGCGGCCAAATATTAATTACAAAACCGAATGCGAGATATCTATGCACTGGCGCTGTCTATCGCGTCGCGCATTATATATTGCTCTCTCGATGGTTTGCGGACGGTTTACTATCCGACAATCATAATCAACAAGAGCTGCTGTTAATTTCACAGCATGGCCAATTGCACATTCACACAAATGAGACTGGGATTCAACGATTTTCAGGCGAGAAATATGCATATGCCGAAGGCGTGTTTGGTAAGGAAGCGAAACCATATATGGACGATAGTGTAGCAAGCAATTTGCGCAAAATAGGACGTCAGACTTCAGTGCTACTTGTCCTGTACGTACGCGTACGTACGTTAGTATATCAGTGTCAGCTACCTGTTATCCCGGAATATAGGTAGAAACCAGCGTCCTTTATCAGCGACCTCAAAAAATGCCGAGAGATATCAACGAGAGGACTTGCTCCATCCTGAGTACCCGCCATAGCAGCCCATCTGTATTATTTGGCCGCAAGGAATCCATGAGTTTGTCAGCAACAACAATTGCAAGGTGGTTTTTGTGTAGGAACTGAAATACTTGGGCAATCGCAAGAGTTCATATATATACATAATCTAACCTCTATTTTTGTTTTTAAAAGAAATAATCCTTATATATCTTCTAAAACTGAGGTTTCTAAGGACAGCTCTGCTTTGCTGTCATAATTTGGGAGCAGTCAAGAAGACTCAATTGGGATATATCTAGCTAATGTACTTTTCAATCATTACCACGCAGCTTTGACCCGCTGGACCTCAGTATTTCCATACCGCTAAATGCACCCTAAGAGTTTTATTTATGACATTGCAATCAACCCACAGGTTCTCCGTACACGTCCAGATGCTTTATTGAATGTTCCGCAGCCCACACATGTAGAGATACCTCAGTAATGTGACTTTGCCGGGTTTATTCACGCTATAAGAACACCGCCGCGACCGCAAGAATAGTTTTCTTACAAAAATGCGAGACCTAGCCCTGGTGAGGTAACCTAGGGTATGCTCCGCTTCCCTTAGTAGGATACATGTATATAACTCTTCTATAAGAATACTGTTTTCGGAACTGCATGTAGTCGTATTCCTATACATAGGGTGATTCACGTACTGTATACGCACCCAACGAAAGGGTAATGTGCCTACACACGCGCATGGCTAAGCTAAATAACTCAAATCAGCCCTCGCTGGGTGTTTAAAGACATACACGTCGTTACGAGTAGACACCGAAGGCTGTCTCCGAACTGCCCACATAAATACCCCCACACACGTACACACATATACGTTTTCAAGTATCTTGATATATCATCTGACTTGACTCGAACGTGTTCTACAAACTCCGACATAAGACGATACGACACGTCTATACTCATATCCTTAGTGGTTTCTATTATATCCCTAAGGAGCACCGAGGAGAATATCAGAAGCACTAAGTCAAAGCACTGCGATGGATCGATATATCCTTTCTATCTAAAAACAGCATATTGTCAGCGAGTAAACGTACCAAGACCGAACTAATAGAAAGCGAGTAAACCGAATTGACGTCATGACTTAGAAGCCCTACATGTGAGGCCTCGCTCACTAATCTAGGCACTAAGAACTAAGGATGGTGATGCGCAGGGTAAATCGGTCCCTAAAAAGAAAATCCACTACGTATGAAGAATAATGAGCTATGAAGATAAATAGTCTCTAAGTGTGCTATGAAATACTGTCTTGTGATACTGCAGCTACATGTAGTGTCTCTCCAACCTCCACTGCTGTGATATTTGGTGAAATTCGTTCCGGTGTCAGTAGGTAAAACATGCACAGGACAGGTTGACTTTCCATGATCTTCCGCCAAAAAATTCCCCAGCAGCATCATAAACGTAGAGAATTAACGGATTATATGCATGTCTTACCTACTGGCCTCGGAATTAATTTCACCAAATACTACGTACGGTATGCGACTTCGCCAATTCAAACAAGACCAATAGACCATCGAAACACTACATCGCCACGGTAGTTTATCCACTAAACCACCTTCACTCGGAGGACTAGTAAGCGTCGAGACAGTCGTTGTCTAGGGAAAGCCCACCCACGGTTAACACTACAAGAGCAGCATTCAATGGAGAAATAACCCATTTTAGACTTAGCGGTACCGATGACTATCTAATATCTGGGTTCACCCAAACCTCGGTCCCAATCCGCAAAAACGTGACAGTCTTCCTAACCATCTACCCTCTAGCTACGAGTGTACTGCAGGTTCGAAAGTGGTCTAATTTGGGGGGCTTTTTCCGCCATCCGGGACTAGATCTCGAGCAACACAAAGATAAAAGTAAATTCAGCTGCATGCAGGGTACGGGTACGTTTTGCCCGAGGTATAGACTTTTGCTGCATGCGATATTCTTGTATTCAGGTTTCTTGTATCCAGAAATCAACAAAACTATTTGTTTTTTTTGTTTAAACCATTAATTGTAACTAGCACTTAAGCTATAGTGACAATACAAAAAAAAACACATCCGGAGTTCTCCTCTGAACACCCCATCTCCTTGGTCACGTAGTCCAAAGCCAACAAAAACTATGATTCAAACATCAATAATACAAAGCCCGACCAACATCCCCGAGCAACTCAGAGCAGCCATGTGTGTGTGTGTTGATCTAAACATCAGTTAGACATTCAACAATATGCCCGACTACCGATGCATGCATGCATAAGCTATAATATATCGCCCGTCTAAAAGAGGTTTGAACGCCTATTCTGTCTAACTATAACTAACCCTCGTCGCAACAGGTCCAAACTATGTTAGACAGTTACTAGCTAGCTGATAGGAGTTATTGCCCCGATGGTGATATCTGTGTCATGTACACGAGCTTAAGTCTTAGTACGTATAACTAACTAACTACACGCATGCTCCACATCTGAACCAAGGCGCTTGTTCTGAGTCGTTGGAGATCTTCGGGTTCACTGCTGGGGGGTTCGATTCAATATATCGAAAGGATAAATTCAATCCTTAGATATCCCAATATCAGCGGATCCGGAATGGAAGTTTCGAACACACACACACACCCTCGGACACCTCCCTTCGGTGTGAAATTTTTTAGCAACCCACCCACCTACCCACCTACCCACCCACGCGAGAGTCTAAACTAAATATTACGACACACCTGCATAGAGAAACCCTACGGAGAAACCCGAACTTCTCTCTCTCTCCCTCTCTCCCTCTCGCTCTCCAGATTCTCGAAAACCCTCGTGCGTCCACGTCCGCGGGTTGGTGCTGCCGGATCTCCGAGACGCTGGCTTGGAATGAGACAACGCCGAAAGAGCGAAGGGTCGTGCACTCGAGTTTTGGGTTTCGGGGGGGAAGGGTGTACGATTCTCGGTTCTGGGGACCTGGGGGGGATCCCGGGATCTTCGATACAATTTCCTCTCTCTTTGCGACTGCACGCAAACCTAGCCGAAGCCCAGGCCCTTCTTGCCAACACCGCTTCGGCTTATGTATGGTACGAGGATTTTTCGGCGTCTCTTCGTGAGACGGAATAAAGAAAGAAAAACCCCCCCCACGCGCGCAGCGGGTATGTGTTTTTATATGTAACAATCTGGGGGACTGGGTGGCTTTGAGCCAGGTTGAAGGTGGTTCCCATGTACATATTGGTCTGACCCAAGCGAGAGTATGTTGTCCCTCTCCCCCCCAAGGGACGGCGCGGGTCGAGTGGGATTGTGGTCTCATCCAAAGCCACGCCCCAGGGACTGAGTCTGTGACAAATCTAAACGTGAGCGAAAGACACAGCAAAACGAGATCTGTTAGAAATAAAACAAGCAGTAACGGCCGATTGCGAGTGATTATTTATGATGAGCCCCCCTTGATCGATCTAAGGGGGGGGATATACCGCGTATCGTATACGGCCATTCACGAGTGACTGGCCATGATTATCTTACACCAACTACAGCCCAATTCACCCCCCCTTCTCCCCCCAAATCATCCAAACTACATGTACGAATAATAATAACAACAGGTAATGACAAAACAAATAACTACTGCGGAATGCAAATTATATTAATAACCAACACCCTTCGCCTCCCAACATCGTTATCTCATACAACCGGCAATTAGAAATAAGCTTTTTGGAGACCTGGGCGCCAAGCTCCATCCATCGCACCGTCTCATTTTCTATATATATATTTTTAGATAACCATAAGGTACCATCACCAGGCACCATCACCAGGCACCGATATAGAACTCTCTTACTCATTTGATGAAAAAGGCTTCTACACTGATGGAAAAGAAAAAAAAAACCCCCTCGATATGCGAAAACACAGCCATACATTCTAGATCCGATCCCCTAGTTAGTTTTTTATTTTTTTCTCAAGCAACACATAAATTCGCCTGTATATATATACATGTACACATGTATATGGAATTAATAAAAAAAATACTCCACCCCCATGGCCATTATTACACACGGACGAGCGGCTTTCCGAAATGACCAACAACCGAACCGAACCATCTTTCCCTCAAACCCTCAGATAGTGGATCCGATATAAGTCTATATATTTTTTTTTGAAACCCCCCCCGTACGATCAAAAAGCAACGGTGTTCTCTGATACAAATCCTGTAACCCTTGCCGCCACGTAGTACCGTGCACGGTCGGTCGCTCAAGCGTGCAAGCGATTCTCTCCAAAAGACCCCCCCTCCAACATTCATAGCGGCGGTCAGACTGAACCGGGGAGTGGATCTTTCTCTTCCTTCCTTGAGCCTTGAGAATGTAATATAGGGTATATGCTCCAGGCTGATGAATAAAAAAAGTGTATGAGCTTTTTATTATCGCCCCCCAAGCAACCCCAAGCAACATCCCCCCCCTGGCGCCGCACCGGCCATTCCCTCCATCTCATAATTGCCATGGACGGGAAGCCTTCCGTACCTTCAGCCAAACCGCTGGTATGGTAGATTTCAATCTGCGATAGAAGGGAGGAGGGGGGAGACTTCTCCGTTCGTCGTATACCTTGAGTCCTTTAAACCCTCCCTTCTTCCCCCCAATCCCAAAATAGCTCCATTTCGCGGGCCCTACACAAAAAGATGCCTAAAGTGGGGGGAGGGGAGGGGGAGGGGGGAAATTATGCAGTAAACGATAAAAAAACTACCGGTACCGGGCTTGGGGGAAGGAAAAAAAATAAAAAACAAAGCCCATCGCACAAACGATCTAACAAAACTCTGGAAATGTGTGCGCGAGAGAGAGAGTGTGTGGCTCCACATCCATCTTTCTTAGGCGAGGGGTTATAGTTCATGCAATACCAGAGAAGGGACCACCCCCCGAGGCCTATGATTAAAATTCGATTGTTGATTTGGCCTCTTTCATCATTATGATATTTTTGCCGCCTGGTTTCGATGATCCTTGGGTGGGTAGGTAGGTAGGTAGGTAGGTAGGGGGGAGGGAGGGGAGAGGAGAGATGTGAAGCCCATAAGCAACTTCCCCCCCTCCCCCATAGCCAAGATATTCCAGGCGGTAGATCTGTTGCATCTGAGGGTTTGGTTTGCATGTAATAATAATAATAATAACCGTTGATTTTCTTTCTTTCTTTCTCAGCATTTCACCAAAGGGTCTCTCTCCAATAAAACTCAACATCTATTTACAGACTTCAGGTCTGTAGTGCCCATGAATCTCCACTAAGGCACGCTCGCTGTCAGCGGGGGATTTGGAAGGGGGAAAAAAAACAATCAATGCTCTATGTACCGTTTTTGTATGGCCCCCTCAAAAACCCACTCAGCGTAAGTTCCCTCCCTCCTCCCCCCCGCCTCCCAAGCTTAAGTGCAAGGCTCGCTCGGCAGGTTATATACATACTCTCTCGCTCATTGCCCGGTATTTGCGGGAAAAGGAATGGGTTGCCTGTCGATAAGCATTACGCGGAGGCATAACTCGCATACGGATGGATAAGTTATGTACCTAAGCCTGCTGCAGTGGAAGATGAGGAAGAGCGTGGGGAACGAGATATACGTTACACACAGACACATTCACCGTGATAGCTACTTCGCACATGATGCAAGGCAAAGAAGCAAGACACAAGACACCTCTGAGACGTTTGGCTCCCCCCCCGGAAGTAAGAACTCGTACTGGGTTATGCTTGATTCCAACAGAATCCAAGAACCCCAAAGAGCCAAAGATGGCCAACACAAACGACCTGAGCAATTATAGCGAAAGGGTCAGGCCAAGTTTCGGCTCTCTGAATAATCTTTCGTATGCCCATATCGAGCAGCTAATGGTACATGCAACCCGACCTCTTTCCCCTTCCAACCCCATCTAAATGAACCCGGCTAACGCCCTATGAAATCTTTGGTAATCACATGCACCCTGTCACTGCCGCCCACTCTAATCTCATAACAGCAACTGAGCTGAGAAACGAAAGGAAACCGCATTTGCACAAAAACAATAATAATGAATGGATGAAATGATCACAGTGAAATAGAAAAAATAAACACCCTCGACCACACCATGTGATATAATACATGTAATACAATTGCAATGCTTTTTCCGCTGACCCCATCCATGGTTTCTGACAGAATAAATGACAAACCCTCCCAAAATGCCGCTAAACAACACCATGCAACGCTTAATGAAAAGCAAATAAGGACAAAACAAATAATCATGATGATGATACAAGCCCTGTGATAAGAACACCTTGCAAGATGAAAAACAAAGCAAAACAAAACAAAAAACAAAACCAGCCAACCGAAAAACAACCAATGTATCACGATATAAAAACACCAAACGCAAAAACAAAACCAACCAACCCAATATAGTACTATGTATAAAAAACCATTAGAGAAAAGAAAAATAAGTGCAAAAACTCTTCACCACTGTCTATTGATCTGTGTACCATAGAAGGCCATCTGATCGAATTGTGGTTGGTAAGTGACCTGATAGGCATCATCCCACTCCACGTTCTCCTCCTCTTCCTCCTCCTCATAGAGCATCGGTTCTTCATCTTCATCCTCCGTCTCAAATTTCCCTTTGACGATCGTTCCACTCGACTCGTCCTTCATCATCATCTCCTCCGGCAATCCAAAGCTCCTTTCCAAAACCAATCCCTTCCCCAAAGTATTGTGAGGAGTGACTGGCGAACACCCACTAGGCGTGGAGCAATTGGTATAAAGAAGATCTGGGACATCGTCGTAGAGACCCATGCCACGGAGCTCCTTATTGCCCTGTTGAGGAAGAAGAGACAAATCGTTCTCGTATTCTTCATCGTCATCGTCATCAGATCCAGGGCTGCCCAATGCAGGTGAAGACATGCAAGGTGAACCGACAACAAGAGGGAGGGTCTGGAGAGGCAACGACGCCATGGTATCGAGATCCGCAGAAGAAATTGGAGATTGATAACTGTACGCGCACTCTTGACCTTGGGCGTTGTTCTCATATCCGATAATGGTTGGAACGAGCATAAAGGAAGGTGCTGAATTGGGATAAAAATTGTTGGTGGTTTCAGACATTGGTGAGCCTGATGGAGTGACGGGGGATTGAGTGTGATTTGTGAAAGCTGGCCTCGGGTACTGTTGTCCAAGAAACGGGCTCGCTTGGCAGCTGTATGCACCCTCCTCCGCACCACTGAGATATCCATCCTGAATCCCCATCGAAAAGCAATCCTGCACCGGCACAATTGTGTTGTCCATCGACTGATCGTAATATCCCTCCATTCCTGAGAACTGAGGGTAAACACCCATATTCGGCTTCGAACATGTATAATCTTGCGACCAATATTCCCTGCTCTCCTCTTGGGCTAATCGGGCCGTGTTCGTATTTTGATATATGTTCTGCTGGACTGGCAGGAAGCAGTAAAGCTCCTGTTCAGTGAAAAGTGGCATATTCGAGAAATTCGAGTTTTCGTAATAGACAGCAGTCTTGTCGGTCTCGTATGTGAAACTCTCATCCATTGAGTATGAAGACATGATGGTGGTGGTGGTGGTGGTGGTGGTTTGAGATATTTGAGTAGGTTTACTTGAAGTTTGTTAGAAGGTATTCTAGTGCAAGACGAAGAGTGCAAGCAAACTCACAGTCTGATGGAGTGTTGTGAGATGATGTGATATTTTTATTGTCGAGCGAGAGATACGGTAGTGGAGAGGGAGGAACAGGATCGATAAGTAGTAGATATAGCGTTAGCCTCCAAGCCACATGTGCACGGTGAAGCGGCTGACCAGAGAAACACTCTGCTGGGGTTTGAGCACGGAAGAACCCAAAGGAGGGGGAGACGGAACGGAAATTGAAAGGGGTTGCCGGGTCATTATAATAAAAGGTGTCTAAGTGACGATGAGTAGTTTGAATATGTAGTTGCTATTAGACGAGTTAGGCCTGGGGGGTGGGACTGGGGGTGGTGGGACCCATAGAGAAGGGTCAGTGAGTGGGTGGGACACTGGGAAAAGTCCATCATGCACGCGGCTGAAAGATCTCGATTCAGCAGGCATGGAGAAGTTCGACACCATTTTGGAGCAATGAGCGCTTTCCCACGGAGACATGGAAAGTATCAGGATTTCAATAACGTACATGTACCTAGCTGGCGTTGGTGTGAAAAAGCAAGGAAACGTGGGGAAAAAGAAAAGAGGAAACACTAAAATAAATTACAGCTACGCAGATACGGCGTGGATGTTCTTGCAGCCCAGGGATACGGTTGGTTTGGAATGAGAAAAACGATGATACATACACGTCTGGGGAAGCGCAGCAAGGCAGAGGAGGGGGAGGAGACAAGCCCGCGACGGTAGCCAGAGACGACAATGGAAGAAGGGGAGAATGCCGGCTGAAACAGAACAGTTTGGATAGGTTAGGTTTGCCGTGCTGCTGCTGGTGTTGCTGCTGCTGTTGGAAGGGGAGGGATTGATTGGGGGTCCGACATATGCGGGAACTGAGGCCGTACATGTGGCATGGAGAAGGAAGGGAAGGCATGGCATGGAGCAGAGTGAGTGGAGGTGAAGGAGGATGGGCGTGTGGGCGTGTGGGCGTGTGGGCGTGCGTATGATACTTTGGGTCTGGCTGAATCCAACCTAGGGCATATCATGTCATGGGTGGGACGCTGGACGGTGAACTATCAGGACCGGCTCTGCAGGCAGGCAGGCAGGCAGGCAGGCAGGCACTCAAGGCTCCATGGATGATGGATGGCGCATCGACCGCCGACAAGATTCCATCATCCGAGTTAGCGAGGGCTGCACAGATGAACGGTGGATGGAACAGCGGGTAGTTAAGCTGTCTGCGTCCTAGCGTCACCGAACCTTACCGGGCATGCATCTCCAATCGTCATGAAGCAAACGGTGCAGGGCGCAGGGGGCCAGATTTGGGTGGATTGTGGGATCATGGCTTGTGTGGAGATGTGCAGGGGTTGGTCGAGCGCGATAGGCCAGGTCCAGCACTCCAGTTGGTTTCACCTACAATAATACCGAGACGACAGACAGACAAGAGACCCATCCATCGCTGGTTCAACTGCAACTGCAACTGCAACTGCAACTGCATGGAAAGCGGATGACAGTGCTGTGCTTTACTTAGGTATGTGGTACTCTACTCACTCTAGCCCCAGAGCCATGCCATGCCATGCCATGCCATGCATCCAGATGGAGCATGGATATAGCCCTCCTCCACCCCACGAGCTCGTGTTGAATACAGCCTTTTCTTCCCCTCACCGCTTTCACCACGGTCGTGTACCTCCTATTCATAATCCGAGAATGTGAAACGGAAACTCAAAAATGATGGAAAAAGTAAACGAAAAGAAAGAAGGGGTGAAGGGCGAGGAAAAGAAGGAAAAACGCATTTTAGGTAAACGAGATGATCTACTATTACACTATTATCTCATGAGAGCCGATGGGATCGGCGCGATGTTCTTTTGTTCACACGATGGATGATGGATGTTTCGTTGTGTGTTAGTTGGACCTGATTAGCATTACGAACACTACTTCCTCTCGGTCTCATGGCTTGTTGCAGATGGATGTTCACTCACTCACTCACTCACTCACTCACCACTCACCACTCACCACTCACCACTCACCCAACCTCAGTCCTGTTGATGAGAGAATGAGTGTCTCGGGTGGCTTGATGCATATGATCAGACATCGTGAAAATAGAGAGAGAAAAAGGAAAGACACACAAATGCACCGCTAGCGAGGCAAAGCGCGAAAGAAAAAGAAAAAGAAAAAAGGGAACGGAAAAAAAACGGACCTAGACCAGTCAGACTCGCTTTGTCACAGGCCTCTCATATAGTTGGATGATGGTGCATTTTTTTAGCGGTGGTATGTGAGGCACGGACGCACGATCAGAAAGCCGAGTTGTGGGTCAAGGTTAACGCCCAGCCAGATTGCCGGGACGTGTCTTTCTGTCCAATGGCCAGCGATTTCATATTTCCAAAACAGCCAGCACAGGGTTCGAAGCGGAGAAAGTTGCAGCAGAATGACGAGGGGTGTTAAGTTTTTCGAGACGACCGTACGTGACTGGGTACCAGCAAATAAAAGAGTCAGAGACCAGTTGGCGATGCAATAATCATTTCAACCGTAAGTGATACTGCGAACGAATCGGAATACGCGTAACTTGCTCTCTCTTGGGTGCTACAGTAATAATAGTGGAGGTGCTAATAAGCTTAAGGGCAGGCAGGATAGCACATTTCCGGACCGATGAGGAATACAAATCTTACGGTTGCTCATGTTCCTCTACATAGCCTACCAAGCGAGTATCACGAATGACTGGGCTACTCTACATGTGTACGTAGGCAGGCAGCAGGCAAGCGGGTAGTTGTTGGGTGTTACTTCACTCTTCAAGATGTGTGGTTGGGCTTCCCATGTTACGACGTGAAAGCTCCCACCCCAAACAGGATATTACAATTATTCCTTTGTGTACCTTCCGAACTGGCGCTCAATTCCGGGGCAAACCAACATGTGGGATGACGGCTGAGGGAAGGGGGCTGAATAAAAATGGAATCCTGAGCCACTTCTATCTCAGGCGTACTCTACATATGATATGTAGAGCGGTACATATAGTACACATAGCAACCTACCGGCTCGCGACTAGCCAGGCCACGAACTCCATGTCGATACGCATATTAACCCGTTATTAAGGATCAGTTATGCCGTACACAAGTGCCCCCAGCCTTGCAGCCTTTTAGTGAGTCGAGATCTGCAGCCCGTGTTCGTTTTTGCGACACAACAGGAAAAGGGCAGCTTCGCTTATTTGTTCGTTTATCCAAGAGCCAAGGGTCTTGTTACCTTACCCAGTCGGTTCGCCCCCCACAGGGAATAATTCCTGATGGAAATAAAATCCTTCCTCGGTGATTCTGGATTCTGGACCATCCAACAACGCCGGCAAAATTCCCAGAAAACCGATTCGACCCGAGTAGCGCTAATCGCCATGTTTTATCAAACGTCATCGCCTGTTTCCGAGCCCAGCTCTGAGTTACCCAACCTACCCAACCTATCCGAGACTCCACTAAACTGACAGACTAAAGGGCTTAAGGGAAAAAAAAGAAAAGAAAAAAAACGAGAGAGAGAGAAAAAGAAGAAAAAAACGCCCGACTAGTTGGTCATGAACCTCCCATGGGTGGGAACACTGACGAAAAACAAAAAAAGTTTCAAGGACGAACTTGTTGGAAAAAGAGGGAAGCGTAATCTTAGAGAAGGCTGCCTTCCGAAACTCCGATGCGTTGGGTACGAACGCAACTAGCCGCAGACTCGACCGGAGTGGGCTCTTTCTCAGCTGGATGGCAAATTGTTTGGATGGATGGAATGAATGAATGACCTTTTGATCAACAACAGCCGGTTGGCGATAATCGCTTTCATTATGGAGATATGTATCACCAAGGAGAAAGGGAGGCTTAGAGACATCTGTATTATTCCAAGAAGGACCCTTGCGATCTGCACTGCACGTTTTTCCCCAATGCCCAAGCGCTTGAACCTTGTTTCTTCAAGGATCCGGAAAAGAAGGTATTTGAGTGGCTATTGGCCTTTCGGTTGGCCCTTCTGATAAGGAACTGGCGCATAATTACCAATACCTGCTGGCGTTCGGATATTTTTTTTTGTTTCTCCTCATCAAATTTGGCCAATTAGCGCGGCTAAGAGTTAAACCAGCTGAAACTTATGATACTTAGAGCGCCACCTTGCGGTTTGTGGAGGACGTGGTGCTGTGGCACTGAGCTCTATGTACCTCGACACCCGAACTGCTGATAGGTTAGATATCTACTTTTAAGCTCACTGTTTGTTCCGTGTACATGTCATCATTTAATATTTATTTCGCCTGAAGTGTACATTTAGCTAGGACCTGTTATCTTGGTTCGTCTCGTCCGTCCATCCGTCCTTCTTTCTCCCTTTGCAGCCATACGATATATTATCAACCGGTTTACAAGGTCACCCCGATCGAACAGGGTTGGGTGGCGCAAAGCAGAAAAAAAAATTCTGATACGCAATTTTATGGAACCCTTATCCATACAAAATTTGGGCCTTGCAGCTACTTGGCCAGAATGACAGTTACGCCGCGCGAATACCCTAAGAAGAAGAGATCTCATGTTCATTCGATTCAGGCCTAGCGATTCGAAGGGGAGTTAAGCGATATCAGAAGACGAAACCAATTATTGTTTCTCCATTAATAGCTACACGCAGATCCTCATACAGACATGATTCATAGACGTACGAATTAACATTATTCCCGGAATTTGATAAGAGAGGCAATGCAGTGAATCCTGAATCTCTAAATCGCAAAACACCGTGGATGCAGCAAAAACGCAAAACGCAAGCAGTATGCAACGGAAACAGTGAGGGGTAATCCGTCAATCTCGTGGACAACAGGGAACATTCCGATCCATCATACAAAAAAAAAAAGGCTTGCATATTTCATTTTGTTGACTATTATCACACACACATTCACACGCGCGCGCGGGCTGCGAGTGTTAAAGTAATGCAGTTTATCTGCATCCCACGTTCCCTCCTTGCTTCTAAAAAGCACCGGTATTTTTCTCTCCTCTCTCGAGTCCCGAGGCTAGGCCCACGTTGCTGAATTTTTCCTCCCTACCAACATGTTCACCTTAGCTATTTCCAGAAAGAAAGAAAGAAATGCACATATCGATACTGCAGTTTTAGTTTGAGTTTTTTTTTCAAGGGGATTTATTTAATTCAGTGGTCCAGATCCGACAGGCTTGGCCGAAATCGTTCGGAGTTAAAAAATAAAAGAAAGCCTGCTGTTGCTTGCTTGCTTCCTGCCAGCACCCTCAAGCCCGCTATTGAAATAAAAAAGCCAGATTATCCACATTGCAGGGACCACCATAAAGGAGGGGGGCCGTACAGATAAAGCGAGGAAGAGGAAGAGAGGAAGAGAAAAATAAACTAAAAATCGTATTGCATGATGTGGAAACGGTAATGTAGGAGTCATTGTGCAGAACCTGCGCTACGCATCCATCTGCAGAAAGGATATAGGGTTCTATCTACTCTTGTGCCTTTATCGGCGATTTCCATTTGCCCGTTATTTGTCCTTCTCCCTAGTGCAGTACGCTGTGCGTAAAGTATCCCCCTTCGACCCCTCAAAAAGATGCTGGAAATATCATTAAACCCCGGCAAAGACTCGTAACCAAGCTTTCTTCCTCACCCTAGAGTATATATTTTCTTGCCAGTAGTGAGTGCAACTTGGCGAACGGAGGATCCAAAGGACTCTATCTATCATGCAGTCACTAGCTGATCACGCAATCAACTCAGAGGGGGAAAAGCGAGAGGATAGAAAAGGAAAAAAACGATGAGGTCTGCGAGTGGCTTACCTTTTCGTGGGGTATTTTAAAGACCCTTTTTTTTTTCCTTCTGTGTAGCGATAATATTCGACCGAACCGGGAAGCTGATCTCATTCTGATTTACTCGACACTATTCGATCGCGGGTGATAGGTACCTTATTTCACTACCAACCATCTATAATAAAGGGTGTCCCAACCCGAAACACCGCCGAGAGATTTCCATGCAATAGAGTGGGTTTTTTTCTAAAAAAAAAACATCGGTTGGTAGGAACGAATATTTCCTTCCACATATCTTTCGAGTGAGATCTTATGATGTTTAGTTCTCTTCAAAACCCACCCAAGGGCAGGGCAAAAATAGATTATAACTGGCTACACAAAGAAACTCTTGAATACCAACGAAATCCACCCTGGGAGAGGAGGGGGGCTTTTTCTGAGTGATTAAAAACAGATTCATCGTCACAGTTTAGTCGGGAGTTCTGTTTGCAAAGAGACTGATCGTATCTTCACTGGCAACATGTCTCGTTTAGCCACCACCACCACCATCGCTGCCATTATCTACGTGTCTTCTAAAGCAAACATCTTACGATTACGGTTGACAGCCCTTTCGCCACTGTTTTTTGTGGCCCAACGATAGATAGCAAGGTCATCTGGATTTTCGTGGTTTTACTGCCCTTGATGCAGAAAAGCAAAGCAAAAAATGTGAGCGCGCGCGGGGGAAGCGGAAAAAGCGGACTCGGGGGAGGAAGACCAACTGACGCGTACGAAGCAGACAGGCGCACAACCCACCCCACCTACCGCTACTTAAAGATCAAGATCACATAAAAATAAGATTCAGACGTACCAGGAAAAAGTAATTGTGGCTTTTAAAAGCCAGCTATTGATTCGCAGAGAAACGATAAACCCCACAGTAGAGTAAACGTCGGAATCGCACGCATTAGCGGCGGGGAAAGGCACGTGCGTGCCCCTGGGTGTGGTTTTTTTTTTTTGCTGCCCTTTTTTTTGAAAAAAAAGAGACTACAGGTGTTCCATTCATCCATCCATTCAAATTGGTTTTTTTAAGGTATTTGAACCTCGGACCGGAAACCTCCGGTGGATTCTCACAGCAGACATATGAGTGGACCAAAATGAGGGTCGTTTCCTCCTTTGTGAGGGAGGTTGGCATAGATAAGCAGTGGAGTGGCATGAAAGGGAAAAAAAACTGTGTTATTCTTTCCTGACCTTTCTTTCGAAATCAGAACTTCTGCTGCTGAATGCTACTTTAGTTCGTGACTAGCTCTCCTCGGTTTTTCGTGACCGATTTGTAATTATCGATGAGAGAGATCAGAGAGGAGAAATGAGATTAGGGATATCACAAACCAGCGTACCGCTGAACTCCAGTAAACAATTCCCAAAGCCCACCTGCATTCGTCACGAGACGTTGCATCATCTTGCGTCTCACAGTTATACGAGCTGTAGAGCACGTTCGTGCTTTTTTCTGCATGTCTATCGTGCGTCGTCTATCATGGCTTTTCAAGAAATGCCAAATTGTTCACGGCTTGAGATCAGCAAGGGCAAGAAGCATAGTTTAGTCACCAATAGATTTACATACCTTACCGTTCGATTACTCAGCGATGATCCCATATAGCAGTCATACTCTACATGAGTACATGTATCTGTAAATCCCCCCAATCCACATACTCGAATTAGGGTACTCTCCCCCCCCCAAAGTCCCTCAAATTTAATCTACCGTACAAAGTATCTATCCATTTCCACTCGTATAGGAAAAAACCTACCGGGCCGAATAACAGAAAAAGGACCACAGTAAGGCAGAGAGTCAGAGAGTTCCGGCACATCCGTCCGCCCCATCCATTACCGTGGATCAACCGTAACCACCAGGCTCTTGAAATCGAATCTTAACACACACACACACACACACACACACACCTTTTGGATTAGAAGTTAATCTATCGTAGAGTAAGCCAAATTAGCCTGATATAGGCAAGAGATCCAGCGAGGTTCTAGAACAAACGAATTAGCTAAACACAAATCCGAGTGACATTTCGTGACTCTTGAAAAAGCCATCGCCACCACCACCACCAACACAAGGGCAAATGGGGTGGTAGTCGTGGCTTAGACATACCACAAGATTAAAGGGGAGTTTGGAAAACCTGCAGAACCCAAACGATTCTAATCATGAGCGCAAAACCCTTTCCTTGTTTTTTTTTAGGTAACGTCCGTAAAAAATAAAAAAAAGCTAAATCACAGCGATGGAGGTATTTCCACTCTACCGCGGATTACAGACAGGCTCTGTCTGGTTCTAGTCATTTCCAGGGTTAGATTTGTCTGATTTTCGACGTTTCGTTGTTTGAACTCGGCATAATCACATGTTCTGCACGTGCCTGCCGAACAATGCAATACAATACAATGCAATACACATGGGACTCGGGTCTTTCCAAAGGCCACAGCTCCCGATCTCGAGTCCCGGCTTCGGAGGGTCTAAACACCACCACAAGCAAATGTTATTCTCATTTTTTTAATAATGCCGAGACCAGCCCTAACCCTGGTACGGAGGGAGGGAATCTCTCCCGGAATGAACTGTGATGAATCCCCCTTGTTACAAGTAAGCCTTATTTCGGATGAGGTAAAGTCCCCTTCCCCCCCTTGTGAGAAAGGATTTCTTGAAGGGGGAGCTCGAGTGGATTCTAGATTTATATTACGGTAATAACTACACCCCAACGAATGAGACATCGAGTGATTTCCCATGAATTCCCACAGAGCGAGAGAAAGAGCGCCAAGACGGGAGCATCCGAGCCCTCGCCCTACCTCCGGGTTTCACCTACCGCTGAAATTGAACCTCAGATTCCGATTTGGGGACATAATTTCTTTGATCGGCGGAAATCCGATAGGTACTTTCTCGGGTATGGAGATCGGGAGATTTAGGGATTCCGTTGGTGTGGATAGAAAGTGTTGCTGCTGCTGCTGGTGTTGTTATTGGGATCATCGCTGGGCTGGAGTAACGGGTGCTGTAGCCATGGCCTTTTCAGGGCTGGGGAATAGGCTTGAGCGCAGCAAGGCTGGCTGGTTAGAAATTCATCTTGATCCACATTTACATCGGCTGCGCTGCTATAGCAGAGAAGGGGGGGTGTGAAACTGGGAATCGCGTGGTTAGTCCTCAGAGAAGGGTCCCCGCGGGGGAGAAGGGGAGGGAGAGGCCGAGGCCGAGATAAGCAGTGACAGGTTTCACGAGGAGGATTACATTACATTACCTGCTTTGATGGAATGGAGCGGATATTGGTAGCGAGGGCACCAGCACCAAACCAACATCCGTTCTGGCGAGCCGTCCGGTATTTCATTTGAGCAGCAAGCAAGCAATGCAGATATCCAATTGACTGAGTGGTGGTGGTGGTGGTGCTGGTGGTGGCGAGACTTGAAGCGCTGTCTGTGATGGTATAAGATATCGATAACTATAACCCCCCTCCCAATCGCGCGATCGTCAACACAGTGTGTAGTAGCCTTGTCGTGTCTCGTCTCAACGGTAATATCCCAGAGGGTCAGTTTTTATATCGAAATACATGTATTAATACCGCACGTCGAGGCCTAGACCCCCCCCCCAATTGCTCGCATGCAACATCCTCTCCGCACCGACCCTAAACGCAACATGCCGCAGCACGGTTCGTCATCTCCGTGTGTGTCGAGCGTCTGGGTAACGGTTTTGGCGATCTGGCTGGCTGGCTGGCGCATGCGCTGGGAAGTGTCGGGAGAGGGCGTTTGAGCGGGTTGTGGATATGGGTGGAGGGTGTTTACTGGGTGGATGAGTGGACGAGGCTGTGGAGTTGCATAGAGGCCAAAGCATGGTCTGTGGTTTTGGTGGTTGCTTCCGAGACTGTTCCTGGACGTGTTTGGAGGGCTGAAGCGGGACTGGAGATAATTCGTCTTAACGGCAGTCTGGTATCACAGGTATCACAGGTGGCATAGGTATCATAGATATCATAGGCCATCACTCGCATGTTCTCAGTGGTGTTGAGTGTCGTGGAGCACAGTGGAGGGTTTGGATGTGGCTGGCTACATGGAGGATGTACATGTACATGGGCGTGTCCACATATAAACTCTGTTTTTTTACTGGAATTCTACGGCTTGCTGCCTGGCTTGGAAGGGATATTTCTAGTAGAGAGAACTGCGTGCAGGCTGATGCCATGAACCACATATGTAGAGAGACGGGCAAAATGCTCCCTGCGACAGAATTCCCTGAATGCTCTCAGTGGGAGTTTGAGACGAGAGTCCACTAGAACGCAGCATCTTCAAAGCCATGAATTAACAGTCTACAGACATCTATCCAGGCGAGTGGGCCTCCCAATTGCTTGGACGCCAAGGCCGAGTGATTCCAGATGAAGAAGCACGGCGGCGATGCTCAATTCCAGATATTCAGATATTCAGATATTCAGACATTCAGACGTCTAGCTACAGCTTGCTCTCCCTCTTGAAGTCCTCGCCCGGGCTCTCCCACGAGTAGTCCCTCCACCTCTCGTCCCCCTCCACCCCCGTCTCAAACACAGCCTGCACTCTCTCCCACAGCGCCCTCTTCTCCACGCCTCTCACCACCTCGCCCCAGACCTCCAGCAGCTCCTCCAGCTCATGCAGATAGCTCACCCCAGCCACGCTGACCCCAACCTTCCTGCCCTCACCTCCAGCACCGACCTCAGTCCCCCCCTCGGCCCCGTCCCTCGACCACCCCTCCAGCGCAAACGCCAGCGCGACCCTCTCCAGCCTCTCCCCGCCCTCCTCCTCCGCGACCCTGCTCGCGGCCATACACACCCTCCTCAGCCCCTGTGGCGCAGGGTGGAAGTCGCCCATGGCGCCAACGGGCACGCCCTGGCTCCTCAGCAGCCCCATCCCCAGCGGCGACCCGCTCAGCACCACGCCGACGCCCGCCTCACGGACCAACCTCGCCAGCGCGCCGCCCGGGGCCGCCAGCGCCGTGTTCTGCAGCGAGTAATGCGCATACGCCATCACCGCGTCCAGCGGCTCGCCCGTCTCGGCGCGCACGCGCATGGCCAGCGCCACCAGCACGTCGAGCGGGTACCCTGAGATGCCCACATACCGCACGACGCCCTCGTCGCGCAGCTCCCGCAGCGCAGCGACCGCGCGTAGGACCTGCTCTGCGGAGACGAACTCGACGTCGTGGCAGTACACCACGTCGAGGTAGGTGGTGTGCAGTCTGGCGAGCGAGCGGGCGACGCTGGCGCGGATCCAGGACGGGGAGTAGTCGAACTCGGCGGCGGAGAGCCTGCCGACCTTGGTGAGGATGTGGTAGGAGCTGCGGGGACGGCCGCTGGAGAGCAGGGCGGCGCCGAGCAGCGTTTCGGCCGGGCCGTAGTAGGGGGACGTGTCGAATGCGGAGATGTCGGCGGCGAGGGCGCGGTGGATTATCGCGGTTGTGGGCAGGAGGTGCGCGGCGGTGTTGTACTGGTTGTTGAAGGTTGCGGTGCCGAGGACCAGCGGGGGCAGCACGGACGAGAGCGGGGGGCGGGGCGGCGGCATTGTGGGTGCGGAAAAGCCGGTGTGATGGTGGGCGCCGCAGACGAGGAGTGCGATGATGTGCGGTGCGGCGGTGCGATGCGATGCGATGCGATGCGATGCGGTACTGTACGGTGCAATGCTGCGGGCCTGGAGACTGGGAGGAGCGCAGAGGATGCCGCAGCCCCGTCGCCGAGGAGAACTGCCGACGCACGCAAAAGCAATTATATCATGACGCCATGATTCTGCGTCTGCGTCTATTTGTTTATTCGTGTGTATCTGTTTATTCAGGCCTATCTGTCTATTCAGGCCTATCTGTCTACCAGTCCTGCCTGTGTCTGTCTGCTTCTGTGGCCGGTCAGCCTGCATATGGGCGCGGACTGGCACAGCGGGCATCGGAGGCGCACAATTGACTGCAATTGCAGAGGAGAGGAGCAGCGAGGCTTCGGGGACTGCATGGGACATCCATCCTGTGCTGCATGAATTGGGCATTTAATTGGAGCAGAGGAGAGCTGGCTGGAGCATTCAGTCAATTGCCAGCCAGTCCTGGCCAGGGCTGTCCCAGCAGAGAGACGTGCAAAAAGGATCACTGAGGCCAGTGATCGCGATGCCAGGTTTCCCGCAATTCTCTCCATCCTCTCCGCTCTCTGCGCCATATCACACATTCTCTCCTTCAGCTATCCCGCCTATTCCCTCTGCCCATCTCATGCGTCCCATCGGAGCCCCCCGCAGAGCCGCACTCCATTCGTCCAGTCTCGAATCCCCCACAGAGATGCTCCAATCTGAATCCCCCCGCAATCGCCCCCCCGCAATACACTGAAACTCCCCAATATGCGGCCCTCCCCTCTGCCCGCCGCCGATCTGCCCGCATTTGCCCGCCTCAACAACATCCACCTGAACGGGCTCGAAGTCGCGCCGATTCCCGGCGCGGGGACAGGCCTCCGCCATGTCCAGCGCGCCTACGACCCGTCGAAGCCCCTCCTCACCATTGACCAGGACCTGGTGGTCTGCGCCGCCTCTGTCGACGAACATTCCAAGTCCGATGTCCGTCTGGCAGACGTGCTGCACGCCATGGGCGACTTTTCCAGGACCCCGCGGGGCGCGATTATGATATTCCTGCTTCTGCAGCTCAGCACGGCATCGCTTTCCCACGGCCAGCATGGAAGCTGGAGCGAGTACGGTTCCCTTCCCTTGGAAAAGCTCCTACTAGCAATTGCAATTTGTTCTGTATATCTATCTATTCATCCGTCTAATATATATATATATATGTGCATAAACAGATATATCCGTTTCCTCCCCGCCACCGTCTCAATCCCAAGCACCTGGAGCGTCTCCGAGCGTCTCCTCCTCCGCGGAACCAGTCTCGATTCCGCCACGACCGCGAAGCTGCACGCCCTGCGCCAGGAATACCTGCGTCTGCAGACCGCAACCGCGCACATCCCGTGGTGCGCCAGCGCCTGGTGGGACGCGCAGGATCTCGCGTTCGAAGACTGGGTGCGCCTCGACTCCATCTTCCGGTCGCGCGCGCTGCAGTTCCCGCGCTGGGGCGTGGGCATGGCGCCGCTGGTCGATTTCGCGAACCATGCGGCGGTGCCGAACGCTTATTATAGTGTTGATGCGGGAGGGGACGTGGTGTTGCTTCCGCGGGAGGACGGGAGGCTGGTGGATGGTGAGGAGGTTACTATCAAGTATGTCCTTCCCCCTTCCCCCTTCATCCTCTCCTCATGCTTTTGTGGGGAATGTGCTAATAATGACGACGGCGGCGGCGGTGGTAGTTACGGGAACGAAAAGTCGGCGGCGGAACTGGTGTTTTCGTATGGGTTCCTGCCAGAGGACAGCATGGCGTTCTGGCTAGCGCTGGATCTGCACTGTCCGCCCGACGATCCGCTGGCGGCGGCGAAGGAGGCCGTGGTGCGCTCTGTGCCTATGCTGCGTGTTGTGGAGCTGGGCCCGGAGGTTATATGGACTGGGGGTTTCGTGTGGCTGATGTGTGTGAATGAGGAGGATGGGCTAGGCTTCCGGGTTCTGCAGACCACGGACGGAGGGCGGAGGGTGGTGGCGGTGTGGGATGGGGAGGAGGTCGAGGTGGAGAAATTGGAAGAGAGGCTGGAGCGTTGGGCCATGTGGGAGGTTGTGCAGTTGAGGGCTGCGGCGATCGTGCAGGAGAGGGTGGAGGTGCAGCTGAGGGAGGCGGAGAAGGGAGTACTGCCCGAGGAGGGGGCTAGTGAGGAGGTTAGGCTGCTGGTGGAGAGTTTGAGGGGGCTGGAGAAGGGGCTGTTGGAGAAGGCCGTAGTGACACTGGAGGGCCAGAAGGAGGCGCTACTGGAGACAGAGGCTGTTAAGGATTATTTGAAGATGATGGCAGAGGAGAATGATGGAGAAGGGGGAAGTATGGCAGAGGTAGTTGATGAAGAGGATCTGAGTTGACAGAACTGTCAACTTTATTGTTGAGGATAGAGCCCATCACTAGCGTCTAGAGATGTCTGAGAAGTTATTGTAGACAGAAAGAATAGAGTAATTGTGACATCTCAATCATTTCGGGGACTGTATTGAGAGTTTTCCTCTAGTTGTAAGACCTCCACCCCACCCCTCACTATAATGCAGCTGTAGGTCCATCTTATAGCTAAGGGTTTGAATGTGCAGATAGCAGCAATGGTAATAAATAGTAGTGCTGGTAATAAACGGCAGTGGTAGTATTTTACCCCATCCAAAATCACTCGGTCTTGGCAAGTCTCGCTCTACTCTCCACCCATCGTAGCTGTAATATTAGAGAGTTTACTGTGCAAAATTTGTCTCTGCACTCTTGGAACGAATCTACCATTTCTCCTCTTCTCCCACTCCCACCCCCCCCACTTACACACCGTCCCTATTCCACTCCCACAAACTTGAAATACCGCTGCACTATTATATATACCTTTCGACTGGGCACTACCCACCGAAGCACATACCCCAATCCAGATTTATTCATACAAAACAGACGCCAGAACACAGTACTACTGACCTATTAACAATCCAAATACGTCCTACCACCGCCCCGCCCCCCTCAATCCATTCTAGCAAACCCTAGAGTTACGATATAAATTCCAGGGTTTTGGCACACGTCTTACCATTCTATTTTTTACCTTATGCTTTGTTCTTAGTTTCTGTACTTATACGGCCCTAGTATCATAGAATATGAATCTGGAGGAGCTTAGATGGTTTCACCCCATGGTATTGTCGTTGCCAGTGGCGGTGAGATGCAGGATTAAAACATCATGCTTCAAATTACGGTGATGATCTACGGGTTAGCTCTTTTGGAGAGGGGCTCGACAATTCAGGTGCGAGCGCTACAGCCGCTCTAAGAGCTAGATATTTGATGAGTGCTTGCTGGTGATGATGAGGGTGTCTAGGTAAAAGTGTTAGAGCAATTGACTGCAATTATTTGCTTAGAGACAGCGAAATATGATGGAGTATATTACCACTAAGTATCCTCCGGATCCGAAAGTAAGAACTACGCTTAAGATAGCTTAGCACTCCGAATTTTGTTAAGCTATATCGATTGGTTTGGCACGGGTAGAATATATACTGTGGCCTCCCGTTTCCCTATAGCTATGCTTCCAGTATAAACTATCCGTCAGTGGCTATTCCACCAACTAAACACTTTTTGGTTTCTAGTAGGTTTCGTAGTGTTTGCTTAGGTACCGAAGGCGGGTTGTGTAGAACTGCCTCGCACTAAGGTTTAAAAGCGAGTTCAATAGCTGCTCTCGAAGCAGTGAATACAAGTGAATACAAGAAACGATAATAAGGACGGTCTACAAATTGTGATACGGCTAGCTCAACTATGTCACTGTCCCTTACTCCCGCAATTACCTTAGCTATTACTCCCTTAGCGACTGCTTTCTCCTCCCGTCACGACCACTTTTCTATCTCCTATCTCAGGCCTGTTCTGGGACAGTCAATCCCAACCTGAGTGCAGCACGAAATCACCCGGAAAAAAAGCGAAAAGCTACGGAGGCTCGAACTCTATCTCAGGGGAGCCACAAGAGCTGAATAAACTTCTTTTCTTAGCTATAGATTAAATTAGTGTTGGGAACTGGATAATATTATTTGATTGGGGCAACCAGGCAGAACCTGGGAAACGCATATATATCGCTCTAACGGAGAGATTCTAAACCGTTGGTAGATACTATGGAATGCATGATATAACATGGTAGCTATTCGATTTTGATTTTGATTTTTTTTTGTTGGCATTCACTATACGTAAACCATAAATTGGGTCGGTAAGCTTTCCGGACACGAGCAGATATTACCTTATCGCGCTGTGACAACGGGTATTTTATATATACTCTAACTGCGTTTGCCATCTATTCCATACTACGTTATGGTGACCATGGTTCGGGTGCAGAGGGGCATGGATGTATCGACAAGGTATACCTACCAAGCAAATTGAAATTGTGGCGTTTGAGTAGATTTCAACAATTTCCAGCGTGCAATTGCCATAAAACTTCCTGTGACTTGCTCATACCTCCTCTTGTGATCCATCCCCGGTAAGGGCCGAAAATTACACCGCTGCCGTTGAAGAAGGGCCACTCCTGCATCTTCTCTGTCCGGACCTTTCGCGTACTCGAGCCGAGCAAGTAGGAGAAGCACGCTCATGCTTCTATGCAGAAGTCAAGTCAGCCATCTTCCCCGTGCGAGTGGCCTGGAACCTCTCTGACTGATCCGAAATTATATTGGTTTGCAACTGTGACATCTCCAGATTATGCAAATGCGAAGACGCTAGGAAAGAAATAGAAGCTTGTATTAAGCGAGGCGAGATACGTCAAATTGGTTACTACCTGCATGCAGATTGTCTCCTTAGCATATATGGGGATCTAGAAAAGAACTGTGCATGTTAGGTTATTTTAGTACTGACCTCAAGCTTGCTTTTCACGTCTAGTCTGTCACTTGTCTGTATGCCAACGGAGCTGAGAAGTAGCAAAAAAAAGAACTACCGGCGCATGCTGGTGGGAATGTAAATGGGAGGACTTAGAGTAGTTGCTGAGGATCACGCAAAGACATGTCGGTAAATCGTAACAATTGAAATATTCACTGACAAAAACGCACGAGCTGTCGTCGACGACGCGAAAAAAAACAATTGGCTAGGGAGTTGTTTTTTTTTTTCCTAGTCTCGATAAAAATGGATCAATATTCCTAACGTTTCAAAACGCAAGATCGAGCGATACCCTTTTAACCGTTTCAAGATTCAACCTATTTAGACAGCAACCTATTAATGCGGTTTCGTCTCACTCCAGCAAGGGGCAGCGGGGTATACGTATGCGTAAGTACATGTATTGCTATTATTTGGGGCTCTTATTATTCATCTATACGCCCATAGGGAACAAAAATACCCGCCCGATATATTACTGCAAGGCAACAGTTTTTGTGCCACGCGTTCACACATCCATCAGCACCCCCCTTCCTGCGGAGTGGACAGCAGAGGTACATGTGCATGTATGCTGCTTCGATTCGGAACATTTCCGGAAATTAAACCCATCGTAACTCAAATTGAACCATCCAATTGAAGTACTGCAAGGCATATTTGCCTTATTCACTTGGCGAAGAGTACTTTCTTTCATCCTCTCCCTCTACTTATCACGATAGGCACGATGGTGAGCGAGGATCTTAGCACACTAAAGAGACGTACTCGCGGGGGGGAAGAGAGGAGGCGGATAATCTTGACTTGAGCCGATGGGGTTTTCGACGCAACAGGTAGTGAGCCTGCACAGCTGTAATATAATACCCGACGTTAACGTTCGGGGCAGCGGAAGAATAATAGCAATTCTACATTATTATACTGGAATATGGATTCGAACTTGCAGATTAGAGCTTTCTCGGGGAAGGTACATGGTTATTTTCACTTGCGAATTGCGCGTAATGCGTGTGTTTTACTGTTTTTGTGTAGTGTATGGCCCCATGGGGTTCTCGAGGGGCTCAAGGAATATCTTAGGGATTTGGCAATTAGGCTAATTGATGGGTTCAAGAATAAGGAAAAGGGTACGAATGCGGAACATCAATGGGTACATGGCTGACAAAAAATTCGAGTGATATTTTGTGACAATAAAGTGATTATTCGAGTGAACCTTCATCTCTTGATAAGTGGACTTTAGCCTAGATCCACTATCACGGTTTACTGTGTTACAGCAATTTCATTTATGCCAAACGCTTTGGGCATATTGCGGCTATCTAGATCCCATGGCCATTTGTCATACGAAGTCCTATATATTCTTTATTCGTATTCTCGCGACGTTTCCGAACTGGCTGGGTCCGCATGGAGATGCAGACCATTGAGAAGTAGCGAGAGGCAGACTGTAACCAACTAAGTAGTGAATCCCAGTCGAGATAAAGTGTATCTGACTTGCATACCCAGTTCCGAGGCTTAGAAGAGGTCCAAGGCTCTCGACCTTGATAATCTCGACCTAGATCTGAGTGACTAAGGTTTTCACTGCTACTTGGTTGGTTAGATTTAGGTACCTGCTCTACACTGCTGGTCTGCACCTCCATGTAGGCCTAGGCTAGTTCGAAAACGCCGCGAGAATACAGTTAGAGAGACCTGTACAGTTCCCGTTTTCGATGGGATTACCGGGTTTGAATTTTAAATACAAAAATAGTAATTTTCGATGAAACACACGAACGATGGTCAAAGCTCGACATATGAGCCATTTTGGATATTTTTTTCTCGAGAGAACTATCTGGCTTGAAAACGGGTCAATGGCATGTTGTTAGTGCACCATGCCGATTGCCTCAGGCTCTGCAGTTGAAATTGGCAGTTCTTAATGACCTAACAATTTCGGTCAGGTATCTCACGCGTTAGGCAGTTCCAGACAGCCCCAGGACCTTGGTGGAGGGTCACCTAGAACAGACCAACCGTCCTTCGAGATCTTTCTTCGATGCTCAGGCATCTGTCAAGCTCTTGAAACTTCTGATGAAACTATCCGGGCTCGGACCATCCAACAACTCGATTTCCTTCAGACAATAAGCATCCTGCATGGCACACCCTCACGACGCACGATGCTTTGCGACTGGTTATCCGTTTTTGCTGTTCAATTCGTCTTGGAGACTCATTACGGCGACCCCGAGGAGTGTCGTTGCATCTCACGGCCAAATGAACGCTCGTGACCCTCATTAAAAACGTAAGACTAACTGGTTTTGTAACCACTAGAAAGATCTGCTCGTGGAAGCGATCTCGATCATAAGCACCAAGGCCCGTGCACATGGGGGTTGTGGTATTCATTGGCTGGGTCGTCTGTCATCCGTGAATGTGGAGAACGTCGTTCCGCTCTCCCTCCACGGAATGCCACGTCCTTCTCTTTGCTCAACCACTCAACACTACCTTAGCAGCCCGTTAGCAGCGTGTATCTGTGCTGTGGAGCTTCAATTCCTCCCAGACATCGGCTGAAACGGCAGTAAGATGATGATGCGCGGTATCTTCGGAGAGAGTCTCCTTTGTAGATGGATTATTCTCGTGGCCGTGGGGCACGTAGCAATGTCGCTACGTCATGTACCGCGATATCATGCAAAATTAACTGATCACAAATCCCCAGCGGATCTCCTATCATGTATCAACGTCACTAATTCGTTATCCAGACCTTCAATCCAATCGATCTTGGTGTTTAGTCGTACTGATCACTCGGTTAGTCGAGTTTCTTCCTTGCTAGGGGCACACCCAGCGCATCAAATCTGACCCTATAACGAGCGATTTATCGAAGAAACGTTCTAGAATGCTTGGCGGGCATTTCCTAGTGTTCTAATTACAAGTGGGCACGGAATATTCCCGGATTTATACAGCACCATAGTGTGCTCCGCGAGCCTATAAGTTCAAACTAAGCTTGATTGGGTTCAAGTTGGATAGGGACGACTCGCGGACTATATTATCAAGACTCTAAAGCCAATACCGACCGTACAAGCGTGTATCAGCACATCCACAATCTTGTTAGCTTGATGGAATCGGGGAATCGGATATAACTCGACAGGTCAATCTATTACATCGGTGAAGTCACCATTCATCACTCGTGTCGCACCAATGTTTCACGCGTTCTAGCAAACCTTATGCACAATCGATAGATCTAGAGCTTCAAGCATATGAAACCGATATCACGGGGCCTAAATCGTCTTATGTTAGGGTGATATCTTGAACGAGATATTTTACAGAGTATATAAAAATCGGAAGGCATGTACACGTGTATGAGTCATGCCGATATCTGGTGATTATCAGGCCATTTACAGACCGAAAGCTAGGTTCTATTCAGAGAACTCTGGGTTTGAGCAAGGGTGTTTTTTTTTGAGGCTCAGTTTCCCCCATGCTCTATGCTAGATTTAACTAAGATCTCGGCTGGTGACAGATTTGCAATCTGCACCAACGATGAGATTGATTAAAAAGCACCCGCAATATAATTTCGTGGGAGAGGAATATGGGAAGAAGACGTCGTCTGAAAATAGTCGAAGTTTTTGCAGCAGAACTTAAGGGCATAATGATCGATATTAGCGCTAGCTTGAAGCCCTATACCGTAGGCTTAATAGACACCCAACCGTAGTACGCATGACTTATACTTTTTTCCTCTTTCTTCCTAGCTATCGTAAAAAAATGTAAGATGCAAATTGCCAAGATGTACAATATAAATTTTGTAGGAACTATCATCATAATGGTCATTGGTTGGCTTCATCTCAGGATTTTTTTTAGATACTCGAGAAAACTCGATTTGAGGGTTTCTTCAGTTTTCAGCCATCCACGAACCAGCCCGAACGAGAGCTCTCATCTTCAGCCATCGTCAACTATCACCAACTGGCTTAAACCAACTAGATTTGATTGCCGCCAATACGCTTGGTATCTAACGTTAACGGCCTTCGTGGGGTGTTGTTGCAACATTGATTTTTAATTAGACTTCGGACGATTCGAATGCCATCACCCTTCAAAATGATGTCTTTAGGTGTATAAAGTAGAGACTACGTGTACTTAGCAGGATATCCTCTGTTGAAATGTTGAAATTTCTTATCCATACTTGAAGAACGGTAGTTTATAGTTTTAGCACTATACTGAAAGCGAAAAACAGCTCCCAGCCACCTCTCTTCTCTTGCCTTAGAGCCTGAATCTACACATCCCTCAACCTTCAGCTAAGTATCAACTTCTCGTCAACCCCCTACATCCACAACTGAAACCCTATGTGTCCTAAACCCCTCTTTTCCCGAAGGGGTTCTAATACCCATAAGTAATCATCGTCAAAAGGGAACAAAAGACTGACGCCCAATTAGCTGACTCGAATCCCAAGGAAGCTTAATCCACGTGATTTTCAGCATTCCAATATCTGGAAAACTTCCCGAAGATTAACGAGGTATCCTCATGGCTCGCCGAGAACCGGCTTCATCAACTTCAACTCCGCAGGAAGCTTGCCCTAAACTGTTTTGTTGGGATGAAAAGGCCTATTGGTTGCACATCGAACGATCATTTCCCACCTGCGCGCGTCATTAACCCATGCAATGCACGGTTTATATTGGTGGAGGGATGGTCCCTGCGACATCTACTTTCTCTCACTCTTTACTTGCTTCCCTTAAACCATATCATATTTCCCGGAATTTCGAAATAATTCCTAATACCTAATTTACAATTTACTCCCATCTCTCGCTACTCTATCTTCCGGAAAATATTGCTACCCTAGCCGAGCCGATCAAGTGTGCAGCTGCCAAAAAGGCCCGACTCCGTGAACAGGGTCCATGAAATGAGGTTGCATCCCCGAGTGCTGGAGGAGATGTATTGAAACAAGGTACCAAAAAGGCATAAACACAAGTATGCCATCTAGACTATTTTATGGTCGGAAACAAACGCCACCATTGGTCTCCTTTTGAAGCCCAAGTTCAGGCTTCCCCGCCTTTACAGAACGGCTGCCGTAGGTTGGCGGCATCGGTCAGACTCAAGGAGGGAAGGCGCTCCAATAGCAACATCAGCAGCAGGGAATAGGTTTCCAGTAGAACCAGGAGCATCCCTGCTTTGTCCAACCGGCAATCCAGGCTGTTCTCGCTGACTGACGACACACCATGGGGAGGTAGGACATCGCTCCCTTCACACCAGCCATCGCCGACAAGAGAAGACGTGGGCAGTGCAGCCCGCCTAGACACTACTTGCAACCACACAAAACACTATTGACCTCCGCTAGCCAATTATTGGCGGTAATCGCCCCTTGGATTTCGCCCGTCTTCGCAGTCCCGGAGACTTAGTTGGATTACTCGCTCGCTCTCCCCACACTCGACTGGTTCCCCAGGTTGCCAGGTATCATCCTCGTTCCTTCTCCGCATTCCCAGGCTTTTACACTACACGTCTTTGATGCACCACCTTCGTCTAAACTCAGATTCGCCGCCATCTGCGACAACGGGAGGACAGGAACAGGAACAGGATCAACCACGAGTCTAGAGAGCTACAGCACCGAAGGAAAACGTGGAAACAAAAAATAAAGTCATACGCACACTAATATACGACTCAGGGAAAGTAGAAAAAACGACATATCACCCGAAGGAAACACCAAGATTACCCAACAACCGCCAACATGCCTGGAATACTACCTATGAAACTCATCAAATGTGGCAGCAGCCAAACCCGCATCGCACAAGCCTGTGATCGCTGCCGCTCCAAAAAGATACGTTGCGACGGTATTCGACCTTGCTGTTCGCAATGTGCCAACGTCGGATTCGAATGTAAAACTTCCGACAAGCTATCCCGACGCGCGTTCCCGAGAGGATATACCGAGTCTCTGGAAGAGCGGGTACGGAGTTTGGAACAGGAGACAAGGGAACTGAAAGAGCTGCTGGACGCGAAGGATGAGCAGTTGGATATGCTTTCTCGGATACACTCATTCTCGCCTTATTCGCCCCCCGCGAGCGCGGTTTCAGGGGCCTCGCACAGAAGGTCACCTGGGAGTGCGAGAAGTGAGTCGGCCGAGATTGTGGAGGACACTTTTATGGTTCATGAGATACCATCTTTGGTAGTGGGTGATGACGATCCAGCGGGTGGATTCTATGTGGGCTCATCGAGCGGGAGGTCTTTCGTTGGTATGTTGCCATCTCCTTTTTGGGGATTTTTATATGAGCCATTTCTACATCTTCATATTCTACGAGGTGTTTTTTTTTTTTTCACGGAGAATAGTTGGAATACTAACTTCTTTTCTCTTCCCCTCGAAGACCTCTTCCAGAAAAAAGTGAAAGATATGGGGACAAATTTCGGAAGCGATACGTTCTTCTCGGGCCAAACTCTCGTGAAACCATCGACACCCGATACACCACTCAGCAAACAACCGAATAGCATCAAAGCGCCCCCACGACTTTTATCAGACCATCTTCTCGTCTCGTATTTCCAAGAATATCACCCTCTTTTCCCCGTGTTACACAGACCGACGTTCTTGGCCTCGTACGAGATACTGGTATCTGGAGACGGATCTGCGGGGAACTCGTTACCAAACCACGCTATCGCACAATTATTTCTGGTTTTTGCCATTGCTCTGCAGCAGAGTGAGGTATGCAAGATTATTTTTTTGCCGAGATAGCTTTCCTTTTCCGGACCCCTTCTTTTTTCTTTTCTTTTTCCATATTTCTTTTCCTAGTTTGCCTTTTGTCCGTCATTGGACAGGGACGTGCAAGGGTAAGGGTTGTAGACTAACATCTATTTTCAGCCCCGTAACGGTGTCGAAGAGCAAGTAAACAACCAATGGCAAACCGCCCTTTCTTCCATTCTCCTCGACAGCACTACAGAAACACTCCAGTGCCTCGTCCTCGCCCAGCTCTACTGTTTCTCCAAGGGCGACTATGTCCGACTCGTACAGTACAAATCCCTTGCTGTCGGCATAGTCCTCCGATTAGGACTTAACCAGAGCCAGAAGAAATTCTCACTCGGCGCCCTTGGCGGCGAGATGCGAAAGAGGATGTTTTGGTGTGTGTATTGTCTTGACAGGTACGGTGCCCCACTTTATCCGAGTTCTTCCGGTGCCATTTTCCTGTGACTCCAATCATTGACTCTTTGCAGCTTCTCAGCCGCCATGCTTGGCCTTCCTAAACTCCTATCCGAACACGATATTGACGCCGAGTATCCGTCCGATATCGATGATGAATATGTTAGCGAGAAAGGCTTCCTACCGACATTACCGGGCGATTCAACAAAGATTTCGAGTGCTCTTGCGTTGTTTAGGAGTAGTAGGGTATTAGCGCGGGTGCTTGATGCCGTGTATCCGCACAGTGGCGCTAAGGAAGGAGGGACAAGAGAATTGACGTATGGAAAGTTGAGAGAATTGGAGGAAGAGCTAGAGGCGTGGAAGAAGGGACTTGCGCCGCACTTGAGGCTAGAGTTTGTGAATGGGATGCCAGGGACGAATGTTGTGCATAGTCGGAGCCCATTATTGGTACGTTGTTGGTTCCAAATGATATTCTATGATTATGTCGATCTTCATCGAATTGGGCATCTGCGTTTTTGATGCGCTCATGGGACGAAACCATTGGTTGGCATTGGATGCCCAATTGGACGACGGCCATTAACGGATTTCTGGGATATGGTTTACTAATTAGTTATTTTAGGTTTTGTCGTATCACTATATCCGCATGTTGATTCACAGGCCGGTTGTAGGTTCTACACTACAGCAAAAATCATCAGCATCTCTACATGCAATCCGCGAATCCAGCAAGTGTATAGTTCAGATTGTCCAGCTTCTCACTGAACGTAAACTCGGCTTTTCATTCTGCCTCAACAAAGCTCAGCTGCTCCTCTTATCTGGCTTCACACTCCTCTACAGCAGCATCGAATGTCCGCAAGATGGTAACCTAGCAAAGGAGAACCGGAAACTCATTGTAGGCATGCTAAAAGAGCTTGAATCATGCTCTCCAACACTATATAAAGAACTCCGTCCCATCGCTTCGTCGATTGTAAAACTCGATTCCTCGCGGAAACCATCCGTTTCACCGCTTCAAACATTCCGCCAAGAAAAGTCAAAAGGGGTTCCAATCTCTCCCCAGTCATCCCCGATAGAGTCATCGTCCGTACGTAGACGGTTCTCGTCCATCATTCCAGGGATGGATGCTCGTAAATATAAAAGTTCCTCTATAATCCGCCGCGCAAGTACTAGCGCACAAGACCACATTCCCAGTAATATGCCGTACGGAACCCATCCTGGGGCACGGCTAACCTCGACATCACTTACCGACCTCGCGCCGAGCCGGAGCCGATATGCGCCGGCATCGTCAAACCTTGATATGCAATATCTTGACAATATCTGGAGTCTTGAAACTGCAAATAA
This sequence comes from Gyromitra esculenta, assembly GCA_038503075.1. NCBI lineage: Eukaryota > Fungi > Ascomycota > Pezizomycetes > Pezizales > Discinaceae > Gyromitra > Gyromitra esculenta. The sequence continues at coordinate 726,833 of JBCAML010000008.1, read as the reverse complement.
CAGTAGTGCGAGTCTTCCAGAAACGGGAAGGGTGAGCATGTCAACGGGTGACTGGGAGAGGCTCTTGGCAACTATGGATGCTACACATGCGGCGCACATTTACGGCGATGGTGGGCACGGCGATAGTATGCTCCCATCTGGCCCGAACGGAGTTTCCACTGGCGGCTCAGGGACAATGATCGGCAACCATACAGCTGCTCGGCCGGTAGATCAGCACTGGAGTCTGAATGATCCAAGGGAGTACTCACACAATAATGGTAATGGAGCTCCGCCGAGCACATCGAGTTTCTCAACGCTGTCAGAAGAGGGCTTTGAGGATGAGAGTGCATGTAGATACCCAGAGAGCGAGGACCTCGGCGACTTTCTGGCGCCATTGATGGGTGCGGGGAGCGGCGGGCAGGGTACCTTGTTAGAAACTGAGTGGACCATGTGATGTCATTTTTTTGTTGTCTCGAGTACTTGCTTTTGCGTATTGTTTTTCTTTTGAAAAGCCGGTAGCTATAGTTGAAGGGGTATTGCGGTTCGTGAATCTTGGTATGTCACGGCCCCTTTTCTCTTTCTTGGTGATGTCTATTGTTGTATTCGGTAGTTCACTCTCCGCCCTGTCGTCTACTTTTAGGGCACCTATTTTCTGATGTGATATAATTTACTTTTTCCCGCTTTCTGTTTTCGAACGCATGTGGCCTGTTCTTTTATTTGCTTATGTTCAATATTGCTTTTATTTTATACCATAGGATCGATTTCTGGCTTGGCTTGGCTTGCAATTAGCACCCCTACATTTATTGTTGCTCCCTATTTATCGTGTTATCCCTTTTTATAGCTACGTACCGTTTTTTTTCTTGCTTTTTTTTCTTGCCTGCTACCTTGTCACAAAAAGAAATGTCACCTCGTTTACTTTGGTTATTGTTTACTCGCTATGTAAGGCTGGAATCCTGATTTCTGTGTTTTATGTATCAACGTTTTTTCTTGTTTTTTTCCTCGGTATTATTTTTTCCTTTATTGTATCGTTTGCTGTCAAGGGAGGATTTTTATGCAATGGGGAATCGGGAGTAGGGATGGATGGGATGGGGTTTAGGGGTCTTTTCTTTTCTTTTTTCTTTTCCTTCTTTCTCTCGTCAGGTGCTGTATTGGGAAAGGACAAGCAAAAAAGAAATATCATATTCTTCTCGAAAAGGAACAGGACAATGCGAGAGAGTGTTGGAAAGGGAGGACGCATAGAGTCGCTTACTGTACCTACATGTATGTGTGAGATTTGTTGAACGAAGTGGGCCAAGTGAGTCAGTAATTCGACTGCGGTATGTATGTATGCCTTGCTGTCATTAGCCACGAGGTTGAGAATAGTGATTGGCGATATGCCGAATATACCTTTTTCCTCATGCTTCAGCACTCATCACGATCGATTGAATTATTCTTTCTTGGATTTTTGGGATAGACGCTGAATGAGAGGGAAGACGCATGTAATAATGGAATGTTCACCGCCGACTGATTTTATGAGAGCCCACTTACTGTTAACACATTTGTCACTTTTATCGAGCGCCTTCTTCTACTAACCTTGTTTGTGCCAATTACCGGAATTTGCCTATGATTTCCTCACGATTCACTACCTCAATCATAGCACAAGACTCGGAATTTATTGGACTGTAGAATTGCTTCTTTTTTTCCTCTCTAATGTCCACCTTCCTAGTGTTCTTCGGCTTCCACCGCTCCCGGAATCCGCGTTTCTTAATTCCTCCGGGTTTTCCATCCTCTCCAATAGTATACAGGGACAAAAGGTTGGGGGGGAGAGACTTTACAACATGCACACCAGGTGCCCAGTGGCTTATTCTGGAGCACACGTTCCACACATACACACGCAACTTTGACATTGACGTTGACGTGGACGGTACGTGCGTTGCAGCAAACGATCACAAAAAACTGATGGTAGCTGCCCAAGCTTCGTCTCGATCTCGCCGCCGGTTCTTGTTGGTTTGGAGGGTGGCCTTAGGAGATGATAGATGGAAGTCTCAAGTGACGAGACAAGCGGACCCACTGGAAACACCCAGAAGCCAATTTTGGCGAAAAAAATAAATATGCAACCCGCCTGTTATACCACTGGCCGCACGAGGCGAAGACGATCCGGCACTTGATTCTACAATTTTATATATTAGTTTCAAGGCCCTCCCGATACCTATCACCTCACTCCCGCTGTACATATTGGGCACAGCATTGCCCCACGTTTTAGGAAACCGGGCAAGGCTTACCTGCGGAACAGAGGATGAGTGACTGATCCTTTACCGATTTCCTTACTCCCATTCGCTATAAACTGTCCCGAAGATTTGCTATCGGGGGGAATCTCGCTCCCAATCTTGGCATGCAATAGTCAGGTAGGTACGCATGGCAAATGGAAATGTATGTTTTATGCGGGAGCCGCCTTTGGTGTGTTCATACCGCATATCGCGGACGTCTGTGATCGTGATCAAGCGAGCAAAATTCAGGCTGGTACGTATATATATATGTTTCTATTAACTCAGAAAACATCGTAAACAAAGCGGCCCGTAAGCAGCTGGAAGTAAAACGAGGCGAGTGAAAAGAAACATAGACAATGATTCCAAAGCAGAGAAACAAGAAATTAATCACCCTACTACATCCTCTCCATGTCATGAAGAGGGGAGAAGAAGAAAGAAAAAAAACTCGTATGCAAGATGCTAGAGCTTCGCAAGTTGCCGGTTGCCATTGAAGCCTTACGGACGTGTCCGTCCAAGCAGCTTACCGCATAGTTTCTCATTCCCCAGCGCTTCCCCATTACCCAATTTCTCAACCGTCTTGATCAAATCATAGTTGATGCTCTGGTTCACGACGCTATCTTTTTTGTAGTCTGGATGACTACGCACAAAGCCCCTGATCCAGCTTGCACCCGTCTGCAGCTCCCCACTCGCCCGCTTTGATACCAAGCTCAAATAACCGGCAAGCTCACATCGAGTTACGACGTCGACATTGACTGTGTTCAGGTAGCTCTCGATCAGGGGTATCAAACCGACGAACTCGTTCGCTTTTCCATTCATGATCTCATCAATAGTCATAAGGCAATACTCCTTGTCAACAGGGTCTGGTGATGTAGGTCGAGACGAGGATGGCGTGCCAGTTCCATTTTTTGGCCTCCTCGGCGGGAAGAGGTTTCTGCGGAACCAAAATTTCTCCGTCAAGACCGCGTCCCGATTGTGTGCCGTCGCCATGTTTTCATCGACCTACCTCAATGGAAAAGAAAAAAAAAGGGTTAGGAATAGGCAGGTACGGGATAGTTGTTTTATGTGTTGGCTTAAGGGATAACCAACCTTAGATATCGGAATATACAAGTTCAAACCGTAAGACAGAATCGCCCGAGTCAGGAGAACGATGAAAATAGCAAAGGCGGCATTCTCGTGATCAGTTAATTGAATTTCCATGCTACGAAATTCTACTCGCCAGCCAATATTGCCGCCAGGCGGCGGCGGCTTGAACCTCATGTGCTGCCAATTCGTTGATTGAAGGTTCTAATATTATAGACAAGGGATGGGTATATCAGCTACCGCTTACGCGTTTCATCATGACACTTTCCGGCCTCACCTCGAAATGGTCCGATTTATCTTCCGGAGACTCATCTAGAGTCTCTTGGAAAATAACCAGTGGGTCCCGGATGAACAAGTGTGCAAAATGAGTTGCCAGGTGCTCATCCATACCTGGAATAAATTCATTTACGTGTCAGCCAATATATTATTGTAAGGCTGCTTCGAGACCCAAACCATTATTCATAAGCCGCTCCTTGATATCTTTGTCGATTACCAGATCCAGATCATTGTACTCTGGCCGGAGGCGAGGGTCCTGCGAGATGTAAGTCGATACCGAATCGTACCGTGACTTTGGTATCACAAAACGGCTGTTCTTGAGCGGCTGTTCTTTCCAGATTAGCCCCCACCGCGAGATCTTGCCACACTTGAATCAAGGGGTTAACCTTTAGTCCTCTTTCTTCATCGGTGCGATCGTCGACAGCTCCGGAGATGACATTCCACCGCACGTCAACGTCCGCCAAAAATCCCTTGAATATCGGAGACGCTGCTGTCAAAGCCAACATTATGGGGCCCAATGGACATAACTGATCGTATAGTGTTCGCGCCTCAACAATATTCTTAGCTTGGAATGTGATCTGCAAGCAGCAGCAGCCCATTCCGAAACCCATAGCGTCCATGTATATGTGACCTTCTTTTGCCGCGCCATTTCTCACATCGTCATCCTCTGGGTAAAGATGTCTATCATAATCTATAGTAGGATCGTTGAAGGGACGGGGAGTATGCTCATCGTAGAACACGGGCATATTGATAGCCACCTTCTTTCCTCGGCGAGCACGAATATTCGCGGCAAGGGTTGGGAAACGAATATGAGGATTTATCACTTCATCAGGGAGGAATTGGCTCCGTGACTTGGGCCCATCTGCAGTACATGGGGGATGTGTGAACACCCCTTTCGTCCCCAACATTGGGAACGAAGGCATGGTGATAGGAGCTTCGGTAGCCGCCATATGCTGTTTTGCAATGACCCTCCTGGAGACCGATGATGAGTAAATCACCGATTCTCACCAGACCCCCAATCATTGGATGGGTAAGCATGTGACGCACCTCAACTTCATGTTGTTCTCAACGGATAGCAAATCCTTCCAGGTTAGATTGAAAGGAGCACCTGGAGTAGCCTCAAGCATGAAGCGGCCAAACTCGGGGTGGAAAGTAGGCATGGGCTCAGGTATCCTGTCAATTAGAAGTTTAGCCTTTGATAGCCAACAACCACATTCCTCGGAATGGCGACAAACTCTTCCGTTCCCGTCACTTCTGGAACACCGCCCCCAGCTTTTCGCAATTTTTCATCACTCGCAAGTTCTTCCAGGATTTCGGCTTGCCGGAGCGAGAGACAAGCATGTTTCTTCTCTTCGTCATACGAGACAACGAGATACTCAATCTAGATATTATTATTGTTTTTTTGTTAGGCCAATCAGGTTTCATCCAAGGTATCGGTATGAAACCTTGATATTAGGTGTCTGGAAATCCAAACCTCATCTCCCCACAGCAGAACGTCTCGTTCGTTTCCTCTGTACTTGTTCCATATTTCAAGAAGTTGCTACAACGCCAGCACGCCATTCAGCACGTTGATCACGACAGTAGGTTCGCTGCATATTCCAGCCTCCTTTGCTCGCGTACCTGAATTCCGAGATCTCGGACCTCATCGGCGTGGTGCCTTGCCTGTTCCCACTCCAGCGGGGTTCCGAGGGCTCTAATTGCGGGGCTTAATCAGCAGAGCTTCCCCACCAACGACAGCCCGATAGATTGAAACACATGGAAAGTGCAAAACAGTGACAGCAAATCAGCGATCGAGATGAGCAGGAACTTACAGTAGACCCATAACTGCAAGCTTCTTTCCAATATCGATGGCCCGAAGGATTGGCGTATTGATTCAGGCTGGAAGTGATAACGAGCCGTGTCACGCAGAACGTTGCGGGGAAGACAGACAGACCCAAGACGGTGACGACAGAAATTTTCTGCTTATCGTTCCTGTCCGGCGATAAGCTCGCGGCTGCACTGACAACCTCAACGCCGTGCTCAATAAGACAAGCTCCCGATCCCGCCGTGAATCCCTGAATGCAATCCCGAGAGATTATTAATATGTTGAAATTGCAACTGCGTCCACCCCGAATCCCTATCACAAAATGGATACGGGTTAAAGACAAACAAAAAAAGCGCAGGTCTCGGGGAGAAGGTGCTCTTAGAGGTGAAAGGTGTGGGGAAAAGGTATATGCATGCAGGTAGGGGAGAAAGAGAAAAGAAAAAAGAGTATGTATGTAGTATGTATGTGTGTATGTATGTACAGTACAGTGGGGGGAGGTGGACGATTACCAATTCAATTACTTCGTGAGACTCCTATACGGGAACAAGTGCCTCAGCGAGTACATAAATCCCTACCTACACGTATTGTCCAACCCCAGGGATCTACAGGCTGTGATTTAACGAATACTGTTCATCTCGATATGTCTATCAGACGTACATGTAGACAATCTACTCTATATCTGGGATTGCATATGCTGTGCAGGTACCCGTCTCCCCTGCGGTATCCCACGGCCAGGGAAACTACTGGCGGCAATGCCAAACATCAACCTACCGACAGTCACGAACCTGAACCTTCCCCTCTCCTCTTTCTCCTCTCCATCTCGCCTTGGGCCAAGGATCCCGATGCAGTTTGCTTTTTAAGAAAACTCCACTCACCCAAGAGAACTGCCACGAGGTGTCCAACAGCGTTGCTGATCTTCCACCTTCCACCTGCCACCTGTACAATTCCCCTCCCCCCTTTCCTTGTACACTTACTTAGGCCTCTTTTTCGCTTGTGTGATCATTTCCTCTGCCATCAGGTCATAATTCGGAATCGATACGATGCATGAGAAACCCCGCCCCAAAGTCTTATCGCCGTGTTTATCCAACAATACACCCTGCGTCCGAAATTGCCCGTTTTGTTTCTGCACAAAACCAGGAGTAGTATTAACGGTCCAATACAGAATGGAGCCTCACTAGAGATCCTCTCCAATGCACGATTTGACACGCATAGCTAAATTCCCCTCCCCCCTTGTTGCCGCTTTTCGCTTTCTTTTCTTAGACCCATCGACATGGAAAGTGAAACCATTTTGCTGGGCCCAGAATCGATTTGCTGTACCTACAGCCGGTATTTACCTCAGGTTTTGAGTGAATTCCGCCGCTGGGAAAGTATACTCTAGATATTAACTTTGTCCCCAAAAGGGGGTGGGGGGTGGCTGACGTAGACCCTAAAACCTCGCCCCTCCCAAATCTTGTTTATTTCGGATATATGATCGGGATAGTTGGCGTAATCAATCGTGAGATCTCTCCAACAACCCTTGTGAAACCCCCCTCCCCGCCCCTTCTCTCAAATCCCACATCTGTGAACTCAAAGCAGTGTAAATAATGCCTCCCACGTGGTTTGTCTTCAGAGCGCTGTTGTATCCGCAATTGATCTGGCTCTTGGAAATACGCTGTGAAGTGGCGTAGGCCAGCAAAGGTCCTAATTCACCCTTCCCCCCTCCCTCCCTCGTATCTTTCGTAGCATAAATTTAGGAGATAGAGATGGTGGAATGTTTGCATGTGCGAAAAAAAAAAAACCTGCAAGCCACGGTTGTTTTTGGAACTACCAAAAATCGTTAAGGGTTCCAGAAAAAATAAAAAAATTCTAACAATCGTCAATTTTGTCGGTAATCTGACCGAACCTAGCCCCCTCCAACCTCGTGTATCGTAACAATTTCCCACTAAGGTGTTATGGCAGATCTTCTTCCTATGTAGATGAAACAAGATTTCCCCCGGGTAAAGCCTCTTTTTTAAAAAATACGGAAGATACCGATAATTCTGGCGTGATCTTCTTTTTCTTAACTCCGCGAAGAAGTCCGAATAAAATTGGATCGGGGTTCATCCGGTGAATAGAGGTGCCCGATTTGAGGTGTAATACTCGCACAATGACCCGATCCGAGGAGGAAGAGGCAAAAGGGAAAGTCCTGATGATCCCAATCTTCGATTCCTATGTGTGTGGGGGAGGGGGCTATTCGTAGAGAAACCCTTTTTTGCACGTGTTTGATTGAAGTTAATAAAACAAAAATAATAAGGGCCAAGACGTTCAAATAAAGAGTAGCTATATTGTAACTCATTAATGTTACCGGTGTGGGGGGGGGGTTTCTCCTGCGCTTCGGAGAGAAAATGCAGGATGATAGCTTACCACTATATATGCAAACCGATGCGATTCTTGGCCGCCACACCTTATTTGAACGTCCCTGTGGTGTTGTTCCGATCATTGACAGTAGATGTAGTAGAACACTAGTACTCGGTGTACTAGTCTGCGACGTTGACGCTAACGACCGAACCACGAGGGTATTTGTCCTGCAACAGAAATTCAAGATATCGATGGAATTATTGGTAGGCTATGTGTAGGAAATATATATTTAAAGTTAGTAAAATACGTTTTGTTTGTTTAACGGGATTGATCTCTTGGCTTAGGGGTTGAATTTCCATGTGCTCGCACAAATATCATTGACATGCACTAACTTACTACCATCAACTTTTTTTTACAAGCTGAGCCCTCCTACAGAATAACCAACCATCTCGCTGACGGCATTGCGTCGGAATAGACGGTAATTCCCCGAGGTATATTTTAGGTTCGCTCTCGAGTGGTGGATGGAAAGGCTTGAGATTCTTCCAGTACAGAGCGAGCCTGCCCCTGACGAAAGGGAAGTCTAACCTACGCCTGGATAAGTAGCTTATTAAGCCAAAGGCTTCGTTGTGATTAGCGCTGGCCTCTGAGGAGTGAGCGGCTACGCATTTCTGCCTGGTGGTTGAATCCAATCATTACCCCGGGTTGCGGAACTCGCAAGATATTGGGCAATTCTGCTCGGTAAGTTCGGATCGCACGAGGCATCGCCTCTTGTTTAGAGTAGATAGTATCAGGCTCAGGTGGCCCGCCGCGTGAGGTGAGAGGGGATCCATAGAAACTCTCGGAATCCCTTGGCTCAAGCAAGGATTTTTTCCCTATGCGAGTTAGGCTGAAAGCGCGCACACTCCTCACCTTCCTATTGGCACGATTCACGAAACCATGGCTCACAAGGCTGAGATTCGTTCAGATCGTTCCCGTGATGATATCCGTGCATGGGTGGGAGGGGGAATCCAGGGATTATTCCCAGTTTATGAGCACAGACAAAAAGACAAGTTCTCAGAAAACCACGTAGGTGTTCGTCTAATTCGAAATAGTAAAAGTAAAACCTCTGTTTTTTTTTATCCGTCGAGACCCTCGGCAAGGAAGCTCAACCGACTTCCTGCGGGTTCCTGCCTGTGCGTAGATACCAACACGGTGTTGAGTCATGACCCAGGCTGGTTTCAAAGTGGTGATGTTGATGGTGGTGGGCCCCTCCGGTCTCGGAGAACCCACACTCGGCAATTAATGGTATTGGGATGTTCCAGATCGTCTCTCTCTCTAGCACCTACTGCTCATGGCAGTCGTCATATGGTGAATCATGGCAGCGACAATTAGGCCACGCCCATTGGTGAGACTGTTTTGTCTAGAGGTTCCTGCAGGATGCGTATTTGAGATCTTAGACAAATCGTGGTACCATCTTGCACTCGGATATATAGAATTGGTACTAGTGATGGAAGTTAGCTCAATTGTCCGGTGAGGATGCGTGCATTGTTCTAGAAAACCACGCTCATTCAGGCTTCAAATGGTGTCTCATAACAAAGCGGCATTATTGAGACCGCCGGAGATCCTACCTGGGTGGACCCTGATAACATCAACGGTGAAACTGGGATTCACGCCGCTCATCTTGGAAAATCAAAGCGAGTGATGACGAGCGGGGGACGGGCCAGCTGGAACCAGCCAAAGCAAAACGGCTTTGATTTGGGATTTTTGGCTGGAACATTCCAAAAATGGAAGTGGAAAAAAGGTCTCAGATCGTCAAGTACATATACTTTCATCTCAGATCGAGATATCTAGATCGATGTTTCACACACTTCGGTTCCAGTGTCTAAGATGCTAATGCACCCCACACAGACCGCACGTTATCGAGACCCGAGATTGAATGGCTGCTGGCAACGACGTGACCGTTAGGTGATCCCGGATTATTCTAATTGAAGGTAGAAAATACCGGTTCTTAGGCTGGTGGGAGCTTTTGATGATTGATATCCGGAAAGGGTTAGGGTTTTCGGGGGCTTGGCGAGTCAATGACCTACCCTACCACCCCAAGTGATTAACAATCCAATTGCAAGTAATTTCGTTCAGGTGGATTGGTTACCTTTGAAAGCGCAATATGCCAAACCCCAAACGTCAATCAATCAATTGACGCTTGACCGCACAAGAGTTGGAAATGGCCCCGGATAGAGAACCCTTCAACGAGAAAGAACCCCCCCAGTCCCTCCTCCCATAAGCAGGAACCAACGGTGCCACACTGTGGGAATTCTGAAACGGCGAAAGCCCACGCATCTAATTTCACACCGAACACTATATTCCCCTTCACCGAGGATGATTACGGCATCGATGTAAAGAAACAGCATACATGTATGTATGCGGTCCCAGATTAGCCCGTCTTACTCACCACGATTACTTGATACCGAGTAGATGGGATTCTGATGATTAGTCTCACTATTCAAACTCCAGATTACGAGGACGAATAAGCTTGGGTACCATGCCTTGTGATTAGTTAAGGAATTACTCCGCGATTTTCGCCGATGTAAGATCGAGCCGAACTTGAAAAGAACAGGCTGCGAACGAGGTTTTTCCAGGGGGGGATAAAAATAAAAATAAAAATAATCGTCGCGACAGACAACGTGCTAACCGTAGGTACGTACGCTTTTACCCATAGGTACCCAGTTAGAGACGGTGGCCGCAAGCCACTTCACATGTTCACTTGTCTGTCTGAACAGATGCCCATCTGGTCTCTAAAAACGGTGGTCACGGTTCTTACCCCCCCGGTGTTGAAGCCCACCCGTGTCCATATCCACGCACGCACGCACGCGCGAATATCTGTACCCAGAGTATAGTATCCACAATTAACAACAGCGACACTAATAATAATAAAAGTAATCCCACCATCCAAAACCGTTAAACACATTGACACCTTCCTTGGCTAAAGCAATAGTGGAGCTCTTCCACAGGAGAAGGCGGTGGGGGTTGGGGGTAGGGGCAAGGGGGGTCGAATTCTCTCATTAAAACCAAGAATTAGACTCTCTCACTATTACACCCCCCCTCCCCTGCGATGGTTATGTAGGATTTTTCTAAATTTCCCGATATCGATAAGCCGAGCGAACCGATCGCTGGAAACCTGCATACAATTTTCGCAAGGATCTCGACATATCACTTTTTTCTTTCTTTCTTTCTCTTTTCCTTTCTTGGCTTGCTAACGAATCCATTGCTTGCACCGCCCACCCACCTGTTTTTTTTTTTCTTTCTCTTTTTCCCTTTCCGCCCTTGTCCCACGATCGTGCATGGCGAATCCCGGTTCCCCCCCCCCCTAAAATTTTATGAGAGCAAACAGTACTCCAGAGAGCGCGCGCGGCGTTTTGTGCTACGTGACCTACCTGGTTGGGTTTCGCTCTTTTTTTTTGTGAGTTCTGTTCTGTTCTTCCTCCCCGGCCCCCTGCGAGAATTAAACGCACCAAAGAGACACGACACGACGCTTCTCGCGATTCGCGAGGAAATGCGTATCGTACATATTATTCCGGAAAGGAGATCATCTCCGAAGGAGGGAGGGGGAGGAGGGGGAAGGGTTGGACGGGTGGGCAATAAGCAACGCGTATTAGGGTTATTCAACTAAAACAATAGAAGGAAATGTAAGCTACCTAGCTAGCTATCGCGATCGTGAATGGACCATTAATCACCACCACCCCCCTTCCCTTCCCTTCCCTTCCCTTCCCTGAAACTTAAAGTATCGGTATTGATTTCAGATGGAATTGTCCGATTGATGGTTTGAAAAAAGGAAAGGGAAATAAGAACTAGGGTTGGTATATTAAAAACATAAGAATCACCTCACTTCCTCAAGACTACATGTGGATTATGTGTTGTGTGATTCTGCTGGCGTCCATGGTAAAATGGGATCAGCACGGCAGTGTAGATAAAAACTGAACATGGTAGTTCTTGAGAATAGACTTCTTTGTATATAAAGGCACATGTTATCAAAAAGACACACCACACATCGTCTCCCCCAACTCCCATGTTGGGCGTGCAGGTACAGTTGTCATAATAAACCCTACTATCAACTCCTGAAAAAACCAAACCCAAACCTGGGCCAAAAAGAGTCGAAAATAAAATAAAAACAAATAAAAACAGATCCAAAACGTCTTTGAGGGTGAGAGGATTCGAAATAAAAAAAAACATAAAAAAAAATAGATGCCGAGTTGAAATGGCGCCAGTTCTGCTCAATCCGTTGCAACTTCCGGCAGATCCACATCACTACAATCGAGAAAAGGGGGGAGGGAGGGAGGGAGGGAGGGAGGGAGGATAAAAATAAATAAATAAAAAACATTGGGTAAAGTTATTAAGGTTCGTCAACCATACAAGGTATATACTTCCCCCCCTCTGCAACCCTCCCCTCCCACCTCCCCAGCCCTAACCCTGCGTAACCGCCCCGCGCCGGATCTTCAAACCCTTCCCGCAACCAGCGATGAGCGACAGACAGACAGACAGACAGACAGACAGCAGACGGTCTTAAGCTTCCGATGAAACGAAACAACCACCTGCGCTGCGCTGCGTCGGTTCATCTATCAGTCGTCTATATTACTACTACTACTACTATTGTTATTGTAACTATGTATCCAGTCAATGTAGCTCTCCCTCCCTCTCCCTTGAACTGCCTCATTCTCTCCCTCTCCCTCTTGATATAATAGTAATAGTAATAATAAGAACCAATCTGCCACGAGATCTTGGCAAAAGCTTAGCTGTGAGTGATAATCCAGACTGCTTTCGACACTAGTGCAAGAACCCCGGGGTCTGGAGTCTGGACAACGACGGGATGTTCCATCCCCCCCACTGTCTGTCTGTCTGTCTGTCGGTCTGTTACACTTTCCACTTTCCACTTTCCCCAGGGGCAAAACCTCTCCTGGAGATGACTGTGGTGGACACCGAAGTGGAGGAGGCGGAGGAGGAGGATGTGGAGGAAGGGGAGACTAAATTCGTATACCATCTCCGGGTTTCGATACAGTTTTATTTATATTTGTATTTTTATTTGTATTTATTTATTGTTGCTTTTTTTTAAATTCCGTTGTTTTTAGTAGCGTTAGTAGATCGGCTAGACTACCTATGATAGACGCTGCACTACCTGGTTCTTTCCCCGTTCTGCTCTGTTCTGCTCTGTTCTGTTTTGTTCTGTTCTGGTTGGATGGAAAGACAACGCAGCGTTTAAATACATTCCGCAGTGCTGCTGCTGTCGGAATATTCATAAAAGATACACACACGTAAAAAAAAAAAATTCCATTTTTTTCTTCTTCCAAAAGTGATAAAGAAGGGTTCAGGAGAGAGAGAGAGAAGGGGGGGAGGGCGTGAGAAAGGTGGGTTTTAAAAAAAAAAAATCTGGTAAAATAAGAATTGTCGCCTAAGTAGACAACCTAAAGAAAAGAAGAGGGGAAAAAAAAAAGAAAGAAGATATAGTGAGGAAAATAAAAAAAATGCGATATACATTTGAGATGCCGAAAGTAAGGAAGCTTTACCTGTAGAAAGTAGACAAAATAAAAATAAAAATCAATGAAGCAATTCCGGAGTCTCTCGTTCGCCGACGAGAACCTTGATGTGACAATGAAAACCAAGAAAAAAAACAAAAGAAAGTAAGTCAAGTATGAGACCGTTTAGCTCAATAGAGAATAAGATGGAAATAAAAACAGGCTTAAAAGATAAATAAAAGAACATAACACCGCTGCAAGAAAAATCATGATCATGAAGAACGCCCCAAAGACCCCCCATGAATGAAAACAAAAAACAGCCTGGCCTAGCCAGGGGTTTATTGACAACATGGCACCACACACCGTCATCAATATAAAATAGGAAAAAGATAAACAATCGGCAATAGAAAAAGAAAATATAGAGGAAATGTGGCTGGATTTTTCGCTATGGCATGGGTGAATTTGGCGCTTTCCTTCCGCTTCCCGCACTCATCGGGCCTTTGTTTAATTTCCTTGTGAGCTTTGCGTAATCTGTTTCATTTTTTTTTCCTCACGAATTAGTACAGTCGCCTTCCATATCTTGTATATTTCGTCCAAGGTGCATGTGACGTACGTAGCCCGCAAGCATTACACAGTGTCCTCGCACCATCAGGTCCTCGCCTCCACTCAGGTGTCTCAGCCCGGTGGCAGCTATGACAACGTCCAGGTGGTGCAGCCCGCTGTTTTAAGTCAGCAAGGTTGAGAAACTACGATAACCGCATCGGGCACACAAGGACACTCACGCCTCTCCGTATTTTCTTGGCATCGGGTTGTTGAGATCCATTCGACCTGGTATCATCCGCATACCCATGATTTTCGTCGCCTCCATATTCCGACGAATGATTGGTGCTCATCTTCTGGGCGTTTTGTTCCGCAAACTCCTTTGCGGACAATTCTTGAAAGACCTGGTGGCAACTTTTCAAGGCTTCCGTACTTCGTACCCAAGATTCCAGCGCATCGCCAAATTCCAGCAAAGAATTTTCCAACACTCCGGGTGATTGCTGGGCTCCTTGTTCTTGCCAAATAACCTGATGCTTGGCCACCAGGTGGTATACTCGCGCCGAAACGTCCTTAACCTGTGAGGGGGCGTTAGATATCGTATAATAAATAGTAGCAATTTTTGCGACTTTCTTCAGTCCTTACCGCTTCGAAATCCCTCCGCAATGTAGACATTGAAAGTGCCTTCTCAATCTTGATTCCATAGCCACTGTTATTTCGCTTGAGACCCCCATTAGAACCAGGTGACATTTGGGGAGCTTCGTGATTCGGATACCCATGATCTCGCGAAGGATATGGATATGAAGATGAGTGTGCTGGCGGTTGTTGGTGTTGATATGAAGATTGTTGGGGAGGTCCACCGTTGGGATGTTGCGGGAATGGATATTGCTGTGTGGGCGTACCGTTACCGTTGTGATATGATGGTGTTGGGGGGTACTGCGGCGGTGTGTTGTGATGCGGCGGAGGAGGGTAGGGGTGTTGCTGCTGGTAGGATGAATTAATATTTGGTGGTGGTGGATATGGCTCCGACGGCCGAATAGCTGGAATTGCGGGTGACGGTTGTGTCTGTGCATAAGGATTAGGTGGTAGGGTTCGGGAATGCTCCTGGCTGTTTCGCCGAGCATATGAACCTTCATGGCTGCTATGTGGTGGAGGGCCTGCCGAGCTTTGCAGCGGCGGTGGGGGTGGCAGCGGCGGCGGTGGATGTGAATACATTTGAGATGATCCTGGCAGAGTTTGTACGCTTGGGAGAGCCTCCGGAGGCTGACTACGAGGCATAGCTGTGTGACAGTTGGCGGTCGATGAAAACGAGCCTGACCCTAGGGGCGGAGTTTGCATTGGCGAAGGTGCTGGAAACGACGATTTCTCCAACTTGTCATACAGGGCCTCCTGTAGCGACGGTAGGGATTGTCGCCCTTCCAACGACGGCAAAGTCTGCCTGCCCTCCTCATTTCCTGACGTCCTTCTCGACTCGGGCGGTGAGATGTAGCCGCTGGACGCATTCGTCGAGCTTTGGGAGAACGAGAGTGGTGGTGGTGGTCCGAACGTTGTCGGACTTATGGGCGAAGCTGTCGAGATGCTTGCGCGATTGATGGATTGATGGCGCTGATGGAATTGAGCCCCTTCCCTCGACACCCTTTCGTATTCCATGTAGGAGGCGGTCATCGATGGTAGAGTATCACTAAGAAAAATAATAAAATTTAAGATTAGACCCAGATCTTATCGAGATCAAAAAACAAGTTCCTGAATAGCCGAGAACATCGATCTGCGTAGTTTATTTTCGGGTTTTGGCCTCGTTTGAAAGGGAGCAAAAAAGAAAAAAAAAGAAAAAAGAAGTCAACACACACCTCTGCCTTCTATTTTCCGATGGCTCCATGCCTGTGGCGGGAGACAAAGGAGGTGACAACAGGATCGTGGAGGGAGATATGTTGAAGGTTTATCGAGAGATTCGAGAGAGGTATGGCTTTCCTAGAGGCGAGGCGCCGTGGATTAAACGTCTGGCCCGTGCTAAAGAAGGTTTCCGATGAGCAGCTCAGCCTCAAATTGCAACGGACTGGCTGTCTGCAGGTGAATTGATGCAATCTGCGAGTTTTAGCTCTAATGTTCCTGAGGATGAAACTTCATCCGTCGCAAAGCAGGCCAGGACTAGTTACCAACGCAACAAGCAGCAACGACCACGAGGCGACGACGGCGACAACAAACTAGTTCCTGATTTCGAAAGTGTCTGCCGGGACGTTGAAGACGAATAATAAGGTACAAGGTTTGGGGGGGAGGGGTTGGGGGGGGGGATGGGGTGTATATAAGTATTTGTGTGGGAGCGTAGAGAGTGTATAGGTGGGAGAGTGTGTGGTGGGAGTGAGAGATTTGTTAGGCAACAAACGAATGTTCACGGCGACAGATGGCGAACCTTTTTTTGGGGGGGTGGGTGGGGATGTTATGCGAACAGGTGGCGGAAGCAGTGAGCTCTTCTGTTGCTTCTAAGTATGCCTGCTCCTGGTAAGGGGATTGCTGAGCATATGAAGCTTTTTTTTTTTGCGGGGGGCAGCCTAGCGAGAACAGAGATCGATCCAACGATCTAACAGCGGCACCGGGGAGACTTCTGGATGTGATATAATAGATGGGGTGTAGGCTCGCTCGGTCACTCACGCACTCACGCACTTTTTTTATTCCCTTCCACTCAGCAGAAGGAGGAGCAGGAGCGGCAGTATGTAGGAGAGAAGCGAGGAGGGGGAGGGGACGGTCGGACCAACAGGCGAGGGGCCACCGGGACGGCAAGCGGATGGGGGGGAGTGGAGGTGGATATGGAGAGAGAGTGGGAGGGGGAGGGTTGAGTGTATGGGGAGCAGCAGCAGCAGCAACAGAGCAGCAGTGGGAATGGGCTGGGTTAGGTAGGAAGGGAGCGAGATGTGATGGCTGACAGCGAACAATGGGAAGACGCGGACGGGCGGGCTGGGATTATTAGATCGAGATGATGATGACGGCGGCGACTTTCTTTTCTGTGGGGGGTGCCAGTTCTGCTTTGGTATGGCTGGTGGATGGTGGACGGTGGATGGACGGTGGACGGCGGATGGACGGTCACTGGCGTGCACAGGTTCCCATCAGATGAGGCGCCGAGGTTCCCAGATCTATTACGACTTGAGCCTGGCTTGTCCTGGTTCTGCTGTTCTTCTGTTCTTCTGTTCTGGTTCTTCTACTTCTACTCCCAGCAGGCAGCCCAGCACCAGCGCCAGCAACGCAGATCTGCAGAGAGTGGTGCGAGACCAAATGGACACCCAGCTAGCTATGTAATGTAGCTCTGCCCAGTTGATGCAGGGCGTGCAAGGGGAAAGCGACGAGAAAAGAAAAGAAAAGAACGAAAAGCAGCGGTGTGGGTGCGCAAGAGGCAGAGAGACAGATAGAGGGATATAGTGAAGGGAACTCGAAGGTGTCGAGGGACGGGAGAGAGCGAGCAGCTCCAGCTCCAGCTCCAGCTCCAGCTCCTCTCCAATTGCTTCCCCCCCACAAAACACTCAGTAGACAGACCCACGGGACATGGACAGTAGCCACAGAAACAGCCACAGGGCCCAGGACACAGGACACAGTGCCGAGAACCAGTGCCCAGGCAGGCCCGCAAAAGCAGATTGGCAGGGCCCTGGGAAGGACCAGGAGTGTGTGAGCAAGCGCAGAAAAAGGAACAGTCAGCTCGAGAGATAGGTGGGTATGTGCTGTTGACAGATACCGGGACCGCAGGAGAAGAAACGGGAGCAGGAGAGATGGCGGTGGAGATAGAGAGATCCGCTTAACGGACCTGACTAGCTGCCCAACTGCCTGAGCCTGAGCCTGAGCCTGAGCCTGAACTGACAGACACCAGCACCAGCACCAGCTGGCTGGCTACGGACTGAGCCAAACTACATACATGACATGTAAACTAAACGCGCCTGAGAGCTACATGTACCTCTGCTGGTACCTACAAAACAATAAAAATGAAGGCAAAAATAAAAATAAAAATGAGAATGAAATACCAAGTCTTCTATACCTACCGTACTCTATCTAGTCCAGCACAAGCAACAGCGACGGAACCGGCAGGGCAGCGCAAGAGCAGGGGCCGGCGAAGGGAACGGGGATCAAACGGGCTTACATCGACGATTACCTCCAACCCACTACTGACTCTAATCCCCCCCTGCCCCCCCCCCGTGTGCTAGGCCTGGTAACTACTCTAATTCCTCTTGCGCCGATCTCACGCGAATGGACTAAACTTCAACATGGCGGGAGGATTGGCAGTAGGACTGGCTGGGACATGGGTTGCGACGGATCCATATCGACGGATCATGGGGTTATTTCTTACTATCCACTTGGGCCCAATAAAATATACACAAGCAGAAGCGGCTAGGATGGAAATGCCAGTAATAATAATTAACGTCGAAAGGGAAAATGGAAAGAGCGACCGTGTGAAGAACAGAGACGAGAAGAAAAAAAAAAAAGACACAAAAAGAAAAGGAAAAAAGGAAAAGAAAAGAAAGGTATGCAAAGAGCGAAACGTATATGAGGACAATAATTAAAAGAAAATCGAGTTGAATCGGGATTGGCCTGGCCAGGTCCACTCCCGGTCTCAGCGGTCCTCTCGTGTCTATGGGTATCATAAATAGGTAGCAAAGGTAGGGTGTCGGGCATGCATAGAGTGCACCATGACGGCGGCCAGATAAAACGCAGCGCGGATGAGGATGGAGAAGATGGGGTTAGCTGGAGTTCTAACTGGCGTACGAGCATGCAGGATCAAGGGCTGTGATCGAGGGAAATCGACAAGAGAAACAGACGAAAAACGACCCGCCGGGAATGGACCAAAAGTAGATGCGCATATGCAGTTCCTTCCGAGTCCCAACCTCACCCATTCAGCTGGATCCCACAAAGTGTGTGCCAGAATTGGAAAGACAGTACAGAAGGAATGTGTAACGCAGATTGGAGGGGCCACGATGGTGTGGTGTGTGGTCGGCTGCCAAATCTATCTACCCTATGCATGTCAGAGACACCGGACTGAACCGGACTCGTCTTGCTCACTCCCCGGGCTGGGTCTGGTCCTCAATCCTTATTTGGTTTCTTTTTATACATTTGGACCTTTTTACTTATTTCCCAGAGATCTCTCTTTTTCCCACCACTCACTCCAAGGAACCAGATGTATCTCGCAAATCGTCTCGGCTTAGCCCGGCACGAGAGGGCCATTTTGAAACCCTCCCCTCTCCGACTCAGTGGAAGGAAAAGCGAGGCCGTTTAATTGGTCTTTCCTCTCTCCTTTCGGTCTTTTGAGAACGTAAAGGAAAGATAGGTTAGAGAAAAAGGAAAGAAAAAAGAAAAGAGACCGGCAAGCTGCACGAATATCACGCAATGCTAAAGACAGCCGAGCGAGGCGGGAAGTGAGGTAAAAAAAAAAAAAGAGATAGCGACTTGTTAAAATGAAAGGGGTACACTCTGCGTAGCGCGCAGGTAGGTGTTGTAGGGAATTACGGCGAAGAAAAAGATATCAAAGAGGTTTCTCAACACCCGTCTTCAGATCTTGAGGCGGAGGCGGAGGTGGGGGTTTGTTGCTAAAAAAGCGCCAGTGCAGAAACGTTTAAGGGATTGACGGAGAACCGTTTGGGGGGGCGCTGGGCGAAGGTCGATACACTCCAGATCTGGAGTTTCCCTTTCTATCGAAGCTTCTATCACATCTGGCCACGCGAAACCCAGGAAATTGGTGAGCCATTCCATTCTGCTGTTGTCAATGCGGCATAGGCATGGGGATGCCCGTCGGAAAAAGCAAAGAAGGAACAAAAGTGGTCAGAAACAGGAAAAGAACCATGTTGATGGTTGTTGGAAGGGGTGGGCGATTGAGACAGCCTCACTTGAAATTATCATCCGGCACTGGTGTTTTTTCTCGTGCAATTCCCATGCTTTTCATTTCTTTTTTCCTGCTCCTTCTCGTTTGTTAGATAATGAAAGGCTGAGAAAGATCCTCACTCACTCTCTTTGTATTGTATGCGCATCTCCGCGCCGCGACATCTTTCCAACCTCCCTTACATTCGCACATGTAACCTTCGTTTTCAGGCGATACCTGGTAGAGATATTACAGATAACCGCTTCGCAACGCGTTCGTGTTGATTATCTACCACACTATTACTTGAGCTGTCTCACCCACCTCCATGTATATATTTACTTTTCTCCCATCGTAAGGTAGGGAGCGCACGCGCACCACAGGGACGAATGGGGTTCATCTGGAGGCGAAATATCGCTCACTTTAGATCTTTGTGGCTTTCTTACGCAGCATGTCTTGCGCGAGCCAACAAAATGGTTCATCATGACGGATTTCCACCTGTCATGCAGGCTCCCTCTCCCCTTCTGTGTCTGAGAATCTAAAGAAACAGCCGCACGGAACATCCCATCACTCCCCGCCCGGGTCAAGTTTCCTTTGATTGTCTGCCCAGACCGCAAATCAGAGGAGCGTCAAGGTTTCAAAGACACCATCCCGATCCCCTCCAGATCCGAGATTTCAGATAATCAGCAGGTTGACCCTAGCCAGCCAAGGTGGACCCGCTAGATGCTCCCATTCGCTAGGAGATCCATGCGGAAGGTTGCGACCGCTTGCTGGGTGGGTTGTTGCTGGAGAACGCCCCCCCTGACCCTGACGAGTTAATATTTATATATCCATCACCCCCTCCTTGCCCACCGACGTTTTTTTTCTCTCCCCGATGCAGTGCTCAGCCATCCTCCAAATCCTTCCGTTCATAAGAGAAAAGCTTTATGTCGCTCATTCGCCCCGTTGAAGGGTAGCTTAGCTCAAGTCAAGTTAGGTCCTAACTGGTAAATGAGGACGGATGGGATGCCATTGCTAAAAAGTTGACCATACCATACCATCCGTACCCACGTAATTCCCGCCTCTGATTCCCGAGACGTCCATATAAGGTCCTCCGGTCAGAAAATCTCAGTAGTCACATAGAAAAAGAAAAAGCGAAGATTAGATCCCGAATCGACAATCTACCCCGAAGCCGTGTCTCAATCGAAACCCTTCATGTTTGTCATGGATCCATATTCCCCGTCAGCGCTTGGAGCAGGAGGGTGGAGTTGAATAAGATAGGAGGATGGGATGAAGCTCGGAGCCGCAGCACCCAGCACAGCAGCACAACACAGCGCCCCCAGCGAAGCAAAGACACCAGAGCGCACAGAAGATCAGGCCACCTCGACATCTCCAGACACCTGATTTCCTACATGTACCTACCTACCTCGTAACTTGACTCCCTTCCCCTTATCCTTCCCCTTCCCCACCCCCTCCTCATTCCTTTCCTCGGCAAGCAACCGCACCTGTATGCAGGAAAAACGAGGGAAAAACGTACCCCGGCAGATGCATACATGTAAGCAAGGGAGACTGAGGAATGGACAGATGCGTGGACCTAAGCGACACAAGACGGTCGAGAATTCATTGCAAGGGATCTGTGTGTGTGTGTGTGTGCGCGCGCGAGATACGAGACCCACCCGACGCAATGGATACATCGCTACTTATCTCCGCCTGTTGCGTGCGGCTACACAAGCACAAGCTGCTCGCCTTATGTTATCATAGCGCATCTGTCAACAGTAATTAAAATCTGTGCTGCTGCTGCTGCTGTACTATATCGTATCGTGTTTGTGCTCCATGGATAAAATCTCTCTCCTCTCATTCTCGTCTCTCTCCCTCCCTTGGCACGAATATGTTTGAAGAATACACTTTATCTGCAACTTCCCCCCCCTACCTAGCACTTGGCTCTTTCAAGCGCTGCCGCCGCCACCGCCAGCCAGACCCAGCGAATGTAAAGTGGAGAATAAAATACCGTTACAGTGGCTGTTCACGCGAACGAAATGAGTTTACGGATGAACGGACGGTAACGTACACCCGGAATGACGAAAGGGGGGAGGGGCGCCTCAACAACGCCTTTTCTTAAAAAAAAGTGACACAAGGTAATAATAAACGGAGCATCACGTTCCCGGGTTGGGGGGGGTGTGAGGAGAAGGAGAGACAAGAAGGAAACGAGAGAGAGAGATAGAGAAAAGGAAAAAGGAAGCGTGGAAAGCGTGCTCAGAAGCGTGCTCAGAAAAACGTGAGAGATCGCAAATCTCGATCCAACATTTGACCTTGGCAAGCTCGCTACCTTGCTAAGGGCAAGGTTTACCGCGAGTCTCTCGTCTTCTGGAGTACCACACGGACCCTCCCCGCGGATATATCCAATCGTAAGTCCAACGACACACAACCCCCCAACATCTTTGATCAAATCTGAATCTGAATCCACCGATGTCATCATCACTCCTCGCTCCGATTGCATGTTTTGACGAGGCCAACGCCCACAGGGATGCTATATATGTTTTATTTTAGCTGTGTGGGTGGTGGGTGTGTGGGTGGTGTGTGGATGTGGGCGTGAATGCACAAGTGCATGGCAAATGAAAGAGACAGATAGACAGACAGATAGACAAACAGACACAAAGAGAAAGAAAAGAGTGTTCCACCCTGATCTCGGCTCGCGCATGAGGCAGATGTTGGAGACACAGATTTACTGCCTCTCCCTCCCCAAACTGGAAATCGGGTTGGGCTTTTTCGGGCAATCGTGCGCACCCACACCCAACTCATATTCGCAGTTCAAACGTCTTTTTTTTTTTTTTTTCTTTCCCTCTATTGTTTTGCCTTGGCCCGGTTGGAGATTTGCAAAAGACGGCTCAACTCGTAGAGTAACGCTGCTCTACTCCACAAACCCATGCGATGATCTTCCAACGACCAGAGATTGACCAGTCGCCTTTCGAGCTCTCGCAAAAAACCTGGAGAACCCAATCGGGCGATCGATGGAGGATCTATTTATATTGCATGTCATATCTCAGATTTCAGAAAGAAAGAAAAAAGATGTGCAAGAATGTCAATCAGATGAAGGAAAAAACAAGAGTCGTCAACGGAATGTAGCCTAGCCCACATTCTGTTGAGAAAGAAAAAAAAAAACAGGCATGAGAAGGAACAGGAAATCCAAGATGAAGATGAAATCGTTGTAAACTTGCTATGCAAAGAAGATAAAACACGCGACGATACGATACCCAAACGCCATTCTGAGATCCCCTCCTCCGCAGCCAAGAAAAAATAACAAAAAAAGCTTATTCATACTCTGTACAACCCATTTCTGGGTACACTACAACAAAATGAGAAAAAGAAAAGGGCAGAGAAAGAGAGAAAAAACCGCATCGTGACCATGACTGGACTTCCCGTGCTTTAACGCCTCAATTCTAATGTCCTCCAAGGAAGCAAGCATCCCGCGGAACAATCGTGCATATTAAACCTACCGATCCATCCTACTCAAAGATCTTAGGACCTCCTGTAACGGCAATCCCTCCGTCCCTGCCACTTGTCTAACCCTAACCTCCCTTTTTGCGAGCTCCTTTTCTGCATCCTCTAGCACCCTAGCCCCCAATCGGTCCGCCGCTTCACCGTATTGTTGTAGCTTGTGAATCCCATCGATTAGCTGATCGACTTGAAACTCGATCTCGCCAGCGTGCTGCTTGACGAGTCGTTTTGCGGACCCTAGCAGATCTGCCGATTGAGATAGGGTCGATGCAAACGATGACTCCGCGGGGAGGTACAGCGATGTGTCGAAGAGGTTGACGTCGGGATTAAGGGAAAGCGCGCTTGTGGATTTGAGGAGTGAGAGCCAGGTTTCTTTCTCATCTCGCAGCCTGTCACCCAGAAATCTGTCAGTGATCGGGCACCAAGGGCGGGAGAATAGATAAATAAAAGTGTTTTTTTTCTCTCGATAAAATGGAATAAATAAATAAACCGATTGAGATCGGGTGATGAACGTTGAGACAATACTTTTTGAGGTTGGCTTGACACTCTTCGGCTTTGGCAAAATTATCCGCGTTCCTCGGATTAGGTTTCTTTACCACATTTGATGGAAGTGTATCTTCCTGCAGCAGACCGTCAGCTTATTTTGCTTTTCCGGGCAATTGACAAAGTAAATCCGATTCGGGTAGTTACCCTATTAAACCAAGTTGACAACGTCGAGTCTGAGAGTATGTCTGACAGCAATTCCTCTTCAATTATCCGTGCTATAGGAGCCATTGTCAGCATAAGCTGAACCAACTTAATTACTGTGTTGATGGCTGAAAAAGGCCGAATTTTTTTGATAGTCTTTTCGATGGCCTCCGCGGTAGTCACCGAGAAGGACTACTAGAAAAAGGCAAGTCCTCATCCGACTCGGGAAACCTCAAATTGGGGACCTTTTCCGAAACATACCTATAGATCGAGCATTGAATTCTTTGTCTCCCGTAGGCGCAGCAGGAGTCAAGGCTCTCCGTCCGCACCATGATAACAGCTGTTTCATCCGCTGGGGCTCCAATAATTCATCGTGAATGTGCTTGTAGAAGTCTTCGGGGGTGATTTCCGCATGGGGTTCAGCTATAACGCAAAAAACAAAGTTAGTGAATTGTAACACCTAGGCCGTGCCCCGTTCTTCTATCAAGAAGGAGAGTGAATGGGCGATGATTGGTGTAATATATTCCATCGAATTTCGTGATCCTGGATTCTAGTAATGATGTAACCCATCATACTGGGAGCCAGAATCATGAAATATCACGATATATTTTTCGCCAACAACTTGCGTGAACCGAAAATCCAAAAATCCAAAAATCCGCAGGTTCGCATACCGATGATTCCCGTATCCATCAATGAGCTTGCCCTTCTCCCTCTCAGCCCTACGCTGCTCCGTCTATTTCCTCCTTTCCCACCTTTTTGCCTTAATTGCTGATTCTTCCTGATAATCGGCGTATCTGACACATGCAAGACCACTCTCGTCGCATCTCCGCCGCCCCTACTTCTGGGTGTCGCTGTTGGTATCGCTGTTGGTATTCGTGATGGCGGGGGAGGTGGTGGATTTGTCGGCGCTGCGGCAGCAGCAGGAGGAGGAGGAGGAGGGGGGGGGATAGCAGGCGCCTTCTCTTTCTTCTTCTTTCCCTTCTTCTTCTCGACCACCTTCACCTCCTGCACCATCTTGACGTCATCATTGGCCTCCGCTTCCAGTGAAAACGTCTTTTTCTCCTTCTCCGGCTTTGCTTTCTCCGGCTTTGCTTTCTTCGGCTGCTCTTCGTCTGGCGGTAATGGGGGGGTTAGCGTACGTTTCCTAGTCGTCCTTCGTTTTGGAGGATCTGGTACTGGCGGGGGTAGCGATGCCGATGATTTTTGTGTTGATTGAGCTATCTCAGCGGCCTTGCTGGAGCGAGTTGTCGAGCGTGTGCGAAAGAAAAAGCCGTCGTCATTCTGCATTGGTGCAGGTGCCTTCTTCTGTTTCTGTAGTTTACCCGCCACGATATCAGCCTTTCCCCTGTTCCTTATTTATCCTTATCTCCCTGCTGTCGGGAATCCGGATGTGGCCGGGGGAGAGGGGGGAAGGATTCAAGATATCAAAAATACAGAGAAGAAAAGTAGCAGTCACGCAGCGTGACGCTACAAAGGTTCCTACCTTACTAGGAGGCTTCTCAGTACCGTCTTCGCGTCTCTTCTTCCTAGTTTTCGTCGCCGGCGCACTATTTTCCTTTTCCAGAGCCCCCGCTTCCTTTCCTCCTCCTCCTCCTCCTATTCCTGATCCTCCTCCGACTGCTACTGTTGCTGCTGCTGCTCCTCCTCCGCCATTGTCCTCCGGATATGCGTCGCCCCGGCTTTTCCGCTTCGGTCGACTGCTGCTTACGGGCATGATGAGTGTTTGGAGCGGCCGCTGCGCGTATATGGGCATCAAGATCTGAATTGTGGACGTCAGGAGAGCGGTGGGGGCAATTGCTTCACGCCACCGCTGCCGTTATGTATTTTATATTATTATTATTATTATGGGTGGTCTCGTGGGTATGGAGCTGGGCTGGGCTTGCGCGTCCCTTTGTCTTTGTAGGTATATATATACACCGTCGCCGAGACTGCAGGCTGTCTATGGCGATAGGAGACGCAGAGCTCGGGGGTGGTGCTGTGTACTTGCTGGGGGGCGAAGGACGGGCTTGACGGGGGGGGCGGGCGGGGATGGCAGGTGCGGTGGTGGGCGGTGGGCGGTGGGCGATGGACTTGGGGCGATGGGGGGTCGCGTCGTTGCTCCTTGTTGTTTTGATTCACTTTGTTTTGGCGATGCTGGGACACCACGCGGGCTTGGCGCGTCCAGGGCGAGCGACCCGTGCACGAGCTTGTGCCAACATCACTCTACTTTACGCGTGCGGGGGATTCTGCATCACATCACGTCACTGGGAATACTGGCAATACAGCACAGTGCTGACACCGCATCGACAATACGTGTGTGATAGTAACAACACTTGTTCATATACGCATCTCGTTCTTGCTACATAAAAACCCGTCCAAACATTCACACTTGTTGAGATGCCCCCAACCCCCAACCCCAACACGCCCAGCAGTGCTGTAGAACCAGCCCGCCCTAACTAAGCTTCCATGTTGAATAAAAACCCCATCTCCCTCTCGCACAAACACACTGATATATCCACAGGTCTCCAATAAAACCGCGACCCTTTTTAAAAAGACACAAAGAAAACAAAAGGAAATGTTACAGGTGCCGTGGTTCCCCAACGTCAACCCTTTTTTTTGTTCCCCAAAAGTAAAAAACTGCTCGTCTGTGACCAAATACGCCTTCTAAATCACAAGGAAATCCCTCTTTTTGGTTTGGTATCGTGTATACCCACTTTCTGTCTAAAGAAAAATATTAGTGCATGTTCACATGGCATCTTATCCCGTTTGGTTAGATCACTCTTATCAACGAGATCCAGAAGCAGCATGCGAATGATCAGTAATTGATATGATACAAAATGCCGCTTCCAAAACTTCAATGACAAAGAATGCCCCCCACACAAGACAGGAAATAAAAATAAAGATCTATATCTTGGGGTGTTATAATGTACCTATTCAGCCTGTGGTGCCAAGCTTCCCTCAATCCTTCTACGAGCCTCCATCTTCTCTTCTGGGCTCACATTTTCTTTCCTCATACTCACACCAGCAGTCCCTGGGGTATGTCCAATACTCATCCCCACGCGGATCAGTGTTTCGAGTGCGTTCGACGAGTTGTCGACAAGATCCTCGTCGAACACCATTCTTCCAGGCTCAAACAATAGTACAATCGTAGATCCGCCAAATTGGAAGTATCCCAACTCATCGGTGCGCTTGACTTGCTGCTCCGCCTTCGCCGTGATGACGGTGGAGCCCACCATCATTGCACCAACGCAGATAATCATAACACGCCCGTGTTCTACTGAATCAACAGGGACACAGATGCGAACGTTTTCGCCATAAACATCGAGTCTATCCTTTTAGTTAGCTATTGACCTCTCTTACTACACTGGTATGGAACGGAATGGACATACGCTGATCGAATAGCCATCGGATTAACCGTATAATACTCTCCCTTAATCAACTTCGGTTCTCCCATAACCCCATCTACTGGAATATGAAATCTATGATAATCTTGTGGTGCCAATCTAAAAATTCCTAATCCACCCTTTTCGAATCGCTTCGCCTCGTCAGGATAGGCATCGCCAAGCAGTCTCTTGATTGAGAACTCCCGTCCCTTAATCCAAATCCTAGTTGCGTCGTCTGTCTTATTAAATACTACGGAACGGCAATCGGCAGGAGAGACGATAACGCGCGGGTCGTCTTGACCGGCACATGGCCGAGCACCTGGCTTGAGTGCGCGATAGAAAAATTCATTAAATGTTTTGAACTGGTCCAGAGGCAACAAAACTTCAGAGAGGTCAAGCTGGTGGAAGGCAATAAAACCCTTAATATCGCGAGCGGAAGCTGGATTATCAAACTTCTTACCCTGCTTCACGCTGAGCGAGTAAAGTAGTTTTTTAACTATCGAGGTCAAGATTAGCACCCAGTTATATATACAGCTATATATATATATATATATATATATTTGGGGGGGCAGGTAGCCATACTCTTCTTATTCTCCATACTGGTGCTGCTGAGACCCTTATAAAGCAGCCTAATACCCAACCGTACATAAACACTCATCCGTTCTTCTTGGATTTGCCCTGTGATCCTATCCTGCACCAAGATGTTCGCTGAGTTTGCACCCAACTTGTAGCCTCCGTATGAAATCTTCGAGATAACCTTAGAGTACCACTTGCGTTGCGCTTGACTACTCGTCACAAAACCCCCCATGACGAGCTTATCAACCTGCCTCCAGTCCTGGCTCGCACAGGTCGCCAAATGAGTGACAATATCTTGTTCCGAACGTTTATTCAGGCGTGGCTGGTGACATAATGGACACTCTTGAATTTGAATCACGTGTTCCTCAGCCTTGTCATCTGCAAGGTCGTTATCGCCAAGCATCAAACCCTCTTCGCCTGCTGTGCCAAGAACATCAATACTTTGAGTTGCGGTTAGAGACATCACACTCCTACCCTTCGGGTCGAACGTGCTGGTAGGTGTATTCGAGCCTGTGCTATCCTCAGATCTTTGGGATTGATCATCGCGACCTGAATCGTCCTGAGAGCCCTTCCCGGGCATAGAAATGCTTGGAATGTGAGCGCCAACACGTTTTATCAACGGTGTCCGCGGTGTAGTCGAAGAGAGTTGATCCTCTAAGCAGATCACTGCCTGGTCGATTGTCAATTCAACATCCTCCAAGCTGCCCTGTCCATCCATGAACCTTTGAAAGAACCCATCAATCGTCTGGGCAGACAGTGTAGACCCCAGGGTATCAAGCATAGTAGTCAATTCTACACGGCTAATCATACTACTATCATCCGCATCATATTGTCGGAGCATAACCCGCCAGAACTGCTGCCGCAGCGCCGGGTAGGGCACATATTTCGCTTTTATCGTAATCTCTGGATTATGTTTATCCTCCCATCTATCCTTATTCTTAAGCGGGAGTGGCAATACGTATGTCTTCAGGTCATAGTCCATGCTATCAGACACTGGCATCATCTTTCCGGGCCCAGGTGGAGCCAACATATTTTCATCATTGGGTGTCACTGTACCATCCGACAGGAAACCGCCTGCTGTGCTCCGTAGTGAGTTGGTGGATGTCCTCCGTTCCAGTTCCGGGCGACCCTTTTTAGTGGCAGACAGGTTGGTTCCCGAGTTCGTCCGTGAAATCGGTAGGCGAAAACGTGTCTTTCCGGTACTGGAAGGGGTCATGGGGGAAGTTGGGCTCTCATCTCTCAGCGGCTCTCGAAGGTTGTAGAGACCGGTTTGCGGGTCAGCAATGGGCTGGGTGGAAATTATCTCTTGAAGCGCAAAATTCGTCTGTGCTACAAAGTCGTTTGAAGAGAACTTGTCACGATCTACGACAGCTAAGCTTAAAGAGTAATTCTGCTCGTGTCGCAGAACTTGAAAAACCATCTTTTCGTCAAATACCGGGTTTAACGAGTGGCGGATGTGTCGTGTGCGATAGGTTTTCTTCCCAAGCGAGACAACGACGAATGGATCCATATCAAAGCCAGTACGAGTCACTAAATTATCAGTCAGTGGTTATTTCGTAATTTGATATTGTGGTAGGGTCCAAACTCACCGTTCCGCTCAGGGGGCAAATCCGCGATGGAATTGATCTCTAGGAAGATGACACCAACAACATCCGACTCCCTAGAAAGCTCGTAGTGTTTGCCCTTCTTGGTAACAACCAACCTATCCTTCTTCGCCGAAGTAGCTGTAGATCTAGTTGAAGCCATTGTCCCTACTCTCTGAGTTTTCGTTCGATCAAACGATCCATCTGGTCCCAGGTTCTCGTCGCCTTCGTCGCCTGACAATCCCGTCACCCCCAAATCTCGTGAAAGCGGATCATCGTTCTCGTAGATGCTGGGGGACACACTCGGACTTGGTGTTGTTACGAAACCGCTCTGCCAAAACTGCCATTTCTGCATTATTTGCTCTGGTGTAGCAGCATCGTTGGAAGCGTCCAGGAGCGAAAATTGGAGTTGTATCTCCCCGGAAATCGTGGCTTTTTTGCGGCTAGACTTTAACGGGAACCATCGAGGCTGAAATACATAATGAGTTGTTGGAGTTAGCAGGGGGGGTCGGATAGCACTATTAGGATGAATCCTAAGAATAAGGTGCTGACCTCTTGGCTCACTTGTCCATTTGCGAAAATTTGGTCGAGAGGGACAGTGAACTCTCCCATGTAGTCCTATATTGCAGGCCCACATGTCAGAAACTCGGGATTTTTATTGCCTCACTTTTTTTTTTCTTTTCCTTTTCTCCCAACAATCTCGGTACGGTAATTCAAACCTTTCCGAATAGGTCTTTATCCCAACAGACGCAATCCAACAAGCATGAGTTGGCCCCGCTGAGGGGCATGTCGAACGTGTCATTCCATTCGGGATTGAGGGTCTTCGGGATAGCCTCTGTTTGAAACCGATACTCGCTCAGTGATACTATCAAATACTAAGAGGGTCAAAATTCAATCAGTTTCTGAGATACGCGGGGTGTGTGCGGGGTGAACGAGAGAGAATTCACGGACAGGATCACTGAATCCGTTCTTATCTTTCGGAGCCAAATTTTGGCCCTGGACAAAAAGAAATTCGAGGTCAGCATTTGGGCGTCCGTTATTTATTTCTGAGCAAGATATTTAAAATCGCATACCCTGACCACGGTGGTCTTCAGCACGAGGGTGCTTTCGTTCATGAGTTTTGGTGAACCTGATCTGCTTGGTACTGGAGACGTAGGTTTGGAGTTGGGTTTCCGCCCGTGTCGAGATGGGAATGGAAGGTTAAGCAACACCATCTTGTCACAAAACGGTGCCCAGCTTTGTTTGAGGGGAAGCTGTAAGGAAACGAAAAACCTGTTTTTCGTCGTCCGGGGGACAGCTCGAATCTGATTTGCCGATCGTGGGGGATACACAGCAGTAGCAGCAGTAGCAGCAGATAGTGCAACTGAGCTGAGCTGAGCTGAGCTGAGCTGAGTGAGATCGTGACGGAGCGTGCACTAACTCGAATACCGTGTCTTTTTTTTTTTCAATCGTATGTAGGTATCCGGATCTCGACAGGGGAATAAAGAAGATTGAGGACTGAGAGTATGTAGATGGAGGGACTTGGAGTTATTTTTTTCTCCTGGTATTGCTCAATATAGGCTGGCTGGGGAGACAAAAGTAGCGAAATCAAGCGGGCTCAGCAATATGTATACCACGGCCTTTTTTTTTCAACAAACTATGCGGTTTTAACTTCGTCAGACACGCAGGGCAGCAACCAAGCTCAAGCCGCTTCCCCTTTCCCTTAACCTATTGGGTCTCCCTAGGGGGCTTTGGAGGTTTTCTGTGGTAAAATGTCTATGTACAACCAGCTACTCGTTACTTAGACTGGTAGGGTGCGGCCCTGGTGTGGAAGAGTACCAGCGGATCCAAAATTGGCCGCATACCTGCATAAAAGAGTACAGCCCCGTGCTTTTTCCTCCACCAACAACACGAGATGCCATCGCGTGGTGAAGAAATCCCAGGATAGGGACAGGTACGGCACACAGTATTGCAAACGATATAAGTGACCAATTCTACACTTGCGAGGACTTTCCGTCCAGCGATGGCTGGCTGGCTGGCTGGCTAAAGACCGTGTGGAGAGCGATTGCGATCTGTCAGTTTAAACACCGCCCGCTAACCCGTTCCGTGCTCTCCGTCTTCTTTTCAATAACCCCAGCCCTCGGAAAGCCGGGACTCATGTTGACCGAGCCCAAGCCCAAGCCCATTTAAAGGTCTGAGGCTCTCGGGTGCCAAGCCTTCCGGCCAGCTTGGGATTGGAGCGTCATTACCAGGTACACATTCGCGGCTTCATCATGAACTCCGCCTTGTAGCTGGCTACACAAACAGAGATGGATGCCAGATTCGTGGATGGGTTGCCAATAATTAACCCCAGCGTATTGCGACCGACGTCACAGCCTAAAAATCATACCTTACTGCTTAGCGGATTAAAATTTAAACAGCAGGTCTCGTCCAATCTCTGAGCAGCCCTGAGCCCTGTTTTATTTTATTTTATTTTATTTCTTATTTCTTATTTCTTATCGTTTCTCATTTATTTATTTATTTATCTTGTTCGCCTGGGGCTGTCAACCAAAGGACATGAGGGTTGCGGCAGTACCACATGCAGCACTTGCAGCATGATTAGTTGGTCTTTCTAAATAATACAGCGATTAAAGCTTGTAGAGGTTTCGAAGCCACCAACCTCCCTCTCTCTTTCATGTAACATCGCTGCCTACCTGATTTGTGTTCTGGCGCTCTCCGGATTTTCAGGTGCGGCTGATCCCACAGCAGACAGCGGTTATTTCGTGTACTGATCAGACGTGATTTGTTTCTGGAAGTAAAATAGAAACTCCCTGACTCCTCGGTGCGACCTCACGATCACCCCCCCCAACCTCTCACTGGCCGGTAACACAGTTTGAGGCCATGTTTCTAAAATAGCCGCGATAGTAGCGGACAAGAAAGCGAACAAACGACGATATTACATACTGCTGTTCTCCGGGAATCGCCCACCGATCTACCACACAGCACAACTTCCGGACCGCCGGGTAAGCTCTTAATTTAAAGTAAACGTTTCTATGCCTCTACTTCAAATTATACATAAAATTTCCCATCCTGTGTAACGAACTGGTCTCAGCAAAATGTTATATAGCGGGGTAGACATACACCCCTCCCCCCTCCAGCCAGGGGTCTAATGCTGGGAGTGTGCGATCAAGCCTCATCAAGATCCAAATTAGGAAGCAAGGGGGACGTTGCGACGAGTCACTTTTCAACTGAACATGAGCTTAGCCACGCGATGGGTGACTTGAGAAGATCAAGATGCCTAAGGCGCAGAAGATAAATTGCACTTCTGGCTCGGGGCTAATCGGGGTGCAATCTGAGGTGATCCAAGGGAAACAATTGTCATTCAAATCACGGGTTCCTAAATTGGGAAATCGCATCGGTTACCGGGGCATGGCGTACGCGTGTGTCTGAGGCTATATCGATAAAACAGACATATTGATTTGGGCCAGACAGCCTTGCCCTACGGCAGGAGTGTGGAGATTTGATATCTCAAGGAATAATTATCATATTGATATTACCGTGGGGGACTAGATTTCTTGATAGCAGTTATGTAGCTACATGTGCTAGTTGTTGCACACGCTCCCGGGGAAGTTACGTAGTTAAGCCTTACTACTCCTGTGGTGTATTAGTATGACAAGCACGACGTATTGATCAAAGTACTCTGTATTGTGGCTAGGCAGGTATCGATACCCTCGAGCATGACAATCGAAGTGGGATTGGACGAAAGTACATATATTTCTAATTTTGGATGCTCTGCTTTACATGGTTATGGCGCATATACATGTAGCTCTCGAAGGTAAGAGTCGCCTTCCTGTAGCTCAACGATATCACCTGTTTCCTCCCACTGGTTATTGTCTTAGGATGGGCTGAGGAAATAGGGAAACCCTACCATAGTTGACACTGATTGATATGAGCTGGTAATACAACGAGTGACCTTTCATGATCAGCCATAGATAAATCCAGCTCAAGGAACCACAAGGCTCCGAACGTTAGGTATTTTTAGTGTTTGAGGAAAGAAGATCCACATCTGCAATAGCTTAGTCTCATTCCAAGTTTTTACAACAGGAGGGTTGAGGTTTTTTTTTTTACCCGGGTTTACCGGAAATCTCGTGTGAGAGGTTGATCGGGGCTTCGGCGTGCACAGTAGAGAGGACTGATTACGGTGGTGGTGGGTGACACTATAGTGATTGCGCCTTGTATGGGTTGTATCAGCTTGTGCTGACCGGATTTTGCGTCTGCCTTATGGTTGAGCGAGCTCCTCGTAATTTTTTATCTTTAGTTTGATGTCTTAGTAATGCTAAAACGACTCATCGAACTTTGAGATTCTTTCGGCCATTAACGAGAGTATTGCTTGCAAAGGTAACTACTAAGATGCTACCGATCGAAGAAAAATCCCCAGTGCAGAAAACATGGCGGCATCTTAATAGGTTGCCGTAACGCCACGGACTTTGGTGTGATTCTTCATAGATTGGCTTCGGCATTCTTCCTAACATACATGTGGCTGACTTCCAGCCGATCATAGCTTATTTCAGCAGATGTTGTGTTTTCTTGACAGATGAATCAGAATAGTACGATAAGCTTTTCGGTTTTTACTGACTCCGAGACCGAAATTTAAGGTTGTCGCAATCAAATGCCTACACAGAAGTGAGAGGGGAACCGCTACCTTAAGGCAAAGCGAGAAAGAGCTTGTATTCACAAAGAAAGCCTTCGAAACGTTTAGCACAACACGTGGCTTTAATTAGTATCGGTTGTAATTGGTGCTGGCTGTGAAAATAATGTCCGAGGTGCTATACATATCATCGAGTGAGTTTTCGTGATGTACCAGACATATTACCGTTTATTTACCTTGGCGTATATATCATGTCTTGGGGTGGAGCGAGCTAAATTAATAAAGTTGGGCAGTGCTTTTAGCTTTGGGCCATCAATATTGATTTGTTAATTTTAGCTGAAGCTGCCAGTGGTCTAATGCATTAATTAAATCTTTTCGTGAAATTTCGAGCGGTTGTTTCACACAGAAAGTTCACAAGTCATAGTATATCACTCGGCAAACCGTTAGCAGATTTAATTATTTTTCGTTCATTCGCTCATTGCATTGAGACTATAATTCTTGATTCTATACACGATAAACGTTATTTTGAATACTATTTTTATAGAGTTATGTCCAATTGACGTTGCATCCTACCTGAGGGCCTAAATAAGGCACTTTTCCTGGTATCGACTTCACGCTTAGGAAATGCTTCCTCATCCCTAATGTAATTCCTTAGGGATATCGTAACACAGGGTTTATCTTTGGAAAACTCGCCGAGCTATGTGGGTTTGTAGATTTATATTTCTGATTATGGAACCGAGTTGAGCCCCCTCTCTAGTTTTTCAACGATCGTGGCTCAGAACTAAACCCAGTCATAACCAGGTGTACATACGTACTCCGAACATCACCATTGTCTCCGGAGTCTTCAAGAGTGGGTTCAACAGCTTCTGTCATCGGACCTTTCGACGAAATTATCTTTTTGGATGGATGGTTCCAGAGCCAGCAACCAAATGGAATGTGGGTGTATAACTCGCAAAGGCCTGACAAAATCTTCGCCTGCGATGAGCTTTGCGAAAATGGGTGTACCAAATTTGTAGTACACAGTTCGGCTACCCGTTGTCGAGTTAAAGGATTTGGAAAACTCGTCATGCGCTTTACCGAACGCGGGCGAACACTCATGGGTAAGCTTTGCAGTTGCAGTCTGAGGAAGGTACTAGTACCAATACTGAAGTGGATGGATATGTAATATTCACCTTTTTTGCAAACGTATCGGATACGGGGCTGTTTAAAATCCCGTGGAACTGTTTCTAAAGCGCAGGTCAACACCGATGATCAAAACCATAAGGCAGGGTTCCACTCTATTAGGCAGCAGAAATCAGCGTCTGCCAACTGAAATCTCAGCAAGCGGCCGCTCGTGCTTAGGAGAGCTAAGAATACATATCGTTTTTATCCAAACAAGTCACATGTATCTATAGCCCAAACCAACCCCGTAACCATTAGTGATCTTATGCTTTAGAAGTATCAAATGAAGTGTATAGAGTAAACGGATCTAGTAGTCCTTCTTAGGGATGCTTACAGTTTGTGGAACTGAGAAGTAACATCCGTAACTCTAGTTGTCCTTCGCCCCTTATTGTCATATCAGTCATCCTATGGGGTTCTTCCCTGTGGAGCTATGGCTGATACTGACATTGTATCCTTGATGCATGAAGGGGATTATCACTGAAATGGCACCGAGCGTCTAAAGGTACTATTTGGCCACGACAGCAAAGTAGATCTCTCGGTTTGGTTTTGGGTTCGTTCACCAGGTGCCGTGTGGGGGGGGCTATCCCAGATCATCCCACGATGGCCATAGGGTTGTTTCAACACCTACTGGGCTTGAAACCGAGTGATCTGCAGTGATCTCGTGCGTAACATCTTGGGCGATCTGCTATTGGTGTAGACTGGGCGTTGATCAAATGTTGGGCGGGGAGAGTAGTGTGCACGTGTCGTGAGCGACCTAGCTTTGGTGCAACACTGACGAAGTTACGGGATATACTGAATGCATCAGCAACAAGTGGTCGAAGTAGAAATCGTGACATAATGCTGTTGACTGTATCACTACCAGCTTATGCATGCGAGCCGTGTTTATAGCTCCTGTTTTCAGTATTTGGTTAACGCTTACTATACCGTGAAAACTCAGTCATAACGAACTGGTCTGGACTGAGACGGCAGGAAATACCTCCAGCCTTAATGGTTAGAACCTAGGATTTGGGTTGAACATACCTGTTTATTTACTGGCCGCCGCTGAACCTCAAGCAGTCGCACTAATTATGCTACCCGTTCTATCCTGTTGTCTCAGCCCAGGCCAGTTCGTTATGACTGAGTTTTTACGGTACTCTAGTAGACATCACCCTGATTCATTGAACGCCATTTTTCCTCTAAGAATAGGTTGCTATGAACGTGGACGGATCGGAGCCGCAGGATGACATTGTGGCCTGACTGGTTGGATAGATGTCAAGGTTCAACTAATTACAGCCAATAAATCGACATTGGGCTCAGCTCAAATAATGCAGCGTCTGTCGCATCAACCAATAGTACAGTACATTGTAGTATAGCCCTATTCTGCAGGTTTAAGACACGTTCATCTCCCCTTTAGTCTATTGAGAGAGTTAATAAGATTTCTTACCTATAACCAGACAGAGATTTTGGATTGGAGTATCTAGCATTATTAGCCATCCAGGAAATAAAATCAATCACGGGAAATGGGCAATTGAGCCGATCTGCCCGTTTGCCTGACTGCAATTTCTAGCCATCGGAAAGACGTCGGGGACAAACTTGCTCCATCGGTTCTACCCACCAAAGCGGTATCTGTTTTTGCCGATAGGTTTGATAAAAAACGCAGAGCGCCCAGCCACGAGAAAAGTCTTAAAAACTGCATCACAGCCCATCACTAGCCCACCCATGAGAAACTAGACGTGTCAACTGTCCCCCCCGCACCACCCCCACCTTTGAATGCTCTCGATTGAAATACATGTACCTGTTGCACCATCCTAAGATAAGCCTTCACAAGTTTCGGACCATCGCCTCGTTCCCCCTTCAGTTGAGACCCGCTGACGATCGCACCCCGCTCATCCCTCGTGGTTGAGAAGCGGGGTTCAGTTGGATTCAACAAGCCAGGTATCGATAAAGTATATCCGGCCTGTTATCAAAGCCTAGGTTCTAATAGCGAGCTAAAAAAAATAACCTCATAATACTAGACGAGGAAACGAGAATAGCAGCATAGAAAAAAAAGTGAGGAGGCGATAAAACTTACAAAAGCAAGGTTTACTATGCCTATAGCTAGTAACGCCATACCCGCTACTATAATCTCCTATCCGATGAGACGCAGTACAGCACATACGGGAGCCCCGCACCTGATATCATTAAACGCCGAGTGGTTGCAACTGGGTCCGTGGCTAAAAGCAAAAAAATTAATCCGCGACGTTGCAATGTTGGTAGGTGGGTGGATAAGTATGATTTGTAAGAAAAGTCAACCGCGGCTCGTGGCTTTTGCGTTAGGTCAGTAGAGTACATGGTTGGGAGTATGTGGTTAGCCTACGCTGGATGGATACATACATGTTCACATGTATATTATCTCACTTCCTTTCTTAGACGTCACTTATTCCTCGTTTGCTGGCAGCATGTTCGGGGTTGCGATTGTGAGCCTAATTCCCTCGGGGCATGAATAGCCGTTAGGCAATTGGTACACATCACCATTCCATTCTTGCATATGTATGTACCTCGCAAGTATACCCGGTCAGTTAGCTAGCAAGTTAGTCTATGATATCATTCATTCACACCCACATAAGACCCATAAATCTCAAAAGAAATTGATGTGAGATGTAAAAAAAAAAAAAAAGGTTCATTTTTTTCTCGATCCAGTTCCGACATTTTTCTAAGGCAAAAATCCCGTGATGTACTTCTCTATAAGCACACGAAACTCAAACAGTACAGTTGAAAAGGAAACCCAATACGCCAGAATCCCATACCAGGTACCAGGTAACTAAAAGAAATACAAGAAAATCTCCAATGTTGGAGCCATCTTCTAATTACCCCGCATCAAAGTCCTGAAAACTATAATAAAAAACACGAGGATATATCGCTAAGCCTCTCAAAAGTCGAAAATTGATATCAACGTAACGTCACCGATTAATTTACTAGGCAGCGGTGGTACTTGATGAAACTTCGGGCTCCTTGGCAGCGGCGGGCTGCTTGACGGAGAAGGTCTCGGGCCAGAGGTGGAGCCTGTCTTCCTTTGAGGCGTTCTTGGCAAAGCGAGGAGCGTTCTTCTTCTTGATAGCTTTTCTCCAGAAGTTTGCACGAGGCTAAATAGCTTTATTAGTGACTTTTTTTTTTAGGAAAAGAGAACCGCAGGTCTAAACCAAATACTGCACTCACATTGTACTGTACGGGCTTTCCGTAACCCCGAGTGATCTTCTGATCCTCCCTCGTGATCCTGATAATCTCTTGCTGGATGTCGGCGAATGTGTCGAAGGCGACGTACGCGATTTTGTTCTCTCTGCAGTACTCCTCGAGTCTTAACCCTCTCCTGGCGAAAAGGACGTCTGCCTCACGAGCAGCGGCAAGATCCGAAACACCATCTCCGACGAAAATGATAAGAGGGCATGAGCCATCTTCGCTTTCTGAAGACGCAATCGTTCGGTACTCCTGGATGGAGGCTGCTTTGTCGTGACCGAGAGGGGTATCATGACGCCAGACAGGCTTCCATTGCGTGCCATCTGCACTGATTGTGGCCTCGTTGGCGATAATATCAATGAATTTTGACTAAATAAGGCGACGAGGATTAGCCTATTGCTCGTAATCATCCGTGTGCAATTTTTGGGGTTTTAGCGATTTAACCTACCTGTTTCTTTCCTAGGAACTCGTCGAGAACACGACGAAGGATGGGCTTGAGGCCGGCGGAGATGACGTTGAAAGGGATGTTATTCTTGATACAGAAGGCGTGGAACTCGAGGAACGCAGGATCGATATCCAGAGCCCCCTTCATGACGTCGAATCCATCATCGAATGGGACGTTCAAGCTCCCCCACATCTCCTCCGAAACCTCACGGAATGACCTTACACCATTCTTGATTTCTTCGTCAAGCTCCTCCCTCCTCTTGGCACCACATCCATGGGCATCGAATAGAATGTGTCCTGTATCTTGTATGAAAATTGTGCCATCGAAATCTGTAAAACTTGTTAGCCACAAACTTGTAACATTTTTCAAGAAGGGTCATACCTGAGAAGATGATGATATCTCGCTTTGGGCCAAGTTCGCCATCTGCATAAGTTTCCAAGCTCTTTGTTGGTACTCTAAGATCTTGAACTTTGATTTCTCCAGTGTGCGGCTTGGACTTCTCAAGCTCGGGAGCATTGATGGGTTGGGTATTTACTACAGCTGGTGCCATATTGACTGAATATAGATACTGAGGGCTTGAATTGGCGAGAAATAAAGATACTGTTGGGTAAAAAGAAGATAGGCCAAGCGAAAGCGAGGTGAGGTGGACTGCGAGATTCACACAACTAACAATTCCGAGGCTAAGAAATGAAGGAGTACAGGTTTATTGAATGCCTTAGAGCGGAGGGATGAGGGCTTTTTATATCAGTATTGCCCACACAAGTGAAAGATTGGCGGGCTGTGGCTATAGTAGGCAGGTTTGGAGGGGAACAACCATCACCATCCACCCCGCCTCCCAGAACAGCAAAGCGAGACCTTGCAGCAGCATATCGGGTGGGGCCAACGATAATTACACGACACGCATGTATGTACATGTACACTCCTCCTGAATGCATTACTAGCAGCAGAGAATCGCGCGAAACAAATGCACGATATTCTAAACCCCCGTCTTTGTGTACTGGTACCGGCGTTTCCTTGGGATGCAAAATGACGATGCGGATGGTCCAAACTTCAAGGCACAGTAGCCTGGGGCTAACCAAACATTGCAGACCCTTGAAACCCAACCTCAAACCCAACCTGGATGTAGCCAGTGAAGCTGGGACCTAAATTGTATCATTTTATTTCACTTCTTATTTGGTAACATGCTTCAGAGCGCACGATGGAGAATTGGGCATTCCGGTAACACTCAATGATTTCCCCGCTTGCCGTTTACCAGCTAAAGTTTCATATGGCTGGAGAATCTATTGGTAGCTCGGGGACTTAGGAGAAAGGAGCTTGAATACATGTATACATGTAGATACAGTAGAGGATAGCACTTAACTATCATGCTTATCTACATGTATCTAATCACTGCTTTAAAAAAAAGCAAAGTGATGTTGGCTTGCATGCTGAGTGTTCTTTTTACCTCTTAACCTGGACAATGGATACACATCACAGCCCTACCTTGACACGCAAGCCACCATCTTCACTCGGGACATCAACGCGAAACGAAATAATTCCAACGCCGCAATCAGCTTCCTTTCTGTCTAGAGTAGAGTAGATGATTCGCTGCGTGCCAAATATCAGCTAGCGACCACCTATCCAAATGGGCTGGAGTGGCTCGTCAATTCATCCATCAAACTTTCCAAGCCAATACCGCTGCTGATATCGCGAAACTCAGCTCTGGAACATCGTACTTGCAGTTGCGATCCGATGCTTGAAATCGCTCGCCAAACCTTCAGTTGCCCATAAGTTTCTCACTGCATATTGATGATGGTGGAGCTATGGAGTAACACCAATTAGGGCGACCCCTCTCAGTGGAGAATTTCTGCCGCCAGAAAAAGCGAACCGAACTTTGCATAAATAAGGGTTCAACAACACATGGCCTCCGGAAAAACTAACCGATTCAAAGGAGGCGGAGGAACTGTTCCTGGCAGGAAACCTCAAAAAGAACCGATGGCTAGCAAATTTGCAGATCCAACAGTGATCTTCCCTGATTGCTCGCACATCCTCCCATCTCGGCTGCTTTGATATGCAACGAGCAAGAGTGCGGATCAGCCGTCGCTGGGTACAGGTATGGAAACCTATTGTCGAAATTTGCTATCAATTGGGTAAAACGCTACCCTGTCAGAAGAGAGGCTGTGTCAGATATAATCTCCATCTTCCATCTTCTAAGACACATAAAAAATCCCGCATCAGCACGCAAAGGAGGTTTCTACTCGCTAAGCGCGAATACAATCACGTTTTTGCGGTTGTGATATTGCTCTCATAATTCTCGTCATTTAAAGATCACAGGGAAAAACCAAACCTTGAAAGAAAAAAAAGTTCACGGGGGATCTTACGCCACGTAACAGGGCACTTTGACATGGTATATTTATCGTCACTCGAGCGGGCGACGATGGACGTTGAGCTTCCGTAGAGATTTTGTTCCGGCACGTCCCGTGAATTCGCTGATCATAATCAGATTTGGTATGGTATCTTATCGGGACCAATCACGCCAATCCCCAGCGAGTCAAACGGGCCCTGAAACGGGCCAAAACAGCTGCACGAATGTTTCAGTGACGACAGCTATGACGTCGAATGTACCCCTGCCGTTCTCCAGAAGGCATTCGCACGTGGGAAACTGGGCAACTTCTAGAAAAGAAGCATATTTTTACCTCAGTTTCTGTCGGAAAACTCAAGGTGCTTTTCTCTCTTCTAAGCTTTTTTACAAAATATCGTCACTATGCGTGTAGACTAGAGTGAAAAGCAGCCTCTCCGGTCGATCACTGCGTTGGCCCTGACCTGGTTCTGTACAATGATGACCGTGTACATATACATGTAGCACATGCACGTTCCAAAGCTCTCTTTCAACTTTGCGAGGACTAGGACCTAGCAAGTGGTAAAAGCAACGGGTAAATGCCTAAAAAATTATAAGAAACCTCTGAAAATTCCAAAAGGACACTTAGCAAGTTGTGTTGTAAAGATCAATTCATCGCCATCGGCGTGGTCCACTATATGTCGTTGGCTGTGTGTAGTGAACTCAGTTTTAGGGAGAAAAATATCTTTTTTGATATGCGGATCTCTGCCTACACAGAAATAAAGTGCCAAGGCACCAGTCATCTTTACATGTACTTTCCATTAAAATAACTATTGGTTTAATTCACTCTTCAGCCCTGAGGGTAACGTCGATCAAACAACCCCACCACCAGGAATCAGGATAAGTGCAAATTAGTAACCAAAATGTGACTTCGGGGCGTTTCCCGCCTCTCCGACTTACCTGCCTCTGTGATTCGGGGGTAGCTCTTTGCCAGAACTTCGAATATCTTAAGATCGCCCATCGAAAACCTCTCCAACATAAAGTTGAAATTTTTTTGGTCAGCTATGCACCACCATCAAATGTGTATCGGATTTTGCCCATAGCTATTCGCTGCAGGGCCTCTTCCGCTCCCTGCAGCACTGCGGCATGCCCAAGGATGGGATTAAAATCCGGGAACCATTCAACCAACGACATTACAGCCTTGCGGGGTGTGGAGAAAAGGAGAAGTGAAGCATGAGTGAAAAGGAAACCGGCATACATGTCGGTACTATTATATCTAACTCCTCTATCAAGCCCTTTGATATGTGACATGTTCAAGGTACTTAAGCACTCGTATCACGATCGTGGTGCGACTGCAACAATTCGCTCGTTTGTCTATTATCAGCTTGATTCTAGCTATTTATTGAATTAGCGCAGAAGCATTAACTGAAGGCAGTTTGATTCGGAACTATAGTCTACAGATAATTTCTATTAAATGGTAATTTCTCCTAGTTAGTTCAGGAATTGGGACCAGAAAACTATTTCTATATCTCTTGTTTAATAGCGCTTATGCAAATATCGTAACCTACCCAAAAGATATGCAACCCTCAATATGGTTAAAACCACGTCTTGAGTACTTATTGACATCTTACATCCTATCCTCCAGCGGCTAGTTACATCCTGTACCCCGCCTCGTTGTGTCAATTGTATAGAGTCGCTTCTAGAGCCTCCGCATTTAGTGTTACGGTGCTGTGGATATGGTCGATCCGATTGCAGGTGACATCGTATGATCAGTCTCTTTAGCTTTATTTTTTTTCCTCCTGCGACGAGAAGTATTCTGAAACATATGAGTTGCCGTCTTTATCTTTGAGGTAACTATCGTGATTATCTCTCAGTTTTTCCAAGCTTTTATCGGTTCTGATCGCAGTTGGTCGTGATGGCATACTTGATTCGAGTATCATACATGTATCCTCTAGCATCGAAACATTGTGCTATGAAGGATTCTTGAGATCTCAACTTTAGCTCACAGAGCCTCGGGTTATCGCTGGGAGCGGGACGCTACCCATGCATGCCTGTAGCTCCCCTCAAATAGAGATTCCGTCCTACGAGGTTTACTTACACGTATTTGCTACTCAAATATTCCCCCCTCCCCTGTAAGCTGCTGG
This sequence comes from Gyromitra esculenta, assembly GCA_038503075.1. Lineage (NCBI taxonomy): Eukaryota > Fungi > Ascomycota > Pezizomycetes > Pezizales > Discinaceae > Gyromitra > Gyromitra esculenta. Next base: position 683,741 of record JBCAML010000008.1, on the reverse strand, counting down.
CTAATCATTATCTATCCGCCTGGGTTAGGGAAGGAACTCTAATCAAACGGTGAGCTTGTACAGTAGCAGTCGTTTAATGAGGCGATAGTTGTAGAGCAACGCCCAGAAATACGGGCAATTTCTCCATGCACACTATGAAGTTCGGATATAGAAATAAGCCAAATAGGTAGTAATACAGGAAACATGTCTTTATTTCATGTGTTTTTCTGAACTCTGTCATGAGCGTGGAGAAATTGCCCATATTGTTAGGGCGTGGTTTTGTTACTGTCGCCTCATTAAACGACCACTGTATATACATCGGTACAGCTATGATAGCATGGCAGGCCTGGGATGTGATAGGCTTTCCAGAAACATTATAATTTCCCAGGTGCACTACATATACTTCCGTGATACATGTACTTAAGCTACGAGTTAAAACTTGAGTACAAGTGGTGGTAATTTGGATGCGAGGTTCCGAGTTACATGAGTTAATGGAGGTTCTGTGCACCATAACCTGATCATATCTTTTGGCTAACAGAAATCATTGTCTAATGGGGGAGGTTGATGATAAACGTCCTCTAGAGTACTAGTGCTTTTTTCTTATGTTCTTGTGAATGCCGGCCGCTAGGGTTTTTTGCTTGATAGTAGAAATCGGTACGCAGCAGAGTACGAAGAATAAATAGATACTCTCTCACGAAGGTTTGGCTCGAGAATCCCTGTTACATGTATATATAGCCCTAAAAACAAACGACGATGCTATTTGCTCCTAGGTCGATGATTGAGTGACATCTGATGACGCGCCATAACAACCCAAACCGCATGGAAATAAATAAACAAAAGCCTGGACCATCCAGTATCTCCGTATAAATATAAATAAATAAAAAGCAGATAACTAATCTCTCAGGTCCAAGGAGGACATCACAATCAAGCCCAACCCCTCCTCCACCCCCGGTTGCCGTGGAAACGCGAAATGCGGCTCCAACCCCCTCTTGGCACCTTGTTGATACTGCAGCCTGCACTACAAATTCACACCCACCGCGCATCACGCACCTGCACATACCTACCTACAGCTCTGTCTTCCAAGAATCCGCGCCCCCATCTGATACCTAAGCTCCTGATAGCTTACCATAACCAGCATCTTACGCAACCAACCAATTTTTATCCCTTACCCCCGAACGAACAACGTCATGGAGCATCTGCTCTCCACGTCTTTCGATCTGCTGTCTTCTTACGACCCGGTGCATATCCGTAAGGGCTTACGATGTCTTGAGGGCTTTCTGGCAAAAATGTGTCTCCAATCACCCGGGACGCCGAGCCGTGGTGATAGAAGTAGAGCTAGCAGTCCCCCGGTTGCAGTAAATCCAGCAACACCGGTGACGACGAGGCCGAAGGATGCAGCGTTTAAGGAGTTTTTGAGACTGCAGAGTGGATTTGAGTGGAATAGTGAGTTTGTCTAATTGGGCTTGGGATGGAGAGGAGAAGCTAACGTAGCTGTGGCTAGTTACAATACGGTTGATTTCGTGTTTGGAGAGGTTGCTTGGGCGAACAAATAGTATGATCTTCTCCTCAACTCCCCCATGGTTTAGAAGTGAGAGTGAATTTAGTGGTGTTAATTTCTTGTGAGGTGTAGGTGGTCAAAATAATCTCTTGATTCTATCTACGCTCGACCTGATACAGGGGATGCTATTGCTCCACCCATCGTCACGGAAGTTATTTGCGCGGGAGATCCACATGAATGTTTTGCTAGACCTTCTCGATGCCGGGAACAGTGGACCTGTTCAGTGTGCAACTCTCTTAACGCTCGTCTGTGGATTGCTAGATAATCCTGCTAATACTCGAGTAAGTGCCCCCATCTTCTTTATGCAAAACCGAATCAACTGCTGACTGTCCCTTGGATAGACATTCGAAGCCCTGGAAGGTCTTGCGACTATCACCTCGCTGTTTAAACGCCGGGATACTCCTCGTGAAGTTAAGTTGAAGATCCTCGAGTTTCTGTACTTCTACCTCATGCCCGAGACCGCGCCTACTCCCGTTGCTCCAACGGCCTTGAAGGTGCCTGGAGAGAGGGCTTCAGGTGAGAGATTGCCTTCGAGGGGCCCTAGGAAGGGTAAGGAGGAGACGAGGATCGAGAAGACGACGGAGGAGAAGCAGATGATGCTGGGGGAGTTTATGAGTAACGTCGAGGGACTGGTAGCAGATTTGCGGGAGAGTCAACCATTTGGGATGTAGCGGCGAGAAGTCTTATGGGGTAATGGGTCGATGATGACGATATAATAGTTACTTTGCTGTATTATTTTCTTTTGTTGGGTTTGTCGTTCTCTCTATCTTTCCTTTGTTGGCATTTTTATCTTATTTTTTGCAGCTGTGCTGCGGAGTCAATGGGAAGAGGGGTGTTTAGGAACGGGAATGTGTATCATTAATTTAGTACCTCTAGCTTTAAAAGACTTACTTTTTGTTAAAGATGCACTGTATCGCAGTTGGATAATGGTGATGGCTGTATATTTTGATGTGAATTTGTTTGCGATTATCTGAATTCGCTCCCGCAGGTTAGGGGAGTGGTCTGTATCAATGAAATTTTCGAGAGAGAATTTTCAAGACAATTTAGTTCCTTCTGTGAGAATAACCTTCTACTAGTACCTGAGAGTGGATGGCCCCCTGAGATTGGCGGAGTTAGGACCTTAAATTTCGGGAGTAGTGGAATATCGCTTTCTTTGGTGCCATCGTTATTCATACTCTAAAGAGTAGCTAAACCTGAGACGAATCTATCTGGTGAATAGATGGGATGACTGTTTGATGTGACTGTGGGTATGTATTATGTTTGGTGTCCCCGCACATGAGCAGATGCCATTTCGTCCTGGAGGTCTTCAGGGTTAGGGGAGAACATCTAGACCAAGACGCCTCTAATGTAACGAGCCGTGACTGCTCCAACAAGCCCTAGGCCCTGTGACTAAGCATCACCACACAACACAAGCGGAATGCCCCACTACAGCTGTTTTCAACTGTGATCAATTTCCCGCCGACGACGACTTCAATCACCCAACGACAACCCATCACCAATTCCCCGACAACCGGCCAGCAATAGATCGAGATGTCGCATGTACGTTTTGACTTCGTCTCTAGTGATTGAATTGCTACTACCTGGGCTTGGACTTATGCTGACTTATCGTTTGATAGAGAAAATTCGTATGTTTACCAAAACTAGATTAAATTTACTCGAACGATCGACAATGATGAAAATATAGTTTGGACTGTTAACGGTTGTTATAGGAAGCCCCCAGACATGGTTCGCTTGCGTTTCTTCCCCGGAAGAGGGCAGCCCGCCATAGAGGAAAGGTTAAGGTAAGAGACTAGAGGAAACTGTTTTGGATTTCGATTGTTGGGATGGAAAGGATTGCTGACATCTTCATACAGTCCTTCCCCAAGGATGACCAGAAGAAGCCTGTCCATCTCACTGCTTCCCTTGGTTACAAGGCTGGTATGACTACCATTGTCCGTGATCTCGACAGGCCTGGTGCGAAGATGCATAAGCGTGAGGTTGTTGAGGCCGTATCGATCATTGAGACTCCTCCCGTACGTTTCCCCCAGCAAATTCTAGCATCCAACAAGATGGCTGATATTAACACACCCGTAGTTGATCGCTGTTGGTGTTGTTGGATACGTCGAAACCCCTCGTGGTCTCCGCTCTCTCACCACCGTCTGGGCCGAGCATCTCAGTGAAGAGCTCAAACGTCGCTTCTACAAGAACTGGTATAGGTCTAAGAAGAAGGCTTTCACTAAATATGCTAAGAAGCACGCCGGCGAGGGCAAGGCCATTGCCGATGAGCTCAATCGTATCAAGAAGTACTGCACCGTCGTCCGCGTTCTTGCACACTCTCAGATCCGCAAGACTCCCCTTAAGCAAAAGAAGGCCCATCTTATGGAGATTCAGGTCAATGGCGGTACTATCGACAAGAAGGTTGATTTCGCTCGGGATCTGTTTGAGAAGCCTATCGAGATCAGCAGTATTTTCGAGCAGGATGAGATGATTGATGTCATCGCTGTTACTAAGGGTCACGGTTACTCTGGTGTTACTTCAAGATGGGGAACCAAGAAGCTGCCAAGAAAGACTCACAAGGGTCTGAGGAAGGTTGCTTGCATTGGTGCTTGGCATCCTGCGCACGTGCAATGGGTATGTTTAAAATCATATGCTCAGAATTATGTATGATTTGGCAGCTAACAATTAAACAGACTGTTGCCCGTGCTGGTCAAGACGGTTACCATCACCGTACCTCTGTTAACCACAAGATTTACCGTATCGGTAAGGCTGAAGACGCTGGCAACGCCTCCACCGAGTTCGACATCACCAAGAAGACTATTGTTTGTCTCACCTCCCATTAAAGAATAGAGAGAACCAGTAAGCTAACACATGGTAGACTCCTCTTGGTGGTTTCCCTCATTACGGAGAGGTTAAGAACGACTACGTCATGGTAAAGGGTTCCATCCCCGGTATTAAGAAGCGAGTCATGACCCTGCGGAAATCCATGTTCATCCACACTTCCCGCAAGGCCCTTGAGAAGGTCGACCTCAAATGGATTGATACCTCATCCAAGTTCGGACACGGACAGTACCAGACCAAGGAGGAGAAGCACCAGTTCTTGGGTACCCTCAAGAAGGATCTCACACCTGCTGCTTAAAATTTCTTGGTTTTGTTTTTGCTGTTTTTGTACCGTTCTTTTTTCCTTGTATGCTGGGTTGGGATCTAAAAAAAAAATGAAATAAATGGGTTCCGAGCAAGCGGCTTTCCGAGTGTGTTAGGTATGGCGTGGTTATGGCGTGAATGAATTGATGAAGGTCGTCGGAGTAAAACTTACATTTAGTGTTAGTGAGATGTTGTGTGGTTATCAGAAGCTAATATTGCCCAACACATTCCGATGAATGAAATGTTTATAGTCATTTTCATACCACACCGTTGGCTTGGATATCCAATAAATGGCCGTAGTGCTGTGAGGTAAATGTGAATATCAATATTAAAATATGGGACTGCTATTATCTAGTGCTCTTTGTCCGAGCGCTCAGGAAGGCTTCTGCTATTGCTAGTGAGGGTTGATGTATAGGTTGTTGCTTTTGAGGGCTGAGGTAGTATCAGCAGTTTATAGTATCTAAATCTATATACCTAGAGGTGAAACAGCATCCCTCGATTGATGTGGTTCTAGTGAAGCTGGAATTTGCGCTTCTTTTTCTCTTTATTTGCCTGCGTGGGTACATGTATTTTCGGATGCCTAGCCCTCATTAACGTGGTGTCATCTTCATCTCTCTACATTTCTCGGAGCAGTGTAGATTCATTTGTACCAATGGCGACCCGTAGGGCGTAAGATACAATATTTAGTTTATACTTCAAGCCTAGAGTGGAACTGCGTGGTGCCTTTTGGGATTTTTCCTTCTTTTTTTGGCGGGTGTTCAGGTAGTTAGGTAGAAAGTTGGTAGTTAAAAAAAATATTAGATGAACTTTGAAGCCTTTCCTGCTAGCTATTGAGGGTTGATTGGTTAAGTCGCCAAGACAGAATATCGAAAGCGAGTGAGTTTTTATGACTGAAGGCCCCGTAACCTGTCTATGGTACAGACGAGTGAAAAAAGTGAGGAAACAACGACCAAAACACACCAAAATCGGCCAACTTCACAACCAAAACCCTCTTTATTAAAATTAGCTAAGTGACATGACTAGCCTACCAGTGACTTCATCACTCATGAACTCTCTATAAGTGAATTTCTGGGCTATTCTATTTAGAGGATCATAGGCTAGAACTTTTTAAAGTTGTAGTACCCATAGATTTCCGTTGCATCATACCTTTCCTCACCAAAATTGGGTAAATAACTAAACCTCATGAAGTCAAAGGCTCCTATTTCAATACAGAAAATTCGAGGGAGTACAGAAAACTCATGGATCTAAATTCCAGAGCTATTAGATGTGTCCCACTACTCAGTTTTTTGTTGCCACAACTCTTAGTGGGAAGTAAATTGAGCTAAAGTTGGCTTGTTTTGGTGTATATTGACCCTTGTTTCGTCACTTTTTTCACTCGTCTGTATATGTAGCCTATTGGTTTATGCCCTAAAACTCCGGAAAAGATTGTACTGCCTCGAAACCGAGAATCTTAGAGGGCCAAATCACACCTTTCAATTATAAATGTTAAACCCCTGGATGCTATATTAGTAGTTGTATTTTTTTTTTTTGAATTTAGTTAGATTGCCAAGTCATTTAAAAAGTTTTGATCTCTAAGCTTCTAGTGCAGCTGAAAAACACGTTCTAAGGAGCTTCTGGGGGCAACGAATCAAAGCGAATCCACTGGGCAGGACCGAAAACCACTACAATAAGATATAAAGAAAACTAAGATCCCTCTCTGCAAATATGGGAATATCAATAAAAGGTCCATCTGCTCCCATGGGGAGAGACCATATTTTACCAATTACGAGTCGGGGGTTCGAATTGGATTAAGTTTACCTGGGGATCAAGTTCTATCTTGGGAACCTAAGACTTCTCCTATTGGGCCATGCCTTAGTCTCGATGTCAACTACTTGAAAAGAAAGTACGAATTAGATCTAAGAAGAAAAAGATGGTAAATTTATACTACCTCTACTATTTCTTAGAGAGCTAAAGGAGCGAGTGAATGTCTATGATATTTACTAAACACGGTTTAGTACACAATTATTTAACTTATAAATATGTGTGGCGATAGGTGGGTGGATTTCCTTGATTTTTCGCAACCATTTAACATCAATTTACAGCCCTCTAGGTCTTGTGTTCATGTACCCACTGCTTGGAAGCCCTGCTTACACGGTGTAATAATATTAAATACAATCCAGATACCTAATTCCCTAGTTGGTAATTATATACAGAAGAAAGTTTGGGGTAAGACAATATATTAGTTTCCTGTTGATATCGATGAGAACATTTTACTGGTGGGGTTTCCTAGAAAAATTGTATTTGCACCTGAACCTGAAGAATCTAGGTTCGGCAATCGCAATAGGTTCTCCAGTAGGATGAGTTCTTAATGCTGCGGTGGCCGTTGTAGTGGCAAACTGTCTGTAGGCCCGTGCGTCTTTTGGTAGTAGGATCTATGACCTTCAACTATCACTGAGCTCCCTGTTTCTCCCTGAAGCTCGTGTAACACGGACGCGGGTTGATAACCCCTGAAGGGAAAAGGCGCCTGGAGCTCGTGAAGCATCCCATCCGGGGAAAGTTCATGGATGCTAGGTTCCTTGGATTTCCGGCGGTTCCGGCGATACACTATTACGATTATTCCTAGTATAGCTATGACGAGGATACCGCCGACGACACCGCCGATTATTGGGCCTTTGGAGATGGGTTTTGAAGTATTGGAGGTATAGTTTGAGGTCGTATTAGTCGTGTCGGCCGTGCTGGTCGATGTTGATGTGCTTGATTTTGTTGAGCTTTCACTGTTGGATGTGGATGAGCTTGAGGCGCTGTAATCGAAAGCAAAGATTTTGGAACTATGGACATCATCCCAAGAACTGGGAAGATTCAGTGTTGCGTTGGCATTCCCCTTCTCGTTTCCTCCAATAACATCTGTAATGAGCGCTGGGAGAACGTAGTCGGCCTCAGTGGGATTAAAACTATCTCTCCAAGATAATGTTGACATATCAAATATGAATAAAGTTGTATTTTTACACTGTTCATGGGCATCTGCGCTGCGTCCACCACCAATGATAGCCATCTGTCTGTTGCCGATTATCTGGCAAGTATGACTAGTTCGATTGCCTGCAATTTCCGATGAAGCCCCGGCAGGATAATTTACTTTAAACCATTTAAATGATGGGAGAGAAAGGATCCACATGTCATTATAGGCTGATGATTCGTTGTTCGCATAGGATCCGCCAAACATGTACACGTTGTAGGAGGAACCGTCGGCCGCAGGTTGAACAACAGTGCAAGGTTCGACACGAGAGGCCGGGATAATGTCTGCTTGGACGGCGCCTTCTGCGGCTTGGAAGTACCAAGTTGCTGAGGAGATATCGTAGTACTTTATCTCTGATAGATTTTCCTAATATCAAATCATTCATCAGTCAGTCCATCTCGATTCTAATCGAACCATAGCGTCCCATGGGCTATTCAAAAATTTACCATTCGGTTATAACCTTCAATTGCAAGCGTATCGCGCCCTCCAATAGATAGCAAAATCCCAGAATCCCCAACCGGAACGTAGGCTAACGAGTTATCGACAGTGGCCAAACTTCTTCCGGTGTTATTGGTGTATGTGATATTTTTTGCCGTTTTTGTCGACCAGTCGAATTCAACCAAGCTGGCACTTGCAGGAGGACCTCGTAGCTTCCCCCGAGCAGCATACCAAGGATCGCTTGTCGTAGCCCCGTCCATGAATCCTCCAAAGGCATAAGATTTTTTTATTTTAGGAGCATTAATGTATCCACCTGATGCGAGCCTTTGAACGTTTTTGCTGCCCATTGAAACAGTTGTCCAGGTGCTGGGCGTGGTTTCATACTGCCATATTTTGAAGTTCTCCTGTACATTTTCTGTGATTTGCCAACCTCCATATTGGTAGAAATTGGTACCATCGCTCCATGCGCAGCTTTCATCGACGGTTGTTACAGCTAGAAAATATTAGCATTGAACATTTAGATCTATTGACATGATTAATTTGTGACATACAGGTTGGTTTGCTCGAAGTTGTTAATGGCGGAGTAGCGATACTCCATGACGAAGAGAGGTCGATATACTGTATACAATCAACTGTATGGTTGGTTAATTGTGATTCCAAGAAACGAAATATTTCCAACTTGAATGTGGGATCTTACAGTTCACATAATTAAGTGTGCTCTCATCCCTATTTGCTAGGTCTTGACCCCCATTTAAAAACAGTCTGTTACCTATGACAGTAGCTAAATCTATAGTTAGCGAACTATCACGTTCATGAGGGACTGCATGTAAATTCCTACTTGCGCTATACCTTCTGTCGCAGATGTTTTGAATTTGAGCTGTACACGTAGAAGAGCCCCCCCTTTTGTTGACATCCAAGATGCGGCCTAAGCAAATGCTGGAAAATGCTGAAAACCCCCAAAGGGCGGTCCATCGACGAAAGAAACCCATGTCTGTTGATCGAGCCACTAAATAAAAAGAACACTTCAAACAAGACTAAGAATCTAACTTCAAGAGAAACGAAAACAGAGTTCAAAATGACCGGCTAGCCACGCGATTAATACTTGCTCCGAGGCTTAGATGGGGTATGCTTGCAGGGGCTTGTACTCTATTATATGATATAGAATCTAATGTGGCCCAGTTCTGCATGGGGCAGCTAGGGCGCCTACACCAAAAATACGCATTACTCGAGATTTCACCACCAACCGGTTTCGGTTGAAAGCAATCAGGAGGCGCATTTTTGCTAAATCCCATAGGAATGTACAGAAGTGGCTTAGTGTCTTAATTAAGATGCCTGATGGTACATATAGTTACAGTCGCACCTCGTTATGCCAGACGCCCAGAATCCAGTAGATCCCGTACGGGATAGCAAATTTTCCTAAAGAATCCAGGACAGCAAATTTATTTTGCAGTAGAAAAAATGTTTTGTCAGGGCATTTTGTACGGGACAGCAAGGGATTTAGCATACTAAGTTCTAGCATAGCGAGGTGCGACTGTATCCTATAATATCGCAGCCAACACGTTACGGGGACCAAGAGGATGCTAGCCTGATAGATCTGCAGAACTACAGACGCGCGAAACTTCATCTAAATTACCATCGAGAGGGCATACCCCGGCCTTGTGCCGTACGTTCCTCGTCTCAGGCGCACCCCGTTCTATGGTAGATTGACTCTAGAACCGACATCAGCGTGAAACCAGCAACTCAACCGGACAACAACTCAAAGATAAGAACAGTTTCGGTGGTTGCTCAACTTTAAAGTTATTACTACTACCCTGAAGAGATAATCCCGTGTGTTAATTTAGTGAAGTATAGCGTCGCGGAATCGAGGAATTAGGGAAGCTGTGATCAATTGTGTTTTAGTTTTTTCATGACCCTATATACACCTGAGCATTAGTTTCACTCTCACCAAAGAGCACATTTTATGGCTTCTATTTCTTGCCATCAACACCACCTTTCGGGGAAAAAAAACTAAGTGGGATGGTACTTGAAAAGGCGCAAATTTTGCGGGTTTTCTTTATGTTAATTTCTGTTGTTGAGTTTAGTCATACGAACTCGGGGCAAGCTGCTTTCTAGGTGTCGGTCTTAGAGTCAACTTACTATATACATAGTTCAAAAGATTGATGGCGGCCATGAGAATTTGCAGCTTGCATCTTATCTCCACCAGCCACAAAATAATAGAAACTGGATATCAACAAAAGTTTGACAAATATTTTTTTCTTTGCTTAGCGCCCCTGCAGCGGTTAGGTGGTGATGGTCAAGTCAATAGCTAAAAAAAGCTATTAAATAACCACAGTACAGCTTTTTGTTTGACAGCCTCGCGATCATCTAACTACTCCCAAGTTTCAGCAAATACCAACATTCTAAATTAAACTCGTTAGTGAAAATACGCAGGCCTTGGTAGCCGAGTTTCAGGAAGTACGTTATAACTCAGCATGATCTTTAATAGCGATAAACCTTGGGCAATAAGACGTGTTAACCGGAGGATGAAGACGGATTTGGTGAGCTTGGCGTACTTGGGTCAGGGGCGAAGTATCGGGACGCCCCGGAAAGGGAGAACAACGTCATGACGTAGAGAAATATGTATTGCGAAATACAGTAGGACACGGTGAAAACAACAGAGCAATACTGTGACCGCTCAGATCCGTGACACCTCAGTAAGTCCCAATACTTCACCCCTGACCGAGTAAATAGGCTCAAGCGTGGCAACCTATACGTGCATGTATGTATCGATGATAACTAAACATCAAATAACGTACACAAACTAAGCTAAGCCTATCTCCTCTGGCGCACCAAAGCTTGTGTAGCAGCCAAGGCGTCTAATTTCTTATGTGCTTCTGGCATGGTGTTCTTGAACCCTATTGCCATCCTAGCCAGGGATCCGACTATCAGTTTCAAATATCTACCGTATTTACTCGAAAAATTGGGTAGCGTTTACACTTCGCCACTAACCCGCGAAGGAATTCGTCAGAGATTGAGCAGCGTATCTAAGCCGATTTCGAGTCGTTTCTAAACTAATTTAAGTTAGATCCAAGAAAGCACGCTACCCAATTTTTCGGGTAAATACGGTACTTTGTCGCATCCAGTTGCTGAATAAGCATGCTGCGGCCTAATATTCCAAGGAGTTACAGCCATCTGGGAGAAGGCCAGGGCCAATCGATAGTCTTAAAGGTACTTCAAACCCTATATTAATCATATTCTCAGCCCTTTTAGCGGGTAGCATGAAGTATCCGCGTAGAAAAAAGCAGTCACCATCATACTCCTCTTACCAAACGTTTTTTCCAGTAACTGCTTAGTGTGAGTTTACAGAAATTCTGACCAGAATTACTCCCGACATACAGTGGTTGTGCTGGTATCGCAGGAGCTTGAGTTTTCTTCCATCCGGCTCGATGCCTTGGTCTTGAGCTTTATTAACGGGTAGGTAGCACACCTTTTGTATCTAAGCATGGTTTTGGTAATTATATTAGTTAGTTTAGCGGGGTGATCTAGTCGGGTTTGTGTGGGGTGGGGGTGGGGGTGGGGGCTTAGGCCTAGTAAATTATTCACAGCAATATTAACACTAACCGTAGGGCTATAGGGTGGTGGGGGTCAGTAAAATTATTGGATATATTAGAAAGAAAATATTAATAAGAATACTAGTAGTGCACGTCTAAGGTTGAAAACCCCGCTACAGGCGGAGGAAAGTGTTAACTAACCCTACGACAGTATCGGGATCTGAACTCATCTATTACAAGTAGAACTAATACGGCGACAATGGATTTAGATCACATTAGCTGCGTGCGCGGTAAATATAATAAGGTCCCAATGAATTAACGACATGATATAGGGAAACCAAATATTCCTAAGGATCGAGCCAACCTCTCGGGAGAATTGAGATCTACTAACCTGCTTCAGTTAATTATAGTCAAAGCAGACAGTACGCTCCTGGATCAAAACGCGCCGCATTACCGAAAAAAGCATCTATCCGCGATAATTAACTCAAGTATCTCTGGTAGGCTATGCTGCATATACAAGAAACTAGTTTCGTACCTACGTCTCAGTCTGCTAAACTTATCTAAGTTCTAGGTTGAGGTGGACCACTTGTATGGTATTCTCATCGGTCTTCTGGGAGCTTACTCTTAGAGAATACTACATCTACTCACTGCTTGAAAAATGACATCTCAACGTGCATTTTCACACCAATCCACTTCTCTGCCCTTCTACCTAACCTTTTTGCGTGTTCCATATCATCAACTCCCCTCTCCTTCACTTCCCCTTCCAGCTTCAACCCCACCTTCCTAGCTTCTTCCAAGATCTCGCTAATTTGATGGTTGAAGGAAAAACCTTGGATCTTGACCTCTTTTCCATCCTCACTACCAACAAAACCCGCCCTCGAAATCGCACCTTGTCCAGGATGCATGTTCGTCAAAAATAACCAACCCCCCTTCCTAAGAACCGACACAACTGCCGTAAAGAAAAGGTCTAAATAGAGGTGTTCCAGCACCAACGTCGATACAACAGCATCTACTACGCCCGTCTTCTCTATAAGTGAGGCGGACGCATCATTAACATCGTGAAAACCCCATGTGACCTTCGTCGTATCGTTTGCATCTCCCTCTTTGGCTGAGGCGAGCCGTTTCTGGGCCTTCCGCATCATACCCTCACTCAAATCTACAGCAATAATTTCGGCGTTTGGCGGAAGAGTATGGAAGAGCTTTATGGTGTTACGACCTGTACCACAACCAAGGTCGAGGAGACGCTGAGGAGGATGTGTAGCGAGGAGCGAGGGAACCGTAGCCGCGAAGGCGAGATCATCGTGGAGCTGGAGAATATTGCCGTCGTGGTCATAGACCTAGAATGATTTCAGCCCTCTTTGAAATTTATATTTTGAATTGGCATTAGGCGTGATAATTGGGGTCTAATTCACAAGAACTTACATCTGCCCATTTATTATACGCTTCGACGGTGGACAACCGGACAATCGGCCTGGGTGACGATGGAGAAGATGGCATTTTCGTAGATGATTTATTCTGTTGAATTCTGCTTCGGATGCCTTGAAGTCTAATATTTTGGTATCCTACCGGTCCTATAAGCGTGGTTTATATTATCTCTATTGTGACTCATACATGCACCCGACCAGAACTCTTATTTATACTCACGAATACGAACATATCAGCCAAACTCAAGACATAAATCGTGTAGTACAATCAAACATAAGTCGCTATTTATATACTTCCTAGTATGTTCGCACATAGGAAATTATTATGGAGTTAGGGTTAGATGTGCAGGAAACGTTTCGCTTACAACCTCTTTATTAGAGCTTCATAAAGCCAGATTTCTTTACAACGTAAGACATGTCCAAAACTGAGAACGGCTCTACGTATAAGTACTTTATGTATGGGCATTCTGCAGGGTTTCCATACGAGCAATACTGTATACGCGGTTGTTAGACTTAGACCCGCGGCTAATTTTTCTTTGGAGAATTCGCCAACATGATTACGTGTGTTAGGTAGGTAAACGCCTCGTAGTAACAGCGCAAGTGCATATTAGTGCTTAGAAATAACCACCGTGTGACGTGTGAGAACGCATGAGCAGAAGCCTAGGGTAGAATCGATATCTAAGGCTCTAAGCAAATCGAGGAACACAATACCCAAGGTCCAGTAGCATAAGTTGAAAAGGCTATAACCCATTTACCAAACCCTTATAAGAACTTAACCGCTGAGCTTATACCATGGCTGATAAATCGTATACTGGCGCATGACAGGATGTGGCGTTTAGTCGTAGGATTATATCACTAAAACCATGGACTGAAGGGAAACTTATGATCAACACCCACTCGATACATCCTCCACTGACAGCGTTCAAAGTTTAGAAATATATTGCCACAAGTTTAGTTGATTTACTATGTTAGTAACTGCTAGGGTAGATAATTCTTATGGATCAGCTGCAGAGGCTATCTAATAACTAATAATACAAATACCACAAAACGCGATTTTACTGTAGAAGGTGGGTAAGGTAAGAGTGTCTAGCCATGATGCAAAAAGCATTCGACTATAAGATGACATTAAAAACTCCCAAAAGTACAGCTACAATTTACAAATACATCGTGTTTCAAAACCGCCAGTACGAATCTGCACAATCCCCATCCACCAATCCACCAATCCCAAGAGCCTTTCCACAGCTTGGGAGATAATCATGTCGTAAGATGTGCCAAAATCCCTTTCAACCTTTCCACGGCCGCCTTCTTCCTCTCTATCAAATCCCTTTGATTTTCTCCATTTCGACCCCCATTTCGACCCCCTTCTCCTCGCCCGCCCCATGAAAAACTCTCCCTTTCTTCCCCCCTTGCCACACACGTATCCCGGCTCTCAAACTCCTACTCGGTCCCTGGTGCCGGCCGCCGTGTAGTACTTTTAACCCAAAAGGCCTCGTCTGCAGTTTCCAACGCTGAGTCCGTTTCTATGCCACCGCCCGTATTTACCCCGAAAAATTCTGCCATGTATTTCGGACGATTGAGGTTTAGGTCAGAGGCCGAGAGACAGGTATTAACGCCCATTCGAAATCCGGCTATTCGGTCTTCTTGGAACGGTATGCATGCCGAGTCTTGCCACAGCTGTGGCAGTCCGTACCATAGTCCGTCTTCATCGCTAGGATATGACAAAGAAGCGCTCTCCCTCGTCAGAGATTCTGGAGAAAATGCAGCACTAAACTCTACATCCATCTCACTGCCGTCGGACTCAAGCTCGGAGAGGGATATGGAAGGGTCTGAGTTGTGAGTGTTAGTGCTAGTTTTCGAGGTAGAGCTGGATTCAAAACTGCGGTCGAAATTAGGAGTTTCTTCGTTTAAGTTCAACAGGGGAAGTGCTGGGGAGGTGCTCTTGTTAAACGCTACAGATGCTCGAGAAGGATGAAGTTGAGGATGCTTGCAATTGCTGGTCGTATCGATATCCATAATAGAAATTATGTTACTACCTTGTAGTTCTCATGTATCGTCTTGTATGGGAGCAAAGTGTAGTCTCAGAAGTGTATTAGTATGGGTCAAAAATATTATTTCGCAGTCTCCTACATCGTGTATTTTTGCTGCCATTATAAATACCACCATCATACATCCAACAAGCAATTATAACGCCAAAAATCCAATCCAAACCCTTGAGTAGCATCAAACGAAAGAAATCAAGCTCACAAACATATGATGCAATGCTACATATCTGCTTCTTCGGCTCTTTCCTTAGTTAGAACCGATTCCAGCATGAGTATCATAGATAAGAGATTACCGATTTTGGATGTGTTCGCCCCACCACTAACATCTCAGATAAGCGCATCTACGGCGGCTAGCTCCACAACACACCATTGGTACCTCTGATCAAACCCAAAGAGGTCTCGAAGGATAAATCAACAGAGGTATTCCTTAATTTAGCCTAGACCTGACTGTACGTGTATATAGGTTGCATTCGTACCACGAAGGCTTAGTACTTGGTAATAGTAACAATTATGGGAATATAACAGCTGTCGTCTCCCTGCATACCAGCTATTTGTGTTAGTCAGTTGAGTATCGATTATTCCGCTTCAGCCACTTTCACGCCTCGTCACTTTCGTCCCTGTCCAGCTTATCCCCCGCCACACAGCGTATTGCACTTAAATTAGCCTCGATCGAACATTGTAACTTTCCATCATATCTACTGTTATGATAATCGATGCTGCATCCTTCCTCTACCCCTAGAACAGCACCCCACCGTGGTTAACGGGCAAGTAGAAACAAAAAAAGAGCTAATTCTATGCTACCGCCGAGTTTCTCTGTAAGCAATTCTTTTCCACGAATTTTTTCCCTACCTCAATTTTATCTAACCAAGGCATGCATCTGCTTATACCCGTAATTATGACTTTATGGTAAATCTATCCGCGCAAAAATCCTCCGCATTTTTACAACCTGTCCTTAAATTCCTGATGTCAAATTCCCTTGTAAAGCGACGGCATTCCTCCAGCCTATCTTTCATATGATGGGAAGACTAAGGAGAGCTACCCTCACCCAAAGGAGTCTTTATTTCATCCATCGAGGAGGAAGAGCTCGCAAACCGTTTTGCAGATCCTGAAGTTAACACTCCGGGCTTCATCTTAGCCTTACCCACCCTCACAAGCTCTCCTGCCTCAGTTTATTCAAACAACTCTTCAGTTTTTCTTGCAGCAGTTAACATTCGTCTGCTCATCCGCAATTACTTTTCACTAGTCTATCACCAAGCATTTATACACTTGATGCTATCGTTTATCAAATATTTCACCTTAGTAAACAAGGCCGTCAAATCATAAGCATAATGACCTGATACTCGACCCAACCCTTGTGGGGCACCTGGAGGTGCTCTCTTCCGCGACATTTCTGATTACTGGGCTAAATTCGTTGGCTACACAGGTAGCCGGGAAACGGCTCCCAATCAATTAGTCTCTGCGGTTCCCGTTAAAGCAAACACACTAAACGTACGATAACTTGCAGGGAGATGACTCGGTCATGCTTCATTTATATGGAGGGGTCACTCTGACCATACTGCTGTGCTGTTGTGTTGTAGGCTAGAGTCTATGGTGGTGGCGCTGTGATGATGAGCATGGAGTCATTTTTACAAGAACCGCGTGGGATATAACGCTACAGTAGTCTCGCTACGGTTACAGATAGGGTTTCCAATATCAAAATTATTACTTATGGTGAATATATTACAAGAAGTCTAAGTTTGAAGATTATGCCAGGGGAGAATATACAATATAGGTTCATTGGATCCTGGGGGGTGGGACGGAACAACCCCCCTGATAGCACCCAAGCCCTTGCAAACTTGAAGGGCTCAAAACCCTACAAAACACCAAACCAGCATCTAGAATGCACTCAAAACCAACATAGCTTGTTGGCGTTCCATCGCACGGTCACTCGCGAGTGACGGCCAATAGCAGCAGCTCATGCCTATTTAGGAAACGTGACCCAAACGGCAACTTGGGTAAACCAACTGTTGCCAAGAGTTAGTACTGCACCCCATAATCCCTTATCCCTAGCTAGAAGTATACGGTGGCATGTTTTCTGCAAAAATGGATAAGATCCAGAAGGTCATTAAGAAAGCTTTTTCCGTTCTTACTTTTCTGCTATTAGTAGGTAAAACTCGATTCGATTCTCTCAATGATAGGCAGGTCTTCAACTTCTTTAAAGGATCTCGATTTTTACGGGACAGTCCTCTATGATACAGAGCGAAAGAACAGCAGCTGTCAGATACTCTACTATGTCTAGCAGCTTCCATCTCGGAGTAGGCTACTAGTACGTATGAGTCCTCGTAATGAAAACCACCACGAACCAGGTATTTGCATCACCAAGAATCTCAAGTGCAATTGGAGGCATCCACATATTCGTTACAAATAGTTGACTAGTAAACAGTGCAACAATCGTCGATGCGGTGGAAGGAGTATTGCGTTATGATCAAGAAAAAGCGGGAATAAATTGAAACGAATCGTATTTTGATCGAATTGAGATATAGCTTCAACACCAGACCCTTCGTCATAAAGTACTACTAAACTACTAGTAAACATCCCCCCTCCTAAAAAAAAGATATATAGAAACACGAAAAGACGAAAACATTTTTGCTGGAGAAGAGAAAGATATCATTGGATAGTAAAAAAAGTAATACACAAACAGGTATAGATACAGTCCACAAATACATCGCCAAACAAAAAAATGAATCAAAAAACCCCATCCCATCCCATCCCAAATATCCATGCTCTAACCCGCCATAAGACAAAAGTAAAAAAGGCTCCTTAATAAAAGGTAGTAAATATCTAGTGCTGAAAATGTAAATGAAATCAAATAATAGCCGAGGCTACTTCTGGTACCTCAAACTTAACCCTCACTCCCCCTCTCTTACTCTTTTCAGCCGCTCCACCGCTGACATACCCATCGTCACTTCCTCCCTCCTCACTCAACCCTGCCAACCTCTTCTGCAACCCATTGCAGAAATCGATAACCCGATTACAATCGCTCTTTCCAATCCATGCCCTCCTTGGGCCCCTTAACTTCCGATCTCCAATCCAAATCCTCAGTACTGCCGCAACACGATCTACGCTTTCTCCAGCTTCTTTGACCCAATTGTCATCACTCTCAACGAAAGCATTAAGGGTTTTCCAGATAGCGACGAAACCGAGAAGCCCGATATCTGAAGAAGAGGATGCGTTGGTTTGTCGGCGCCAGTCAAAATCGCTAAAGAGGCGGGTAGCACCCTCACAAGATCCACTAGGGAGGAGGTTGAGTGCCATCGCACAGCGGATAGCGATGCGGATGTCGGTTGTTGTGGTAGCAGCAATAGAAGGACTGGTAACGGAAATGCGTGGCAAACTAGCACCGCGAACTACTAGGTCTTCCTCAAACGACGTGAGTGCTGTGCGGAGATCGTTGCCATTTTCATCGCTATCCAAGATTGCCTTGGCCACAAGGGTTCTGAGCTGAGCTTTACTATTTGGTGGTGCGACCTTCAGCGCCACCTGTAGTCCGGAGCTGATGTGTTTTTGATGCTTTGAGGCCCTCAGGGAGGTTGCGAGAACGGATTGGACGGTAAGAGAGGAGTACCATGCTGCAAGAGCATCAAGAGGGGAGCGGATGGATTCGTCTGCGACAACAGTATCCATGCCTTCGTCGTGGGCTTCACAGTTGTGACCAGTGCTATTATCGTAGGCAAGGTTGTAGGCTTTCTGGATAATTTGGTTGTCCATGACGTTGCTCTGGTCGAGCTCCAGTAACTGGGCAAGGTGTTCTGGGAGCCTCTCTGCTACTTCCGCAGATTCTTGTGCCTTACGAGCCTCGTTCCAGTAGTACTCGGCTAGACGATCAGCGAAAGATTCGAGGTGGCCTCCGAGATCCCTGAAAAGAACCTTGATGTGTAGAGCGTTCAACATGAGCCGGCTAGGAGTCGCGGGGAGGGTCAATGATGCCAAAAACGTGAGCAATAAACGTGAGTTGTTGATATTAGCATCACCACCTGCAAGCTGCGCATCAATAGCAATAGTCCAAGCCATGACACGGGCAAGTTCGTGCTCCTCAGTCGTGCCAGTGAACATTGCATATCCATGCCAACCAATAAGCTTCCGAAGACTGAGTTTGAGTGCCTTGAATCCTAGCGCAGCGAGTTCCATAAAGATTGAATGCTGCGGAATCCATACAGACTGGACAGCGGTAAGCCATGCAGCACGACGAATCTCGATTGATGAAGCAAGCGATGGGACGGGTGAGAGATTAGTGTTTCCAGAAGTGCCGCCCCTAGACTTCTCCGAGGTTGGTTTTGAATCAAAGAATCCTGGGACGAGAACATAAACAACAGCTGAAAACAAGAGCATCATCTTGAAAAATAACCAGAACATCTGATTACCGCTCAATGCCGAGCCCGAGATACCAAACATATCGAGACCCGAGACTGGGATAGCAAACAACTGTCGTGAACCACCTTCATTCTCCTGTAGCCCATTCGCAACCATCAACCCTGCTAAGCTGCCAACCATCAACCTACTCATCAACCCACCACCTGGTCCCCCACCCACCCCTCGCTGACCATTACCCTGTTGCATGTTGTTCATAGGGCCCATCGTCGCCAGCTTTTCAAACGCAGCTAGCCGGTTCTTGAGCTGATCGTTCTCATCCTGTAACCGCTTTGTCCTTTTCTCTAGGTGTCTGATATATTCTGTAGCTTTTGCCAACACTGTGGCTTTATTAAGTTTATGTGCCGGAGTCAGCCCTTCTAGGTCTTCATCATCCTCCCCATCTTCGCCAAGCTTTGCTGTTCCAGCCATGACACGCAGCGAGGGGACAGAGTCTCTAAGGGCAGCGATTTTGTCGTTTAGGTTTGTACGATATCGCTTCTCGATCATGTTGTGTGCGGTCTTCTTCGGCTGCTGTTTGCGGCCACCGCTGGTGGTAGTTGGTGCAGCACCGTCTTCACCATTCTCATCGGTGCTAGTCTTTCGTTTCTTTGGACGAGGGATAGCGTTGTCGTCACTATGCGAGTCATGAGCGCGGGATTCAGGGCTACTTGTGGTTCGGTGGGAATGGGTTGATGAAGCAGGTGATAAGCTATTGACCAATGGCGACCGTTCCTGAGAGAGGGACATCCGCTGCTGCCGTTGCTGCGGCTGTTGAACCTGTTGCTGTTGAGTCTGAGGAGCTGGCGACTGCCACCCTATAGCACTGAAATCATCTCGCTGTTGGCTTTGATTCCGCCACCCAAGACCTGAGTAAGCGTCGCTATTCCCATTCCCCTGCGGTTGTGTGCCCACGGTGCCATAAGTGTTGAAGTCGAACAAGGAATCATTATCCTTGCCGAATGAGTAAGTACCCTCCAGCGCGGTCTGTGTAGTTGGGTCGAGGAGCGAATTGCTCGGGGAGATTGTAGCCTGTTGATTGTTGAAGTAGCTGCCAGGAGAGTTGCCGTCTTCAATCTTGATATATTCGCTTAATGGCGACACTGTCTGCTGTTGCTGTTGCTGTTGTTGTTGTTGTGGAGGATTTACCGGGGGCATGAGGGCGTCCCAAGACTGAGCGGCGAGAATGCCTACAGTATCGTCAATGGGAGAGAAGAAAGCAGCGTCGTTAGGGTTCCACGAGGCAACGTCGTAATCAAAACGAAGTGACTCTGGAGAGTGTGAGGTAGCAGAGCCAGACGACAAGCCAGGGGGGGATGAGGAGGAATGCCGATGATCTAGCGTGAAAGAAGTGTCTAGTATGTTAACGGGAGAAGCCGAAGCAGATAGTGTGCGATGGGAGGAGCTTGAGCTGATGTTGTTGTTATTGTTGTTATTCTTTGTACTTGGGTTATTGGAGCTGGTGTTCGGATCAGCATCCAACCTCGCCAGAAACTGAGCGCAGGTATCGTAGTCTAGATCCATCCCTTCGGAGGATATGGTGGTGTCTTTTGAGTAGCAGTGGGAGGAGGGATGGGAAAGTGAGGAGACGAGAGGGAGACGGTATATTTGGTAGTGCTTGAATGATGCAAGGCTGAGATGGTGAGTGGACTGATGATTGTGGGAATGGGTAAGTAGGAGAAGTGGTGTATGTAAGTGGGGGGGGGGTGATGGAAGGAGGATGGATGGATGGATGGATGGGGTGGAGGGGTGAGGGGGTGGAGGCTTCGGGCAAGGCGAATGGATGGCTGGACAGGGATGAATGACTGGGGGTGGAAGAGAAGATCAGTGATGGAGTGAGCGAGTGACCAGGGCCGAGTTGTTCGCTCTCTCACGGTACAAAGATAGAATCCACTTCTCTGCTTGCCTGCGGGATGTGGAACGGGTGGAGAAGGATGGAACGAAAATGCGAAAATGGTTCGACTAAGTGGGCTGATGTAGCCTGATGTTATTTCTCCCATGTGAGGTGCCACTCTACTCGAATGTACATGCGGGAGGAAAGTGCTCCGATCAATTACAGGGGGAGGAAAACGCCCCCGCCAAGCCCCATCAATTTCCAGAGGGTGGAAGATCGCCTGAGACTTCCTCACCAACAACGTCCCATCGAAATAACGGGTAAGTAAACACCCCAGAGCCTCGCAAAAACCACCCCACTTGAGGCACAGTCGAACAAGAAAAAGGACCCTGTTCTGACAATCTGATACCTGCTGTTCCTGCCCCATAATCTCACCACTATTTATTTTTCCAGCTCCAATCGTATTTTACCCCTCATCATCCGTACGCGGCTCAGAAATAGAGGCTTTACATATTTGACAGTTCCTCCCCGATTACGACTGCGACTGTGAGGGTGAATAGATCTCGGAAATTGACACTTAAGACGTCTGTGTCCCTGGACTGATGCTCATACGTGTTTCCTGCGGTTTCCATACCTTGCGTCAATTACGCGTGCTTTGCGAGGGGATATCTCGGAGTGAGTGATAGCCATGGGATTACTTACTTATTTATATTTATCACTATTCGACGCAGTCATCACTCACAAACTTACTCTAACTCACCTTCCAGCTCTCTCTCTCTATTATTCTTATCATTATTATAATTTTCTTTTGTATTTTATATTCAAAAAAATAACCTGCTCTCAAGCAACAGCCGCGTGCTAAAAACTACACGCTGGTGTGTGGTGCTTAGCATTAGCGTTGCATGGAGCACGTAATGCTTCATCTCGGCTATACTATAGTTACAGACTAACAGGCAGCCCTCCACTGTTAAGGTTCCGTCGATCGACAGTAAGCACTAACGTGAACCGGCCCTCTTTCTATATCGAAAGTGTTCTAAACTAAACAAAAACAAAAACCTCCATAATGAAATTCACCACTCTCGTCGAATTCCCCGCTAACAATAAATCATACGATACTAGTACGATCCTCCAAGGATGTCTAGCCACGGATTGCATATGAGACTAAAGGCCTCAGGCCCTCACAAAATCTTAGCCTGACGAAGAAAGAAGAAAAAATAACTCTGATTCTGAAACTAATACATACAGCTGAAAAGGAAGCTTAACTACCTCACTACCTCAAACGCTGAATTCCCTACAGTTTATTTCATTTTATCATAAAATTTGCACAGACAAGAATAACCCCATTTTAGGGTCAAGTGACTATTTATGCTCGTCTCGGTTTCGGTACCTATTCGTGGCGCTTCCGCGGGGGTTCCCATATTCCATTCCTAATGAACAAACGGGCTAGATAGGATGTTGTCACACCACTACGGAAGGGTGTGAAGTTGGAAGATGAAGGCAGGAGTCAGACTTAGCCCATCACCAATGATCACTCGATCCTGTTTTTCATCGATTAACGGCTCAGTGGTGATCTTGATGTTCGATTGTTGTTTTTGTGGCTTTTGTAATCATGTTTGGTTGTTTTTTTTTCTTTGCCTGTGTGTCTCTGGATCTCTTTGTTGAGAGGCGGTGTATTTGTAAATCTGTGCTCTATTTAACACTGTTTCTCATCCTCTCGCACGCCTCGAGTAAACGAGAGTTTCTCCTGGAACCGATAATCTTCTCTATCGCATTTCGGTTGTATCTATGAAAGGAGAGACTCGATTCCCGCATCCTAACGAGCAACACCCAAACATATCTGAGTGCTTAGACGGAGCCAGCTACCCCGCCCGTCTTCAGTCCCGTTTTTACCAGAAACCATCCTCAAAGCGGACCATACACATAACAACCCCCTCACCATATCCACTATCTTCAATAATATGTGAGCATCTTCAACATCTGCCCACGGCCACCTGCTGCCCTCGAAAACGCAGTGCACTTCAGACACCAAACGATCCAAAGCAAACACCTCCACCGTCGTTTCTTCTCCAAATGCTCCAAATATTATTGCCACCAACGACTAGGTTACAGAGATCGATACCTCGTTGAGAAACCCTATGCAGAAGATCAATGCGGTTTCAGCCTTCCTTTATGCGTCATGTGTTGGGACCACACATCGGATCCAGTTCCACGGTTTTGATCTAGGTAGACCCTTAATTCTAGTTTTAACTTGAACCATCCAGCCCAGAGCTCAACATCCTAGAAGGATGTTGATTTGAACTTAACTTGCATAAACTACACCATGTCAAGGCTTCCAAATGCACAACTATAGCTGTGGTGTTTGTGTTTATAGGCTCGGTGATTTACTAATACTCGGTTTGGCTTACGAGAAAAAAGGGATGGGTTGATGAGCACGCAGTTGACAGAGGCTGGAGGTTTTGAGTACATAATACTGAACACGCGCCTTGGGTGCTACCTTCTCTTCTCCTCCTTTCCTCCACACGAACGAAGATTCCTAACATCCTTGAAAATATTGATCACACCATCCACCCCCCCCTTTGAAAGCTTCAATAGACTTTTTTCGCACATCTAACAGCCAGAGCCACGAGTGTTGTTACAGAACTATAGTTACGGGCTTGTCGTTTGCGGTTCGAGAAGTATGATGCGCATATACCTAAATGTGGATCACGTTTTCAAGGCGATATTCCGACCCTTACAGCCAGCCAATTTACTCAGAAAAAGATGAATAGCCTGGGGCGATATTAATAAAGCTCTGTGTCTTTTTACAGCTCATTTCAACCAGTAGTTGTGGTGAAATAAAACTTCACTTTTAGCTGCGAAAAATGCGAAGTGGGACGTTCTAAATAATACCCAAGTCATGACCAGATATACG
The DNA here is from genome assembly GCA_038503075.1 of Gyromitra esculenta. Lineage (NCBI taxonomy): Eukaryota > Fungi > Ascomycota > Pezizomycetes > Pezizales > Discinaceae > Gyromitra > Gyromitra esculenta. Next base: position 659,527 of record JBCAML010000008.1, on the reverse strand, counting down.
TAGAACTCACTATTATCCTTTCAGAGTTTTAACAGCGAATTTATGTATTCCTATCCATAAGCTGTGGGTATCAGAAAGGGCTTCACTTTGGGAGCAGTTTTGGTGGTACTACCGTAAAGTTTCGAGCAATCCCCCCCGGGGGGATCTGACGCAACCAAGTGGGATAGAAATTTCTGATTGGTGAAAAGGACCTTCAGCCTCGCTTATAGGTGCCGCCACCCTCTTGGTTGCGCGAAATCCCCCCGGGGGGATTGCTCAAAACTTTACGGTATATACCTCGAAGAGTTCTTTACAAAATTTGGTGAGGGGCTTGGCATCCCAAGCAAGGTATGGCTGGGGACGTGACCCTCGTTTAGCTTACTAATACATACAAAATAGGCACAAAATGCCAAGTAGCAGGCATGAATCCTTCGATTTTGACCATACAAGCTTGCGACGTTGGTCCCCAAACCCAAGTTTAATAACTCAACAACTAAAAGGAATTTGGAAAATCTAAGACTGTCAGATGATAGAGCGAGTGAAATATAAGCCTATAACAGAGCGTCTTTTTTCAGAAAACATACTTTTTTTGGTGGAGGAGATGTGGTTCGAAATGGCGAGTTCGAAACCCCCCCAAGGTGTCCCCAGTCGTAAAGGATATGCCTGGTAACACAAATGCGTTCCACCATGGAATTTTATTGGTACACATTTATGGGTGCAAGCACCATATTTCGCCTCGTCCGCGCTTGTCGTGTACGAACTGTGGTTGCTGGTGAATTTCGAATAAATTTACGGATTCCTCAACGAGCCTCTAATACCCTTTATTGATGGCACTCATTAAATCCATCTGTGGGCCTATCTATTTACTTAGGCCAATTAGCTTTAGGACGGAAGACACTTACTCACCGAAGGTACACCGGAGGAGGGCGCGAATTCTTTATGTTACTAAGTACATGTAGTCAACAGAAAGGAGTATCCGGGTTTGAGCCGTGTTGACAGTCTCACTTAGGGATCGTAGAATATCTGGCCAACATGAGTAACTATATCTTTCTAGGATGATTATCGTCGTGCTCCTAGTAGCATCACGTCTCCCATATAAGGTAGTGACTCGTGTACGATTTTTATATATATCCATTTTGTTTAAGTTAGGGGAAAATTTTACTATAATAAAAAGATGATTTTTCTACGTGATCAATTGCTAGTTAGGTTCAACTAGAGAAGCGCTAGTGTCATGATTACGACTTCCGGTTTTTAGATTCTAACTTACGATTTCCCAAACCACTTTTAGAAACAGAAACACGAATGATTTCCAAGAAAACGAATAGGAACGAGATAAAAGGAATCCCACGCTCAGTGATGTGGGCGACATCCGTCAAATCCCTAAACAACCTGTCCGGGATTGAAATTCTATAAGGTGCGATATATAATGATCAAGTATAGCACAATTCTGTAAACACTCAAGGTGCAGTGTTATGGATTTTGTAGAGTTTCTCTAAATAGTGGCTTGAGCCATTATCTGCCACACCTGATGCCATATCGGGCCTAGTCTGGGGAGAGTCGACGGTATCTAAGTGGCTAACGAACGGCAGCAAAAAATCGAGTGATATTATGTGATTAGAAGGTCCAATTCTTCAAAAGTCAGTTTCTAACTAAAAATCCCATCCTCAAGAAAGCCAGTCCCCACCTCATGACTTGACAGCATATAGTTTTCTTTGCTGGTCTTTTACTGTGTCAAAACGAGAGTAATTCAAAAAGTTTGGTTCTCGCCGGCCCGAATTGAAATTCAATCTGGCCAATTTAGAATCGGCCTTAACAAACTTGGTGAAGCACTCTAGTGAACGGAGAGCCGCTTGAGACTACCTTAACGCACCTTTCCCGGGGTCTTGTAGGGTTGATGCATCTTTACATTAGGGTTTGACACTTAAGAATGCCCACGTTTATTTCCTCGGATATCCGCGTCATTAATAGTCACTCGCTATTTTTTTGTAGGCAATGATTTGGTATCTTCTGAACTGAAACGCCGTGATGGTTTCTTGCCGCTATCGGCACCAAATACCGTGCAGAAGCGCTGTATTTCAGCGCGACTGTTAGCATTAAACAAACCCCCAGAAAACTAAATCGCCCAGTGGGTTGTATGCTGGAAACCGCAACGCTAGTATGCACTCCATCAACTCATAAGTATAGGATCTAACACTCTAGAATAGCTTTCAGCGCTATCTTATTCCATCCTAGTTAGCTGCTTTCACGCATGCATCCCCTACATAACAAAAAGTGATACTGGAATGAAGGCCTAGCTGGAAAACTGCATCAAATGGCCCGGTGAGTAAAGAATTTACAGCGAGTCGCACTAAATGATCCTAGAGCTAATAGTCTAACTGCTAAAAGGGAAAGTAGTTTTGGTAATAGGGTTCGCACAACCTTTGTCATAAGGGCTTTTCCTGACCAACGACAGTTCATTATTATTACCGAGTGATGCGTAATGACTTAAATTAATATCTCCAAGTTCAGAACCATAAAACTTCCGGCAATATCTAAACTGGGGATTTGGGGAAACCATTACGGAAACTATCATATGTGAGAGAGGTCAAAGGTGAGTCTTGCCCTATCCGAAGAATAAACGATATCCGAATTAAGATTTGTAACTACATCAGATTTAGCCCATAGGATCAGCCCCTAAAGGCGCTGCTTTATCATGAGAACTCCAGCTTTTGTACTATATATATTTATTCAGTATCACCTGTTAATAAACGTCCCCATGATATATATGTAGCCACTCAATTCCAAACCCAGCCAGCGCCTCCCAGATATTGCATAATCACATGTATGATATACGTATTCAACCCGAGAAACAATACCAATAACATCAGCTAAACATCTCAAGAAATGTATATTAGGACGAATAAGATCCCATACACGCAGTGTTCTGAAAAGTTTGAGTCAACTCCCTACGTACGTGCGCACGTATACAGTCAGTATCACGCCACGCCACGCCACAACCACACCACATTACTTAAATCACTTGCCCATAGAATTTTATGGGCAAGTGATTTAAATACGGCTCGACCTTTATCCCGCAACTTAATAACTCCCACCTGACTTCATACTATAAGTTATCTATACTAAGCGTCGTAAAATTCCGTTTTACGAATCGGCGAGTTTTACGTAACTACGTGTAGATATGTATTTTACTGATACCTGTGCCACGTAAATATTTTAAGCAGCTGTTGGAACCATTTGCCTGTAGTCAGAAAAACGATAATTCAGCTACTTGGAAGGATTGTAGACATCTATCATTAGATTCTAGTACCTCGGTCGACCGGTCTTCCGCACTGGTCCTGTAGAAGATTTCTAGTCCTCATCATTGTCAAATTGATCATCGATCAGAAAGGTGTGTATTGCGAGAGCCCTAAAGTGAAAATTTTCATCCGCCTTCTCGACCGAATAACGCCCAAAGCGCAACCACTACGACACAGTGATAATTGGATGCATGTTAACGGAACTCATTGTAGGGCTGGCTGAGCAAGCTTAAATCCGCGACAGGCCGATCAAGCGGTTTCTACTACGGTTGCTTAGAAGTTCGATATGTAGAGAATCTCGATCCTCTACGTAGCTCTGTATTTTTTGTTTAAGTCCGAGAGCTGGTGCTGAATTCGGCGATTTGGAGTATATGAACGGGGGCGAAAGTGCGGTGATACGCCACAACATATTAGTAAGAAGCTATTAATTCCGAGATATATTTACCAGCTACATCAGTGTTTTTCTGGGAAATTTGAGATCACAGGGTTAGACAATATGAGGCAGGAGCATGTGCGCAGGTCTACTCATCGAATGAGGACTTCGATCTCATCGTCGATCATAAATCAGAACTCGTTGTCTCGACATCCATGGGGAATCTCATGCACCTAAATTCGGACCTCGATAGCTCTCTCAAAAAAGAAAGAAATATAGCACATGTGCATCTAGACCCTTTATTCATCGCGATGCTCTGGATCCACACGAGTTCGAAGTTGAAGCTTTTATTCTAGTTAGTAGTATTATTACTCAGGTATGCATAGAGCCAACTTATAGGACGACCAATTATAATATCCACAGTTCTAAGACGCCACATCATTTCGCCACAGCAGCATTGTAAGCGGCGAGGTAGATGCCCAGAAAAGATAGTGACAACCTGATTATTGATTACTTTAATATTTATTGATAGCTGTAATATTAATACCGGGCAGGGCAACTTTCACTTATCAGAATAATTCCCAAAGACTTGCTTACATACACAGTTATTACCCAAATGGCGAAATAGGTGGTTTTGTATGAAATAAAGTTTAAAAGCTAGTCACGAAGTGTTCTTGTGATCCAGTCTAGCTTGAGCCTTAATTTCAATGTGACCATCGCGCTAAATAAATTTCTTGATTTGCCATCGATCACCAACCCTGCCTCTCTATGAACCAACACCTTAGAAAACCCATTGCTCTATCTCACCATCATGACCAACCATTGGCCAGAGCTTATTGAGAGCCCGACACGGTAGCTAACATCACCAAGACATCTATTGTATTAGTTATAGTTTTCTAACATTTACTAGATACCTTTCACGCCGTCGCCTTCTCGCAGATATCCCGAAGTGGCAGATACAGATTTGCAGGGGTCAGATTAAACAAACCCACGAGACCATCCGTATCCTCATACAAGCGTACGAATGCCTGATAGTCTCGCTCGACAACGAATGGAGACCCTGTCGAAAGTTTATGTTCTCGCCTTCGCCTCACCAAACCTTCACCCGTGCAATACCAGAAAGAGAGTTGGGCATGCATGTGCAACTCCTCCATTCGAAGCTTGTGCATGTGATCTTGCTGAAGAAACAACTGGAGCTAAGGCGCGAATATACGATGATCGTGAAGCTCGTCAAAGAGTGTTCACAGGCTTCTATCTTCAAAAGAGTTGATCTTTCGGATGAAGAGATCGAGTCGACGATGCAATTGGTACAAGAATGGCTTGATACGTGTGTGGGTGGGAAAATGGCGTCTGCGAGAGCTTTAATCAAGGAAGCAGATAACTATTCTATATTCGAAAATAGCTCTTTACTCTCATAGGCGAATCTGAGACATTTAGTGGGGGCTTTTTTGGTTGGTATTACGTTTTTCGGTGAATTTCTCTTACAACTTATTCCTATTCAGCCTTTTTTTAGTAAGAGTTATATATATAATTCATTTATTATTATATCTCACTTCGCGCGCTACCAATGGGCTGACTTCAATTGGGTGGTAGTAGTCAGTCGACGCGATGGTTACGGATTTATTCTTCATTTTCTCTCTCGCAGCTCTCTGCCGTGATGGTTATCACTAGAGATCACTCGATGCCCTTCTAGTGCGTTAAAAGACCTGCCCCCTGTTCAAACATTGATTAGCTCTCTCCAGCTTCATCCCATTCCGTGACGCTGGTAGTAAATCTCTGCCCATCACACAAAGCAGAAACAGCCCCGCGTCTAGTCCGCGTCTAGCCCGCGCTATCTCTAAGTTACGGTGCGGGTCTCTCTCGGAGGTTATCCATGAAGAGAGAATCGGTCGTCAGCCGTTCAATGGCGGGGATCCATCCAACCTCACGGGCCGCTCCCGCTCCCGTAACCACCCGCCCCGCCCTGCACCAAGTTCGATAACAAACATTCCGAAAGAGGAAAGCGCAACAGAACCCCCCCAAATTGCAATGTTACTGATAACCGTTAAGATTCGTCATGGGGGAGAGAAACCCGGGCCTCGTGACAGGACCCTGCATAGGCTACCGCCTATCGGTCGGTATTTTCACTGCAGGCTATGTTACGGCGTGGGAACAAGCCCGCATGCACCTCTCTGTTTTCGGGTTCGGCTCAAGAATCCTCTTTTCTGCCTACTTTTTTTTGTGCCTAGTTACTCCACTTTTTTTTAAATTTTCTGCCTACTTCCGCCTAATCGATGTTCCAATCGCGGTCTCCACACACCCTGCAGGAAAGTAATTTGGGCACCACTCCGGGAGAGCTAGAGTAGCCACTGTGCCCTACTGCGATGGACAAGGTCTGGGGGTTTATGCGTGTTGCTGCTCTAGCTCGGTACTTTGAAACGTGCTCAGAGATAAGCGTGGTCACGAGCGTAGATATACGGCCCGGCACTCTGGATAATATTGCATCTGCGATACTTACGGCGGTGAAAGGAGAGCACACCCACGCGCCAACCCTAGCGAATAGAAGCACAGAGAGAGATGTTGACGGCGATTCTCCTCTGCTAAACGATACAATGCAGTAGCGAGGTTTAGAACATGCACACATATTTTGAAGTCATAGTGGTCGAGTGCTCGCCGATGACTTCTTTTCGTCGTCCCCACGCTACGACGATCGATCCATCGCGATCCTCAGCGAAATAAAATTAAGGAAAAAACGATACCCGTAATAATTTACTCCTGGCCCCGTTATCGAATCAAGTTATAACGCCAACCCGATGAATATCTATAATAATACAGTTCATAATTTTAACACAAAGATAGTAAATGTGAATGAAAAAAAAACGCGATTTGGGTAAAGGAAACCGGAAAATACTTTCCATCTCAACCTATTGTCCTTAACCTCTTTGTTCCATCTTAAGCTCCCGTTCGGCTCTCAGGCTATTGATAACTTTCTGGATCCTCGCTTTGAGCATAACGTTAGAGATACTCTCATACTCCTTGACTTTCGCCTTGATAGTTTCATCCAAGTCTTGAATCTCCTCATTCAGTTTTTCACGTTCCTGGGCAGCCTCAGCCGCATCTTCATCCAGTTCTACCTCCTCCTCCTCATCTTCCTCGTCGTCATCCGATTCGTCGTCGGCAGGCGTGCCACTCGCCCCAGTGATTCTCACATTAACGCCAGGAACAGGTGTATCGTCAATATCCGCCATATCGTCCATCAACGCAGACTCAAGATCATTTGCTAACGTATCATCATCCATTTCTTCGCCATGCCCAAAGTCATACTCCACTTCGCCCTCCGCGTCTTGCTCATCATCATAGTCTTGTCCACCCAGCAGATCATACCCTTCGCCTCCCCCTTCCTCCGCACGAGCAAGTTCCGCCGCATCCACCAGCGAAAACGAAGATTTCTCCGCGCGCTCATCATCCCTGAGAAGCCGGTCTACCTCCGCCTCAACAGCCTCAATCGTTCGATTTGAGATCCGCTTTCGGAAGCGACGCTTCCGCACAAAGTGCATAGGCGGCGTCAGACCATGGGGATACGTGATATCCTGTGGACGCGTGAGGAGGTTGAAGCACTCATCCTCGTGTTTGATCCTTTCGCTCACGAGCAGCATCTGACATATATCCGCAGTTTTAAAAATCGCCTTTTTATCGAGTGTTTTATTGGACTCTATGATACTGGGTAGGTCTACTAGTAGCGCAGAGTATAGGTTCCCGCGTACACACACGACTGCGCGCCGCGAGTCCTTGAATTTGAACCATACGTCGCTTGTTGGGTTTAGTTCCTTCCTTTCGATGACGCCGCGGAGGTAGTCGCAGTCGTCGCCGGGGGGCATGCGGAGGATGAATTGCTCCTCGATCGCGGGATCGTCTTCGCGGTCTGAGGCCTCTGAGTCGTAGCCGTTGCCGGGCTCATGGCGGCGTTTTCGCGCGGCTGGTTGTTTGGGTGTTTTGAGCTTGAGTATGGGTGTGCGTATGGGTGTCTGGACAGATGGGGATGGCGCAGCGGCTGAGCCAGACGCTTGTGAAAAGGAGGAGGATTTGAGCTTGAGTGTTGGGACTGCTGGTTTCGTCTTGAGCTTGATCTTTGGCGTGGTAGTTTTCGGGCTAGAAGCCTTCTTCTCTGCGGCAGCTGCCGCGGCGAGGGTGGAGGCGGAGGTGTTGAGCTTGAGCCTGACCATTGAAGCTGATGGCGTTGATCAGCTGTCGCGATGCTGTTGTTGATGTTGGAATGGCTATCAGCCACAGCTGTCGTTGGGAGTCTGTGTTACCCGGCCCTGGGCCTTGTGGGTCGTGTTTCGTGATGAGACATACGCCTGTGTGATATGAGATTCGCGTGTTGCCGCCAGCTAGGGATGGTGGATGGTCTTGGTCAAAACTACATTTCCTAGCTCTCGTAGCAAGAAAGAAAAAAAAAGAATAAACAAACATCCCTAAAGCGGCTCCAATCCGCCCACTTCGAGATATCCAATTCATCGCGATGTGACTTTGAAAAAAAAACATGAAACAAAAAAAGCGGGATATGCAGGGCAGTCCCCAACCTGTCAACATTTCAGCTCTTCGGAGAATTCCTCTGTTTTTCTACCCTTCAATTGCTTTTTTTTCTTTCTCTTTTCTGCCTTAAACAAAACGTCATAGGAAAGCATGACCCTTTCTTTTATTTTTTATTTTTTTTAAACCTTCCCTTTCGCTACCAGAGTTCCAGCCGTTTTCCGGTGAAACTAGAATCGCAGATTCAGCGGGAATCGTGCGTACCAGACAAGGTATCTGAGATCCCCAGACCAAAGCTCCGCGCAAAGGCGTGGATTTCGCGTGTTCTCATGTAAAAGGGAACGAGACAGGCCCCAAGCGACATGCAGAGCCGAGCCGAGATAGCTGCAGTCGGCAGCAACGTACTGCAAATAGACGAGAGCGAGCGGGGTGCTAATTTCTGGCAACAGCAAGATTTGATCGGAATTTGCAAGTTGCTGAATTCCTGTCTGGCTGGCTGGCTGGCTGTGGCGACATCACATCACGAGGCCAGGCCGTTGGCGTGCATCCAATCTTGAATTGTAGGGGCCCATCTTGATTGTAGGGACCATCGCGGCGGTTCCTGAGGCTCTTTCACACGAGTCACGCCTTCCCAACAAACCAAACCTGAAACTGCCATCCATCCATCGCTTGATCGTGGTCAGTCAGTTACGTAGATATGCCTACAGTACATGGAATACGGAATAACAATAGGGGACTCTGATGCTGGCTGACGTTCCGGCAAAACGACGATTCCTAATCCCCTCCCCTTGTCCAGTCAATGGCCATCTCTTCACCGTAACGCAATCTCTCCAAGCGGTATGTATGGTACGGTAATGGGACCGGTAGTACCCGCTACTGGTAGTAGTAAGTGAGTGGCAGGTAGGTAGCAAGATAGCCCCATAATCTTTTTCATTGACGTCGCGTCGCATCGATAAGGGAACGAACGAAAGAAAAAAACTTGGAGGGGGAAACAAACCCCACGCCGCCGGTATAATTTGCCAATCCACCAACACGACAAATGCCGGCGTCAATGAAAGAAATCATATTCCAGCCAACCACAAGGCAGAACAGCATCGTGAACTTGCAAGCGTTCCCCCCGCCTGACCAACAGGAGCCGAGTTTCTTAGGCGAACAATGCTGTGCAGTGCATGGGAAACGCAATGCTTTATCCTCATAACCCCATAACCTATCATCTCCTATTCGCCTTTTTCTTCTTCTTTTCTTTTCTTTTTCTCTGTTTCTTTAATATGCTCTCTTCAGGAAGCTAGGATTAGTTTTACTCTATTCCATGCGTTCGCTCTCTCGTCGCATTTTTTTTTTCCCTTTCTCTACCCTTGCAATTAAGGCCTCACCCCAGCAATTAAACGTCGTTCACGCGCACGTACGGGAGAAAAGACTGGGGGGAACATATAATTAACCGGGAAAGGAAAATGAGAGGAAAGCCGAGGCAAGATCGTGCATGAAAGACGATAAACACGTTTTCCCGTAGGAGAAAAAAAAAACCCAAAAGATAGATAAATAAATAAAAAGGACAGAGAGAGAAAGGGAAAGGGGAAAAAGAAAAAGGGAGAAAGGGAAAAGGAAAAATGACGTTGCACTCATTTATGTACCCCGCAATTCGCAACTCCCCCCTAGAGCAGAAACAGAAACACCACCCACACAGCTCCAAAAGTGAATATTACTTGGGAAAAGAAAAAAAAGAAAGAAAGAAAGAAAGAAAAGACCCGCGGCGACTGCGCAGACAAATGTAGCTATGATATCATTACTTTATGAAAGCTGTAACCGAGTTCCCGCCAATATCTACAGGGAATCCCGGAAGATCTTTTCATTTGTTGCTCGCCGGTACCAAACCCTTCCTCCCTCCAGGCCAGTGTCCCCCCCCCAGCACTGTGCACTCAGCAGTTTCTCGAAGCATTCGAGCACATAACCTCTGGCCGGCGAAATCTTCAACCACGGCTCGACGTCCTCCAGAGTCAAAAAGCAATCCCACCGACTGGTTCTGCAGTACCCCTTCCTGAGCTCCTCCCCCGCCCCCCCCTCCCCTTCCACTAACACCGCTTCGGAGAACGGCAAACGTTTTAGAAGAGATCTTCAGAACACGCTACGCGGAACGGGACCCTGGAAACAACAAGATCGGCGGAGCAGGGACAAGCATCCCGGGTCTCTGACGTCGATTAGCCTTCTTCTTGCAGTTTACGACAGATCTTCAAAGAAAGAACGAAAGAGAGAAAGAAGAAGAAAAAAAACTTGATCCGTGGGCCTCTCTCTCTCCCCCTACGTCTTTCTCGTACGTTATTTACGATGCGATTTTTCAGGGTAGAGTAATTTTTTCTGGGGAGGGGGTTTTAAATTACTTTTGCGATTGTATCGAGAGAGATTTTATGGGTCCGTTTCCTTGGTGGGGGAGATGTGTGATTTTCTTTTGAATAAGACGGGGCGGTCTAGAATAGAGTAGAGTATGTACCAATATGTACATACCCTCCACCGTGGGGTTCAGATGGAACCACCGTCACTCATCAAACATCTGACGAAAGCTGACCATTGACATGGTAGCAGTAACAGTCCATGAACTTACCCCCCGCACAATACCTCCCTCTACATGTAATGTAAAGAAGACCAACCCCTCCCTCCCTCCCGCTAGCGGAGAGGACTGCGTTCTTTCTTTCTTTGTTCGATTAGCAATTGCTGTAGTGAATTACAAATTAACATAGCTGGTGGAAGCGAGAAGAGACAGGTAAAATATATACATGTATATACACACGCTTACTTGAGCAGATGGCGTATCATTACCACTTTGCCGCCTCAACCCGGTACGTCTGTTCGGCATGCCCGCCCCGGCCGCTGTTCGCGCCATTCGCGCGGGCTTATGTGGGAGCTAGTTAGCTAGTTACATATAGCGTTCATTGTTCTTTTTTCGGCCCCACGGTGGCTTATGTACATATACCACTCAGCTCTCGCTATTTGGATGGATGGATGGATGGATGGTGTGAGCAATCCCGGGAATCCCTATTACTACCCGAGCACTCTCCCGTGATGGTGATGGTGATGGTGATGGTGATGTTTCTGGGAACGTACGTACATTACGTTATGTTACGTTGCTCCATGTACCGTATTATTCTACTGTAAACAGTCCCGCAAGAAGTGATCCGGACCACTCGCTGTGGGGTGCGCAACTGCCCATCTATACCCATACCATACCATACCATATCCATACCTGTACCTGTACCCGTACCCATACCTATACATTACTCGTACACACACATGTGCCCATCCAGGTTACGTCGCACATCTCTCGAAATAGATCTTTCTCTCCAGTATTTCACGAAAATCATTTCCAGGATACCTACCTACTCTACTGTACTGTACTCTACTGCAAGCCCTCATCCATACTCAGCTACGAAACTATTTTTCTTTTCTTTTCCTTTCTCCGTCGGACTAGATACTATTTTTTTACTCATTGTGCATGTTGTGTGTGCGTTAGTTAGTTTACCGTGAAAGACGCACGCACGTTTTTCTTTCTTTCTTTCTTCTCTCCCTCCCTCCCTCCGCCAGGACCCCTTGCTTCATGGTAACCCTCGCACCCACCCACCTTCCACCACCACCACCACCTTCTTCTTCTTCTTCTTCTTATTATTATTATTCTTCTCGGGGATACACAGATATTACTAATTCGACAGGAGCTGCCGAGGGTTATTAAAAGGTTCGCTTTCGGCAGCATGTTAACGTTAACTGAAGATTACATTCTCTTCTTTTACGCGCGAAAAAAACTCCGAAAAAAACCAAACTCGGAAAAAGCAATCGCAAATTAAAATAGATCCGGTGAAATATAGAAGTGAATTTCTTTCATATAAGTTTATCGTAACAATTGCGGAAAGCAAAAAACAAAACAAAACAAAACACCAGTAATTAGGTAGCTAGAAAAAGGGTACCTGGTGCTCCTCCTTTCCCCATACTTGATGAATTTATTTTCCCTTTTTGTTTTTTTGGAAGAAAAAAGAAAAAAGCAAGAAAGCAAGAAAGCAAGAAAAGCAAGAAACCCCCCCAAAAAACGAAAGCAATTCTTTTTTGAATTTTTATGCGCCTAAAATCCCATGCGACCCTACAAACCCCCCCCTCTCCCACCAATTCCCTTGCCCAATATTCTCTTTGTCCGGCTCCACGCAATGGTAAAACGAAAGATACATACACAAAAAACAAAAAAAGCAAGCCACCCAGAATAAACTCCAATGCGATAATAAAACAGTGAGAGGAAATAAAATAAAAACAGCTGCATGCAAGAAACATAAAATAGAAAACTCGTCATATCCCCCCTCCTCTCTTTTTGGGACAGTGATAATAGCACATGGTCTTTTTTCAAACGAAAAAACAAGCTCCTCATAGCGATCATAGTCCACCTCTTTGCCCTGACGCAACTATCGACAACTGCTGACCCAATTGCTGGTGCCCAAACCCATGACTCGACGCAAAGAACCCGTCCGAGCCGTCTTCCAACGTCAATGGCGTCACAGGCCCCGGACTGCCGAGCGGTATTAGGCGCGGCGACATGGGGCCGGTGTTTAGCAGGTGTTGTGGAATGCCAGTGGCGCGGGTAGCTTGGTGGATGATTTCCTTCTGGTGCAGCTGGAGCTGCTGCTGCGCCGACAGGGAGCGGGAGTAAGCTTGGTCGTGGTGGTGGTGGAACGAGTAAGAGGTGGGGGTGGAGGTGGAGGAGCTTGTAGGGTTTGAGGGGATCGTGTTCGGGAGCATTGATAGCTTCATGCCGGCGTAGGTCTTCCGTGAGCCCTTCACGGAGGTGGACTTCACGCTGATTCCGGCGGCGGTCATTGGGATGAGGGACGGGGGGGCGAGGGACGAGGTTAGTGTTGATGGAGAGTGTGGACGCTCGTGGAGCATAATAAACTGGTTTGGTTTCTGGGAAGGCTTTGTTCGCCGCGAGCCTTGGGACACTGTGCTTAGCGACGAGATTGATGTTGTTGAGGAGGAGCGAGAAACTGGACGGGAGCCCGAGCGACGTCTGGTGGTTGAGGCTGAGGTTGAGGTTGAGGTTGAGGGTTGGGGCGAGGGGAAGTATGAGCTTGGAGATGTGGATGTGGGAGCAGCAGGAGGAGAGGGAGAGGGAAGTGGGACCGTATTTGAAGGCGACGGAGAATGCGGCGAGCGATTGCGATTGCTGGCTGAAGCAGGCGTAGGAGCAGTAGAAGCGGGTCTACGGCAGCTGGGAGATGTAGCGGCCATCGTGACCTTTTTTTTCTTTCCTTTCTGGGTGGTGGTGGTGGTGGTGGTGGTGGTGGTTTATTTTGGGGGGACAGGATTTATGGAAATTCAATTTATAGCAGTAAGTGTGTGAGTGTAAGTGTAAGTGTAAGTGCCACACTGGCTGAAGGAGCTCGGGCTGTCTCAGGTGTCACTGCTGCCAGACGCTCTGGGGGCGGCGAGACTGGCCAGAGAGAAAGGGGAAAAGTGACGAGCGGGCGGGATTGTTTAGCAGACGGAGCAGCGCTGGGCAGGCGAGTGGTGCGTCCGTGCTGGGGTCTGTTGGGAGGGAGGGCACAAGAAGGAACAAGGTGCCGTCCTGGGCTGGACACACTGGCTCTGCAGCATTGATTGGGGGCGAATAGCCTGGGATGGGACTGAATATGACATGTCTTTCCCTTTCCGTGCTGTGCCCGACTGTACTGGCTGGCTGGCTGCACTATGGGGGAAAACAGCATACAGCAGGGCAGCCCGCCCAGGATGTAGAGCTGCTTATTGCGGCACTGCTCTTTGCCTGGATACGCTACAGCTTGCTCTACCGTATGGGACGGTCGTGCAGTCGTGCTCCACTCTACTGTGCTCGCTGCACTTCCTCTCCCTCCTCCCTCTCCTCTCCTCTCCTCTCGTATCACCGCGGAAAAGCGGTGAGGCTACTATCGTGGATACTCAAACCCATCGCGAGGAACTGATCCAGAAAAATAAAAATACCCCAGAATATCGAGATCTCCCCGGACTATTGGCCCTGCGCGTGACCCTTTTGCGAGGGCCATAGGAATCTGGATGCAGGCGCCTCTCATTTGTTATGTGTTTCTTTTTCATGGTTTTTTTTTTTCCTTCTTCCCACCACCCCAGTCGCTGTGACTTCACGATAGTCGGTGGTGCGCGCCCCAAGCTACCTGTGTTGCCCTTCCCTGGTCTGGAGTACATAGATTAAGTTATCGTACTAGAAAGCTTACCGATGCGCGGTGTGCTGGATCCGGGCTCGGTTCTTTGTTTGCCTGCCTGCTTGCTTCCTCTCCCCCATCTTCCTTGATTGCTTCTTGCTTGCTCAGCCCAACTGCTGCTCATGGATTGGACGCCGAGGGCACATGTCCGGATGTACGATAGCTTTAGAGTTTCTTCCGGCCCCCCCTCCTCTTCCCCTCAGGCAATGGTTCTGCGCAGCTTCAATTGCAGAAAGGTTGGCTGGCTGTACTTACGCAGGGACGACCGACCCACGATGAGATCTCTAAATTGAGACAAGGACCCCCGCTAATCGTCCAATGCAGCAAAGCTACCGCGACGTCACCACAACCCACTCCCATTCCTTGAACGTTGGGAAAGGCGGGGAGGGGGGGATAAGAAGGAAAGAGAAAGAAAAAAAACGGGTAATTACCCAGAACGCAGAGCCCACCCGATAACCCGATTCTAGTTTTTGGGGGGAGGGGGGGCGAAATGTCTGAAAGCTCTCTTGAGGATGGAGGTTCAAAACTGACAGTCGCCAATCCCCTTGCTAGCCGCTAAACGCTCCTGTTTGGGAGAGCATGGCTTGTGATTGGTGCGTGCGCCTCGTTGTTGCACTTTCCCGGAAGAATAGCGCAGCTTCCCGTGCAAAAACCCATGCAACGAGCGAAAACGAGAATCGTACGATCCGAGCTCTCGGATTCGTGGAGGAGAACGAGGAGGAGGAGTAGGAGGAGGAATAGGAGATATCTGTTTTGGCGTGGGCCAGCTATCATGGGCTGGAGCGGTTAATGGGCGTTCTGTTTGGAACGAAAGCAACAGCACGCAATTGCTCGCTCGCGATGGAAAAAAAATAAAAAAAAGAGGCATGCCAAATAAGGAACAGAACCAAGAACGAAAACAAAAAAGTAAATAACAATGGGAAAAAACGAACGAAAGAGAGAGCACGTTAGAGCCGTTAGCTAGTTTGCTCGAGGATGAGCCAGTATCGAGCCAGACACTGCTCAAACGTGCTGCTCTCTTACGCCACCGAAACTGAAATCGGAGATCAATTGATAGCACGGACCCTAATAGCAGCGAATTATTTACTGATAATGCGGTCAAGAGCGGGGACGGCAATTGTTGAGAAATATCAGAGGAGCTGTGTGAGCTTTACGGAAAGGCCCACCGTCCGCTCCGATGTCACACCTCTGGTAGATAACCGGTAAATTATCTTCCAAAAAAAAAAAGAGAGAGAGAGATAATAGGACTATCTATCTCTTCTGATATCCAATAATCTATTAGTGATTAGAATAACGCTGCTCTTCGTCATTGAACGTCCTTTTGGGTAGCTAGAGATGACCAGTGCGGGCATCTGAAAATTTTCCTAATTCCCTATGACCGGCGGGTTTCAAGTCGTGTACAAATGCATTGCTGCGTAAAGTAGTTCGATTTAAAACACGAAAGATCTTTCTCGTGCTGTACTACAAAAGGAAAACCTAAAACTAACGCCGATCACCGGAGCAGTGTAACTCGGAATATTTTATCCTTCCTCAAATGTCTTGCTCCTAGAGGTTATGCTCGTCATTGTAGCCTACAAGGGGTTTGGGGGGATCCAATACGAGGACACTTAACTGATTGAACCATCCACTTCCCAATTTTATAATGGCCATTGACACGTAACCCCTTTTTGGGACGTCCGCTTCTCGTATTGTTTATCGATTGAAACTTGAATACTTTCATTTGACGATGCTCTTTTGTTTGCTCGGATAGCATATTACATGTAGTTACACAATAGATTTCTGTAAAGTGTTGATTATCAGTGCATTATTTACTTTAAATGCACTTTTTGTTTTTTCGCAATTGGTTATCCGAACCACTCGCCGCGGCCGCCCTTAGTTATTATCTATTTCCCCCGGGGGGTGGCCTTCATTTTCTGCGCATTTCGTTGATCTGCTTTTTTTTTCTTCTCTTCCTTTTTTTTTCTTTTTCAGGCAACCTCGCTAAGAGGGAAGAACCCACGATGATCTTATCTTGGATCTTGGATGCGCATACTTTCTTACCGTAGATCGATTTTATAAATATTATAGTTTTATGTTTTTTCATAGTCAGGGCCAATTCCACGCCGGTCGAGTTCCTTCGAATCTTCCAATATCCAAGAAAAAAAGGCCTCGCCCCTTCCCACCCGAAAAACATAAAACCGAACTTATCCCCCCCTCCACTCAAACTACCAGTAAACTCTTACGGCTCTCAAATCTCATGAAGATTACGTATATTCCTTCCCCCCTTCCCTCTCTACTAGTACCTTGAGTTGAAAAAAAGAACCACACCTACGGCTTGTCATGGGTATACACATATGTAGCTATTGTCACGCATTAGCATGATGCCACGTGTATTCCTGGTAACGTTCTCCACATATCATTGCCTCAATTATCATTTATAGATCTCGAGCCTCTAGCACCACATCTAAAGCCCGCTGTTCTTGTGATTTGCCGTCTTGGTCCTTAATAAAGCTGAGGGTTTTATGATGGTTTACGGTAAAATATTCATGAAATATCACTCGGTGCGGGTAGATGAGCGAGATTTTGTGATTTCTTGGGAATTTTTTTTTTTTTTGGCCGGTAGTGCGTGCTAGTGTTTATTTATGGGTTATATTTTATTAATTGGATGTGGTGTTGTGATGGATCTACGGAGTAATTTTGGGATATTCAGTGCCTGCTGTCTGAGGGGATACATGTACATGTATGTGCCGTGTGACAAGGGATGCTCATAGGTCTTGAGGAATTGTAGGCAGTTGTATGTAGTATCTCGGAGTCTTTAAATGTAGGTAGCACTGAAGTGTGCTCAAGACACTCGTGTGCAAGGGTGTAGGCGCTGTGGGCAAAAGCTCAGCTTGTCTTCCCGTCGCGGCGGTGGTGTGGAATAGTCCTCTGCACTTGTGCTTTCTTCATTGATCTATGGGTGGACGTGCAGCATCGTGTTGAAATAGGCAAAGGATGACAGAGGTCTCTTGTAGATATACCGCATTAACCCGAGCAAGCGGAGGAATTTTTGGGCGTTCTGCCTATAGAGGCAACTCCAACATCTTAGCGTGAAGTCCGCTTGCTCGAGTTAGTGCGGCAGTACATGTAGTCTCCAACAAGACGGGCAAGGATATGTGTAAATAAAATGTTAAAAATTAAAGTTGGTACACGTTAGGTGTATGTATTAATGATATTTGAATGGAGTGGGTTATATTCTTAATCAATTTAATATCGTGTTCCTGCGTAAAATTTTCTCGGAAGTACATGCACATGGATTTTTGGAAAGAGATACATGTGTCTATTGTGAAGTAGATTAGTCGTATGTATATATCGAGTGTTTTATGATTTAAGTTTCACTACATGGATAAAATTTTGTGTGGAGTTGGCCAAGTACTCTCGCCCAGAAGATACATGTGGTGTTGTCTCCCATCCGAGTGATATTTGCATATCCGCACTACACAACCATACTATGGTTTGGAGCTCCCGCTCAACCTCCCACAACGAACGGCCCACAACGAGTGAACAGTAATCACCCGCACATCTGATACCAAGACCAAGTCCCAGCCCCCACCCCATGCAAATAAATAGCAGTCCTTCCTCCCTTCCCTCCCTCTACATGCTCTCCTGGAAGGATGGAGGTTGGCTGCCAATGGCTCTTTCCCTACCTTCGGGTAAGGAAACTCCAGCGTCGGCCTAAGAACGGCTGTCCACGGCTGTTTCCTGTTCTCTATGAGGCAGGGAGCAGCCTAGCGTCTTCACCATCTTTCCTTGTGGTATTTTTTTGGAACCTTTGGGAATTGGACATCCTCTTTTTTCTTTTTCTTTCATCGAAACTGGCTTTGTTGTGGTACTGCGGATTGGCTCGAGATCCTTGGTTATGACTTGTGAGTGGGGTGGTTGAGTGGTTTGGCTGATTTGCGGTTCCTGGGAATGATTCATGAATAACTCGTGTGCAGAAAGCAAAAATGAGAGTTTCTTGCCACTCCACCCACCACCTTCATCGTCGTTGATTTATGTGAGGGGCTCAAGTCTAGCGGTTCCGGCTACACCGCTGCGAACAGACCCGAGTCAACTCTGTTTATGAGATACGAAGAAAGGTCTGATAGTTCGAGGAGATCAAGGGAGATGATGAAACCTAAGGGGCCGATGAAAATCGACGGGGTTTGGCAGATGCGATGGTTATCGTCAGGAGCCGATGGAGGCTGATAGGGATAGATAACCACTGACATCGCCCCCAAACAGGAACGAGCAAATGAGAAGGGAACTCACAGTCCATCGAACCATTCGCGGTGGCATGAAGAGTTGCATAGCCAAGGAAAGGAGCAAAACTGTCCCAGAACTTCAGAAGCTACGTGACTGATAGAGGTGTCTTTGAAGTGGTTTTGATGGAGTACAGCGTGATGGTCCTGCGCTCTCGATGGATGATGACGCTCGGTTGCATCACAAAGTATCACCCGTCGATGCTTGGCAGGCCGCAGGTGGGTTTAGCTATTCAGCAATAACCTCACGTTCATCGTTAGAGGGTAATTTCGTTGAGGTGTATAGGATTATAACGGTGGTTCGAACTCCGGCGCTTGCAAGCAGAGCATACGGAATAAGATACTACACTGACGTGAAGTGTATTCACTGGTTAATTCAAATTGGAAGGGGATGCCTGGGGAAGTTATAATATCGTTCAAGAGCTAAAGCTATCTGAGTTTCACTGACTAATAACCGTATTTAACTGTAGCCGAGAAGGAGCAGCTAAAGTTTGCACATAATTATAATGTCTCGTAGCAAGGCTCGCGAGTGATAACTAATGAAGTATGGCACCAGGCAACGCTAATACTGTTTATGAGCACACATTGATGTTGGCACACCCTATGCATCGATAGCACCGCAAAATCGAAGTCGTTCTTTAAGGGTGGTTTCTTATCTATGGTGTATAATACTTCTGCCCGCAGAATAGGCCAAGTGAGAATTTGTATCTAGGCTGCGCCTTTGGTTTCTCAATCGCAATTCTGCATCGATAAAGCTCGTCCTTCCACTCTCGACGTTTCTCATCCCAACGGATGGTCCTGTGATTCACGTCTTTCCTCCCTCAAAAAACTTAGTATCGTCTCAAATTTGATGAGTCTGGTGTTCCTACCTGTCAGGCGCTACTCGCTGCAGAAAATTCACAGCTATAGGAGGAAAGGTATGGCGAGAGAAGATAACGCTTAGAAGTCTCATAGTGATGGAGACCATGACATGCGAAGTAGGGTTATGACATGTGAAGTGGGGTCAGAGATTTCAAAAGAGTGACTTCGTGCTTGAACAGACGACACAGGTAATTTAATTGTGGTCTGGGTAGAAGACTTAAACGACTGCACCCTTAGACATGGAGTGAAGTTTGCAGAGGAGGGTCACATGTAATGAAGGGAGAGCCCCCGAGCTGGAGAGCAAAATGTGAGTACCGCCCCAGATGCTTTGCTGTGCGCTATCCCATAGACTGTTAAAAAATGCTGACCCCCTGTATAACTGTGGCTCAACTCGGAGTCAACTGAAATCTACCCAATAAAAGTGATTCCCTCGACAGGGGGGGCAGCTTTAACAGTCTATGGGATAGCTAGCTCATGGACGCTTAGATCTAACGGTGCCGTGGAGATAGGAGGAGTATGCTATTACTCATTTATCATTACCGAATTCGTTCTTGGGTTGATAGCTGTATCTCGTCAGATCAACCCTTAGCTACAAACCCCAGTTGTTCAAAATATTGGCTGCAAGCTGTGACGCTAAATACTAGGTTAAAATGCTTTGAGATTCAGTCGTTCAGAGAAGCTGGGAATGAAATCATTGCTCACGAGTCCACTCAACTAGGCGCGCAGTAGTATGATACCCCCCGCCCCACTTCCATTCCTTTTATCATTTATAACTTTTATACAAATAAAACCTACCAAACTGAATAGGCAAACCAAACCACCCCGGCACTCCCTATTATTACTGCGAATCAGCATCGAGGTATCATACACATCCCAAACATAAATAAAATAAAATAAAATAAAGCAACAGAAAATAAGCAACAGTAGGAATCATAACAAGAAAATAGAATGCTGTACATTGCAGCAGAAAACCCCCCCCCGGAGTAACACCTTTAAAGACCTCAATCAATGAGGGCGAACGAGAACTTGTGGCGGCAAACGAAAAAAAGGGCGTTAATATACCAAGGAAGGGAAAGAGAACGGGCACAACATTGATGTAATATAATCATATCACTAAGCTACCCCCTATATCTGCATCTCCTCCCGCCTCCAGATCTTTTAAAATTTCCGGCAACAAATCCTCCACATCCTCTGTGAGCAACGAACAGCTTAGCGCAATTAAACGTCGATAATCACTCATCTTTTCACCTGCTCCACTTCTTGCATGTGCTTTCACGATTGTCTCACGCAGCTCTTCCCTCTCCCGTTGGGCCTGTGCAAGGTCTCGCGCAGCTGCTAGTTTCTCCATCAATGTGTCAGGATCGTTCGCGTCGGTGAGAGACTCTTTCTCGTCTTCTAGCTGTTGCTCCTCTTCGCGAATTAGGTTTGAGAGTTCGTAGTATTGCCCACGCTCAAAAATTTTCTTAAGCTCCTCTGCTAGTGTGTCCGCTTCAGCTCTTAGAGCTTCTATCTGGGAGTCCATGTTCATCACGTCGCCAAAAGGAGCCAAAGTTTCTTCAGAGGTTGCTTTACATCCCTGGATCTCATGGGTTGAGCTATCAAGCAATCGCTGAGCTTGGCTAACGTCTTCCTCTTTATCTTGTAATTCGTTATCAAACGCAGTGGCAAGTCCCTCCAGCATCTCGGCCATCTGTGGTATAACCTTCTTTGTAGCCGAAATGGCTGCTTCGGAGATATGTGGTCGGGGTACATGGCTAGCATTGGCATAATTTACTGCTGCCACGGTTGCAGCTGATTGAGTGGACGGGTGTCTTTGATACCGAGACTGATGTGGGTGGTGATGTGGGTGGTCATGTGGGTGGTGGTCATGTGATTGGAAAGGCGACGAACTCGATGCCATAGGATAATCACCATTTCGCCGTTGACGTTCAACAGCGACGATATACTGATCAGCGGTTTGCCCTTCATTGTTTGGGATGTTTGGATTGGCGTTATGTGCAAGTAAGCTTCGGACGCATTTCTTCGCACCGTTGCGAGCCGCAATCGTGAGCGCCGTGTCACCTGGGGCGTCTTTCAAGTCTAGTATGTTTGCGATTTCCACCATTGAGTGCTTCTCACCGAGCTTTTGTAGAAGAACGTCATAGTAATATCGTGCTGCTAAAAGCTTGTTTCTTGAAGAAGTAGTTGCCGCGATGTGGTGGAAGACCGTTGAGTCGTAGTTGTCTACCTGGAAGATTGTATCTCGCAGAGTCTCAACTAACCGAGGAAACGATTTTCGGTCGTAGTTGTTAGTGAAGAGTACTGCGCGCATAAGCGGGGTCTCGCCGCGCTTGTTAACCATGTAGATATTCGCATTCGCCTTGTACAGTAGTTCTATGACCCTCAGATCACCCATCGCTGCAGCCCAGTGGAAGGCTGTATGGCCCTCGTCGTCGATAATCTCATTTACGTCAAAATCCGGGGGTGGATTTATGAGGAAATCTGGGAGACCTTTCTCGTTTGCCATGAAATAATCAAGGAGTTCATCACTATACGCCATTCTCCTTTGTTGTGATGAAGGTATTAAGCCTGATGACGATAGCTCCTCATGGTCCATTTTGTGCTTTCTTCCTAAGACTGTATTTACGGAGTGCTGAGAGGGGTGATCTTCTAATTCGAGCTCTGAAAGGTCTCCTTCAGACGCAGATGAGGATTGGACGGATGGCGAACTAGGGTCGTTAAGAGGATCCATGTCGCTCAAATCGTCGTCCTCACCTTCATCCTCCTCTGAACTGATATGAGATGGTGGGGCTGGTATTGGTGCTGGTGGTGTTGGTTCTATTACAACAAAGAAATTAAGAACTTTCCTCAGAAACTATGACATCATACCAAAGGTAAAGACAACTTAAACTTACTTGCTACACGTTTGGCAGGTGCCGCAGCTGGTGGGGCACGAGCTGGTGCCCGGGCGGGTCTTGGCTTCGTAGATGCAGCAGTGACATGCTTGGGCGCCAATGGGGGCGATTCGGTGGAAGGCCGAAATTCGAAGATAGGCTTAAGTAATTCACCAACATTATAAAGAGCTGCGATCTCTTTGGCGCGCTCCAAAGGCACCCAGGTTCCTATCGTGTCATCTGTTAACTGGTGTCCAAGAAAAGTGAATCGCGAGATATTCGACTTTTATGGTGCTAACACATAGCCTCCCTTTTCTGCAAGTCGCTTACCTTGATATTTTCCATAACCACCTTGTACTTTTTCATGAACACCCCGTTGGACCTCACGCTCCAAAATTCGTGTTCTTTGCGGTTTATCAAATTCGGCAACCTATGGTGCAAGATTAGGAGCCTTATTTTAAACGAGCGGGAGTCAGGAAGTCAAACCTTCAGCACTTGTGTAGCATTCACCCATGAATCGGATCGTCTACGCATACAAGCGATTCCCTTTGCGATACTTTATACTAAGCATTAGTTTCAAGTGGGATAGAATGGAACTAGCCGATATGCGAACAGAGGGACGTACTATTCATAGCTGTGAGAGCGCCCACGACAATTAGCAAAGGTTACATTCAAAAGAATCCCGAAAAGACCCTGTTCCTCCCATCGACCCTAGCGACACAACAAAACAGCCAGATGGAAATGCCAGTTCTAGTCATAACTCAAATTTTTTTTGACTGTGCTACTACGTGAATTTTCTGCCAGCCCAGGGAGCCACTAGTAGGAGAAGGGTGAGAAGAAGGATCAGGAACACTCACACGGGAGTGCCACTGTAGGTGGCCTTGAAGACAATCGGTGGTGGAGCAGCATCGTCCTCCATTTTGAGCATGAAGTTGGACAGGCGGTTGGGGGGAGCGGAGGAAGAGGGGAAACGCGGGGGGGAGGAGAGTTGAGGGCAAAGTTTGAGGAGACGCGTTGGAATCCGCTTGTACGAACGCCAAGACACTAAATGGCCTTTACGTGTATATAGTGCTGGGATATACTGTGTGTATACATTACGTCCCTACACATTACTCTGCCTAGCCAAAAGGAGAAAGCACGTTGTACCCACATGTATCACTACATTTACTTGGCATATTTCCCTCTATATTTCCTACTATTAGATTTCCATTAATTACGTGCACTGTATACGTAAACCTGCTACGATCATTTGTGTACTTTGCCTTATGATATTTCTGCCTTGAAAGGTGGCAGACTTGCAACGTTTCGAATTCTCACACCAACACCCTCTCATTGCTACATGCGTCGATATTTCTAGAAGTTAAGGGTTTATTGCAATACCACATTGATTAGTAGATTGAGGATCGAGGACCTAAAAGCGTTCAAAAACAGGCCTCAGTAAAAGAAAGCAGGAAACGCCCAATCGTGGTTGAGGGTAAGTCAATTGCCCCATTAATAGAGACTTTGCGTAAATAGATCCAGCTCTGATTTCTAGCAATTTAATTGATGCAGATCAGCTTCTGGTTGGTCCAAAACCAGGGCTGGCTCAAAAGTGCAAAGTCTCTAATGGGGACGCTTCAGAACTTGAATACATGTTGTACAGGTACAGACATGTATGTTCCAAGTCCGTTTATATTTTAACGATGCAACGCAAAAGACCAAAACCACAATACTTAAGCTAGTTATATGTAGTGTACCGTATACTCACGTCGCCGAGTTCCATGATCGTCACGTGATAGGTTAAACCACCCATTAACAGGTCACGTGGCGATCATGGAACTTGGCGACATGAGTAGATTAATGAGAGCCAACAGCGTGCTGAGAGGCTGGAATAGGATGGCTATCGGTCAAGGATTCGGACGGTAAACCGATCTCTGGTTAAGGTACCTACTACGCATGTGAAAACTTCCGATAGCAACCAGCTAGATTCGCCATATGTTATTCGTATTACACACCTAGTATAGAGCTGTGGAGACCGCGAGGCAGAGGGTATAACGAGGCTTGGCTCACAAACTCAATATTTCGCCACCTAATGGAGATCAATTTGTTACTGCCTCGCAATCTCCACTGCTCTACTCATGTCGCTATACAAGGCTCTGGTATAAAGTGACCGAACGGACATGGGTCTGCAGCGAAACAGGCGAGTGTGGATCTTAACTTACCACCAAACATAAGCCCCAACGAATTACCAAACCCCCCCACAACCAAATATCACATTACCATCTAAGCTTAGAAAAAATGCAAAGAAATTGTGCCACATGGTAGGAGTAGCCTCGAGACAAGCCCTTGAGGGAGCAGGAGAAAAAACTGCCTCTTTCATAGTGTTGTTGTGATTATCTCTTATTTGGTGGCATGAGTATAGTTGTGGTTGAGTGACTTAGCCACAGAGGCAAAGTCACTGTGCCGCTTGTGGCTCTATTCATGCATATCTCGCTAGTGAATTGCAATCACAAACGTTCGTTATTATCAGCCGTTACTATGCTATCCCATATTACATGCAGGCCCCTACTCATGTCGCCGAGTTGCTATTGCTTTCCCCTTTATAGAAGTAGATCTGCCCACCAAAAACTACCCAGCGAGACCGTTATGAGAGGCTAATTCTTGGAAAGAGTGGTTGCCACGCTGGAAAGTTTCCTACCTGCGTAAGAATCCAGATCTATTTCCTAGATCGGGAAAGCAATAACAACTCAGCGACATGAGTACTGTGCGGTCACTTATTGCCAGAACCTTGTACGACACCTACCTCAGAGGAGCTCCCCGTATCTCATGCAATGCGGGAGAGTGTTAATATATTAGCAATATATTTTGCTTTTGCCAACTTACAGATAGCTCCATCCTCCTACATGTATGTATGTGTGCGGGTAAAGTCGCTACCCTGGGCCGTGGTCGCATCCTGAAACCGAGTTAGGCGCTTTTGTGCTAGCCAAGATCCTATAGAAGGAGAACCTTTTCTGCTTCTTTGTCTTCCTATACACATGACATACGCGCATGTCTGGCACTCCAAACTCCCGGAAACCCTTGGTCGCTCAGGTCAGGGGTTTTGGATCTCATTTGAGTCTTAGAACTAGATATGCAAGTCACATACACCCTCATTTCAACTAAGACCCATTACTCTGTTAGCTAGAATCTGTTTCTTGTTGCTTCTCTACTGGTCTGCACCTCTGTGCGAACCCAGGCTAGTTCGGAAACGTCATTCAATTACGAGTACTCCGCCAGACACACATACACTTTGTACTCTAGAGTAGCTGTAGTTACAGGATCGTAGATGCCTTTACAGTCTACCTGGACTCTCCTTCCTCTAGACAGCTAACGGGAATAAGGAAGTTTCTAGCGTTGCAGCTGACTTATTTGCTGATCAAGCAGCAATTGCCATCTGTCTAGGTAGACCGTGGAGGCGTCTATAAGGATTCGTAGCCAAATCACCGATCTAGAGGTATATTTATACAGGGTTATGTTATGGGGCTTGCTGAGGGAAAGGTTTGTGCCGTGTTAAGCTTAGGTAATAATCATCCCTAGGTCTAGATATCCCAGGATACAATCCGTAGCTTTCGCTAGAGTACTAAGATTTTCGAGGCCTGCGTGTAATATTCCCCTAAAGACAAATCTCATCAGAGACAGTACACCTAATCTCTGCGGATTACGGCCTCTTGTGCTAAGTTAAGGCTTAGAGCTATCCATAATTATTCCAGTACCGTTATAACGGCTCTCGTTGTAGTACGTAGGGTGCAGTAAAGTGATGCATTGCGGCCAGAGGCGATAATACTCAACATGTACGTGTCTTTGGTGGCTACCAAGTTCGATAGAGGCTAATTTGTCGACTTAGATTTTATTTCTGGGAAGATATCTAATAAATAAAGTGTACTTGGCGTATAATTCTGGCCCATTTTATACTGACTCTAGGGCTATTGCAGTTTTCCCTATGAATGGATGACTTTTATAGAGATACGTGCGTAGTAACTGATATTTTATTAAAAGGCACAGGGAAATCATATTCTAATCGAAATTTCCCGATCCTAAGCCCAGAACCACGAAACGCGAATCATTTTTCTGCACATTCCGTACATGACGAAGTGAGTAACAATGGAGACAGGCGAGAAACCCTTTTCAGTGCCCGTAAACTTGCAATTGGCCCACACCTTTACAGTGCCCTGTCTCATAAAATATACCAGCATAAAGACCGTGAACCGCGAAACCTTTGCTTACCTATATCTCTTTTAAATATTTACCACACTCTCTGCAAAAAAATCCCTTTTTGTGGTGGCCGAAGGGTTAGGTTCTGTGTGTTAATTAATCAATGGTCAGGAGTGACCTCAAATTATATACTTACCAAGGTATTTATGGTCGCAACCAAACTAATGGATCTCAGTTACGGTGTTCCTACAACCAACTGGGACTCATTGTAGGAACTATTATTAGAGAATTTACAGCTGATATTAGCCTAATAACAAGAATAAATAAAAAGAACCGGAAAATATTTTAAAAATACCTGGGGGGGGACTGGTTTGGCGTCTGGTTGAGGGACTGCAGTGTACACTGTAGCAGCTTAGCAGCTCTCTGTGGCCTCGCCTACTTGGTATTAGGGGCGTGTGTCTCGGGTAGTTCACGGTCTTTCTGCTGGTACATTTGAGAAGGGTATCGAAAAGGTATGCGCCTGCAAGTTTACGGGCATTGAAGGCGTTTTCTCAGAAACAGCCCTTCCCTAGTCATGCCGGGGAAAAAAAGAAACAAGAAAGTTGAAACTCAAACTACTAGTAGAGTGAGAACGGTCGAATTCGGAGTTAACCATTCACCGTTAAAGTGCAAATTAGTCCCCGCGAATCAAACCCGCAGATATATGATTTCTAAGTCATCAAGACTCACAAGTTGGATCCGTCGAGATGCAACAAGGCGCCCGCCCAAGCCCGTGGTGTGTTCAACCAATGACAGTTAGAAGGCTTAGCGTTGTGCAGTTTCTATGCCCAAGAGTTTCTACCTGTGCATGTTACATGTACACGTGCACATGTATAAACTTGTGGAACTTACATATGCATAAATACCACAATATCTCCCTAGTAACTTGATATCTTAAACACGACTCCTTCGAATTCTAAATCGCATTACTATCACTATAGTTCTTCTCAATATCTTCATCCATACAAAAGTATCTTTTCAGTTGCTACAACACTCTTCATCTTCCTTAACTCTTATAATCTTAATATTTCGCCCTACTCTTCTCATAAATGCCGGCTATATTCCTAGACCAACAAAGCCTTTTGAGGAGGGACTCGTCGTCCGGAGATTCTGCCGGATCTCAAGGTTTGGGCGGGGCACAAATAGCTGGTATCGTTCTTGGGTGTGTCATGGCTGTTGCTGCGATAGCCACCGTCATCAACTTCAAGTGCCGGAAGTGCCGGAAAAGAAGTCCAAGCAGCCCTGCAAACAGCTCTGTAAGCATCCTATCGTTTCCCTTAAGGTTCAGGCCTTCCCCGTTTTGATTTCTGTTGATTTCTGAGTGAGGACTATGTGCTACCAGAACGATGGCGGGGAAGAATCTATAGAAATGGCTCATGT
The DNA here is from genome assembly GCA_038503075.1 of Gyromitra esculenta. Lineage (NCBI taxonomy): Eukaryota > Fungi > Ascomycota > Pezizomycetes > Pezizales > Discinaceae > Gyromitra > Gyromitra esculenta. The sequence goes on along the minus strand of JBCAML010000008.1, from coordinate 631,567 downwards.
TCCCCAGCACACTGGTAGCAATTGTCAAACGGTGAATCACTGTAGCAATATTACAATCAACAATCATAGCATACTCAATTGGAGTTAATAACGTCTTCAGTTGGGTAAGCTACTAAAGGATTACGGTGGTAGTGTGAGCAGTGATTTTGGCATAGCTGCTAACTTGAGTCACTCAAACGATTAGGGAGGTAGCGATATCAAGATCAAAAATCGAATCAAACTTTCGAGATCCTACAGATATACCAATTAAAAATGAGTATAGAATAAATGTACCGAGAGTTTAATACGGATTAGATATATAGAAGGAAAGGTCTTTGGAGACGGCTTTGGCGCTTTCGGCGTCAAAATATTGGATGACTTGTTTGATTGTTTTGCTTTGTTTCCTCTTATGCTTTCTCTTATGCATATGGAAGTTCCTGATTTGAATTCACTCCCCTTACCTGTCCATCATAGATAGTCAATTAAAATAGCCCAAGCTTGGTTCCTTTATGCTTCTAAAGGAGTAGAAAACCCACAATATATTTTACCCCAAAAGCACAAAGCTAGCCCGTTCCTTATCCAATATCAGTCAGATTATTTCTTCCCCTTCCCTATCAACCGTAACCGTAACTGTTAACACACGAGGTAAAGCCCGCGGCCCGCCCTGATTCAAAGGACACACGCACGTGAGGTTGCTGTTGCCTACGTTATGGTTGCACAGTATTACTGAGACTTACGCCGCTTATTATGTAAGATTAAGGACTCCAAGCTCATCATGATTAGAACCCGACTCAACAGCCTAAAATCGATCCAAGCCAAGGCTCTGGCGAGTATACAACGTAATCATAATTTATCACTCGATAACCTGTCACATAATATCACTCGATATATAGCGTTCGGAATTTACATTAGCAGATAGTCCAGCCCGAGAAAATTACTACCTTAGTATTTAGTCTTACAAGTAAACCCTCATATGATAGTTATTTATTTCAGATATATGTATGTGCAGTTCAATCGCCCTACAAGGGTTCACTCTGGGCGAAAATCCATACCCTTGTAGAGCAGTTACCCTTGTAGAAAAACCGAGTGATTTATCAAGATGCGTATGAATTACTGCAAATCGGTGTTCACTAGCATAGGTTTCTAGGTTCATCAAGAGCACGTTCCTTTTGCAGTTCAAATAAACTCATCTTTCCTAGATACCCCACTGATTTAGATGGATTTATGTATGTGGATGGTGAGAACAGCTTTCAAGTTTAGCTAATTTGCGACCGATCCTAGACTCAGTATTTTGAACACCCCCAATCACAAAAATAACCCTAATCCTACACTAGCTACAAGGGCATACTACCAAAAATCTTTAAAAACACTAAGGGTACTCTTATAAAGCGATACCCTTATTTTACCATACAAAATAGCTTGGGGCTGCCAGCTATACTCTTATAGAGCAGATACCCTTATAAGCCGAACTCTTATAGGGCGATTGAACTATATAGGCTAGTTTTCCTTAAGATCGCGCATCAATCAAACACCTAGCGCAGTAAACGATACGTAGATCGCAAGACGAGCAACATACACCTAGGCCTATAGCTACACGTTGTTTGATTTTTTTATTCAAATTCTCTTTATTCCAATACCGTTTACAATTATAATGCGGGTTTAGCTCGTACCTTTCCAAAGACCGAAAGAACGAAAGAAACACTTGAATTAACTCCTAACCCCGGAGCTCGAAAGTACAGTCCATAGAAACTTCAAAACCTCGATGCTAGTACTAGGGCACAGGTTATACAGGCTATCACTTGAGCTGGCGAGGTACATAGGTTCTTTGTCCCCTAAAGCTAAGAAGCGTATATATGTGACGGCTCGGTTACTTTTTTTTCGTCAACTTTGTGAGATCGTTCGTTTCTCCAATGGTAAATTAGAATGACTTAGTTACAGATCAGTTCAGAAGACGGAGAATCTGTACACCTCACCAATCCAAGGGATTCACCTTCTTCCTATAGCTATCGCTACAAACTAGCGATCACGAAGGTCAATGATCAACTACTGAAATTGCATATATGGATACACTAGCTTGACTACAGTCAAATATAAGCCAGCTACTCTCTAAATTACGCCCAAGCAGAAACCACATCACGTTTGAGCTAAGTCGGAGTTAAAGTTGGTCCACCAATGGTCCAATCTGTGGACAGACTAGAAAGGACAGGATCGACTTTGTCAACCCTGTCCGACCGCAGGCGGCTATAGGGCTCTGCCAAAGGTAGACTAAGTAAGACGACATTGAGGTTCCTGTCTCTTGTTCCAAGTCTGTACTCCCAACTGTTTCAATTTCAAGTAGTAAGCTTGGCAGTCCAGCCCACGGATGGACTGCGATCCTAGACTACGGTCGTCCGCTGTCCAGCCAATCCATGTTTTACTGCCCAGGCTTCGGATAGGTAGGTCCCCGGGATCTTGGTCACGTAGTGTGTTTTGCAGAGACTTCGTATACGATGAGATCCCATCGAGATCTGGCTCACCAGTACAAATACACTTATGCTGCGTAAAGGTTAGAATACGATATAACCCTTTCAGATGGTTGGAGGGGCACATTAGCTAGTGATGACAGCAAATCAAGCTAACGCTAGAAACAAAGGTTTAGGAAGGGTTCCAATGACGCATATGGCCAGCCAGCGATGTTATATGCAGCCCCCACATCCAAAATAGTACGCGCTTCGTGTTGCGTGTGGACACCTTCAATATCGATGCGTGCACTGCGTTTGAAGATGCGCGAGTTAGTACTTCCAAGAGAATTCAGACCGAATACAGCACGCGTAGAACTCAAAATATTAATAGTTTAGAGAATTTTAACAGAATACGAAGCTACACGTGTTTTCAGTCCACTCTCAACTCAGAATTAATACTTATTATCTCAGGAGTCAATCATCAGCTATGCAGTTACGCAATAGACCTATCCTCAAATGTGTTTATCCTTTAAACTAGCGCTAGAATACGAGTTCGAAGTCTGGTGGCTGTCGACCGCTAAGCAGATGCTTTATCATCACGACCCATCACTCGACGTTCTGTCAAAGCTTATCACGAGAACAGATAGCGGGGTTGCTTTCTTGGCTTTCGTAGCGTATCGGTCTAATATTCGCTTCTGCTCAAGGCATGGTTTTAGGCGGATACGCTTCCATGGTAAAGCAATCCGTGCCTTGTGTTAGTTGCGCTAGGGTGACTGCATCGTCACGCGGGCAAATTGCGGTGTCGCCTCGTGTCGCACAAGCAGACGAAGGCTTTCGAGGCTCGAACAGCAGAGCATCAAGCCGAAGGAGATGTTGCGAGATGTAAATGAGACAGTTTGCGTTGGTTACACCCCCCGTCTGCCAAACTGAAGGGGAAAAGATGAACTTAAGTACGGGATTGCAGACTGTCGCCAGAGTCGCGCGAAGACACCACAAAGCTTGTGATTCTCGCTTGCGGTCTTGGCACCCATTTAGAGTGGCAGCATCCGCCTGCCGAAGCCTGTTGCGGTTATCGCGAGGTTCAGGATTGGCATTTGGATCCTCTTTGAGAACCTTGCGCAGCCCTGGCCGACACTTCCCCGAGTGGTTTAGCATGTTGTCGTCTCGACGTATCGTGCCACAGCCAGGGTCCACTGCTGCTATTCCCCCAGCTCTCGTCCTTAATTGACTATGTCCCCTCTTTTTCTCTTACATATGAATTGCCATTTACTGAGGCTCACGGCGCAGCAAGCCTACTCAGTCTTGGAATTCTTGGTGACGACACGAAGTCGACGAAAACTAAGGGACGAAAGGGAAAAACAAGGAAGGGCTGCTCGAGCACGGTAGCAATCGCAAGGGAGACAACTGGAGACATTCTCTCCACCCTCCACCAGCAATGGCAGATATCCATCAACAACACCACCACGACCCTTCAGCATCCTCATTGTCCTCTTCGCCCGATGGAATGTCCTATGCCTCTTCACCAACAACGCCCCCGATCCTATCGAGACACCACTCTCATACTTCCCACTCCTCTCACACCTCAGTCTCCACCGCCGATGACGATGCACTGGCAACATCCGATTCTGAGCCTTCGAGGATCCCTCGACGGCGGCCATCGCGATTGAACAGCTCAGTTAACTCGAAAGAAGTTCACCCAGGAGCAGGGTTTGAAACTTGGAGGCCTGCTGATGAGACGACGGCGATTGCCGCCCGAGGCGACCCTCGGAACTATGCTTCAACCGTGTCAACCAATCACCCATCGATCCGGGAGGAAGCGAACGAAACATTTTCAGGGTGGCTCGGGAAGTTTGGAGCCATCGAACTGGAGAATAAGGGGTCGGTGGCGAGAGATCATTTGGCTTTAGGTATGTGCATGCGAGTTTTGGCCTGTTTCTTCTTTTTTCCTCACATTCTCCCTTCTTCGCTCACGAGCGAATGGATGGAGGGGGGAGAGTCGGCATATCGTTTTTCCTTCTTTGCCTTTTGCTTTTCTTGTGGGGGGCAACAAAATCGCTAATCGGAAACCCGTTCCGGGTATCGTGTTTTTTTCAGAACGGACATTTCTAGCGTGGCTGAGGACTTCTCTTGCATTCACTTCGATCGGTATGTAACATCCCCATGCAGAACTTGGATGGGAATTGCGAAACGTCGATTTTCCATTGGATATTGGATTTTGCCCAGCTAACCGGGATTGCTCTCGGTTTTTTTTCTTTTTGTGCTTTTGTAGGGATTGCAATCACTCAACTTTTCCGACTTAACGCCACTATGGGTACCGACCATCCATCTGGTACGTGAGTTCGTTTATCGTGGAAATCCATCACGCATGCACATCACTTTTAATGCATTTTTGCTGTGTTTTCGTCTGGACCACATATTAAACAGAGAGGCTAACGAGGGTCCTAGATGCTGGCCTCACAACACTGAGTCACATGGGCAAGCCGCTTGGTGCCACTTTCATTGGGATATCAATACTGGTGTTGTTGATTGGTGTGAATCGGTCCGTTTTATCATTTCCCCGCCCTGCGCCTCCCTCTATCCCCTCTTGTCGTTTGTACCCCGCTTCTTGTCCTTCGCCACCCCGTACAGGGCGAGGGGAAGGATCAACAAATAAAAAGTAGAAGTAAACAGTGAGCTGATTCTGAAGGAAACCTTCTATTGCAGATACTACGAATCCCAAAGCTGGTTGATGAAAGGGAAATTCCCCGCTAGCAGGGGGAGTATTTTCTTGATGGCATTGGTAACCGCCTTGGTAACTCTTCTCCCCACCGCTCAGTTTTTTTTCTTTTACGCGCATTTTGTTATGCGCATTTGACTAACGAAATTGGCGAATATGAAGCTTATGATAACGACTTTGATTATCGTAATGGTCGTTCAGCCTTCGAATTATGAGTTGTGATTTTACATTTTTCTTGCTTGCTTTGCTTACTTGCCTTTGCTTTGCTTGCATGGAACAGGAGTTATGGGTTTCATGAATTTCCTTTTTTTTTTTTCCCTTTCATACTTTCTTTTCATCTTTCCTCCTTTCCCCTCTCCCTGATCTATAAATTGGGTTTGCTTCATGGATTAGCACTTGCAAAGTTTTTGTTGACTTTTTTGTTTTGGCCAGTAAGACACCACTTGTATTTGTATTGTTGTCTATGCCGGAGCAGAGGTTGGGATATCTGATGATACAGTCAAACCTTACCACTGGAATATTTGAAGACTAGAACGTGCCAGGTATAGTTCTCGATAATACTCCGTCAAGAGAGTGATGTATGCGTACATGCTCGTGTAGACACAAATTAGAGGTAGAGGTATGGACGTTTCGCCATCTTTGATCCCGTCAGCTGCCTTACAAGATTATTATTTTCAAGGTTAGAGGGCTTAGGGTGCCTATCACCGGATCACACTCCATAGACTTATTAAGAGTATACTGACTACGCCCCACTAGCGCTGAGTTGAGATTTGGTTGTTACATCCCTTCGTTCGTTCGTATTCGGGATTGGTACTAAGCAGGGCGCTATGCTTATCAAGACACAGCATCACCTCGGATTCTCTGCGTGGCACTGATTAAACTGGCGAGAAAGTATCGTTACCTCTCCCTTCGCTTGGTTAGATTGGTGGCGAATACAGTTGAATAACCATATTAAAGTGTCATGCAATCCGGGCACGAACGACGGGATGCTGTAAAATAGCAATTGCATGCAGACGTGGTCCCAAGAAGCTTTGTATGAATTAGAAAGAGATAGGAAGGGAATGAGTGGAATAATATATATTGGGACTCGTAAGATTTAAATAAGAAGTACGTAAGTAATAAGTAGGGATGTATATTATGCAAGAATCCATAAACCTTTATCGAGGCGATTTAAGGTTGGGTATTATATCCTCGATATCGGCAATGATCGTATCGTCATCTTCCTCCTCCTTCACCTCGAGTTTGATTTTTCTCCGTTTCCCCCTGAATGGGCTTGGGCTATCAGGTTCAGTCTTAATCACACTTCCTTCTCCTTCTATTGAACTAACTTCACGCTTGATGTCCTTTATGGGCCCCTTCTCGCCTTTGATAACCATAACCATCCCCTCCTCTCCTTCTGCCTTAATCTCCTTCTTAATCTCTCCACCCCCCTCCGCCCTAATCTCAACCTCGACATCCTCCCCTTCCACCTTGATCTCCCCATGTTCAGCTTTAACAACTCCAGCTCCGGCCTCGTCCTTAATAACCACCACCTTTTTCCTCCTCATCTTCGGAACCCCCACCCAAGCCGCTCTACACCATCCTGTCTCCGCCAACGAACATTCCCCACATTTCCTCCCCCTAGGCAAACACACGCTCTGTCCGAACCCCACCAACATATGGTTAATCGCCCTCCACCGATCCCTCGGTAGCCACGCCTCCAACGCCTCCCTAGTCCCTTCCGGCGTAGTTGTGTTGACCCATCCCCACATGTTCGTGATACGGTGTACGTGGACATCGACACCGATGCCTTGCGTGTTATTCCATGCGGCGGACATGCAGAGATGCGCCATTTTAGGGCCGACGCCGGGAAGGGATGTGAGGCCGTCCACAGTAGAAGGTATTTCGCCATCGAACTGATCGCGGAGGATTACAGCGGCTTTTTTAATGTACTCTGTTTTGCGGTTATGGAAACCAACCTAAGCGAGGGAGGAGGGATTAGTCGAGGCGTGTACGGGCTCGGGCGGGAGAGAAGAAAAAACCCACGACTCTGATTAACTCGTCGAGCCTCTTTGGTTCTACTTTTAAAATACTCTCGAGACATAGTCCGCCTGGTAGCTCACCCTGGAGCTGCTTCATTGCTACTGAGGTAACTGTGTCTTTTGTCTGGCTGGAAAGCATTAGGGATATTAGCGTCTGGAAGCGTCTGATCTATTTCCTTGCGTTAGACACCGCCCACAGTGCTCAGATCTTGTAAATAAGATAGGCAAACCTTCGGCGTACTCGCTCCATCGGCCAGTCGCTCACAACCCATTGTATCTACCGGCGCTGGAATTCTGCTTCGCATCTCTTTGACTGCATCGTACATTTCCTCCCAATGCGGCGGAGGTTCCGTTTTGAGGGTGACATTTTTCGCTTTTGAGTTGCCTCCTTTGCCCCCTCTCTTCTTCTTCCCCTCGTGTTTGATTATTGCTGGCACGATGTCGCCTAGCGATGGTGTTGGTTCCTTTTTTACTGCTTCCTTCTTCACAGCTGTCACCGCTCTCTTCCTCTTTCCGACACTTGGTTCAGGTTTCGCAGTTGGTGACTGAAAGTACTTCGAAACAGTGGGGTTATCTTCTTCCTCACTCAGTTCAAACTCTGACTGGGACGATAACGACGACAACTCAGAGCTCGATGCAGAGTCTCCATCGTACACGTCTTCACGTGACTTGTCGTCCATCTCCGTTTCCTGCTGCTGATCTTGATCCTGCTGCTGTTTGTGCAGTCCTCGTTTCCCCGGAGCTCTGGTCCGCTCTGCCCCTGTTGTTGCAGCTGCTGACCTTTTCGTTACCGCGGAGGAAAGAGCTTTCGCAGCTCGTGCAGCTCTGGTCACCATTCCCCCCCGGACAGATCGTATTGGTATTTTATCTAAGCGATTTGATACCGTTCGGTTAAGCTGGTCCGCTCCTTTTCCCCACCCTCTCTTATCCGGCTGTTTGGTGACGAACCCCGGACTGGGAAAAAAAAAGGAGGAAAAAAAGGAGGGTTTATGCAGGGCAAGGTAAGGAATTGCGATCGAACGTTCGAGTGCAGTAAAGTGCACACCAGTAATTAATATTCTCCCCAGGGAAAGAAAAGGTGGTGGTGTGTCTTTTGCTCCTTCTTCTCCACCACCTCCCTAGGGGGTTCTTTCTGCCAAGAAAACAGGGACACTCATACCTGATGTCGTCATCGTTGCAGCCTGACTGGGAAAGGGGCCGCGGAACAATTTCTTCTTCCCCTTGCCCTTGCCTCGACCCTCGTGGTTTGCCGTTCCAGGTCCATCCGCAGAAGCGATCGCCTCTGTCATTCTCGACTCAGGCACAGAAGAAAAGGAAAGAAGAGAAGAAGAAAAAATAGATTTCCAAACCCTGAAATTCCAAAGTGGCAACACTTCCCCCCTTCCACCCATCAAAAAAATAATTATCATGACCCAAGAAGGAAAGAGAGGAACATAGAAGAAGAAGAAAAAAACCTCCACAGTAAGAAAATGACGAACAAATCCGGATTAACGGCATCGTTTTTCCGTTCTGTCGACTCAGCTCACCGCAGCTCCAAGTGCCACCCGATGCGGCGGTGCAACTTCCGCGGAGGGAGAGAAAGAGAGAGAGGAAAGCACAACGGGGGAAAAAACGCCCATGTTTACGTTGCATTCGGTAAACAAGGAGCAATAAAATATCCGCGATCTACGATCGCTGTCATCGAAGTGCAACCCAGCAACAACAAACAACAGGTATGCCATTCCGTTGTCATGATTACCGTACTGTAGATAGGAATAAACCGTTCAAACCTGCCTAAACGATAAAAACTCGGATGTGTGGTTTTCGCGGAAAGGGAGGGGGTGGTGTCTGCATCGCTGGGTCAGTGGTCAGAGAAGAGGTGGTGGATAGACAGAACTAAACTAAAAAAAATAAAAAGTCCCCCCCGAATTCGTGATCTTGGGGCTGGAATGGGTGCTCATGATGAAGGTGCTGGTGCTGGGTGCAGCTCCCATTCAACCGCATCGTCATGCGACAGCTCCACTCCATCGGAACACAAGGGACTTATTTTTCTCTCCCTCTTGTCCTGTCAGAACTCGTCAAAAAACATATTCCCCTCCCCCACCTTATCACCCCGATAGGAGGATTGATATCTGCGTACCGTAAGTACCGATTCATTGTTCACAAGGGGCAGTTAGCTGTGCAGAATGCAGTTGCAGTGCAGTGCAGCTACATACATACAACGGCATATCGCGATCGCGAGACCGTGATAAGTTGAATCTACCAACTATGCAAATCAGACACTAATCTGCAGGGCAAAATACAATCCGCTCAATCTCACCTCTTGTCCTGGTTCTTCCCAGCCGTCGCTCAGCCCATTTGTTTGTTTGTTTGTTTGCTCCAGAGTGCAAAAACCCTACATGAGCTCCCTTTTTCGTGAACAAACAAGACAGCCATAGATCAAGAATACGCAATAGGGTATAGAAAGCACACTCTGTGAGGTTACAGTTGCACTGATTTCCAGCTGCTAAGTATGGTACAAAATAGCATCGGTCTCAACCTGGCGATGCCGAGGCGAAACCAAGTGGTCTTATTTGTCTGGTCTACTGTACGGGATGAAGGAACTGGTTCAATTGCTATCGAGACTCTATTATTTCCTCAATTGCAAAAATGTCAAAAAAAATAGAAATAAGAACGTCGCTAAATTCGAAGGACATGAATGAAACAGAATACGAAACCCAACCCATCCCCAGTACCGAGAAAAATAATCGCAAAAATAATCCAAAAAGTCCGTAAATTTACAAAAAGTATGAAACCCCTGGAGCGCCAGATATCTTCCTAAAAGGTCTAGCTCGCAATTAAGGTCCCAAAAACAAACAAACACTGAATCTCAGTGAGTTCGAAGTGACCAGGAAGCTGGGCCAACATCGAAAGAAGAGAGAATAAGGAAAAAGTCGAAAGGGTATCGAGAAATCTAGACCTTCCCAACAACGGTCCTTTCTGAGTTGAGCTTCATCGCGTTACGATCATGCGACTCCTTCTTGCAATCCTCTAGACCCGTGCACTTGTGATCTTCCAGCAGACGATGTCGTCCGCAGTAATGCCCGTCGCAGAATGTGCAATCCCCGACGATACGCTGAGCAGCGTTGGTGCATTCCTTGAAGTTACATAATCTTCTTCTAGGAGCACCTCCTCTTAGTCGAAGAACCAGATGGAGTGTGGATTCCTTCTGAATGTTGTAGTCCGAAAGCTGGTTACAAAAGTTAGCAAGTGTTATCACATGTAAAGGCTATCGCAGAGAAATAAACATACAGTTCGCCCGTCTTCAAGCTGCTTTCCTGCAAAGATCAATCTCTGCTGGTCTGGAGGAATTCCCTCCTTGTCCTGAATCTTGCTCTTGACGTTGTCGATCGTATCCGAGCTCTCAACCTCCAAGGTAATAGTCTTGCCTGTCAGAGTTTTTACGAATATTTGCATTCCTCCTCGTAGGCGCAGAACCAAGTGTAGAGTAGACTCTTTCTGGATATTGTAGTCGGAAAGCTATGAAGGAGAAAATCAGTGTCAAGTTTGTCAGATTGAGGAAAGACGTGTAGATGACTTACCGTTCGGCCATCCTCAAGCTGCTTTCCAGCGAAAATCAAACGTTGTTGATCTGGTGGGATTCCCTCTTTGTCTTGGATCTTGCTTTTAACGTTGTCGATGGTATCCGATGACTCGACCTCAAGAGTGATAGCTGTAGGACTGTTAGGAGCCAAACTCAGCGAAAAGGGGGAGGATTGAGCTTTTTGAAAAGGTGTTTGCTTACTCTTGCCAGTGAGGGTCTTTACGAAAATCTGCATATTGATGGATAGACGAGTTTTGATGTGTTGATGTGTTGTTGTGTTGTTGTGAGATGGACTTTTTCAAGTTGACTCAGAGGTGGAGGACTGGCTGTTGTGGAGTGATGTCTGGAGCCAGAAGATGGATGGAGAAGAAGTTTTGTGAGTATGGAGATAGCGGTAGATGGAAGTAGGTTGATAACCACAGACGAGGAGGACGATGGAAAAGATAGAATAGCAGACGATATGAAGGAACGAGAGCGGGGAGGAAGAGCGCGGAGGGAAAGCGGAGGATCATTATATATATATAGCGGCCAAGCCCGGCCAGGGACAGTAGTAAGCGTTGGATGTGCTGGAAGGAACGAAACAGAACTGTGCTGCACCGCTGAGCATGTGGTAGTGGTGGCGCTGCAAGCCTGCATGAATAATAGAGCAAGTGGTAGACCAGACCTCAGCTAGTCCGGGTGGGAGGGGGGACCACTTGGGGTCGGCATTGTAATGTAAGGTGGAGCTGTGGCCGCCATGGCAGGCAAGTGTGGTACAGTAGTGGGTGGTGGGTGGTGCACACCGCTGGTTTGTGGTGTCGTAAGCAGCAGAAGGCAACGAGGCTATTGTCTGTCTGTCTGTCTCCCTCTCACTCTCCGTGCTCTGTTGGGTGGGGATTCGTGATTGATTCATCCAGCAGACTGGGAACAACAAGTCTCGCACCACCAAACACGCCCTAGCAACCACACAGCAGGCCAACCAAACTAAAATCCCAGTCAGAGTCTACCGTCTGCCACCACCCACCCCCGCCCGCGGTATCGCTCTGTGCTTCCTAGCTCCTAGCTTGCTGGCTGGTGCGGACGGTGGTACCTGTGTTGGCCTGTTGGCCGTACGATGTCCTTCTGTACGATACGATACGATTACCTCCTATCCCCGCCTGAATTCGGGCCAAACAGCTCCCGGGAATCGGTAAACGGGCTTCTCGCGTCGGTAGTAGCTAACCGCATACTCGACAGTTCAGACTTGCTTATTTGGTGGTTAATCAAATAGACAGGCCTAGGTATCGAGTCCCCCCCCAGACAGCAACCCATAGCTCTTCTGCCCTTAGCTCTTCTCTGGAGCATTCCCGAAACTTCCATGTTCCAGGCCCTGGTTGGAACCACGACAGCAGCAGTAGGAGCAGCGCAGCAGCAGCAGCAGAAGCAGAAGCAGAAGCAGCAGCGATGGAACGAAAAAAATAAATAAATAAAAAGATGGACCTCTCAGCGATGGTCGTGTGCGATATGCTGTAGAGTACCGGTAATTAGGGTCGGTAGCTATCGGACTTGTCCTCGACTGCACGGAGTTCCTTGCGGGGAAAGCTCGAAAAGAACAGACGACTAGAAAACGTGACCTGTTCAGTTGGAAACATCCTGTACGACAATGGCCGACATATGTAGAGCAACCAGATTGTACATGAGAGCCTCCTTCTTCAGACGTCATATTTTTAATGGCTATTTATCTTTCCCAACCTGCCCACCCACCACCACCCCTCGCTCCCATTGTTCCTCCGGGCACTGGCTTTCCATGACGAAGTTTTTGTCCTGCATCATGCAGGCGAAATGAGGAGACCCAAAAGAAAGTGATCATACAAGAGGGAGGGAGAGAAAGAAAAATAAAAAAGTCCTCTAGGTAGGAGATGATGCATGTGAGGGAAATAGTCGACATACCTCCTACAAACACCACGCCCAAAAACCACTGTTTTTTACTTTTGACGGCAGACTATTTTTTTTTTTCACGTCAGCACCAACAGAATGCACCAGCAGAATTCGCCCTCATCCGGCAAAGGCAGACAACAATGACCATCATCAATGTTCCAGCGCCCCTCCCGAGTCGTACTCAGAGCGGAAACTCGAACAGTGCAAAATAATATACAAGTGATCTCTTTTCTTTGAAATACGACCAACCGCCACGCATATTTTTCTCACCCCCCCTTCCCACCGTACGCTTCGCTCATTCAACGGGTACCCGAGGGTCGAGAACATACATGCGGAACAATACCTTTGGCTGCCACGGGTTATAAGTAGGGACTGACTTGACAACAACGAAATAACGCTAGGGAAATGTTTTCTGTCTTGCTCTAAGAAATTTCAAAGTTACTCTTGTCTGCTTGGGTCAGCACATCTCTGCAGATTTTGCAAACTCGATTTTTTTTGTTTGGCTCGTTATTGATCGACAACCTTGGTACCGGTCGCGGATCAGTTCCACCTGAAATAATTGAACCCACGGAAAAACATCGTGTGGGTGATGTCCCGGTAGATTCGGCCAAATTGCTTTTGACAAGAGCGCATGGGGGGTTTGAAATGAGAAAACATCACAATCACAATCACAACACAGCGTGGGCCGGCGCGCGACAGCAAAATGAAGGTTGAAAATGACGCCTTTAAAACGGTAGGTTTGACGGCATGGTGTACGTACTCGAGCGGTTCAGAAAATCGTTCGCTTTTTTCGTGGATTACAAAACAATTACCACCAGTTAACGGATATGACTTTTCGGCCGCTCGAGTAACTAGTCTTAGACGAAGCGCAGTCGCAATCGCAGACGCTAGTGCTATCTGGGAGTGTTTCGCAACTTATTAACTTTTGTGCCTGAGCAAATAGAACAATTTACTCCAAGAGCTTACCCCTCGTGCAGCGGACAGCTCGCCAAAAGCAATATAAATTCGTCGAATTTGGAATCCGTCAATGGTCTAAAGAAAATTTTCGGCCACTTGATTCTCACCAACACCACAATTGCACAGCGAAAGAAATATACTTTTTTCCCTTTAAGCGCTCCATAATTTAGACACTTGACGCGTTGCCGCCAGAAATCAAGCAGAAACTGGGCCATAAAGGTCGACGTGCTCAAGATATTTGAAATTCTCCTCACCTACACCTAAGCTACTCCAATCCTCGGCGACGGGCCCTTCTAGACCACTTTATGTATTGCCTCCGAAACACCCTCGCCGGAAGTGCGATTATCCCAACCAGGTACCGACGATCGTCCCGCGGTGCGGATGAGCGGCTGTACCGGTATCACATTTTACTGCTTCTCGAAAAAAGATTATCTGCGTACATGGATGGTGTATACTGTCTTGCCAAGAAGGATGTCGATCCCTAAGATCGATCGCAGCTGTCAATTAATGCTTGTATAACTTTACCCAGATACAATTCAGCCTGCAGGAGTTCTAATTTTATTCTGGGCATTCCAATAAAACTACCGCTGTACAGCACAGTAGTTACTTTAGAAGAGCTCCTTAGGTGGGAAAGTCTTCGATCCTGATGGTAGAGTCTAGATAGGAGGGTGGTGGGGAAGCTGCGGGAATTTCGAAATCGAGACCAGACCAGATTAACAACCGCACCACATGAATTTAAATTTACTCGTTCGTGTTTGAATATTTAGCTGCAGTTGAACGCCCAGGTTGTTTTTGGAGACGAGGTGTCTTGCTTGACTGTATCTGACGAGTGATTGGGCGTGATTCTTAATCACTCGCCAAGCTCCTGGGACTGGTTGACTTACTGGTCACACGCATTTGGTTTCGTGGCTATGGTATCATGTGTACCACATGTTTTCCATCTCACTCTTTCCCACAAGAGGTTGGTGTCACACGACAGTGGGGTTTGGTTCGTTGATACGAGTGCTTCTGATCTGAGGTGTTACACAGCTGAGGGGGCAGCACATCTAAATGAGGTACTCGAGGAGCATATATGTAGAACGGTTCGACTGACGTATCTTTTGTGTCGAGAAGATAATCTTTGAAATTAACGTATGTCACCGTTGATCACTCGGAGAGTAGGAGCCGAGCCAATAGGATGCCTGTAACAGGGATTACACCTGTCTTTCGAGGGTTGACACCAAGAAATTATTACAAAATGCAACAAAAGCCCAATGTCTTGTTTTACGCCGTTATATTGATACCACCATCTGAAATATTCGTAAAAAGCTTATTTTAACGCAGCAACTGTGAAGGTTGGTAGGACAAGGCTGGCTTGGTGAATCTTCTTGTTATAGTGTTTAAATAACCTCTCCTCCTCGCCTGGTATAGTCCTGACTAATTTCTTAGTATTTATCGTGGCGTTCTTACAGCAGATTATGAAGCTAATCTGATCAGATGGTTGTGATGTGAGCGTACTCGTTGACGGGGAAGACCTCGCGACAGGGCTTCTTGAGATAGGTGAGCTCAACAATTCTCAGCTGCATGAAGACAAAGCTGTGGTTGGTGAGATATATCTCGAGAAGGGTGGATAAGAGTCAAGATATGGGAATTTGGGGGGTAGGATTGTCGGTGCGACGAGCGTAAGAGGATGAGAGGAATATTTCCATCTCTGCAAGAGGTGAAGCATGTAGGCGGATTGACTCCCAAAAGAGATAGGAAGATTTCTTGCTCGTCCGCTTTCCATCTTTTGATTCGTTATTCGACTTTGTTTTTATATGAATTTAAATGAATTAAGTAAAGGAGAACCGACAATCTTATGTTGTCATCGCACCACCTCCCTAAGGAATTTATTAGATCCACCATTAAAGAATTTGAGACTTTTGCCGATGTAGACAGTGACCTCTAGCTGCTCAGACTTTTAGTTATGTGAACTATGTGTTATTTAGGAGGGCGAGTGATAGCCTGTGGATTGGATATGAGAGTTGAGTGACCATATTTGAAACGGGACTGCTATCTGCCTCGTCAACGTCACAGAGGATAGTCTCTTCATTATCTTCATGTTTGGTAGCCTCAAGAAGAACACCGCCGTCACCATCGCTAATCGCAAGGACCGTCTTGGGATCTGGTGGGAATTCGTAGCGAGATGGGTGGTTGTCTCTTGGTAGCTATTTAACAAATTAGTCTAGTAATTCCATGATATCAACGTCTTAGACTTACCCAAACTCATCATGCTCGGTACATTGAATGACGCTACCTAAAACCAGGACATCGCCACAGAGACTACTCTCGGGGGGCTAGAACTTGTGGGAGTACTGTCTGAAGGTTCTTGGCATCGATTGCCAGGATCGAAAACAGACATCTTGGTACCTGGACATCTCGTGGTGTACTAGGGGTAGGGGTGTGGAGATGGAACGCCAGGGTTTTCCGTTCTGTGAGGTCACCATAGAAATAATGTGAGACCTGTACCATCGTCATACCCCTACCCCTAGTACCTTAGGGTCTTAAGTTTGTTCATCTTCAACGTCATCGCTTGGCCAAACCACACAACCGAGATCTCGCCGAACCATCAACCTGCCAATAAATTACATGCTGTTTCTGATAGCACAATTGATTCGATCGTAGGCTACAGTAGAAATGCCGAATTACTCTGAACTGCTCTAAGGAACCTGTGCAAAGTTCCGCAGACTTCTGATACTCTCGTGTATTATTTCGCCCATTCTGCTAGAATAGAGTTTAGACACGTAGTCTTTAGCTTGCTACTACTTCTTAAGGTTAATGTGCATTGAACTCTGGGTCTATCCGTTGAGGGCGGAAGAGTACAAGGTAAAGCAAATTTGAAAATCGTATCGGGATTGAAATACATGTATCTAACAAATGCTTGGATTGTTTTTGATAATGGAAAAAGCTGTAGAGTTGACAGAAATTTGGCGGGGGAAGCTATAGCGAAGTAAAATTTTATAGCCAAGACTTTCCTAGGATCTGCACCCCTTGCTATATATCTTAGGTCTACTTATTATCTATTATTTATTTATTACTTCAATAGCTGTACATGCAACCCTATGAGTTATATTATTCTTAGCTCTGCTTCCTATGTGTGTCATATATGGTATATGTGATACTACCTCGTGAGCATATACTAAGTTACATGTATGCAATGTTTTTTTCCGTAAAACTATTATCAACCTACGGTGTAATTTTAATGGGTTTAGTAAATCGTTGCCTTGTACTACAGATCCCTTGGCCATGGTGATAATTAAAAGAGTGTTCGATCTGGGGGTGCTTGGAGTTGCGGTGTTAATGTATTTTTCAGCACACCTTAAGTTTAAGCACAGAGATAAATACCAAATCCCTATAATAATGTCATCCAAATGGCAAGCGCGGCGGAGTACCTCAAGCAAAACAAATATGAGCCACAAAGACCTATTCACCGCTCCTGTGGCATATCTCCCGCTATAAGCTCGGCGTTTGTCAGGTTTAGATGCCTAACCTTTCTTAAAACCCATGACTGTCAATGATAAACATGCGTGTATATATATATACTTTAAATAAGCTTATATTGAAGTAGAGTTGGACTAGCAACGTGCTATAAAGTGTTTGGTAAAAATAAATGATCTAAAACACATTCCAGAACTTCATATTTGGGCTTTTCAAAAAGCTTTAACATTGCTTTATTGCAGCTTATCGATATCCCGAGTCCATAAAGCTGTATAGAGTAGGGTTTTTGATATCAAAAGCTAAGCAACAGGCGTATGATCATCGGAGAACTTCATGATTGAATTCTCCTATCTGCACAAAGCATTTGCTTCAGATTTGTCTCGAAAGTATTCGCTATTAATATTAGCTAGAGTCTCCATATTCTGTGCCTTCTGAAGAATCTGCTCTTGATTCTCAGGGATTTCAATTCCATTTCTTATCTCTAATTCGTGACCCAAAGGTCATATCCATAACGTGGGATGGGATTGCCTTTCGAGGCTCTCACCACCGCCGTTTCACTCATGACACTGCCGCACCTGTGTGGCTGCTGTGAGCTGTTTTTGACCGGTACTGAAGCCGCACCGCACTCGGCGGCAGCAAGAGACCATACTCTGGTCGACGGCCACAGCCGTCCTCCACTACTACGCCAACCGAATCTCGGGTTCCTCCCCCTTCACCACTCTTCATCTCTCTCGAAAAAAAGAAGCACAAAAGACGATATAGCAGACCTAAGTACAGTTAGTGGAAGTAGGCGCGCTGACAAGATAATGATTAGACAGTCTGTACAATCTGCAAGCACCAGACGCTCACTGGTATGTTGTCTATTTCCGTTTTCCACTTTTTGATTTTCGTTTTTCTGTCTAGTTTAATCAATATCTGACAATCGATTCTGTCTCCGAATGAACAGCTACCTTCAGCATCCGCTTTTGCGGATTACGATAGTCATTGTGCTATGGATGCTGTTGTCGTAGGAGATGAGCGATTGATAGTCTCTTCTGGATTAGGTCCATTGGTGAGTTCACGATTGACACCCGTTCCTGTTGGGTTGAGGTTGCTGGAATAAGTGTTGTTAGCTAATGATTATCAGGATGGGCCGGTCGGAAATATACCTGTGGTCGAGAGCAGGCCTATTTTGCTAAGAAACGCCCGATGGAGATTCGATATGGCCCTACCCGTTGTTGCTCGGTTGGAGAGGTTCGGTGGGTCGATTCACCGTCAATTACATATGCTTCATAGAATCTGACTCGTGACCCTACAGAGATTGGCGCGGCACTGCTTCTGCCCACCTTCGCCGTTGTTCTACCAACAACCTTGCCTACGCAAGAAGCACAATCTCAACCTCTACCTATTGCCATTCCTAGAATGAGGTCCTTTGCGAGTCGGTCGGTTTCGGGAGGCTCCCTCTCAAGGGTTTTCGCGCGAGGGGAGTCGGGGCAGAGCCGACCCTTGCGCGAACGCAGCAGCAGTGGGTCTAGGTCCCTCAGAACTATGTTCTTGAGGGAGGGAAGCAACAACGAGGGGTCTCTTTCTGAGACCACACCTTCACCTTCCTCTGCCGAGTTCCCTGAATCTGTTGCAAACCCCACCGTCCCCACAATCCCTGAGGCCCCAGAGGCCGAAGAGATTTTGATGAGTGTCTGGGAGAGTGACACGGATGAGGAAGAGGAGAGGGAGAATCTTCGCACGAGGTATGATTCGCTCTTGAATTGACTGATACGTAGTAAGGTAAATGGATTTTTGGGCACGAACTGATATTAATTTAGGATTCGTACCCGCGTGGGAAGGTTTACGAGGGAAAGAGCGTCCTCCAATCAGTCAATGGAGATTGAGGGTGAACCTGAACCGGAGAGCGAGACCGAGCCAGAGAGGGAGCCGGAGCCGGAGACTCAGGCTCAGCGTGAGTCTTGGAAAGCCCGAGAGTTGCAAGTTGTCTCTGGGACCTACATCCCGTCTCGTGGTATGTTCGTGCTGGTAATAAGTTTTGTAATATTTGCTGACTTTTATCTAGTTTTTGGAAAGAATATCCCATACGAGATCATGGGTCGACAAGAATCCGATCCAACTAGCACGTTCAGTCATGCTCGAAGACTTCCACGCGGTTATTCCCCACCTACCGGTAACGAAATCTTGCATATCCGTCAGGAAGGCTATGAGTACCTTACGCTAGAGAGGATAAATGGTGTTACCGCTATCATTGCCGGGACCCTGCAATGCCTCAGCGCTGAGTTGGCGTACCCACTTTTTGCTCAGCATGGTAAGCTTTGGAATGTTTATTATAATCGAAATGTTCTAACTCAAATCAAGATTCCGCTACATTTTTCGAGAATCTTATGTACTGCGGCTCGATGCTGGTCGGTAACGTGAAGTTGTTGGAGATATTGTTTCGCCAGCTTAAAAACAGTGTGGAAAAGCCTGATCAACAATTGAAGTAGGTGTTATTCGGAATCGGACTACAAACCACTTACAGAAATTAACTGACTTTTCTAGTATTGTTCATTTTCTTATGCACTGGATACAGGAAAAACCGGAGGATTTCAGTTGGGGCAAGGAAATTGTCGAGCTCCGTGATCAGGTTTTTCGCTATCTACTCGCGAATTTCCCGCAGACTGAGTTGGCAACAAATCTCTGGCACCTTACTGTCAAGCACGAAGACCTCGAAACTTCGTACAAGAAATTCGTCGCGATGCAAAAGCACGGTTGGGTTTCATTCAATAGTATACTACTGACCTATAGTCGGCCTACTGATTGTGATCTCATTGAGGTCGGACTATCTAACATAGATATTGACGATTTATCTCAATATATGGCCGCAGTTGTGAGATATTCCTTCATTTCCATTTTTTTGAGGGTATTCGCTAATAGCAAAGTAGGATCTCATCCTTTTTCGCGACGGCTCTGAGTTGAGTACACTGGATCAATTCTGGAAAGAGAATGATCGCCAAGAGATCTTTGGACAACCCAGTGGGAGTTGGTGTGCTGCCGCTAGTGAGCGATCTTGGTGGTCGCCTGCGGATAGAGCAAAGAGGGTTATACTCCGTGTCGAGATGGTGTGTAACCATTCCTCACTAACTTATACATACACCTACTGACCACCATCCTAGATCAAACATTGGGTTTCACTCGAAATCCTTCAACTGAACACCTTTAATGCTCGATCCCAAATGATTCGAACATTCGTTACAGTCGCGAGCAATTTGTTGGGCCTGGGAGATCTTCATGGATGTTATTGCATCATGCAGGGCTTGGAATCTCCGCTCGTCCGTCTACTCCAACGTAGTTGGGAGGTATGTCTTAGGGGAAATTTTCCGGCGATACCTCTTAGTATAAAACTAACAAAATCTCATTAGGAAATTGGGATTAGATGCTTTCGCCGATTTAAGCAACTCAAGGAATTTCTGTATGACAGAAAAGTCTACACTACAAACTACGAGAAGGCTAAAGATCCAGTTATCCCATACTATGGTGAGCTTTTTCGTGAATTCTTACATAAAAGGATGAGGCATGAACTAACAATCCATTTTTCTACAGGTTATTTTCTGGAAGAAATCACGATGCTCCGTAACGAGAAAGACCACTCGAAGCGTTTGAAGTCGACTGGCACTTCAAAGTTACACAAAGACGCGTCGTTGGGGGAATTTGGTACTTGGGATACTATCGACAAGAAGCCACCTAGACCCGTCTCCGGTGATGGCGTATCGCAGCTATCCACATCTGTCGATCTCAAGAAATATCGTAACCTCCGCGCAGCCGTCCATGAATATCGAGAGCGCACGAAGGTGAATTACGAGTTCGCGGGTAAGATTTCGAGAGAATCTTTCATTCTAAGACTCCATCTCCTCGGCATGAACAGCTTTGCCACCTTGGAGGGCCTTGAGAAAACTGTCGATATAGCACAGCGAGGAGGACTCAACTTTACGTCTCGTCTTGTCGAAACGAGGATCCTAGAAGCGTGGGGACTTGTCCCAGATGTGTACATCCCTGAGGGTTATCGCACTGGCGAAACTATGAGGACGATCGTACTCCAAAAGCTGCATCTAGCCACCAGGGAGTGAAGATTCAATATCAGGAGGAGCAGAATACCAACAGCATATCAAATCTCTTTACCTTTTACCAATTCTCCACCCCCCATTTATGAGCCGATACTAGTCGACGTGCGAATTTTACCTTTTACTCACTCAAGCCTCTCTTTCCTCCATGCACACATGTTCATTGCCAATACCCTGTATAGCAAAAAAAATTCGCTGATGTACTGTGCCGTGTTGGCCTCTTTATTGCATTTTTGATATGTCTATACCTGGGAGATCATGTTTTCCTATTGCGGAAATTATATGGTTACTTCTTTTTCTTTATTTGTCGGGGTTTTTTTTCTTTCTTTTTTCCTAGGGGTTTTCTCGATTTCTTTAGGGTGGCGAATATAAGGCATCAAATTTTCAGGTTGGGCGTCTCGTGGTTTCTGTGATTGTGCGTGAGAACTGGCGAAGCGTAATAGCGGTGATACTATCAGCGATTGTAGCCGAGCTGAGATTGATTGAGCGCACAAAGGATCGCTAAGGGCTGTTCGACTTTGATTGATGAGATAAACCATTTGGACTAAAGTGTAAGATATTAGTTCGTTTACTTCGATCTAACCCTTTCTTCGTTCAGCATTAGACCGGAGAACTTTCTGTGCTCAATATCAGAGCTTAGTTAACCAGGAGCCTACCTACGCAAATCGAGAGACCTCGGCCCTCTTCACAGAGAATTTTTTTTTTTGCTTTAAAGGTAATTTCACTCCCCTTCAGAACTTTGCTCCCTTTTAATAATGGATGATCATTGACTTTCGGAATTTCTTGGCAGGCGACGTGGATTTAAAGTTCTCTTGGCGCAACAGGCGCGTGGGGTGTGTTACACAGACATCAGGCAACTTCCCCCCAAAGAGCTTTCGGTCAACGTCGCCGCGTCAACAAGTAGCTTAAACCAACGATTTTCCCCTTCCCAACGAACGAATCACCACCACCGCCATGCCGAGGGAAATCATCAGCATACAAGCAGGGCAATGCGGAAATGCTGTAGGGTCTTCGTTCTGGCAAACACTTTGTGGGTTAATCACTCCTTCGCCTCGCTCATGACAGTTCTAGACCTAGATCTGACGAAGAAACCCCTTGCACGATAGGTCAGGAACATGGAATATCTCCGGATGGAAATCTTGAGGCCGTGGAGGAAGGAACAGATCGAAAAGACGTGTGTAGTGAACTCTGGATGAGGGGGAATGCCACCAAGCTCAGTTTCTGACTTGGCTGTTGTTACTCGCAGGTGTTTTTCTATCAATCCGATGATACACGATATATCCCACGTGCCATCCTTTTGGATCTTGAACCTAGAGTTAGTTGAATTTCTCTGCTTAAGCTATTCCCTTTTAGCTAAGGGATATATTGGGGGGGTTGGTAGTTGACAGTGAATCGTTTGCTAGGTGATTCACGGCATTCAAACAGGTCCCTATAAGAATATCTACAATCCAGAGAATTTTCATGTCCCGAAGCACGGAAGTGGTGCTGGAAATAATTGGGCTGCCGGCTATGCTGCTGGAGATAACGTATACGAGGAAGTTATGGAAATGATTGAGAGGGAGGCGGATGGAAGTGATTCTTTGGAGGTATGTACAAACACAGGGATCCATAAAGAAAACCATTAGCGTGTCTAATTTGAGCTAATAAGGTCTTCTGGGAACTAGGGTTTTATGCTTTTGCATTCCATCGCCGGTGGTACAGGCTCAGGGCTAGGGTCGTTCCTTCTAGAGAGACTGAACGATCGGTTCCCCAAGAAATTGATCCAGACATACTCAGTCTTCCCCGATACGCAAAGCGTAGGAGATGTTGTAGTGCAACCTTACAACAGTATCCTTGCTATGCGACGTCTTACACAAAATGCAGACTCCGTTGTTGTTCTAGACAACGGTGCTTTGACCCGCATTGCAGCGGACAGACTCCACGTCCAGGAGCCATCGTTTGCGCAAACAAACCAATTGGTCTCAACGGTTATGGCCGCCAGCACCACAACCCTTAGGTATCCTGGTTATATGCATAACGATCTTGTTGGAATCATTGCATCCTTGATTCCGACACCTCGATGCCATTTTTTGATGACGTCTTACACTCCGTTCACAGGTGATATCGTTGATCAGGGGAAGACTGTTCGGAAAACAACCGTACTTGATGTTATGCGTCGTCTCTTGCAACCAAAGAACAGGATGGTTATGACAAATACTACTAAGAACAGCTGCTATATCTCTATTCTGAATATCATTCAAGGGGAAGCAGATCCAACAGATGTAAGCTCACACCCTACACGTTTTTGGGAGATGTTATTAAGTGTTGATGGTCCGGGGATTTTAGGTTCATAAATCACTTCTTAGGATCCGTGAACGTCGACTTGCCACTTT
Source organism: Gyromitra esculenta (assembly GCA_038503075.1). NCBI lineage: Eukaryota > Fungi > Ascomycota > Pezizomycetes > Pezizales > Discinaceae > Gyromitra > Gyromitra esculenta. The sequence goes on along the minus strand of JBCAML010000008.1, from coordinate 608,082 downwards.
CATTCCATGGGGCCCTGCCAGTATTCAGGTCGCGCTAACAAAGAAATCACCTCACATGCCGATGTCGCATCGTGTAAGCGGACTCATGTTGGCGAACCATACCAGCATTGCTACTCTATTCAAGAGGATTCTTGGTCAATATGATCGCCTAAGAAAGCGAAACGCTTTCTTGGATCAATACAAAAAGGAGCCGATGTTTTCGAGCGACTTAGGAGAGTTTGATGAATCGAGGTAAGATTTGAATCATTTCATGTTGCCAAGAGTCCCGTCTCCCATTTGGGCTAACCAAACAATCCAGAGCGGTTGTGGCGGACCTAATAGCAGAGTACGAGGCCGCCGAGAGTGCAAATTATCTCAATCCTTCGCCGGAAAAGGCCTTGGAGTCCTGAGCAGACGAGTATGAATGGTGATGTGAGATGAGGAGACTCTTAATTTGTAGAATTACGATATCACGAATAACAACGCACCCCTACTACTTTCTTTTAATTTGAATACTAGATTTTACTTGCCACTAAGGTACTACTTTCAAGGTGGTGTTAGCGTCCTACTTCCACCATCCCCTTGTAAGCAAGCAGGCGGGAAAATTCACAGCCAATTATTATCCCTCCCACATTTCCCATAATCTAAACGCACCCACTTTGATGCGTTGCTAGCAAAAATCCCCAATATATATCCCTAAACGGTAGGTTCAATTTATTCTTCCTGTATAAATATTTCCTTCACAGTGACTTTCTCATACGTGGCCACTCCCCATCTTAATCACACTCTACACTCAACAATTATGTCTGATGGCGGTTTATCCCACAGCACTTCAATAGCCCTATGGTTTCCTATGCTTTCAGACTGTCGGAAATCGCATCTGCCTAGCGATGGTTTCCCCCTTCTCCTGCAGCAACCTAACCTGTATCTATGCCTCATGCCACCGTAGCATCGCAGCATCGCAACACCAAGCGATGCCTGTTTCCCCATGTCTTAATGCCTACAAGACTATTAACACCAACCTCACTATTCAAGGGCAGTCCAGGTAGCTACCGAGAGCAGCCTAGCGAAATTTGATCCCAAAAAGACATAAGCATTTTTATATTTCTTGCAATCACTCAAGTGATGATAGAAATTTGCGCCCTTTCGAAGACTACATGCATGTAGTTTGAGAAGTGAAATATACTAATTTTTTTCAGTGACGTATTAGGACTGAGGGAAAAAGCATGACATATCCGTAGGGATGAAGCACTATAACCTAGCTATTTCATTTTTCAACTTCGCTTTCTGCCACACTTTGAGTACCGAGTGACATATCATGACGATATAACCGTACGCTATTTATTTACTTATTTATTCATCAGGCCTGTCGCTGCAGGTTAGGCTCAAGTAGGGAACTAGGATTCTCTTATTAGCCATATAAGTGCTGATGTTCAAGAAATTAAGACCTATGTGGAGAAGATACATAGTGATATGAGGGATTGGGGCTTGTGACTAGAGCACTGGGCTTACTGTTTGAAGTTTCCAGTTAGACTTAGATGCAGTAGATCTGAGTGCATGAAGATAGAACTAAAAAGCTATTCATACTAGCTTATTTACTTCCATATTCTCTTTAATTAAATATTAATCGAACAAAAAAAAAAATCTGAAATCCTTGAAAGTCATACCCCACGACATTCACATTATACGAACTTCGAGCTTCTCACCTATGTCTTTCTAGTATTTTTAAGTTTCATGTCACTCACTCCAATAACTAGAGTGCCAAGCATCACTGCTTTCTTTCAGTTCGGCTTCTCTGTTAGGTATGGGGCTTGAGAGCCCGATCTGCTCGCTCTCAAGAATAAATGCAGGTTTATGTAGTTTTTGCATAGAAAAAAACACTGGATTCTAGGGGGAGAATGCCACACCTAGTGACAAAAGGTTCCACCTCGGGGCAGGGGTGGGGGTTCCTTCTCCAGGCACATCAATGCGATGCTAGAGCGATTCGAACTCGAACCTTCGCCCCTCCGGATAACCCAACTGTGACTTTATACCGGTACACCAGCGTCACTTGGGCTGAAAATATGTATTTCTTGACTAATTTTAAGGCAACTCTTCCCTAAAACTGTAAGCTATCTATTTTATCTTCTAGGTATCGCTATTGACACCAACTGTACCTTGCAAGCAACCTAATCTATGCTTATAGTAACGACATATGACCTGTGGATTTTGCTTACTCGGTTGCATATCAAACACTCCAATAAACTACATCTACACCGACTTAATAATTATAAATACCATCCAAATCACCTACCAACCCAGGAGTACCCGCAAACCCCCATATACCCACTAAAATACTAAAAACGGGTATATCCTGTGCAAGTGGCAAGGTCAAAGAAAAAACAAAGCTGTAGAAAATATTCTGCGGATATCAAATGAATAAAACTCCATAATATAATATAGCATACATACACCCACACATACAGTAAACAAGGAACCCGTTTTATTTTCCAATTCCCCTTAGCTATCATGAGATGCACTCTCATTCCTCGTGTTTAGCTCTCCCGTTCAACATACCCTCCGTATCTCGCTTCTTCCGGTGGAACACACTGGCTGCCATTCCCATGAGCTTATAGATCCAGCCCCCGCTCACTAGGACACCACCGATGATATTGACGAGTCTGTAGAATTACCGTTAGCAAATGTCCCCAAACTACTCTGCCCAACTCCCAGTAAACAAACCTAACAACAAACTGAATCAACGGCGTCCTCGAATCAGTAACCGTCAAAGAAATCGGCTCAATATCAAACTTGAAAAAGATCCCCGGGACCAAATGCGCCGGAACCGCCCTCGACTGCTCCGTAACCGCATATTGATTCGTAGCCAATCTACGGCCAGTCGTAAACGACTCATAGATAGTCGGAACAACAGAGAGGTAGTACTGGAACTTATAAAAGTGTTCCTCAGTAGTAGCCACCACGCCATCGAGCGGGTTCACCAGCTTTGGATAATACTCGCCAAACGAGAGCTCGTTGACAACATGCGAGAAATTGAAGCTTTGATGCTCGATATGCGCTCCACCGTCCCAATAACCATGGCCTTTGGCAGTGATATGGAAGTCGCCCTGAACCCTGTTTACGTCCATGGAACCGTATATTCTGCAGCAGTTGCGATCACCGCCTTTCGGCCATTTAGTTTTTCCGAATTTGGACTTTCGCGCCTTTTTAAGAACGTCGTAGACGTGGTCTTCGCGCCGGCCAATCTCGACGAGTCTGTGTGCGCTGGTGTCGTCGAAGGCGGTTGCGTCTTTGGTTAGGAGGTCGCCGGCCATGATGCGGTCGGCAGCTGCGTCTTGCACGTTTATGTGGAGCGAGTCGCACGGCATCGCGACGGTTATGTCTAGGTTGATTTGCATCTCATGGCCAATGCCGGGCTCGACGAGGAAGTGTTGTTCTTCATGGCCGGAGAGGTGGGAGGATAGTTCGTAGTAGGCGAGCCAGAGACAGGTGGTCAGGAGGACGAGTGTCACGATGCCGCCGCGCGAGGAGCGGGCCGTGTAGGATTGTCGGGTTTTGGCTGTGGAGGTGTTAGCTTGCCAGGGACAGAAACAGGTGTAGGACAGAACAGAGCTATGCATGTACTCACGGAAGGCATCAAAGGTGCGCACGCTCTCAGCGAGGCCGCCCTTCTTGTCGCCAAAGAATTCTTCGTTCATCGTTGCATTGGTTTGGGAGTGAATGTATGGGTTATGGGTGGGCCAAGTGAATATCACGAAGTAGACGAAGAGGCCAGGTTGCTCGTTATCGGTTTAGGCGGCGCGGCGGTTACCTAGGTGTTTGTGCCTTATGTCCCTTGCTGATTTATTGTTTTGGCAGGGGAGAGCACTCGGGAATGGGACTATCGCGGAGTTTAGATTTTGCAGCAGATTTCAGGGACAGCAATCGAGTGATATCAGGTATATTTCTTTAATTGTGTCTATAAGAGTTGAGTCGGTGATGTTGGAGTTTATTGCTTCTTCCGATCCAATTAGTGTTTGGTGGAGTTAGGGTCTAGGGTTGTTACCCGGTCGCTCAGTTATAATCTTTTTTTCTCTGCTCCCCACCAGTCTTCGTTTCATCAACATCCACCTCTCAATTCCATCTCAAACTCCCAATGGCAGCGATGGAGATACCGGTGATCGATTAAATAAACCTTCAGGTTAGTTCCGCAATCTCTTCACTCTCTTCATCATCATCTCACTCCACCCCGCTATGATTAAATACTGTTTTCATGCACCACTCTCAGACCTTCGGGTCAGTGATGATAACCCGAACTCAAAGATCAATTTTACATATGAGCACTATCCCTTTACAACTCGTTGATGTTCTCGCTGCATGTTTTACGTCGGATATCCTTCTAACGATCTAGTATATAGGTATAGATGTATATACTACATGCAATTTTCGTTGGGTGTCGGGGGTAGTGTCGGGGAGTGTAGGGTCAGGTACTAACTTATAGGAGCATATCGTTAATCGTGCTGTTTAGAAGCATTGATGTGGGATTGGTAGATAGAATTATAATTTTAATATCGAATTTTCAAATGGCCCTTCGTATTTACTTAGCGGTTGTGGTTGACGCGCACGATACCTCCATTCGAAAATTCATAAGAACTCGAGTATAGAGTGTAAGTATATACAGAGGATTGTAATCGATATTATTTATCTATGAAGTATAGATATCCTACCATCAGCCACTCCAAATACCTCGGCCCAGGTCCATCAACCATTCGGCATCACCCATGAGCCATTTTATAAACTCCTCTCACTCGTGATTTTCACAAAAAGAAACTATCCATCAACACATGTTCCACTAAGATCATAGTTCTCAAACTGCTAGTCGGGGATCGACTACCCCCAAAGTTCCACAGCGTAGCAAGAGATAAAGCAGGGGCTCGAGACGTACGTTTTCTGGTTGCGGTCAATCCACCAGATACGATCTCCCTCTCGAGAACACCACCATCGCCACAATCGTGCACCTTATGTTCCGAAATCCCATGGCTGGCCTTACAGGCTTCGGAGACGACTTCTATAGCTCTGGAAAGCATAGTACCCGAATTTATACCTTTCACTAAACGCAGATATTTGTTTTATAGTCCTCCCACATCATCAATTCCTTACACAAAAAATGATCGTTTAAGGGCCCATTCCGCTCCCCCATGACTGTTGATATCCTTTGATCCACAGAGAAGGCCTCTCTGCAGAAACGAAAAACAACTATATCAGAGGTTTGAAACTCATCGAGTGACGGCATATGTATCTGTGTAACAAGCCATGCTACAGTATTATAGGTACTTGGTTGAATGTACCGGTCCCAATACACAACGAGCAGTGAAACCCAAACAAAAGCTTCTATTCTTCTATAGCGAGAATTGAGCTGATCATTATGTTTTAGGCTAGATGAACACATCTCTCCATTAGTCTGACCATCTAGCAAGTAAAATCCCGCTGAGTCTCATGTGCGAAAACGGCTTCCACAAGAATGGTAAGCAACACTGAGGCGAAGAATCACGAGTGAATTGGCCAGCCAACCAGCCAGCCAGCTGACACTGTCGTGCTTTCTCGAGCTATATATACTCGTAATTGACTGACGTTTTTGCATCGGGTTGGCTCTGCATACCATACAAAATTGCAAAAAGCGTATGGGGCACGGGCCAGCCCGGTGCACAAACGTCAGTCATCTACGAGTATATGGCTTCGTTGCTGCTAGCGAGACCAGTGATTCCCCCCATCAGCGCACACTTGGACACCATCATCCATCCCCAACTACTTGTTGCTGCTGAGAAAGACGGTAAGCTGTGACTAGTGCGATCAACGGCTCATGACAGAACCAATTCTGCCTTCGACATCGCAACATCCATCCTCTTTCGCATGATCTGAATCCCGCCCGTCGCGCTCGATTCTCAGACCCTCCCTCAGGTCACTGACCACCTCTGGGAATTCACCCACACCCTGGATCAGTCCAACCGCTGGTTACGGCCCGAGCATACGAGATATCTAACTAAAAAATATATGCAGCCCTCGGTCCATTAAATAGCTAGCCCGACCATCCAATCACTGTCTCTCTCTCTACTCTATTTCTCGGAAAATATCTTAGTCAGTACCCTGTCTAATATCGCCCCGCGATCCAGAACATGGAGATTTCGGGTGTGTGTCCAAAGGGTCATAACCCTGGTTTAATAGGATTAGTAGAGCACACGTAGCTATTACATCGCCCCGGGGGAAACCCCCGTTGAGAAAACAAGGCCTCGTTTTGCACGTCTCGGAGAATATAAGAGAAAGAAAGGGGAGGGTGGGAAAAAAAAAGGGGGATACTTCGAGAAGCACACCCGATCAGGTGGGCAGTTCCCACAGGTATAAATAGGTACCACCCGTTCAAACCCTCCATTTGCAGAAAAGGAATTCAGCGAAAGTTGGCCGATCACTCGATGATCACGGTGTGCGCGCACGCGTGTGTGAGTGTGTGCGAGTGATACCCTATGAAAATGATCAGCCCCCCTCTCGGGGGGTTGCCTGGGCGACCACGTTCCTCTCCCCGTTTCTATTTATGGGAGAGTGGCTCCAAGGCCCGATGCAGACGCATATTCCATTCTGGAAATCCTGCGATTCGGTGATGGAGACGTGGGGTATTTATTGTCGCGTCGGTGCTCCAGATTCAAATCTGGAGGGGGTGTATTAATAGACAGGACGGAGTGGGTGGTGAGCACATACCACCACTCACCCCTGGAGCCAATGATATTTCATGGTGATCTGCATCTCGACGCCTCATCTCGAGGTTCGTTCGTGTCCACGAAAAAAGGTGGGACAAGCGCGAAGTGAGAGTTACTCAGAATATGAAACGGGAGCACAAGAAAAAAAACAGTGTGGTTTATATAGCTAGGCTATGAATCGATATGGTAAAAAGGAAGTGCTTGAGTCATTCAGTGTGCAAAACACCATGTTGTTTGTAAAATCGGCATAATCTGGTTTCACTGGGGAAAAGAGGTGTGGCGAATCGGATCCCTCCCCTGCGATACTGGGAATCGTTCGCTTTCAAATATAAAGTCATTTTATTAAAAGATGGGGTTTATTTAATGCAGAGTTCTTAAGAGAAGTATGCATTTTGTATTCAGCGAAGATGTCACATCGCGAAGCTGTGTGTGTAACTCTGCAGGGGAGTTCTACAGGGTCGAGGATATCGGGATCCTATTGGCCGAGACATCTACGCACGTCACAAATTCCGGGAGGAGACCGACACCACCACGGTAATCTTCCGTGGCGCAAACTTGGTTTTGGAAGAAAATCCGGATCACTCAGAAAGCCTTCGTTGTCCTCTGCTCTTTACGTTGTAGCATCATGTACCTCTAAACTGGGCTACCTATGCACATATCAAGAGCAACTGCAAGAAACAGGTCAATTTGATAAACTGATACTTGTGCTTCTACCAAAGCTGGTCTTACCTACTCTGCGTTCCGGCTACCTAGCAGGCGGATCGGGTATCCACGCTGTCTTTTGGACGTTGACATAGTTTATTGGCGGAGTAGAGGACACAGACACGTGTAGCTTAATCGCTTAAGTACGAAGAATTGACGAAATGTGCCGGGAGGTACGTGGTGGATTTAGGGCTGATGTTTCCTTTTCCTCTTACTCTTGACGATGCTGACTTGGGTAGGCGGGCTAGCCACTGCTCGTAATCGCCAAACGCATTCACACAAACTGACCCCATGTCTTTCCTGTAAGCCAGTCAGACCTTCGTGAACTGCGCCTCGAACCGAATTCAGTAGTCCCTTTTTAACATCGCCTTAGGGCTTCAGTTGAACCAAATTTAATAACGAACCGTTGAAATCGTTTTGCCCAAAGAGAGCGAGGCGCTTTCTTATTGTGTGCGAATGAGACATAGCACCCAGGTGGCTGAACCGAATACCGCTTCATCCACTATCTCTAAAAATCAGAGTACGAGCTGATGAGGCATAAATACCACGCCTTCCTCTTTGTAGAGACGGTTCGGCGTTACTCGATTTTTTCTTTTTTCTAAGGTCTGTTCGCCCGTCCCAACCTTGGATTATTCTCACCGTCTACGGTAAGAAACGCTACGAACGTCTTTGATCACATCTTAAGAGGAAAGAGTAAAATTAGAAGCGGCGAGCCCTACTGCTTGTTCCTGAGCCAAGAAAGCAAAGTCGGCTTTCTCTTCGAGCATCCAATGATGACGTTGAGATTCGTGGAGCTGCAGGGAATCACTGCAAGGGTGTGGGCTGTTGAAGCCAAACTGTTGGCTGAATGGACGCGTGGGAGGGGAACGGGCAAGTGAGCCTAGACATTTACACAGCCCGAAAGGTGACCAAAAAAAACAAAATAGAAACAGACTTCCCGAAATTCGAAATGTTTTCTCGCTTCCGACACTGCGACAGGGGTTAATTCGTCCATACATGTACTTATAGATCCTGCAGTCTTGGATCCCCTTTGTCCCGTCCCATCCTTCCTCCCTCTTCCTCTCTCACCCTCGTTCGCTTCCAGCCAGCCTTTTGCTATCTCTCTCTATCTCTACCTATCCCATTGTTCTCTGCCTGCATCCTCAGTCAATTGAGCGTTAGTAGGACTTGAGACTTGTGCACCACTCGCTTTTTTACTTTTTTTTTTTTGCCCTTTCCCACTGCGTCAAACAGGACATCTTCATTGAGGTAAAGACACCCCTTTCCAAGTTATTACTGGTGGTGGTGTTTGTGGTGGGGTGGGCCTTGCATCGTGGTTGTTTTCCCAACGCTAGAAGCTGCATGCTTCTCATCTGAAACTCGCGCCTACCTTAACAGCTCACGCGTGTTTTCTTTTTTGGGAATTTGATGCGTATCTTCGATGCTACTCGCAGTTTTTTCAGCCTCTGATCGATTGATACATATGAAGCGGGCCGCAGGCTAACATAAAGTCTTCACTTCCCAGAGCCTTGCACAGTCTTTCCGGTCAACCTCCTTGGATATTGAAAGAAAAAAAGAAAGAAAGAGAAAAAGAAATCTCACGATCACTCACGAGTTTTCTTTATATTATTTCTCCACGAGAAGTTATCCTTGATTTTATCTCTCTCCTCCTCCTCCTCCTCCTCCCTCCATCCCAATCGTTGCAATGGCTCGTCATGGTATCTCAGTCATCGCCTCGCTGCTCTTCGTGCTGCTCTTCCTGTCCCCCATGATCCTTGCGGACCAGGAGCAGCTACTGGAACTAGCGAGAGACGTTCCTGATGAGATCCTCCATGCTGCCCTGCACGATTACAACGACGGGAAATTCAAGCACGGTATATTTCCCGGCGACCGAACGGCTCTCGAAGCTGTCCACCGGGAACGGGCCGCTGACGCGTCCGCAATAGTCCTTTTGGCTAAGCGTCAATCAACCAACACCACTTTGACGACCACTACTCGTTCAACGACGACTCCTCCACCTACATCACACTCGTCAACCACCACCCCAAGGGAGCCTACCTCTGTTACCACAACAACTACTGGAACGACTACCACAACCCCCACGACTGGAACTTCTACTGCTACTGCTACCTCAACTTCAACTTCCACAGCTACCAGTAATGGACAGACAAGTAGTAGTGGCACACCTACTGCACCCACCACTTCCCAATCATTGTCAAAATCGACGACTTCATTCACCACAAAGGTTACACGAACCGTCACTGGCGAAAACGGAGAGCCCTCGACCACCACCGAGGTCACAGTTGTCGTTGAGACGGCCGACGTGACCCCTTCAACTACGACCAGTGCTTCTTCGTCAAGTTCTACTGGACCATCCGTGCTGCAAGGCACCAATGGAGTGAACGGGCTGAAGGTCCGTGGGGTTGAAGCTGGAGCTGCGGCAGGAGTTGCTGCCTTGTTTTTCTTCATGCTATAAAGCAATGACTCCAATTTTCGGCTGGGGATTTGTATAAGGCACTTTTAATGGCATTGTATTTTTTTTGCATCTTCTGTTTTGCGTCATTTTTTATTCAATTTCTTTTGTTTTGGGTTTGGCTGCGGGTTTTGCATTCATTCATTCATTTGGGAAAACGGATCATTGAGACTTATTTTTTTCGTCTCGGACTTTTACGATTGTGGTAATGAGGTATTTGCCTGGAGGAGGCAGATGGCTAGTTATAGAAAGACTTGTTTGAGGGTTTGCGGGGAGAATCTGCATCGCGTTTATTTTTTGCGTGCTTTTTCAAGGGCTTTATTTTTTATTCTTTTGTTTCTTTCTCTTAAGATAAAAAGCTGCGGGAGAGAGACGAAGATATGGATGTGTCATACGTACGGGAGGTTTGATGCTATTTGTGTATTATGAGCCCTGTTTTTTAGTATTATGCCGCGGAGAACGTATTCCCGCGGTATTGTTACGTGCTCTATATTTCCATCAATTCGAAAAATATATTTGATGGACAAAAATGGCTCTCCGGACATTGCTCTTGGTGCTGTGGATTTTGTTACTCCTTCCGTAAGAAAAAAGTTATATCACAAAGTTACCTTCCTATTCGCCAGTTGGAGATATTACATGTATCAATGGCAGTCCGCTGGCGTGTTCGCCTATTATCTCCCCATCTGTTAGGAAGTTGAATGCGGGGGGGATACCACCACGACCTTGAAAGCTGGTACCTATCTTTTTTTTTTCACACCATGTATTATTGTCTTATCTTGCTACATATTGGGCTGCGTTAGTCGTTCCGCAGACCTTGGTTTTGTCGCTGCCAACGTGCACTGACCTCTTGTGGGAAGGAGAGCACGGAAAGTTAGATCGCCGGGTATGTGTTTTGACTTTTTATTCCGGGTCGTCCATGGTCGCCACATATTTTTTATCGATGTAGAATAGCTTTGTACTGCGAGACAAGCCTTTTTGATTAAGAGGCGCTTCTGGGGCCCAGTTCCAGTTAAGGGTAGTGTTATGCGAAAGGGGGGAGGATTTGATAAGGTTGTCCGGACAATGGGTCGAGTGCGTAGGTATGATGCTAAATAAAGATGGATCATGCAACTTGGAGCGTGTATTGATCAGGGAGGGTAAAACTGAGACGAAACGATGGAGACGAATATTCGGTTGGTGCCCTCGAGCTCTGGGGTTTCAAGGCTTGATGGCTTGCCTATCGGTTTGTTTGTTAAGTGTCTATATTATGTATATTTGTAGTTTACTGCGACAAAGGAGAAGACTACAGGCGAATAGACGCTCGGAGTGGTGGTAACTTGTAGGGGGCGGCGGGCTGAAAAAAGCTGCCAAGCCTTTTTTTTTTGAATCGTGAACAGTTCCAGTACCACTTGTCAAAGAGTGCTACGCATGATAGGAGGCTGCGAGTCATATCTCCTCACTCACTCATTCAATCCAAATTCTTCCATCGAATAGTTCTCTCTAGTTCGGAGTGCCACAATGGAGTCAGTCTGCTGGCTAAATTTGGCTCTGCGTTGCAATTGTTCTGACGCGGAGTGCCAGCGGTTGCTGTTTCCTACGGGGATGAAGGGCTTTCAGCGAAAGGTGCTTTTCTCCTCACCAACAGTTCTTCCCTTTCCCCCCTTTGTCCCGGAACGTCTCTAGTAATCGTAAAAGGTAGGGTAAGGATAGGCTAGCAAGCACTATGGTTACAATATCAGGTTCTTATACACATACACACATACACACATACAAAGATCACCTACTCTAGAAATATATCCCTATTGGTTTGTCATCTAGTTTTGGATAGTATTAATGGTATTTCACGGGCATTGGCACGGGTGATTGATCGTGATTCAGTACTGGAAGGTGGGTGAAATATCAGGAATCCTATCATCCTTAATGGGTTTACGTAAGTCGCTGAACAGGAGTGGGTTTTGTGTACCGATGGAATTGATAGGCGTTGCTCTCGGTGCTGGTACGGGTATTGTTGATCCGAGGCGGCTTGTATACACTGACCTGAGTCCCGCCCCGGCCGCGGGGCTTTTGTTGACATTTAAGACAAAACTTGACACTCGTGTTAACGTTTGGGCATGAGACAATCTTAGGTTGGAGGTGGGCTTTATGTTGACTATACTTTATGGACTGCTGGTAGGATAAAATTCCATCCCTGGTCGTGTGATCGAGCATCCATTAGGATATATCTCTTTGAGGATAGAGCTCTCTAACCTCGAGCTCTTGCCAGCTAACTCCATCGTTCTGTTATCATACTGAGGGGAATATGTGAGTTGCTTCAGAAAAATCCTTGGTGGTGCACTGTTTGACACTCAGAGAACCTTTAAACCGTCCTTTAGCGTTCCTCTCTCTGGAGACATCAGAACTCACTCATACGGCAGAGGATGTCTCATCAATAAATCTCATGAGCAACTCTCTGCTACCATAATCGGTGTTAATTTTAGTGGTATTTCACCTACCCCGTCTTAGAAAATTTGATGGGCCAGGCCGATCGACAGGATCGATTGCTCTAAAAAAATCTATGACTGGGTGATTCTTTTCATGGGTATGTGAGGGTAGGGCCTCTGGGGAGAGATCTTGCGTTCTTAAACGGCAGTAACAATGCAAACGAAAAAGTGACGGAGATAATGTCAAGCAATGGAAGGGAAGTTTTGTGAGCGTCAACCAATTCTTATAAGACAGAGTATAAAACACAGTCTCTGGTTTTGCATATCGATCCTTCTGCACTCTCGAGAATCCGAGTCGGATAATGGACAATTCGCGAAATTCGACCCCAAAAGCTAAGGATAGAAGATTAAAGGTTCGGTCCTAAGTTACATGTTTTCCAGTCAAAGACTATGAGCATATATATCTGTCTCCACTAATATTTCATTCACCCCTATCGTAGCCTCGCAGACAATTTATACAACCTCAATTCTACTGCAAGAGCGAAACCGCGTGACTTCCAACAGGAATGGTATTTTCAGTATAGTTGGTGTAGTATACCTTCACACTCACAGTTAGCATGATGCGTCACTTCCAAGCGGGGAAATAAGTGCACTTACGCTCCAGCTCCCAGCCAAAGTTGGATCTGTATTAGGGGCAATCACAAAGCTGGTAGGGTTGAGATCATCATTCGATACCCTATTATCGAGATAGATGCCACCGCAGTTCCCGCACGTTTGATGCTTGAAGTTGAATCCCGTCGTGATAGCGCCTGGCGTCTATTTGAGGGAATCCCATTATCAGAGCTACGTCTCGAGAAATGGATCGGGGTTGCTTGGCTTACCGTGGGGTCTGAGATGAACTGGAAGGAGTGCCATCCGGCAGTACCTGTTGGGATGAGGGCTCCCCATAATCCACTGGCAGATTCACGAATCGCCCCAGGGGTAGTAGGATCGAGATACTGATATTAGAGAATAAAATCGTTAGCTATAAAGAGGATTGCTATCAATTGCGAAACTAAGGTCGTATTACCGCATCAAATCCCGCGTAATTAGGAGTTATTTGGAAAGAGACTTGTCCGGCATGCAATTCGGCATAGCCTTCGTAATGGGGATTCGATTGAGGGTAATTCCACACTCTCAATCGGAAGGTACCCACAGGTGTCGTGGACTGGGGTGCTGCGGCGGAGTGAGCGACATATCCGAGGATATTGAGGAAAAACGTTGATATCATTGCGGTCTTCATGATGCAAAAGGTGGTGGTAAGGATGAGAACAATTTAAGTGTTCGTGAAAGAATTTTATCTGTCTGTCTGCCTGTCTGTCTGCTGAGATGGTATTAAAAAACTTTACTTGTGCTTCCTACTTATACTATTATTTAGAGATACCTTTCAGCTCGTATAGGTACTTCCTTCACATAGGGAGTTCGTTTAGGGAGACCTAATAATATCACGTATTTCCCGTTATGTATTCTTTAGCCCGTATCTTAACTTCGTACGCCCCACGAGAGTAAGCCGAGTGAGACAAATGTACTTGATGCCGAGTTCCGAATTCGTCACGTGATTTCTGAACTGCAACACGTCGATAGCTGGCCATGTGGTGGAGTTGACATTGAGTACTGTTTTGCGATTGGGTACGATGGGTTTTAAGGAATATATCTCTGCAATAGTCGTTGGCACGCCTAGTTGCCACTCTTTCGTTTCGGGGAGTCTCTAAGATATCTAAAATATCGGAGCCTGGTTCTCTCAACCCCGTTTTATCTCGTATATGTATGTTAGCATCTCTATATAGGCATAATGATTGCCTCGTATATATGTATTATCGGGACCAATTGTAGTCGTAGCGAAACTATTGCTGTGACGTCTTAAGCACAAAGCAATCGAGAAAAAACTAATTACATAAAAAACGGAAACAAAAGTGCAGTATTCTGCAAGGGCTCAGACAACAATACTCCGGGGTAATCAGAGGCCTCCCCCCTTTGTACCTGACTGAATTCTAAACGATGACCTAAATGCGTACCTGTTACCCAAGAAAACCCCCGCCTGGGGATACATTAACCTTAATTAAACATACACACCTACATACCCCTGTCGCCCAGAATCGCCAAAAGATCCGAATCTTGTCAGCATGCAGCGAACGACAAAATCGCATGGTGCGGTAATCCAGTAAACTTCTTGGAGGGGAAAAAAAAAGAAAACCTCAGAGGCGTCACTTCTAGCAAAACTACTCTAGAGTTTGCGGAATTTCAGGGAAGAGTTTTCCTGCTGACTTTTTTGCGGGCCGGCGTGTAACTATAGCTATTCTTTCGGGTACATCAAGGGCTTGAGGCTAACCAACTAGTCGCCGACCTGCTAGGGCTTGATGGATTCGATTCGTATTGAAGGTCGTTACCACCGAGTAGATTTCTAGGGGGGGATTTTTTACTTCTACCTAGTTAGAGTGCTCTCGGGTCCTTTATCTATTTATTTATTTTGAGGGAAGGTATTTATAGTCTGTTTTTTGGTAGTGGACGTACTTTAGACAAGGGATCCCAATCAATTTAGTTCTGGGGATTTTCTGGGGGTCGAACCCACATCTAACCCTTCTGGAAATCTATAGGCCCAGCGATGAAATCTGTCCCAGCTCCTGGCAGCCCAGGCCAGAGTTTCCGTCCAAAGGAGTGACGGGTAGTAAAATGTATTGCAATTGGGGGGATCAAATTGCAAATTTTGCTCTTGTAAGATCTAGATAGAACTACTTTGTAGCGTTTTGCCATCGTTCACAGGAAGACTACGTATACTACCATAAACACCACAACCGGGCGAAAACCCTAGAGTCATGGATCCGAGGTACTCGATTCCAAATCCATATATTACGGCAAGGCCTCCCGCAAGTTAAATCAAAGTTTGTGTACCGCTACCCCTGCTTTCGCCACGTTGGGTGCTGAATCCCGCGAACTTTCTTATGCTTCTGTTTTTGGAGTTCTCGGGGTTAGCTTTCCCGGAAATTTCTAATCGAGTGATTTTACGTATGAAAGGGGAAAAAGGTGTATCGCCCTAAGCGAGGAAGCACGAAAGTCGAGAGAAAAAGACGTCTTGTGATACAGGGATCTTGTCCCAAGATCATTCCCCCCCGGAAGATCATATAAAGCCAAGTGTGATTGGGAATAAATGGCAAGAAGCTAGAGAAGAAAGCTCACAGGTGAGATAGCCTGGGATTATCGATAGGTATTGAATCGTAGTCTAGAGTCGTAGCTATAGCGGTAATTGAAATGTTTCTCTGCAGAATTATACGCTAGGGCATCACGTCTTCGGGTGATGCTCTCGCAGTGTATTTTATTTATAAACTCTGGCGTGGTACAACCACCATCGAGAGCTGACATCGAGGGACAATATTGGATCATGACCAGGGTGAAAGGCGAGACCTGCAGGGCAGCGGCTAACGGCAGAATCTCCTCCGCACAGACCACACCTTATATATCGTTAACTCAGCAAGAGGGAGTGAAAGCCCTGTCTAGTATCAACGCTCTAAACTCGCTGTGTACTCTTGCTGGGATTTCCTTTGGTGCTATATGTATCTTTTGGTGATTAGAAAAAGCTGCAGCAAATTTAGAGTTTTAAAAGCTTATTAGATCATGTTTGATAGGCAATAAGACTATGGTACTTGTTGAGGCATAAAGTTTAGGAACTAGAGCAGAGGTAAAACAGATAGAAACAGATATTGTGGTTAAATTCTCACTTTCAGAAGGGCGCCATTAACAACTGAAGTATGATGAGCAGAACGGATGCCTTCCGTCATAGGAATTTATTACTTGGCATACATTAAACGTTATCTGGTATTGCGGACCTATGTGATTGAGGAATTGGGTATGTATACAGGATTATATACTTGTCGCGATCTAACCTTCCAAGGTGGTAGCTGCCTTCCTCTTTCAACAAGACCCCATTATATAGATATACACGTATGTATGCTTTAGGACCTCTGTCAATGGAAGTAACCTTAACGAAAAGGAAACGAATGGGTTCTCTAGATTGGAGATTTTATTAGCAAAAATTACAGTCTTATTGAGAGATAAAAAAATTTCGCCTCTAAAAATTCCATCATAGGTTCACTATGGAAGGATCTTGCAAACTCGATAAGTGTTTTCTGGTCGTAATATCCAGCTTCCTCCTTAATTGGGACTAGGTGGTATGGAATATGTGGGCCGGGAGGGTTGACCTCCGCACCACTGTCTAAAAGGAACTTAAGGAGTCTATCGTTCTCTCGGAACGCCGTCTCATGTAGAGCTGTCTTTCTCAATCTCCCGGGAATATTGATACTTGCTCCCCTCCTAACCAGAAACATAGCCAAAACCTTATGAGCGAGGTCGATTGCCCGATGGAGTGGAGTGGTTCCTGGAAATTTATGATTGAAGGTGCCGTTGATATCGGCGCCGCTGTCAACGAGAAACTTTGCAATTTCGAAGCTCCCTATTTCTACAGCTTCATGAAGCGGGGTAATTCCAGGCCTAAGATGGGTGCATATGCCGTTGATATCAGCGCCTTTATCGATCAAGAATTTTATGATGTCGAGTTTCCCAGCTCTCACGGCGTCCAGAAGTCCAAGTCCCCAGCCTCCACCGATCGTGTCGATAACCGCTCCTTTTTCGAATAACACATGGACCATCTTAATACTTACACTAGCTGCTGCGCGTAGTACAGAACGCCCATTGAATCTTACAGCGCAATCAGCGCCTCTTTCGATCAGTAGTTCGAGAACTTTCTCGTTGCCACCCTCTAAAGCAAGGTGGAGCACGGAATCATTATATATCAGAACCTGACTTTCGAGGCTAGCTCCCTATCTAGTAAGAGTCTTACCAATTCTTCATGGCCATTTCTTACTGCGTGGTGAAGTGCTGCAAATCCATATTTTAGGTCACTCGGAGTCCAGCAGACTTGTGCCTCGATATCGGCGCCCCTTCCTAGCAAAGACAGGGCCGTCGCTTTCACTCCATTTCTTGCTGCCCAATGAAGTACATTTATCCCGCCTGGAGCTATTGCCGTAAGTGCTAACTTATACAACACTGGGTAAAGGAGATGAAGGAACTTGTGGTTGGTCCGAAGCAAAGCATTGAGATCAGACTCCGGAAGATTATCAGCAAAAAGAAGGAGTATCTCGTTTGGAAAAGCAGCGAAGGCTGCCATTGTGATGGCTATCGATTTCTAGGCGAATAAATGGATAAAGGAAGGAGGGGTGAACAAGGGGTGAATACAGGAAGGGAGCCAGACCGGGAAGATTTGCGATGAGTCGTGGTAGATTTTGTGAGAGTGGGAGGTGAGGGGGTGTTTTGAAGCAATGTAATCTGTGCGAGGCGTTAAAAAGCTTTGGAAATAACCGTCTTGTGAAAAAATACTACGCTTTTGCTTTGCAGAAACTGGAAACAACCTAACATCCATCCTTTGCTCTAAATTCCTAGCATCATACATGTAGCTACATGTATAGCTATAAAGGCATCGTCACGAAATCCTTATGCAATAAATTCAAGTATAGCGATAAATAAAGAGGCTAGAGTTTCTTCGAGAGTTTTTTTAATCGTTGGGATAGAACTCAAGAGCAGTTTAGACATGTCTAGAACTTTCGATGTCACGTGGGTGGGATACCCAACTTCTATGAAAGTGACAAACGCATGAAACCAAAGCCTGATTATGGGGGAAATCGCTTCACTGAAAAATCACAGGTGAATTTCCAATTTGGCTCCTGCGAAACAGTTTGGCAAAAAAACATCCCGTGCAAGAGCGAGTGATAATTCATGCTAAGAGGTAGCTGCACATATATATGGAGAACCCCGCTTGGGAGTAGCCGGAGCGTTACTGAAACACTGTATATCGATAGTCTTTTAATTGAGACCAAATATCTTGTGTCTTTTTAAACTTGCGTCTGTCTCCCCCCCCAGTGGACGAGTGATGCATTGTGATATCATCAATGCCCATCAGAAAATTAACCGTCCTTAGCAAAAAATACATGTACTCCTGGATGATTTATGCATTGAATTTGAAACTTCAAAGGTCTTTTATTTGGTTTGATTTTAATTATTTTCTAGTTCCATGTTTCTAGAATGTATAAACGTAGCCTTGACCAACTTAAACAGACATATGAGTTAACCACATACATGTAGTTATGCTTGTACATTTTCTAATCATATCTTCGCTATAGGCTTATCTACATCAACCGGCTACCTGACTTGCATTAATTTCATGACGACCTCAACGACAAGTAAAGACTTATAGCCCTTGAGCGCTGAGCAGTTCGGTTCCTTCAAACCCCTGTGCGAACTAACGAAATCCTGCAACTGCAAAGCGAAAGACAGAATATTATCGATATCCGATTTCAGGCTATCGTCGTATTCGATTTGATTTTTCAAGTTCCCATTGCCGTTACAAGAGTTGTAGTGTCATCGACGGAGCTCCAGAAGCGATAGAGAACCGCTAGTGCCGAGAATAGTGCACACAGCTGGATGTGTCGGTGGGACGTTCGGGTTTTCTCCTGTCGTAGATTCCCGACTGCAGGGAGAAGTGCAAACGGCGAAAATATAAAGGTTCCAGCGGCCCAGTCTCAAATCTTAATGTTATTGTAGACTCTGGATAAATAAATTCTCCTGCAAAAAGAGGGAGAGGCGATAATTACATTGGTATAAAGTGTAATTATCTCGTAATAAGGTATTACAATCAAGTGCGCATTCCACAATTAAGTTAATTGCATGGGCTATGCCTGCCTCAAAAGTGGAACTGTCACTTAGTGTTGACTCGTGGAATTTAGCTACGAGCCCAAACATTGCAAACGGGCTTTCGCAGCTAAGAGAATCTCAGTGAGCTCAGCGCAGATTAGCCTAAAGGATACGGAAAAATGGCGATCTAAAAAGACTCACTTTGATAATTTTTTCTTAACCTCCACTGAATAACGGGTTTCTAAGTTCTGGTAAAGAGGCGTTGGCTGTCACCGTTTAGCGTTAAGTGGGTTGTAAGATACGTGCCAAGGCTTGCCAAGCACAATGTCCAAGCTTTGCGGCGCAACGCGGAAGCCTCAACGGTTCACATACACCTAGACCCATAGAGAGTCGAGATACTTCACCCAGCATCCATTGACCTTCATGCCGTCGCAAGCTTCGAAATCACCGACCTTACAGCGAATAGATGGCACTCCGAATGCTGTTGCCTTTCTAGTTACCCATCTTCACAGCGCTGTGGTAGCAGGTGTCTCCTATGCGTCTTTCGGGAGTCTTGTCGACAGTCCTCCATCTGCCCTTCTTTCGACGTTTCCGCTCTTAGCCCTCACTCAAGTCTTGTATGCCTTATTTTGTTTGGAGCTCGGAAGTGGCGTGACTAAGGGAAAACGCGCAAAGACGCCAAAAAAGGGGGAGCAGCATGCGGCGACGGGAATTAGCAGCAAGATTCTGGTACCTTTCCCTGCCACGTCTCTATTTTCTCAAAACGAAACAAATTTCTAACCGACAATTTTATCACGTTTTAGCCAGCTTTCCTATCGCTACTTCTTGCCTCTACTGTAGGAACAGTGATCCTCTATGTTTGCATGGTCCTTTTCGGAGCTCCCGTTACCTCACATTTCTCCCATACAATTCTCTGCGCAGCGCATGTGGCACTCTTGGTACCATTCCCGTTGATCTATACGAATGGAGTTGATGGGCAAAAATGGAGGGATATTGTCTCAGTTTCCGTGCCTATAGATGGGGCTTATGGAGGTGCCTTAGGGGCGCTGTTGGGAGGATGGTTGGGAGCTGTTCCTATTCCCCTAGGTTTGTTTTTTCCCTTTCTTCGAAGCTATCGGGAATGATTACTAACTTAACTGTAATATTAGATTGGTAAGTTATCGCAACCCCGCTCCCCGTATAATATTTGAAAGCCTTCCCCTCATCGGGCCGCGAATTTTCTGGCACATCATGATGAGACAAGCAGTGACGTAGGCTCTGCAGTGCAATGTTTCTCGTTTAATGCTTGCATTGGCTATAATGCCGGTTATCAAAGGTAACCTTTTTTCTGACTTGTCTACAGGGATCGCGAATGGCAGAAGTGGCCAGTGACTATCGTTACTGGCGTCTATATCGGCTATCTCGCCGGAAAGACTCTTGGATCTATTTTCCACGGGAAGAAGTTTCCTTTTTGAGGTCCCAGAAAGAGTATAGGGATTTGAAGTTGTAATCATCAAAGATTTTTAGGGTCATCTATTAGCAAGCTATCAAAGGGATCTTTGTTTCTCTCTCTCTTTTGTTTTCTATTATAGGATAGGGTAAGTAATAGAAGGTTGAAGGTGGTGTTTTTGATTGTCCATAATATGTAGATCAATATGGACTTCTATTGGCTTGGGCCACTGGACCTGACGACGCCCTCTTTGCCGGATAAATCAGTGTCACTTGATTACGTGCTTCTCTAGTGGCAACATACTGATCCGAAACATCCTTATACAAGACCCACGTTTTCTTCTAGCATGGGCGTTGTACCTTAAGATAAGTAACGGATAATGTACACGTACCGCTATACGCAGCCCCGAGTTATACGGCACAAATAACTTTTTTTGGTTAAAATAGTTCTCTCTGAGTGCTATCATCGCGGTATAATTTCTTTTCTTTTCGGATGACACTCAAGCTCTTGCAGTTGCCAATGTTATATTGCATTTATTCTGCCTCGGGTTTTAACCAATCACGGCTTGCCAGAGTGATGGTCTTACTCTTTTAGTAGCACTTAGACAGCGTTTTCTAAGATAGGACGGACCCTCGTGGCTATTGGCTGCTGTCATCAGAACCTCGGGACTGGCACGCCATTGCTATTTTTGGTCACAAAAAGTCACTCGCGTGGTACCCTGATGGACATCACCATTGCCTCATATCGCTGATTGATGATAGGCAGTCGAGAAACTAAGCTGCAGAGTACGATATCTTTCTCGACTCGAATATTTTACACTACCTATACTGGTAACTTTTTTTAGGAAATAGGTTCATGGAACATAACAGGAAGGTTAATAGGTCGGAGTAATCTATACTCCCAATCATAGAATTTGAACAGTCAAACTCAGCTAAGAAGCGTTTCACAAGGAACCACGTGCGCTTTTAGGAAAATTATCTTGGGTTTTGTGATATCATGATCAACAGATGAAAAAGAGGAAAAAAGGTTATCTGTTAAGCCCAAGTAGATTCGAAATTTGCAAGAACCCCATCCGCAGAAATATAAAACTTATAGCCAACCACACCATCAATTATAAAACTGCGCTGGCTAAACTATGATTTTGATGAGTGGTCTACGTATACGAGATGTCACGGTAGGGTGAAATGCAAAAATGATGCTCATAAAAAGATGGAGCGGCGTTAGTCTAGCGAAAACTAGAGGTTATTTGGGCCACTGCCATAGCTCGCTGCACACCCGAGTATACGCGTAGCCTTTTCGGTTCCCTGCTATTGGTTCTTAAGCCTCGTACAATCCATTTAGCCTATTAATTTTATATCCATCAATCCTTCAAAACGTAAACAAACCTACGTGATCTACATAGTGATTATAATCTCTTCCCATGAATAAAGAACCCAGCCACAGGGAGCGGAGGGTATCTGATTCCGTGGAACACTCCACGGTGTTGGCAATTTGCATGACGTTTGTATTCTATCGGCAAGTAGTGCATCCTCAAGGCACAAGCGTCGGGCTTACAATCCTAATATAAAACAAAATGACACATTTCAAAGCTAATTCTTGAGAGGCCCAATTGGACATCTTGACGGGGGGTGTCGTTTATGATTCACTAGTGCTTGGCTACAATCAATTTTTTTTGACTCATAATGGCCTTTTCGTGGTTTTGCGAAAAACTCATTTTGGGGGGTTGCCATTCAAAAGAACCCTGCCTCCGATTGGACGCGAAAGGGCTAGGTACTCGGTTGGCGGTGGAGACAAATTTGTATGACCATTTAATATGAGCGATGACCCCTGTCGTTCGCGATTTCTAATTGCATTCCACCGCGACGCCCCCCCTGAGTTACACGTAATGGAAAGGTCTTAAGCCCTCGGAGATTTTTCGAGGGGAGTGTGAAACTTCTTAAGAACTCAAACTTCAGAAAAATTGCCCATACCCCAGTTTATCAAAAAACCAACCATGTACAACTATCTCAGAATCCAGGATACGACGGTTTCTATAAAAAGTAACCTAAATCATGATGAATTTTTCAAAACTCCTCCTTCTCTTTTAGAAAGTCTCAACAAACAGTACGTTTCGAGCTCAAGACTCTTCTTACACTTCATCCTTAGCTCCCATATTCTAGCTGCTAACTCAGCTATTTTGTGAAGTGGGTTTGAAGGAACGGCTCGAGTTGTTATCTATGGCATCGCTATCGTGGTTCTAGTTCTCTATTTATTGCTGCGGAGGGTCCTCACTGGTGTCCGCTTCTTCCCGCCTAAGGATTATCGGTCTTACGAGATTGTTAATAAGAAAGAATTTCTGAATCTTTACGGTCCCGATGAGCTGCCATCTAAAACTCCAATTGAGAAGCTTTCAGGTAAGGCTTGTCCTGCATATGCACGCCTAGATGTCGGGATGAGGCTCACGCCTTAAGCCTAGCGGTCTTGATTCACGCAACAGGGGGCTAACTGCATATGCAGGAACTCGTTTGAAACTGGCCTGGGCTCAGATGTCATGTCTTCTAGGACTCACGGCTGCTAATGCTACATTGTTCGTATCGCGATTCATCAAGGATGCCGAATATATCGAAGAAGGTTTAAGATTGCTGAAAAATACACCTTTAATAAATATTTTACTGATGGGATTCCCGTAGCTACTGAATTGATTTATTGTTTCTTGCTCCTGGCTCTATTTGCCTTCCGTTTCTATCCTACACCGTATAGACCAACAATCTTCGTCTTAGCATCATTGGCAAGTGCCGTTCTTCTTATTCTTCCTTGTCAACGTGATCTATGGCCAAAGTTGCTCGTCCACCCATCCCCAGAACAGCTGTCCCAGGTAAGGCAAGGGTGGGGAATATATGCACGTCTTAGCCTGTCCTCGTGTTTCGTTATTTTATCAGCATCGACTCCTAGAGTCTGGTATCCAGTTGACCCATACTCGAATGGCGAGGTTTCTCCAGAACAGGTATTAAACCTTAGATGACAGGTTGTTTTAGCAGATTAATTAATAACTTCTGATAGACTGCGTCACTTTTCAGTCACTTTGTAAGCTTTTATTGGATTGAGGCTCTCATTCACAAGGGCTTTGGTAGAGATCTCGACGTTGAAGACTTGCCTAAACTTCCTGATTGTGATAGTGCAAGGCTGTGGAGCAACAAAATTGTCAAGCACAAGAAATCCTCTACGTTCTGGACATTATTATCATTAATGAGATATGAATTGTTTTATATAATAATATGTAGTTTTCTAACCGCACTTGGTCAAGTATGAACCTATCTTCTATTTCCCTAAAATTCTATATTCGCTGACAAATTTCTAGTTTATTTGGCCCTTGTCGATGCGAAAACTACTTGCCTATGTCGAGAAATCAGAGGAGCCCACCATCACGCCTTGGGTGTATGTCTGTGGGCTATTTTTCGGAACCTTAGCTAATGGCGTGATTCGCCAGGTTTGGGCCCTGATTTCTGCACGGTAAGATTGATCTCTTGGGTTTGATATGACCACGGATACTGGTGCTGAATGTTCGCAGGTTGGATATCCATGTAAAGGCGGCCCTTACACAAAGTATCCTACAAAAGACTCTAAGCATCAGGATGACAGACTTTGAAACTGTAAAGAAGGAAGACAAAGACGTTGGGAAAAGGGATGAAAAGAAGGACCGTGTCCAACCAGCAGCTGGAAAGATAAACAACTTAATGAGTATGGACGTGAGGCAGTTAACGGATGCAAGGTATGATAATATGTCAAGAAGTAGTTTAGTACCTAGCCTCAACTCAACCCTTTCTCAGGTAATTTGAGAGATGGGAAGTATAAAGAGTATAGGATCGATGAAAATAGTCACTTAGTTTCGGGCACTGACATATCAATACCTGTGTTTAGTGGTTTTCTTGAACTCGTTGCGGCAGGACCAATGGAGATAGCTATCGCTAGCATGGTTCTTTATGATCTTTTGGGGTGGGCTAGCCTGGTCGGCGAGGCCTTGATGCTTGTAACAATGATCATACCTGGTGTGATGTTGAAATATTATGTCAAGCTTCAGGAGAAACAGCGAAAAACAATAGATGCCAGAATCGGTTTAATGGTAAAAAAAAATATGCCCCTAAACAAATATCCTTATCTTTACTAACGAAATTCATAGACAGAGGCACTTAATTCTATCAGGATTATCAAGTTCTTCGGAATGGAGAGGGTTTTTCTAGCTCGTATCCGTGAAAAGAGAGAAGCCGAGTTGCAAATCAATGCCTTAACCATAATGTTCAGTCTTATACATTCAACAATTTCGTACCTGTTACCATCTATCCCCATGGTGAGTGGCATTCTTCTATAATCTATAACAGGATGCTTACTAGAACAGCTTATTTCATTCGGAATTTATGCTACAGTCATGCGCCAGCCTTTGACCACAAGTGTCTTGTTCACATCAATCAGGTTCGCTCTTCTGATAAATTGTTTTACGAGGATTGTAAAGGGTATCATATATGTACTAATACTATCTAAATTAAAAAGTTTATTCAATATTCTCCAGGGGCAATTTTGTATGACAAATAACCTTCCTCTCTCAAAACTAGAACTCGACTAATTCTAGCAGCGGTGATCAATTCTATTGCAAAGGATGTTCTTAATTCTTTTGTATCTTATGACCGTATCGACAAGTTTTTGGTTGAAGAAGAACTGGAGAAGGTAACTCTGATCGAGCAAATCAATGAACCAACAAAGAGGGCGCCATCTTACAAAAATGCAACTTTATCTTGGATCTTGCCTGATTCAAATATGGACAACAACTTCAGACTTTCAAACCTAAGTGTCGATTGTGTTTATGGTGGCCTTACGGTGATTTCTGGTCCCGTGGGGTCAGGCAAAAGCTCATTTCTTCTTGGACTCCTTGGAGAGATGCGGCTACTTAAGGGTGAAATATATCTTCCCCGGAATGAAGGAATTGCTTATGTCGCTCAGAATTCTTGGCTTCAGAACAAAACGATTCGTGATAACATCCTGTTCGGATCCCCGTACGAGGAAAAAAGGTACAAGATTGTTTTGGAAGCATGTGATTTGTTAACTGACTTGAACAAATTTGAACATCGCGACCTTACAGAAGTAAGGTTGATCTCCCCGCTTTTTGGAGTATATCCTTATTGACGTGCTATTCTTAGGTCGGGGAAAAGGGTGAGCTTTCTGACGGTAGTGCAATACCACCACTCGTAATCGCTAACAGTCGTAGGCGTAACATTGAGCGGTGGACAAAAAGCTCGATTATCTTTAGCTCGAGTAAAATCTCTAATTCACATATGAACATAGGAAGTTCAATGTTAACAGTAGTGGCGGTTTTAGGCTACTTATTCTCCAGCGCAAACCGTATTACTTGATGATATACTCTCGGCACTAGATGCGGGAACTAGTAAGCTAGTTTTCGAAAAGTGTATCAAGGGAGATATTCTAGCTGGTAGAACAGTAGTTCTAGTTACACATCAGTACGTATTTTCCGATAGGATTGGCTTCTTCCCTAGGTTAATAGAGCAGTGTGTCACTGGTCTCATCAACAGCGAAGAAGATTGTCGTCCTTTCAGATGGCAAAATAGTTTCAGATAGCGCTCCTCAAGCGCTTTCCGCAGATGCCATCAAAATTTTAAATAATTCTAAGGAATATTTGGACGAGCAGGACAAATTAGCTCAAGAAATAAGTTCCTCGACAGAAGCGCTAACTAGCGTCGACAAATCAACCCTAAAAGCGAGCGAGGAAAAATCTCCCAAGCTTGTGCTTGAGGAAGATCGCGCCAAAGGCAGAGTGGACGTGAAGCTGCTCTGGCGGTATGTAAAGTACCTTGGTGGCCCTGCGATCATGTCTTTATTGGTTTTACTGAGTGTTACTTATCAATTAGCCCAGTACGTTGCTCCTAAGTCAATTTTTTTTTGAGATTCATTTGTTAACAGAATCTCGCAGACTTGGCTTCGGCTACTTTCTCGGAGTTTGGTCTGGTAAGGAACTCTACTAGACCAATATCACCATCGTTGCTAATATCGTTTGTAGATCAATACGCAAACCCTGGAAGAATTGACGTAAAATGGTGGTTGGTAAGTACTCTGTAAAAACACTTCCCTGGCTACTCTGAGAGCGACAGTTAATGTTCATAGGGAATGTATGCTGGTACGATATCGATCGAGATCCCTGTGTACCGCTTATTGGGCTAACTCGCGCGTAAAAGCTATAATGCTGGGAACATCGTTACTTAGTACCATCACCTGGGGAACTTGGTACTTTTTTATTTTCAGAGCAGCTAGAATTATCCACGAGAAGCTTGTCAAGTCTGTGTTGTATTCACCAATTCGATTCTTCGATACTACCCCCTTAGGAAGAATAATAAACCGTCTTTCGACGGATGTCTAGTGAGGATTTCTACTTAATTAGGGTTTGGAACTAGTAGTCGTGGCTAACAGTTATAGTTTTATCGACTGGGCTTTGGCTCCCGTGACGAAAGCTATTATTGATCAAATTTTTGACATTTTTTTTCGCCTCACGATCATGTCGGGCCTCATCCCGACTTTCTTACTTCCTAGTCTATTCGTTTTCATGATTGGGATAGTTTGTGGGGAATGGTAAGTTATGCAACCACGTGCACCAGTACCACTCACGTCTCCAATGTAGCTAGCTAACAATAGGCATATGTGTAGTTATATACGTACCCAAATTAGTGTTAATCGGTTATTTTCGGTTCAATCATCTCCCTTATACTCGCATGTCGGAGATACCATCGCTGGTATAGTGACGATTCGTGCCTATGCTTGCCAACAGCGCTTCCTTGATGAGAATATTAAGAAGATTGACGACTATAACCAGACGTAAATATTAACTACTAAGAATTTCGGATATCATTTTGCTAACGAACTAGATACTGGGCTCTCGTGGCTCTTAATCGGTGGATGAGCATCAGAACCACTGCTTGCAGCGCGGTGATGGGTGCGGCTGCTGGTATCATTGCTCTTAGTATAAAAGGTTACTCTGCTGGTCTGATTGGGTTTAGCATGAACAACTGTATTTCTGACTTCCATTCCTGTATCTTGATTATGTGTACTAAGTGGGCTAGGCCTTGCATTTTCTTCGTCCGTTCTCTCTGCCGTGAGGTATTTGACCTATAAAATTACCAAATTTATGATGCCGAGACATACTGACTTTTCTATCACTTATGAAAAGAGTATTCAACTCGGTCTGTTGCATACAGTTAATAACAATGGATCAGAAAGAAAATAGTACTAATCATTTATTTTTAGGTACAACTGAAACTCAATTCTTTTGAGCGCATTAATAAATATATAAATCTAGAACAAGAGGTATTCCCTCCTTCCATACTTTCATATCAAAGAACTATCGTTAACATTACATATCACATATAGGCAGAATCAACTTCTAAAAACGAACCACCAGCAGCATGGCCTATCCGTAACTTATACCCATCCTTTCAATGACTCATGATGGGCTATAAACTAACGATACTACAGAAGGCGATATCAAAGTCACAAACCTTTCCGTTAAGTATTCTACGGATGGTCCAGAAGTACTTAACAAGGTCAGCTTTAGGGTCAAACCGCGTGAAAGGGTTGGTATTGTTGGGAGGACTGGTGCCGGGAAGAGCAGCCTAGCGTTAAGTATATTGCGCTTCACTGAAATTTCTCACGGCAGCATTAACATCGACGGGCTGGACATCACAAAAGTAAACCTAGAGGCCCTGCGGCAACGGATCACGTATGTATCTAGGACTTTTTCCTTCTATTACATTTACTAACACTAACGTGGAACCAGTATTATTCCTCAAGACCCCATTATGTTCTCTGGGACAATTCGTGATAATCTAGACCCCCATAAAGAAATGGATGACACAGAACTCCAGGCAGCACTAGAGGGCAGCGGATTAACTGGCATCAAGGAAGACGAAAACTACAGTACTTCCGGATCTTCAGGTAGCACTTCTCCTATAGAAGGCGCCTCTAATGAAATATTACCGAAGACTAAAAAAATTGGGCTTGACTCACTGGTCACAACTGGTGGAGACAATCTCTCCCAGGGTCAGCGTCAATTACTTGCTTTTGCTAGAGCGCTAGTTAGACGGTCTAAGTTAGTAATCTTAGATGAGGTATGGTTCCCTGTCCCCGAAGCTTCAATGTCATCGAAAATACTAGCTTCATAGACTTAGCGGATCGAAAGTCTTGGAATTATATCACTTCCGATAGTTCCCCGAAAATCGAGACCCGGGCTAACTCCGGTATCTACACAGGCTACGAGTTCGACAGACATGGAAACGTGAGTGACATGATAGGTTGAATTTTCTGCAAGACATTTTCTTCGCTGACATATACTATAGGGATGAGAGAATCCAGGAGACCCTGCGAACCAGCTTCCCGGACTCATCCATAATAACAATAGCTCATAGGCTTCGTGCGTAAACCTCTATTCAGTATTCTAACCCGGTATATCTGCTGATCTCTCGGGCGGATAGGCACTGTGATGTCCTTCGACAGGATCATTGTTCTTGATAATATAGGGAAAGGTGGGGAGATAGTAGAGTAAGTACTAAAATCTACGCCTTAATATGTGTGCTTCTTTATGCGGGGAGCCATTTTCTGATATACTATCTGCAGATGTGATACCCCGTTGAATTTACTCCAGCGACCTGGCGGCGCCCTGTATAGTTTAGCCCGTAAGAGTGGAGAGTTCGAAGAGCTGCTAGCACTAGCTACCAAGAGCATGCATGGAAACAGAAAATAATCGAACGGTGGTCTATTTTTCTTTTTGTTCGGCTACTACATGTAATTAAAGATCGTTCCAGACAGACTAAAATCAATAATCCCCTTGACGCGAGCTATGCCCCGTAAATTCAATCCACTGAATGCCTTCCGTAGAAACCAGAAGCACTTCAGAGAGTAAAGTGGGCTTAGACAGCCCAGACAACCGACCTGATAACTTCATGATGTAGAATCATGGCCCACCCCCCTTCTGGGAATCTGAAGCCCTTCAGATCCCTAGAGGGGAAACGACACGTCGTGACAACCAGAAACCGCCCCAGAAACCACGCTGAGGAGACCTATGCTAGTTCTACAGTCGCAATTCTACAAATAACAAGAAAAAGATGTTGTTTTACAGGGCCACGACGGCCTTGCATAATGGAAGATATCTGCTAGTTTTCGTGGTATTCCTGTAAAAAAGGTACTATGGCGTATTTATTAGTAATCATCAAGTTACGTGTAGTAGCGGACCTAAAGCTTAGGATTAAATTCTGGCTCTTGCTTGTTCAGTTTGTTAGCCAAGACAACCAAGCCTCGCTATATCCTCAGCCTCGTTGACCCCTCCAGTGTTCTAATCTAGCCTTGACTCCAGATTTTACGGAAAGGCACCCTGCTTCTAGAGAAATTCTTAGAAATCAATAGAAAATTGTTAGAAATAGGAAATAGGAGATAAGAACCTGGTTCTCTCTGGTGATCGACATAGTGCCATGTTGGGTATAGCGTGGACTCGCAGCCGAAGAAACCCCGCCTACTTTAGATACTGGAAACCCCTCCTCTTCCGTCCGTCCTACGTCAGAAGGAAACAGTATTTCTCCCTCGCCTTCCCCACATCTTAATCTGTTTGTCCGATAAGCAAGAGCAATCCTACTTCAACTCAATTCGTAGAATATCACACACACTCATCTCTCAAGATGTCCACTGCTGGAAAGGTACGTAATTACGTCGTGCTATCAGCCGTCGCATTATCCAACTAAGTGAATCACCAGACCATTACTTGTAAGGCGGCTGTTGCTTGGGAGTCCGGTAAACCTCTGTCCATTGAGGACATTGAGGTTTTGCCGCCACGGGCTCATGAGGTGCGCATTAAGATTCACTACACTGGTGTTTGTCACACAGGTATTTATCCTTCCTTGCTGTTCTTTAGATGATCTGCGAGGATGTGCTAAGGCGGGATATTTCATTATCTTAGATGCATATACCCTCTCCGGTAAGGACCCAGAAGGTGCATTCCCCATCATCCTCGGACACGAGGGAGCTGGGATCGTGGAATCCGTTGGAGAGGGTGTAGATAATGTGAAAGTTGGGGATCACGTGGTGGCTCTCTACACTCCCGAATGCAGGGAATGCAAATTCTGCAAGTCTGGGAAAGTTAGTTTGCAGAATTTCTTTTTTGAGCTTTATCTTTATCTTCGTCCTACCTAGATCCGCCAGCTGACACAAAGCATGATCGCAAATAGACCAACCTATGCGGAAAAATCCGGGCCACTCAAGGAAGAGGTGTTATGCCTGACGGAACTTCCCGATTCAGGTGCAAGGGGAAGGATCTTTTGCATTTCATGGGAACATCCACTTTCTCCCAATACACCGTGGTGGCCGACATATCTGTTGTGGCAATAACCCCAGAAGCTAAAATGGACAGGACATGCTTGCTTGGCTGCGGAATTACAACAGGGTATGGAGCTGCCGTGGTTACTGCCGCTGTAGAGGAGGGATCTAGTGTTGCCGTTTTTGGTGCTGGTTGTGTTGGTCTCTCCGTAATTCAGGGAGCTATCCGATGCGGTGCCAGTAGAATTATCGTCGTGGATACCAATGACAAAAAGGAAGAATGGGCCATGAAATTCGGTGCAACCGATTTCGTTAACCCATCAAAAATTGATAGACCGATCCAAGAGGTCCTAATCGAAATGACAGATGGTGGCTTGGATTACACATTTGATTGTACTGGGGTTGTCTCAGTCATGAGAGCTGCTCTGGAAGCTTGTCACAAGGGCTGGGGGCAGTCTATCGTCATTGGTGTGGCTGCTGCTGGGCAAGAAATCTCTACTCGTCGTATGTTCCACTTTTAGATAACCTGGTACTTTTTTTTTGGAATCGCATTTGTCTAATCAAAAAAAAAAAAACAGCATTTCAACTGGTTACTGGACGTGTGTGGAAGGGTTGCGCCTTTGGGGGTATTAAGGGCCGCACTCAGCTTCCAGATCTTGTGGACGACTATATGACAGGCAAGCTCAAAGTAGACGAATGTGAGTAACTTCTTTCTGTAATATTTCCAGGCTAGCGCGCTAAAACGGTCTACTCAGTTATTACCCACCGTGAGAACCTTTCCAACATCAATACTGCGTTCGAGCAGATGAAGGCTGGTGACTGCATCAGGTTCGAGAATTCCAATTCTTCTTATGTCTAAGACATTTCGGACTATGCTAAAATTTCACTAGATGCGTTATTGACATGCAAACCCTAGGATAAGGGCCGGATAGACAAAATATCTTCCCAATCCAGGCTGCTGTGTAGTATCTTCGTTTACTAGGTCAAGGGTCAGATTTTTTGTAAAACCATATCAAAGCAAGCTATTAGTTCTTTTTTCCATCGCTACTCTTATAGCAGTGATCTCATGAAGCGGCACAGCAAAGCAAGTGGGATTCTGAGAAAATAAGCTGGGATTCGGCCTGGCGTTCCTATCAACTAGTGGAGGCGCAGCAATTAAAAAGGAATAAAATTCACCCAAGATTTGTTGCGATCTAGATCGTACACGATTTCACCTGTTGGGTACCAGATTCAGCCGTCTGATGATCTGCGGGGCAGTGACAGGGATTCAAACCAGTTGCTAGGCTCTCAGCCAATTGGATAATGGCCGCTAAATGCCCCGCTTATTAGAGTTGCGGGATGATAATTATGCGACCAAACGGGGACGCGTGCGTTTATCCATGCAGGAATTCCAAACTGGCGGAAGGGTTGAGGGTTTTGAACCCCCGTCGCCAAGCAACACAAGTTCCAGACCCCAAGTGTCTGAGACGGTTCGAGAAAGGAACAAGCCTTCTCGATTGTGAAACCAGGGACGAACCCAACCGCCCAAGTAGAGATGGCGAATGGCCGAATTAGATGATGGTGCAGCCCTTCAGCAACGTCGCGGCACAACAACAGGGCGATTCGGAGTGTTTCGCCGCGCAGCAGCTTCCTCGTGGGCTCGAGGACCTATTACTATTGCTGTTTACCCTTCAGCGGCGGCGCCGAGCTGCGCATGCTGAGGGCGTGTTACAGAATGTGTGGGCTCTTTACAACTTCCCTCAGAGGGGGTGGGGGGAGGGGTACACGTTGCCATGACATCCTGCGGAAGCATAACTTCATAAAGGTAAATTGTTTGCATCATCCTTTACTGTGCCGTGATGTCCGGATAGTGTATTCCCGTTATCTCAACTTTCTTCTCTTCCTCCTCGCCGGTGTGGCTCTCCCACCCTACAATTACATATTCCCAGAAACAACACCCAGCTAGTGCATGCTCCACTGCAAACCCATAGATAGTTGGCTACCGCAGTGTGCATTACTACTATTAAGCCCTGTATGACCTAACGCCTCGGGCGTCGCCTCCTTTTAGCCTGTGGCCATTCGTGGATCAACGAGGCTTAGGTGTCAGTCTACTTAAGTTAATGCTTGTACCTATCCGTTGCGGGTCTCTGTTTTTACTTCTATTTGCCATCTTTTGATTGAATTCTCACTTCCTTTATTTTGTCGTCTGCACTCAAAATTTCATAATATCATAATCCTGGAAAAAGAAGGAAAGAAGGAAGCAAGGAAGAAATCATGAACTACCAGGATTCACAGCCATCGTTGAGCTCGAAGAAATCGCTTGGTATGCCATCTCTCCCATCTTCTTACTCCTCCTTCTTGTTATATTGGATATTGTTGGCTGGGGTTGCACACATGCTTACAGAGCAGGAACCTTTGGGAATTCAGTAGTGAATCCAGAACGTCTTCGGCTTCCACAAGCTATAGCCCATCGCGGGTGAGTTTACAATACGAGTTAATTGGTTTGAATGTTTAGTAATTGTCGCTAACGGGCCCTCTTGTTCTGAAGCTTCAAGGCGCAATTTCCCGAGAACTCTATGAAGGCGTTTGAGGGGGCTGTCAAAGCTGGAGCCCACGCGATAGAAACAGGTACGGACAGAGGAAAAAATAGTTTGGCATTGGAGCTAACAGACTTCTTGGACAGACGTTCATCTATCACGAGATGGCGTGGTCATGATCTCGCACGTACGTTGTACCAACCTGTATTGCCACCTACTATTTACTAATCATATTCGATCCTAGGATGCAACCCTAAAACGGTGTTTTGGTGTTGGGGGTAAACTCATCGATTTCGATTGTTCATACCTACAGACACTACGAACGATTGAGGCCCCCCATGTGCCGATGCCGACACTACGAGAGGTGCTCGAATTCATGTGCCAACCGGCTGTGAAGAACATGTGGCTGCTACTAGATATTAAGGTAGATAATAATGCGGAGGACATAATACGCTTAATAGGGGAGACACTACATGCGGTGGGTGGTGGTCTGGAGTTCTGGGGAAACAGGATCGTGCTAGGATGTTGGACACTGAAGTTTATACCTGTGAGGACCTTCACACTTTTTTGCGGATTCCGCGGAGGGCGAACGGTAGCTGACAGAGTCAGCTGTGTGAGAGGTATTTACCGGGATTTCCGGTAACCGTAAGTTTTTTTCTCTCTATGCCCCATATTATCTGCAAGGGCTTCAGAAAATGAGTTTGCGATAGCTAATGGTGTGCAGCACATTGGATATTCGCTACCATATGCACGTGAATTCCTTAAGATTCCGAATATATCGTTCCATCTACTATACGCTATCCTTGATGGGCCCAGAGGCGAAAAATTTCGGAGAGACGCCCGGGCAGCCGGCAGGGTTATTTACACATGGACAGTCAATGACACCCAGGTCATGAAGTGGACAATATGCAATGAGATCGATGGTATGACAAGCCCAGGAGCTTTAAAATCCAATTAGATTAAGCAAAAACTGACGCCTCGATTTTATAGCCGTCTGTACCGATGACCCTGTCAAATTCCTTGAGTATGTAGCTAGCTCTTCTACCAAACAATTCGACTTATGCTAACTTCAAGCTTGTAGAATCTGTGAAAGATATCCTGACGGAGAGTGCTCGATAGAGCCACGAACTTATCGGAAGACGTTAGAATTGGTATTTCGACAGCTTTCAGCGTATATACTTTCATATATGTTCCGGTACCGTTATGGTTTTACGATGGAATCGGAGCACACTCATATGTCTCCTTAGCACGTAATTCTTGATGTAACCACACTTGTAAATATGTTTTTTCTTTGGGGAGGGGTTTTTTCTTCATTTTTTCTGTTCTATGCATGGGTATACTGTCGGCGCCTTTCCTTTCCTTTCCTTCAGATCTAGAGTGTTGCTATTTTTGTTATCTCCCCAACCGTGGATACTTCCCCCGCTTGTTGGTTATGTATAGGATGCGAGATGGGACTACTGAGACTCGGTGATCAGACTGCGATCATTTAGAATAGCTGGACTCTGCATCACTGGGGAGAAAGCTCCTCCTCCTAAATAAGGCTCATCCGCCTCTTGTAGCGTAAAACAAGTGATACACCATTTAGTGTACTTCCGAGACCCAAGGCCTCTTACACCAAAAATCAAAAAACTAAGATGCTACCCTTCAAGTAGGGGATCGAGCGGGAACTAAACGTATGTGGGGGTCCGTGCGCTCACATGAGACAAGGACCTGGTAGTGTAGCACGGCTTTTGTGAGAGCCCCACTAACGCGCGCGTCATTATCTTCCAACGCCTCCAAACCCCCGCAGGCAAACATATCCGTTTCAGATAACCGTTGTCTCTCCAAGAGATCCCGCATCGTACGATCTAAATCGAACGGAGAAGGATAGACAAAGCAAAACTAGGGCCTTAGAAAGGACGGGAGAGAGAAGAACGGTTGGGGTGTCGAAGCAAAGGGGGGGAAAAAAAGAAAGGAAGAAGAAATGTCGGAATCATTTGCAATGGTTGATCCGGAGATTTTTGCGGCAGTGCAGGAGATGATTGAGAAAGATAATATTGTGAAGGAGGTTTGTTTTACTATGCCTAAGTCATTCGAAAGCAAGTAACTGATGAAGGAATTGTAGGAAATCCGTGATGCACTGAAGAAGCTGGATAAAGAAGGTTAGGCCCCCAGCTCCCCTATCCTGGCTTATCACTTGGCTGATGAAATATCTCTATGTGCAAGTTAGGAAGATTAATTCTACTCTATCGAGAATCCATATCGTTCCTGCCGAAAATGGTACCTAAGCACCTGTTTCTCACCGTTCACTATTAGCCGGTGTCAATTGCTGACGGCTTGGGGAAATAAAACAGTTCCAAAGTTGGCAGAGAGCGTAGAAGGTGGGTTCAAACAAGTTCGGGAAGAGATTAAGGGACTTGTTAGTATCGTGGAAGACTATCCGTATTACAAGTACAATGGGTTATGGACTAGGGATTTACAGAATACTGTAGGTTTGCTTGACGATAGATGGGATGAACTAAGTGTATGAAGGCTGATGATAGGTGTAGGCCTTTCTGGTACTGTTACACGGATGGTTAACAAGAAGCTATGGGATTGCAGACTCGGAGAATAGCTTGTTGACTATCAATGAAGTTGGGGCTATTCTTGGAGGTTGGTGGATTACTCCTTACGGCGGGGAAGAGTGCTGATGGCGACGCAGTGCCGGTCAATCTCAAGACTGAAGATAAGTTCCATTTGACGATTGAGGAATATTTACACGCCGTCATTACTCTCGTTGAGGAATTGGTACTTCTTCTATCAACTATTAGGGTTTCTGTGTTACGAATCTATTTTTATCTAACGATACGAACATCACAGACCCGTCTTACGACCAATGCTGTGACCCAGCGCGACTTCCTCCGTCCACAGATGATTAACCGCTTCGTCAAGGATATCCACTCTTCATTTCAGATCCTGAATCTTAAAAACGACAGTCTTCGTAGGAGGAGTGACAGCCTGAAGTATAGTGTAAGCCGCGTCCAGCTCCTCCTTTGTTTTGTTTCTTTGCTTTTTATTTATTTAGAAATATGCTGATCTAGTTGTCATATATAGGTTAAGAAGGTCGAAGACGTTAACTACGATCTCATCCTACGTAACCTGATTCCAAGCGCGGAAACCAAACCCCTTTCAGCCGAAGAGGGCAGACCAACGCCCTTAATGTCCAGTAGTAAGGCACCAGAGATTGCGATGGGAAATTTGGGGTAATGTGTCACAAGCCGGAGCGAGGAAGTAAGAGACCAGGAGAGGAAAGGGAAAGTCGTCAAGCCGCAGGATCATTCGATTTTTCTTTTTTTCTTATGCGGTATGTCTTAGGCGAGGGGTAGGGGTTTCTTTGGAGGCGAGGTGTTGGAGCAGAACGATTCAGAATCAACAGCGTATAAGGATGTATCTTGGAAAGAAGAAAACAAATCGTTCGGAGTTTATTCCATTATGTAAGGGACCCATTGAGAGATCATGACGAGACGATGTTGCGTGAGCATTTCACGAAAAGCGATAGGCATACCGCATATGCCTTGGGTGATGAGGAGGCCTTAATTGACAGTACTATCAGCTTTAAAGCACTGCTGAAACTTGACATGAAAACACGCCTTGTCAAAATTGGACTCTACCTTCCCCGGTTCCATGTTTTCCAGGGTATTTGCATAACTCTCCGAGATGTTTCTGTGCACCCAACAACCGGGATCACACCCGCGCTTGCTTCCTCCAACCTAACCCGTTTTGTGGCCTCACGGAAACCTCCTGTTGGTCTTGTCAACAACAGGTGGCCCCTGCTCCCCCTAACTATACACTGCCGAACTCTGGATTCTGTTCTCCATACGAACTAAAATCCGTCCCCTGCGCACGCAATCTACAACTCACAAACAGGATAATTCACGGGGGAAAAGGATAATGAAATTTCCTTTCGCGATTCGCACCCGGACGGCGGTTGGGCTGTTGGCGGTGTTGGCCGTTGTGAGCTCGGTCGCAGCTGAGGCGCAGGTCAAGGGCACTACAGATTTGACAATTGCGGAGATCGATGAAAGATTGCAGGTGAGGATTTTACTGTTCGAAGAAGAGAAAGAACGGTCGTGTTCGCGGCTGTCCAAGTAATTGGTTGCTGATGTAGATGTTGTAGGAATGCCCAATTGTCCAGCAATTGAACCGTGAGAAACAGATCAATGCGCCAGAGACCTCGAGCGTCATGTCAAAGGTTTTTGCAGTATTGTTTCCTGCGGGGCCGGCGGTGAATTCACTTCTCGCGACTACGTATATCTCTGGACCACCGAGTATGTCCCCACTACCATAGCTTCCTCAGCTCGTCGCGATCTAATTGGGGAAATATTAAAGATGGAGGGGAAGCTAACAATATCGCATAGACTTCCTTCTCGCACTCTGCCCCACCGATATTGACCCCTCGTCCCTTTCTGTCATGGTAGCCTTCGCTGTCGGTGGCCTTCTCGGCGATACTCTCCTCCATCTGATCCCACAGACATTCATGGGTGAGCCACACGACGATAATGTCCATTTCGTGATGTTAGATCCGAAGAGGAACGCATTGCTTGGCTTGTTCATTTTCATTGGTTTCGTGACGTTCGTGGCTATGGATAAAACGATGCGGATTTTTGGCGCGGGGCATGATCATTCCCACGGACACTCGCACGGAGCTGTGGAGGATAGCGCCGACGCAAGTGGGGTTGAGGTTTCTGGGAAAGGCGGGGAACTGAAGAAAAGGGGTGGGAAGGGTGGTGCTGGGAAAGAGGTGAAGGCGGTGAAGAAGGAGCCAAGCAATTCTATCAAGTTGTCGTCGTATCTGAATTTGATGTTTGTCGTCTCTCAGCTCCCTATATGCATATATATATTATTCGTTGGTATTTGCTAATCTTCTCTCTAAAACTATAGCGCTGATGTATGTTCTACCCGAGGAAGGTATCTCCCTGGGATCCGTAAGCTAATCTTATCATTAATGCTAGTTCTCCCACAACATAACTGATGGGCTCGCCATGTCTGCCGCTTTCC
This sequence comes from Gyromitra esculenta, assembly GCA_038503075.1. Lineage (NCBI taxonomy): Eukaryota > Fungi > Ascomycota > Pezizomycetes > Pezizales > Discinaceae > Gyromitra > Gyromitra esculenta. Next base: position 569,812 of record JBCAML010000008.1, on the reverse strand, counting down.
ACACCGGTGGTGTTAGAATCGGAGCAACAACTTGTGTCGCCGTCTTCTTCCACGAAATTCCGCACGAAGTTGGTGATTTCGCACTGCTTGTTCAGTCAGGGTTTACCAAATGGCAAGCGATGGGTGCACAGTTCTTTACGGCTGTTGGAGCTTTCTTGGGCACCTTTATTGGAATTGGTATTCAGTGGTATTCAGCGTCTGGAGGTGAGGAGGCGGTGGTGAGCGCTAGTGCAGGGATCTGGGGAACAGGGTTGACAGGTGGGGATCTGGTCTTGCCGTTTACTGCGGGGACGTTCCTGTATGTTGGTTTTAGTGTGATTCCTGAGTTGCTGGAGACGGGGCCGAATAAGGCTGTGGAGCTCAAGAAATCTTTGACGCAGGCGGTGGCGATGGCAACTGGGTTTGGGATTATGTTCGCGTGAGTATTTAAATCCTAGGCTTGAGATCGCGTTGTATTTGACAGCTAATGGTGGCATAGTATTTCGTGGGCGGAGAGTTAGAGGGCAATGCCGAGCAATTGAATTGGGGGGGTGTAAGACTTGAAGTAGAGAGTGACGAAGAGTAGGATACCTAATAGAGTAGTGGCTCTTTATTCGGGATATTGTTAAGAGTGGCTCAATAGAATATTACAATACTGAGGGATTTGTTTGGCTTGCTTCATGAGTTGTTTAGACAAATTGTCGAAAACTGTTATATGTCTTTGTAGCGAAAGGCGGGTGCACCTTATAGACCACCACCATCTCCCAGGGCTTGAGCTTGAACTCCGTGTCAGATAACCAACTACGATGGTCCTAAACCACTACTTGTCATCACTTTGCTGATTGTATATACGTTTTGACGACTTTCTCTCGCGATAGTGGCCCCCGCGGCCGTGGTCGTGTCCATTCATGCGGAAGCATGTAAATTAGATTGCTCCGATAGATTCCAAGCATTTAGCAACAGGCCAAGTATTGGCAGCGTTTGTGTTTAATCACGAAATGTCACTCGGTCAATTATACTTTTCTCTTTCTGTTTTATGTGTTTTCCATCTTCCATCTAACCTTAGGTTATAATTCGTGGGGAAACAAAATTGAAACAAGGGTTCTGTGATGAGTTCTATTGTGTATCTTTAACTAGTGAGTATCTGTTGCGACTAGGCATATATAAGTGAATTGGAGCGCAGTAGCTGGGAGATAAGAGGGAGAGCAACCGAGATAGCTAAGAAAATCAAGACAAAATAGGTGAGCGAATCCCGCTCAATAAGGAAGACTTTCTACAGCACACCTATCCTCAATACAGTACAATCGCCCTATAAGAATACGGTTGGCTCTGAAAATCATATTCTTATAAAAGAGCTATTCTTATATGAAAAGCAGGCCGCACTCAAATTTACCCCTGTCAGGCTGGATTCAGCATTCTTATAAGGCGAGTATTCTTATAGTTAGTATTCTTATAGGACGATTGTACTGTAACAGCAAGCAGACACTCGATAGTCTATACCGTACCCATACGCCCCTCCGCGGCCTAGGGATTCAGACCAAGAAAAACGCCCTACACTCCGGAGGTTCACACTAGAGAATTAAAGTCATTGCTTGGGGATGTTCCTACCTCACTAAGTATGTGGTCAACCCCCCCCCCTAATGGAACAGTTTGATAAAGCCCAAGGGGGGGATTGCGTACTACTTGTGAAAGATTTTAGAACTAAGAAAGCGCGTGGTAGAATATAGAGAAGCCTAATCACTAATCACCGAAGCATGTTGACCCTAAACTTAATGTTTTTTTCCTTGGAGAATCTCGTTCCAGGTGAGAGACGTCTCAATTGTAAGGAATCTGTGTCGCTTGCGTCTATTCCCTCCCTCGCAATCTATAGTATCATCGAGGCAAGTAATGTTTCAGAGTGATAGTATGGATGTTCCATGATGGTCCCCATCTAATATTCTCGCTGTTTTTATAATCATAATATTCAAATTAATATGTAGCCGGTTTCCCTCATACAAAGTATCCAATTTCTCTACTTCAGTCTGATGTTTCAAACATCGCTCCAAGACTCATTACCCAAGACAACCTCCCCATAAGAAAGTACCAACAAAAGAGCCTAAGTCCAATGAATACAGTTTTCCACGTCAATAGGATATCTGCATCCGTCCACGATCCTATTTATACAAACCTTCCATTCCTCCCCCATCATGCCAAAATCATCTCATAATCCTACCCCCCCAACCTCATCATCATCATCAATTCTCCGCCTACGATAAACCCCTCTCCCCATCTCCACAAAGCTCGGTGGAGGCTTCGTATCTCCCACAAACGGAATCCTCTTATCTCCAATAACCAACCATGCCAACTCATCCATACTCTCTACCCTCCCCGCCAGGATCTGATACGCAGCCACAATCTCCCTATACCTGACAGCATCGCCGCTAACCCTATACCCTTTCTTCTCCAACTGCAGCTCCGCGTCCTCCCCGCCCATGAGCGTCACCGAGAAGCGCCTGAGCGCCGGCAGCCTCGCCACAAACCCCAGAAAATTATCAAACCGATGGTAGCTCGGCCACGCAGCAGTATACACGACGGCCGCCAAGTTCGGGAAAACGACAGGCTTCAGGAACGCGGCCGCGGGCCGCTGATGCGGATTATAGTGGAAATAAGCGTCGTCGTCGTACATGTCGCGGAAGCTGCCGTCCTCGACGTGGAGGGTCCGCGCGGGACACACGCGCAGGAGCAGCATTTTGAGCTCGTTGTCGTCGTCGATGGTCTGGATGCGCAGCGCATCGATCGTGTCGAGGGAGTAGCTCCATTTTGCGGACTTTTCGCGGATTATGGATGTGCTTTGGGCGCGGTCCTGCTTGAGCGTGAGAGAGCGGACCTGGATTTCCCAGAGAAACTTCTTCAGCTCGAGGCCGATCTTGCCAGTGTTCCATTCGTTGCCGAAGTGGAGGGCGATGTGGGTGATGTTTTTGCGCAGGATGCTGCGGTTGATGAAGTGGCGGAGGTTGGCGATTGCTGCTTGTGCCTGGTGGCGCCGGAGCCGCAGGCGGAGGGAACGGAAGACGTAGGGGAAACAGACGGCGTGGAGGCGGTGGCAGGACAGTGAGAGGTTCTTCAGGGTTGGCTGGTCGGGCGAATCGTCGATGTCGGCGAAATCGCGGGGGACGTCGACATATTCGACGATGTTGATTAGGAGCTCGGTGGCTAGGGAAGCTAGAGAAGTCATAGCTATGCCCGTTAAATTCGGAAATAATGCAAAGCTGATTGCTGCTATTGCTGCGTGCTTATGGCGGGCGGAAATTCATATTTCCTGGGGCCAGGATTATCGTATGCGGCAATGGACGTGTCAATGTCATTTTGTCTGCGAAATCAAGAGAAAAGAGTATAGATCTGGGTGGGGCTTAGGGTTAGGGCTCGGAATGTGTCCGCAGGGATTTACCAGGGTCGTTGGAATTCCCCATGATTGGATGTCGAAAAGGGCGAGCCTAGAATCGTAAGAATAGGATCAGTTCAACATCAAGCAAGATGGAGAGGTTCGGTACTTGTAATTGTGTTCAAGCTTTCATTTGGCCACAGTCGATGACAACATCAAGTTCGTATTTTCAATGAACCTTCTGCTGGGGAAATTTGTGTAAAGTGCTAGCACACTGTAGTTGCAAAAGGATAGGGCGGAGAGGGCCCAGTATCGTTCGGAAAAAGCTATAGTACTATTCTAAATAGGGTATTCCAAATCCCGCCTGTGAAATTCCCAGCGGTCCAATTGCTCTGGAAAGGGTAAATATCCCTCTATAAAACGCCGTGAAAGCGAGAGAAAAAAAAACGAAAAAAAACGCCCAAGCAGAAACCCTAATTGACATACAGAAGATACAGTGATCCACATCCATCTCATCCAATCATTCGGTAAATGTTCTTTACTATAGTTCAATCGGTCAGCCAACCCTTTCTATACCCAGGTGGATAATGAGGCATGACGTACGCTCCAGTCCTTCCACGGCAGTCTCAGGGAGTTCGTCCACAGCCACCCCTGGCCGTCCGGCAACAACGGAGAAGGATGGTATCACGGTGTTTGGTGCTATCACGGTGCCTTCTTCTATCCGGACGCAGTCCTTGATAATTGTGAATTTACCCTGCTGATGTTAGCCAACAGTTTCCGTAAGAAAGAGGAGTGACTGACAATCACGCAGTCTTTTGCAATGTGAACATAGGACCCTATCAATGCAGCTTCAACGACGGATCCTTCACCGATAAAAACGTGATCCCCAATCTTCATAGGATAGTAGCTATAGAGCCTGTACCCATTCGAGTTAGCAGAGTGACGGCCAGCTAGCCAGCCAAGCCGATATGGAATGGGTACCCTCGATGCGTCTTCCCTGGTGGCCTCAACACACTCGAGCGTGACAAGAAGCAGTATCTGCCCACAGCTATAGCGACATTTCCACTCTGCTGACCTGGTGCCACAGTCCGGCGGAGATCACCGCGAATGGTGCAGTCGGCTTGGATTATTGTCTTTCCAGTGGCATATTCTTAGCATTGGAGAAGAAAGGGAGATGGAGGGGTAGCAACTTTTCCGCCGAGGATGATGTTTTGGGAGCCGAGGATCACGGACTTGCGGGAGACTTTATTACCGGTGTCCTATTTAGCGGGTTAGAAATGAGATGAGGTGGTGGTGGGGGTGGATGGTGGTAGGCATACCGTTTCAATGTATTCTCCCTTGGTCTGCTTTGGAGGCATCGTGAAGTGGGTGTGGTTTAACGGTTGTTTCTAAAACTGGAGCTTGGTTAGTTGTTTCTCCTTTTTGCTGGACGAGTTTGCAAACAGCAGAACTCACGGGAGCGTGCTGGGTTGTGTGCAGGAGTGGACGGGAAGCTTCGCAGTTGATGTAAACCTCAGAGATTCGGTATCGCGAAGTCAGCTCTACTAATGGATAAATCTACTTGCCTATTTACGCGTCGTGTCTGTGTAACTTGTTTATGCGTAATGATTAAGCAGGGTAAGTGGCCCGTGCCTATATCCCAGCCATATTGCGGGGGAGGGGCACCGGAATATAGATACCTGACACCGTCATTATACACAGTTTCCCCATTTTTGTCTTTTTTCTTTCTCGGTTTAATTTATTTCGTTCAAATCACCTACGCCATGCTTCCTATTCCGCTATTCCAGCTTCAGTGCGGTTCGTATCATCCATTCGCCTTTAGCATTGGAGAGCTGGAACGCTAACGTCATAGGTGGGGCACAGGCGCCAATTCCTACGATTGGGGTGAGTTCTATCATTTCCCCTACGAAATATTCGAGAATTCGACATTGATTTCTGGGATATTAAACAGGTAAAATCGGGAGTGACTCTGCTGCTGCCCGTTTCGCCGCTGCGACGCCACAGTTGGGCTTCAGTATTCAAGAGGATAAGCCGTATGCAGAGGTAGATACGCGATAGCAAATCCCCTAGAAATGACCACTGGCTAACAAATTTACAGCTCTGGATGGGAACACATCCTTCCAACCCCTCAAAGGACATAGCCACCGGCCGCACACTTCTTGATTTAGTGACCGACAATACTTCACTCCTCTCCCACGATGTTGCAGCTCGCTATGGCTCCAAGCTGCCATTCCTGTTTAAAGTGCTGTCAATCCAAAAAGCACTGAGTATCCAAGCACACCCAGACAAGGAGCTTGCAGAAAAGCTGCATAAGGAGGACCCAAAGAACTATCCTGGTATACAACCTTCTGTCATTCCCACACCGGCAGAAAGGGGAACAGAACTAAAAGAACGACAGACGATAACCACAAGCCCGAAATGGCCATCGCTGTCACCGCCTTCGACGGCTTCTGTGGCTTCCGCCCCCTCTCTGAAATCATCTCCTTCCTCGAATCCACCCAACAGCTCACCACCCTCCTCGGCGAAGCCGCACCCATCTTCATCTCTGCCGTTTCCTCCTCCGTCTCTGCAACCGACGACGCAACAGTATCATCCAACAAGGCTGCCCTCAAAAATCTCTTCGAAGCACTAATAACGCAGCCCGAAGACCGCATCCAAGAACTCGCAAAGGAGCTGGTAGACTCCGCCAAGACCTCACCCGAACAATTCGCCGGCTCCCAGCACGGCGGGAAGAAGCTCGCAGAGCTAATCGTGAGACTGGACAATCAGTTCCCTGGCGACATTGGGCTATTCTGTGCCTTCTTCTTGAACTACGTCGAGTTGCAGCCTGGCGAAGCCATGTTCTTGCAGGCTGACGACCCACATGCTTATCTCTCTGGAGGTATATACTACAACCCCCCCTCTCCCCCCCTTCCCTTTGTCTTATCACTTCCGGTGTTGATGGTGCGTGATAGATATTATTGAATGCATGGCTTCCTCCGATAACGTTGTTCGCGCCGGCTTCACCCCGAAATTCAAAGACGTTAAAAATCTCGTCTCTATGCTGACATACAGCTACGCGCCTATCGAGTCCCAGAAGATGAAGCCGCAGCCTTTCAAGCGGGGTTCTAATTCTGCTTCTGGCGCTCCGACGTCGATCGTCTACGATCCGCCGATTGACGAGTTTGCGGTTATTAAGACTGAACTTGCAGGCGGACAGACGGAGACGTTTGAGGGGATTAATGGCCCGAGTATCGTGATTTGTACTAGTGGCGGCGGCACAATTGCTGTAGGGCCAAAACAGGAGAGTGTGAAGCAAGGGTTTGTGTATTTCGTGGGTGCGACTGCGAAGGTGGTTTTGGAGGCTGAGGAGGGAGGCGAGCCGTTTATTACGTTTAGGGCTTTTACGGAGGTCAGTAAATGACTGATGTTGGAGAGGTTGGAGAGGTCGTGATGTTTTTTTTTTTGTGGGCTGAATTGGATTGTGCGTATCATGGTGTATCACTCGATTTGATTGTATGTGTGTGTTTGTGTTCGGTTGGGGTATTAGATGTGAGTGCACAAACCCTATCTGCTCTAATAAGACGCGAAGATAAATCCTACTGTACCGATTGGGTAAATGGATAGGGTTGCCATATGTTTTGGATCCGAGTGATTCGGTTTGCAGTACGTTATGCTAGGGTTGCTCTCACTATCCTATCGACTTAATTCCTAATATCCTTACGACGTTCTTTGTCCGTTATAACTTAGTGCTATCTATAATCTAACCGTTCAGTACTGAAAATTATATGTCCATGAGTACTAATTGAATCTGTGCCTAACAAAAACTACAACCACAATTGCAATCCTACCCTTCCGATGAAAGTTTCATAGCACTACGTATATCTCAAAGTTCCTCTTACTAGCTAGTCTATAACCCAATGCAGGTCAGACCGCTGAAGGGATGACTCTATATCACCAATGCTACATACATGTATACATGTAGTTTCTAACTCATTATACATACATGCAGTATACTTTCACTACGTGTAGCTCACAGGCCACGGCCAACACATCTCACCAGCAAAAGCCATGGTGCAAGCAAAATGCACTCTTATCAAGTAGAAGACTCTAGAACCTTCATTATGTACATGTATATTATACTTACTATTATACGTCCATATAAGGCTGCTGCGACCTATAGGTAACACCGCAGGGGTTTATCCGATAAGATATATTACCTCTTATCATCATCCCATTTCAATTTCAGCTTCACTCAAGCCATTCCCCACCGATCGTTATCATTTTCTATGACCATACTCAGCATCCATCCATCCACGCTGGCCGAGTTATTTTAAAACCCCCCAAAAAATCCCAGCTGAATGATGATGATAAACGCGCCTGAGAGCGTAGAATCACAGTCACTCACTCGCATCCGGATGAACGGGTCTTCCGGGTTCGAGGACATGCAGCTACCCCCTCTCACTCCAACGAGGTTTTTTTTTTTTTTTATGTACCTTGATCTGAACGGTAGGGGAGGGCCACGTGATAGCGGACCCGGGTACCTGCTTCGGTCATCTCATGCCGTTATCGCGCGCTACGATAAGTAGCATATCCACATCGTGAGACGATTCTACTCCCGGTGCCAATGCAGCGGCGGAAACCTGTTTGAAACTATGGACCCTTACATAAAGACTTAATCCGGTGCTTGGGGTTCCGCAATTCGCCCGCAGTTTTTTCCCTTCGTTTCCGGGCAGTAGTAAGAAAGAAGAAAAAGTATGACATCAGAAATCACTCAAATAACGTATCGGAGAAGGAAAGAAAAAACTAGGTGAGAGAAATGATCGGTTCGTTGGGATTTCATAAGCAATGAGATAGCTCGGAATTCCGCGAGAATTGGGCTAGAAGGTACAAGTGGGAAGCAATGCGAGTTTACAAAACAACAAGCCACTCCGCAGTAATAATAGTAGTAATAAAAGACTGTGTGAGACTGTCTTCCTCCGAAGCAAAACACTAGAGCCAACGCAACTCCCAAATGCAAATTCCAACCTACATGTAAGACCAGCCAACCAATTAACGAAATGAGACCACCCACCCACCCTCAGCCAATGTCAGTCGACCAGCATCCTCTCAACCGCCCTCCCCATCCACTTCTCGCCTGCTCTGTTGTTTTCCTCCTCCTTTCTGCTCAGACCTTCCCTGACACAGTTTGCAAAGTCCTCTACGGTCGTCCCACGGGTTCTTTCCTCGGGTCTCTCCTTTCCTAGCTCGTCGTCCTGGGCTACGCCTCTATACACCTCCGCGATGCCAGAGAACACGGCCCGTGAGAAGCCTGTTTGTGAGTGCGTATCTGCGATCTCTTCCATCTCTCGAACACAGCGATAAGCCTTCGGCGGGGTCGAGGGAATGGACCTTTCCAAGAAAGTCAGAAGTGGTGGGAAGTAGGCTTCCAGTTCCTCTTTCAGCTCAGGAAGCAGGGAGAGATGGGAAGCAGTTGTGAAAGATTGGACGGCAAGACCAGTGAGCCCCTTTGAGTCCTATTAGCATGATCGCTATAGCACACGCCAAATCCAAAAACGAACTAACCTTTGTCAAGCTCGCAAAGCACATCTTCAACCCACTCGCCTGTCCCACCCTCTCACCTACCCACCTCAACCCTAATGCTTCCTCCAGTCTCTGTCCGGCTTCGCCAACTAATCTCTCTGGCCCGCTCACTACAATCCTCGGCTTCCTCCACTCTCCATCCACAAGCTCTGGCGGACCTCCCAATATCGCTCCATCTACGAACCTTACGCCCGTTCCGGAAATCCCAGGCTTCACAAAGACCTCTTCGATTTTCTCAGCGAGGCCGGGCGACGTCGCGTTCAGGTCAATGAAGTAGAGAGGTGGCTTATTGCCCCGCGCGACATACGTATATGCATATCCAACTCTGCGTGCAGTGGGGAGAGATTCGCTGGGTGGTACGATGGAAAGGATGAAATCGGCTTGGTTGATTAGGTCGACGTCCGAGGATACGAATTCGATTTGGGAAGCGGTAGCGCGCTCGGTTGTGTATGAGCTACAAATGGGGGAAACCGAAAGACAGAAACGCTGGGTTAGCTGACGCGCGGACAAATGGATAAAGGCTTCCCCCCCTCCCCCCCTCGGAGTTTAAGAATTATCAAAGAAGATGGAATTATGAAGAGGAAATAAAATGGCTATGTTACTCATATATGACAGAACTGGGTCTACTGCTTTGAAATATCGAATTTGTGTTATTTGATGGACTATGGAGGAAAAAACAGGCAGCACGGGGAGGGAATAGAGAGGGGAGGGATCTCGTTTACTACCTGCGGCCGGAATTGCTCGTTATTATGCGAAAGTTGTACGCCCGTAGGAGACGGGCGATACCAGCGCCCATTTCTCCCGGAGAGAGGATGGCTACAGTCGTTGTAGCCATTATTGAATTGATTTTGGGGGGAGGGGTGGGAGGTTTTTTATGCAAAGTCCGAAAGCAGAGGAAACAATAATATGTGTGCTGCTAGAAACGAGAAGAAAAGAAACACGCTGCAAAAGGAAACACAATAAAAGAACTAAAAACAAACGGAAGTACTTTGTCGTTTAAAAAGTAGTGAGGAAGGATCCGGAATTTTATTTGCGGGGTAGGCGGGACGTAAACAGGCTCGTAGGGTAGGGTGGGAAAGGGTGAAAAAAAAGATAGCTACGATAAGCTGCGGTGAGATTTTGGAGGGGAGAACTGGCACGTTTATCGGAGTGCTGTTCGAGGTTGGACGGGCGGCTATCACCTCCCCTCTTCTACCACCTTGTTACGTTGTTGTTATTGTTGGTTGTTGCTGCGCCGAACGCGGGGGGGGGGGTTTATCGGTGGAGATGAATTGAAATCATAGTTTTGTTCAATATGTACTTACTTACCACTGTTGCGGTGGGATCGAGATGATCTTGAATCTCCCTATAGGAGTTTGACAGCTCTTTGTTGCACGGTACCTGCTTCTAATGTAGGGAATCGAATCGCACCATGTTTTGTGTTCTGAATGGACCCTGCATAGATGTAGCTCTATCGGAGCTCTGGGCCAATAGCACCCTGACAAGCTTTGCACCGACGTACCATGTCATTCACCTGGGGGGTTTTTTCTTTTCGACAGCTCCATTGCGTCGTCAGATCCAATACCACGGACATTGGCAAGGCACGATTTCACCCAGGGGTCCCTCAAGAGGGGAACGATTTATTTCTGGGGGTGGTGGGATTTGGTTGGGGGGACGGTTATTGGGTGTGATTGGGTTTGTGTTTGAGTGAGAGGGAAAAAATGATACAGAGGATACCGTGGCCAGTAGAAACATGGACCCGGTACCGTAGCACGTGCTGGGGCTACGTGTATGGAGCCAGAGCTCTGGGAATCATATTTCGTCGTATGTGCTCTGCTGCTGCTGCTGCCGTGATGGGAACGGAGGGAATTCGTGAGTTGGGTACTCTGGACTGGACAGCCGCCTGCCTGCCTGCCAGCCTCTTTCGTCTGTCTCCCTCAACTGCGTCATGGTACATGTAGCGAATCTTATTTTCGATTCTGCGACTGGTCACTCTGGACTCGTCGTCATGCTTGTGGTAAATAATGAATCATGATCACTGAGTGTCTGGTTTCTCTTCGGTTTGTTTCTCAAGATGCCGCTTAGCCAAATGGCATGATCGTAAATTTAGATCCCCATCTTTTTTCATGTCACTGTTACCTTCATGCCTCCGTCGGCCACGCTCCGATTTGCCTCATCCTCAGCCTCTTTCAAGACCATATTGGCACTTGTGCATAACTCCCCTATTCGTGGTCGCCAGAAAGCCCATCCATCAACCAGTTGATACGTTTGCTTGACAGACAGATAGAAAGAGAGAAAAAATGACGATATGTTTGTATGCTCCCTCCCCGCCCCCCCCGCCCTAACCCTTTTCCCGCTGCATTTTCAATTCTACCTCCCACCAATACCGGCTCCACCACCCTGCGCCATTGCCTGGTTGTGCTCGGCGAAACGTTGGCCTGTTCTCTCGCTGGCCTTGATGAACTTGTCGACGCATCGGCTGACGCACGTTTCTTCCTTAGTAGAAACAGCCTTCGAGGTGAAGTCGTTGATACAGTCATCGAAACATCTATGATTGGCACCCACCCACCCCAGCAGTCAGATACTATTTTGGTGCACGAACAAACAAACAACCGCGGCGCTGCAGGTGGGGTGCCCGTTGTATTGGAAACAAGGGTGGGAAGAGAAGGAAGTGAGAGAGAGAGAAAAACCTTTGAACAAGCTTCGAGTACATCTATATAAAGAAACGAAACGAAACATAACAAAATAGCAAGACGGTTAGCAAGACATCTTCCTGTAAATGTCCTGGGGGAATTTGATCCGAACGGGAGCGCCAAGGTCACGCGTGGAGATGGTGGTAGTGGGTAGTGGGTAGTGGGTAGGCAGGGTAGGCAGTAGTGGTTGGTGGTGGAGGACCTAATTATAGTGATGACGGAGGAGAGGGGCAGGTATCTGTTATATTGCTATCGTGAACTCGCTAGGCATACCTGCATGAAGTCTTTCATCTGTCGTCTTTCGATAACATTTTGGAACTCGCGTTGTTCGGAGGCGGAGAGGCTGTGGCGGCAAGAGCTACCTGTTAACGAGAAGGCCCCGAGACCCAAGGGTATGACATGATCCAGAGAGGGAATTGCGGCGGAGGCGAAAGCAATGGGGAGGCAAAGTAATGAGGAATAAAAAATTACTCACGAATCCATTGCAAGGAACAACTGAGGTCTATAGCCGTAAAGTAGTGGTGGGGATGGCGAGTGACAGTGGGGAAAGAGAATGAGACACCGAAAACTGGGAATGATTTTCCTTGCGGTATTATGGGGGAGGTTTTTTCTGTTCTGGAAGAAACCTTGGAAACCGATTGTGACGAAGATCAGATTACGATGTTGGTGCGACTTACCCTGCTTTGTTTTTCTAGAGGGAATAGACACCGCTGCCTAGCAAGCAATCATTGCAGCGACATGGAGTTTATCGGTGAGATTTGCTCGCAGGAGCCCTTCCCATGTAGGGTAAAGGAATTGCCGTATTGACTGCTAATTCTCCCGCATCTAGAAGAACGCACCAAATCCAAAATAGACGAGGTTCCTATTATTATCGAGAGTAGAGCCGCTTGGCAAGGGCAGCCCCTGGATGTAACATTCGAGAGTGAGCAAGCAGTACTGCGGGTGTCGAGATAAGTCTGTCACCAGGTGGCGGTGCGAGTAAGAGAAAACAACCTTTCCTCTCAATTCACAACTCTCAGCGAGCCCTGATAAGGCCTTCTAATAAGTGAAGTATGCTATGCACTAGATATCAGTCTGTGTTGGTTGGTAAAATCTGGATATTCAGGCAAGCTTAGGCCCTCAAGAGAAGGGCTACATCGCCACCTGATGACAGACTTATCCTGGCACCCGTAGTACATGTGGTACCTACACATGCACGCAGACACGAAACTCGACACCAACCACGGCCAGACGCTCGGGCAGGTTTTTTCTGCTGTGTCTCTCCCTTCCCTGTCTGGAGCCCGATCATCCAGATCATCGACCTCCCCGTCTCCACACGCATCGGAGAACCACTCTCGCCGCCAGGGCCCATTCACTCTTACTTTGTTTTCTTTGTCGCACAAACTGTCGGTCACATCAGTCAGCGAGCCCGTGCCTCCCAATCAGCCAGTCAGGGTGTCGGTTGGGCGTCAGGATCTTGATGCGCCTCCCCAGCCTAGCCCCACAAAAAAAGAGCGAGTCTTGCTTGGGTCGTTTCTCCTCTCTCGTGCGTTCAGCCCTGGCCTGAGTGGTGCGTGCTACCGCTACCACTAGAGCAGAGTACCGCTGCGTGCTGCGTGCTGCGTGCTGCGTGCTACTGCTTCCCTTCGCTGGGGGTCGAGTCGTCTACCTAGGTTCGCGTTGAAGATCGAGCGAACAGCTCCCTCTCTTTCTCTCGTGCACTTCCCCAGAATCCGAGTCCCCAGCGAACATCCCGTCCCTTCTTTGTTGCGTGCCTTCCCTCCCTTCCCTCCCCTTCCCTTCCCTTGGGATTTATTATTCTCTCCGTCCCTTCCCCGTCCCCGTCCCCCACCCCCCACCAGCTCCGGCCGAGCAGCAGCAAGTTTCTCCGCCACACCACCCTCTCCCATTGTCTCGTCCAGTCCAATCCAGCCGTCTCCGACCGAGACAGGCTCCAGAGTGACTGACGGACAGCTAGACAGACGAACGAACAAGTCCCTTCCACATATCCCTCTGCAACCCTCTCTCGCCCCATACTGTACCCTGTACGCTCGTACTCTCTGGTACCAGGACTGGTATGTTACTCTTTTGCATATATCCATTCGGTCTCTCTTCCCCCCTCCCCCCCTCTGCATCATTCCCTTCTATCGTCACTTTTATCTACATACTTACCTACACCCCCCCCCTTCCTTCATCCTTACTTGATACTGGCTAGTTCTTTCCTCCCTTCTTTCGACCCAGTATATCTATCCATCGCCCATACATACTTTATTTTCACACCTGCATGGCATACATACTTACCACACTTACAGTGTTATCGCACAGGACCGGCATCCCTCTACTCTATTCCAACCTAATACGTATTCTGCTGCTCGACATCATCGGATTTCTATCTTGCCCCCATCCCATCACGCTTGATCTTGCCTGCCCTGATTTTTCCTTGTTCTGTAACTTGTCCGCTACCATCCACACTCTCCCGTGTCCAGTAGTTCTTCCGTTTCAGCTGCAAGTTCGCCGTTTGCCGTGCCTGAACTACGCATTTCCCATACTTATATCGATTGCTATCCGATTTTTTCCTCCCCTCCTTGAAAATTTCCCCGTCAAAGAGGCCGGTCGGTAAATCAAGGCGGGTTTGAAGCATTCGTCTCGCGGGCGAAAAAAAAAAAAAGACAACTCCAGAGAACCCTTACTGTGCGCATCCACGTACTAGACGCGAAACATCAGGCAGGAAGTACAAGAAGAAGAACAAGAAGAAGAGAGAGGGGGATTCAATAGATTTCGAAAATGATCACAATCGATGACCCCCCCCCAGCTTCGGCGGGGCCTCCATACGGATCACCTCCGACAGCGAAGGTATCTCTGGCGACCTGGTGGGAAAAATTTAAGAAAAAGCCTGCTCCGAAGGAAGGTGGGGATAAGGGTACTGTGCTATGACCTCTCCCCCATAACAAATTCCGTTCCCTGCCTATCTATTTATTTACCCTACAGAGACTTCATTTGCAAGCTCTGCCCTGTCCTGGGGGACCCTGTAGCTCACTTCTACCACAGACCATCCGCCAGGTATATTTGGTGTACCGTTGAGCAAGAGCATCAAATACGCCAATGTTGCGATCTCGTTAACGGACGCCAATGGAGAGCAGTTTATTTATGGCTATGTCCCAATTGTGGTTGCAAAGTGTGGTATCTTCTTGAAGGAGAAAGGTTTGTTCCACCAGATTTAAGGTCCTATTGTGTAACTTCTTGAGTCGAGGTTCTAATTCAGTCGTGTGCGCCGATAGCTACAAACGTTGAGGGTATCTTTCGACTAAGCGGCTCCGCGAAGCGGATAAAAGACCTACAAACGATCTTTGATTCACCAGATAAGTATGGTAAGGGTCTAGACTGGACTGGTTACACGGTTCACGATGCAGCAAACATCTTCCGGCGGTATCTCAATCAGCTACCAGAGCCGATTATCCCTCTCGACTTCTACCCTCTGTTCCGCGAGCCGCTGCAATGTGCGCCAGAACATTTCGATGCTCATGCAGCTATCCAATCCTACCAAGACCTCATCGGGAGGCTTCCGGCGTTGAACAGACAACTGCTTCTGTACATATTGGATCTGTTGGCTGTTTTCGCCTCGAAATCGGAGCAGAATCTTATGAACGCGAGCAATCTAGCTGCCATCTTTCAACCTGGATTGATAAATCATCCTGAGCACGATATGTCACCCGGTGACTACAAGTTGTCTCAAGACGTATTGGTGTTTCTTATCACCAATCAGGACCATTTCCTATTGGGAATGCGAGGAAACACGGATAATGAGGTTATAGATAACTTGAGCATTCCAGCAACGTCTGCAGTTCCCGCATCACCACGGCGCTCGAAGACTTTGGTCAGTAGGTCTCCGTCGACTTCTAGCGCTGGAGCGGATGATGTTAGGAAGAATGGAAACCTGCGAAGGAATGTTTCTGTAACATCCCGGAAGTCTACCGCTGGTAGTCCGGTAATTCCCAGTGCTGGTGGATTGGGCAGGAGTAATACTCTTCCTTCGAAACGGTCACCTGTGTCACCAGTAACATTCAGAGGCGACCGTACCCCAACACCCGGTTCAACACGGGCTAACTTAGCTGGAGAGAAGAATTCAGTCGTAAGATTGCCTTCCATTGGGGGACAGATGCGTGAAAATACCACCCATTTAACTGGCAAGTCCGAGAATCCCGGACTTTTTATGAGACCGGCTCAGCCACGGTTGAGCACACCTCCAAGAACTGGGCCCCAATCACAGGAGAAGCATCAAGAAACTCAGCAAACTCAACCTCGAACCGTGACCACTCCGGTCAGGGAACATAATTTCGCGAATATCTTTTCCAGTTTGTCACCAGACTCCCATGAGCGGCTTCAGAGGCCGGGAAATAAGTTAAGAAAAAAGCGGATTACTCCCAATCACTCGGCCGAGTCTTCGACAGTTACACTACCAGAAGGCGGTAATACTACCTCCTCCCCCGTCCATAATGGATACGGGCCTCCCCTAACTTCGCATTCTGTTCAATCTATCCAATCTATCCATTCAATTGGACCTCCCCCAACTTCGCACTCAGCTCAATCGACCGGCTCAGCCCAATCAGCTGGACCCCCTCCTCCTCCACATTCAGCTGGGGGAACATCACTTGAGGCGGCTCCACAATCACCTCCCGTGGCTTCAACAACATCCATGCTGCAATATTTTGGTGTTTCTCAGCAGGGAACCAGTCTCAGCTCGGCAGCCTCATCGGCAACTCTGATGCCGGCCATGTCGCCGACTCCCTCGGCAACCTCTAGTGTCACCAGCCAGAGTAGTTCTCATGAGTACTCTGACACAACTAATCCTTCAAGCTCTCCGGAGAAAAAGAAACGATCGAGATGGCGAATTTCGGGACGAGGATTTGAAAACCCGCCCACCAGCCCAACTTTTACTAACGGCCACGTCTCGACTGGAAGCCTCGCTGAGAGAATAAGGAAAGTATCTCAGAGCCCACCACACCGAACACGCAGCGTCAGTGGCGAAACATCTGGTATGAGCGACAACGAGGAAAAACGAAGCGCCTTTGGATGGCTCTCCAAGAAAGTCAACGAACATAAAGCCCATCAGCATCAAAGCGAGGTGGAAAAGCATGCAAATGAGCATGCAAGGCAGCAGAAGGGACACGAGCGGTCGTTTTCAAGAAAGGATGATATGCATGTTCAGTCTAATCGCCTACCAAAATTGCCTATGCCGGTGGCATTTCCAGGCTCGCCGCCAGTGCCAGGTTCACCGCGAGTACAGCCTCCGACGCCTTTAGCTGGAATGCTTCCCACAACACCAGTTCATGAGCATCCCATGGAACTTCCCAAGGAGCGTGAAACCAATTCTTTCTGGAGGGACCGACAAGTTCATCGCGATTATCCAGCGCACTCACAGAGCTCACTGAGAAGCTCTGAGGAGAAAGAGCAGGCACTTGAACGGGAGGCTCAGCAGTCACCTAGACGGGAAAGCCATCAGTCACCTCAGCGGGACAGTCAGCTTTCACGTGGGGGCGTCCAGCAACCGCGCAGGCAGGAGGAAGCTCGTCAACAGTACAGACCAGAAAGCCAGGGGCCTCAAAGGCAAGGTGGGATTTATCAACATAGACAAACGGGTCAACCCCCACGTAGGGCGGAGAGTCAGAAACAACGTGGGGCAGATAATCACCAAACACCTCAGCGGGACAGTCAACTACCGCGTACGTTGGCGAACCAAAGGCAGGATATTCAACAACCACAGAGACAGGAGGCCCAGCAACTCCATATCCTCGAAACTCGACAACCACATAAGCTAGGATCTCAGCCCCCCCCTGCGCCCGCGAGTCAGCAGTCACCGAGGTCGGAGAGTTGGCCAACAGATAGATTGGAAACTCAAAATTTGCATAAGGCAGAATCTCAATTACCGCAGAGCCCTAAGAGTCAGCAGTCACCGAGGTCGGAGAGTTGGCCAACAGGTAGACTAGAAACTCAAAACTTGCAAAAGGCAGAGTCTCAATTACCTCATATGTTGGAGACCCAGCAACCGCAGAGCCCTAAGAGTCAACAGTCAACGCAGAGGCTAGAGGACCGTTCGACAAATAGATTGGAAACACAACATTTACCCAAGGCAGAGTCTCAACTATCCCCTACGTCGGAGAACCAGCACTCGCAGAGCCCTAGGACCCCTCAGAGCCAACAGCCAAATAGATCTGAGTCTCCACTGCCTGCTAGGTTAGAACCTCAGCCGCAGAGGCATGAGAGTCAGCAGCCGAGCAGGCATGAGAGTCAACGGTCAAACAGGCCCGAAGGTCAGCAGCCGAATGGACATGAGGGTCAACAGCCGAATAGGCCCGAGACCCAGCAGCCAAACAAGTCCGAGACCCAGCAACCAAACGGGTCCGAGACCCAGCAGCTAAACAAGTCCGAGACCCAGCAGCTAAACAAGTCCGAGACCCAGCAGCTAAATAAGCTAGAGCCCCAGGAACCACAGATATTGGAGGCCCATCAGCCACATATATCAGGGTCTCGGCAAGCACAGATGCAGGAGGGCCAACAATTACTTAGGCGGGGAAGTCAACAATCTTCTAAGCAGGAGGTGCCTATTACTGCCAGTGATCTCCCGCTGTATGTACCCATTCCTGGGGAGTCGATCGAACCCGAAGGTCGAGGACAGGGCCGGCGACGACCACAGGCCATCCGACCGGGCGAATCTATCCCACTTGATGGATCACCCGACGGACCAATGTCACCACCTGGAACAGCGTTGTAGTTGGATGTTTAATTTCAAGCTATTTTTTTTACGGTTTATTTTGTGTAATGGGGTTTTATTCGGATTGTAGTTTTTAGTTTTATCTTTTTTCTCGGTATATCCTGTAGGATATTTGGCGGGCTTGGGTGGTTTGGCGAGTTGGTTTTGTTTTGTTGAATTTTTATCTTTTTTTGGAGCGAATGCGTTATGATCATTTCACTTTTAGCTTCTTTTTCAAAATTTACGCCATTGTGTTTCTTAAAATTTTTGTTTTGGCATGAGCAGTACGAATTGCCATGTTAGGATGAGTGTTAAGGGCAATTGATGAATGAACGAATGATGGGGATGAAATAAAAGGAGCAATTTTTTTTCTTGTTCTTTTTCCCTTCTTTCTCTATCTCTTTCTTTTCTTTTGACAGAGAAAGTTGGTCTTGGGTTGGAATAGGCGGATGTTTATGTTGGCGCCGCGAGTTCTAGGAGTAGGAGCTACTGTTTATTAGGGTCTTGTTTTCTGCCTTTTTTTTTTGCATTTCTATTTGCTATTCAGGTTTCCCGGAGAGGAGAGAAATGGGAAGTAGGGGGGAGAAAAGCGAATGATTTGTTTCGTGATGGTCTTCTTTATGATGAGTAATGGTTTTTTATATCTATGTTTTAACTTTTCTGGATTGAAGGATGTGTGAATGATGGGTAATCAGCGAGAGCAGGGGGGTTTTTCGCAGGGGGTGAATTAATATATTGACTCGAGTGATTGCCTGTGAATGTGCATTGCTATCGCGGTGTCGGATAGATGGCTGACAGGGTTCTCGGGGCTCGGAGTAATGGTGGGACAGTGGATGGACGGGGATTATGGAAACCGGCTCGAGAACCTAGAAACACCAGAAGGACACCATCTCGATGGACTGGCTGCGGCAATGAGAAGCAAAGCCGGCAGGGATCCGCGAGACTGGCAGGGCCTGGAATAACTTTTAGGCGAGCGGCTCTTCGTTTCCGAGTCAACCAACAGATTGTGATGCCCCTCCCCCGCTTTTTCTCCCTGCAGCGCTCCGTCTGCACCTCTCTCCGTCTGTCTGCCCCCACACGCTCTCCCCCACCCCGCCTTGCACCCCCCTTCACAGCGCGCAGTTTCTGTTCCTCTCCCCCAGAGAGCCCTCCTGCCAGAGACCGCAAACCAAACAAGGCGT
Organism: Gyromitra esculenta; assembly: GCA_038503075.1. Lineage (NCBI taxonomy): Eukaryota > Fungi > Ascomycota > Pezizomycetes > Pezizales > Discinaceae > Gyromitra > Gyromitra esculenta. Next base: position 550,330 of record JBCAML010000008.1, on the reverse strand, counting down.
TCCTGAAAGCCCTCAGAAATCCGTCCGTCATGGCCACCACTAAAACCGGCGCCCCACTTGACCGTGGCACCCTTGACACCTTACTCCGTCGCCGTCTCTTCTACACCCCGTCTTTCGAAATCTATGGTGGTGTCTCGGGTCTTTACGACTATGGCCCTCCTGGCTGTGCACTGCAGGCTGCGATCGTTGATACCTGGCGGAAACACTTTGTGCTCGAGGAGGATATGTTGGAGGTTGATTGCACCATGCTGACGCCACACGACGTCTTGAAGACTTCGGGCCATGTTGATAAGTTTGCGGACTGGATGTGTAAGGATCCCAAGAGCGGGGAGATCTTTAGGGCGGACCATTTAGTTGAGGAGGTCTTGGAGGCGAGATTAAAAGGGGATAAGGAGGCGAGGGGCGAGAAGGTCGTGGAGGTGGAGGATGAGGACAAGAAGAAGAGGAAGAAGAAGGTTAAGGATATTAAAGTTGTGAAGCTGGATGAGGCGGTGAGGAAGGAGTATGAGGAGACCCTTGCTAGGGTGAGTTTGTATTTTTCTTCGCAATTGTTTTTCCAGTTTGTTGTATCTCCTCTGCCGCCCGGAGTTGTTGATATCCGGCTACTCTCTCGTGGTTATCATTGGCATCTGTGCAGGGTTCTGCTGTTTGCTACTTCAATGATTATCTGCCCTGTTTTAAAACTCAAACTCCCTCGCCCCAATCAATTCTCACAGCTAACGATATAGCAAACAGATTGACAACTACGATGGCGCAGAACTCGGCGAACTCATCGTCAAACACAACATCACCAACCCCGCCACCGGCGGAGCTCTAGAACCTCCAGTGGCCTTCAATCTGATGTTTCAGACCTCAATCGGCCCCAGCAGCAACCTGCCTGGGTACCTCCGCCCCGAAACCGCACAAGGTCAATTCCTCACCTTCTCCAAGCTCCTCGAATTCAACAACCTCCGCATGCCCTTCGCCTCCGCCTCCATTGGCAAATCCTTCCGTAACGAGATCTCCCCGCGCTCCGGTCTCCTCCGTGTCCGCGAGTTCCTCATGGCCGAAATTGAACACTTTGTCGACCCTGCCGAAAAGAGCCACCCACGCTTCCAAGAAGTCGCCAAAGAAGTCTCCCTCAGCTTCCTTCCGCGCGAGATCCAGCAGCAAGGAAAGACCACCACCGTCAAAAAGACCATCGGTGAAGCCGTCGCAGAGGGAATGGTCGATAACGAAACCCTTGGCTACTTTTTAGCACGCATCCATTTATTCTTGAAGGAACTTGGTATCGACCAGGATAAAGTCAGGTTTAGGCAACATATGCCGAATGAGATGGCGCATTACGCCGCTGACTGTTGGGATGCGGAACTATTGACTAGTTACGGTTGGATCGAGTGTGTAGGGTGTGCAGACCGCAGCGCGTATGATCTTACGGTCCATATGCAGAAGACCGGACAGCCGCTGCTCGTCAGGGAGAACTTGGAGGTGCCGAGAGCGTGGGAGGAATGGGATGTGGATGTGGATAAGAAGTGGCTTGGACCAAAGTTCAAGAAGGATGCGAAGAAGGTTGAGGAGGCAATTACGAAGCTTTCGCAGAGTGAGAGGGAGGAGTTGGCGGCGGTGGCTAAAGCAGGTGGGAAGGTCCTGATTAAGGTTGAAGGGTTGGGCGAGGTTGAGCTAGAAAAGGTCGTTATTGAGAAGAGACAAAAAAGCCAAAACGGTACTACATCCACCCCTTCCCACACAGCAGCAGCAGCAGCAGCAGCAGTAGAAAACTAATTCGCTACTCTAGTGAGGGAATACACCCCGAACGTAATCGAGCCCTCCTTCGGTATCGGCCGCATCTTCTACTCCCTAATCGAACACATCTACTGGACCCGTCCCGACTCCGAATCCCGCGGCGTCCTCTCCTTCCCCCCGCGCATCGCGCCTACCAAAATCCTAATCGTCCCCCTCTCCTCCAACTCCCAATTCGACCCCATCGTCACTACTCTCTCCCGCAAAATCCGTAAAGCAGGTATCTCAAACCGTGTCGATGACTCTTCGGCCACCATCGGGAAACGCTATTCCAGGAACGACGAACTCGGCACCCCGTTCGGTATCACGGTGGATTTCCAGACGGTCGCAGACGGCACCGTCACGCTGAGGGAGCGCGATGGTATGAAGCAGATTAGAGGCTCGCAGGAAGAGGTTATTGGCGTCGTGAGGGGGATTTTAGAGGGGGGTGGGACGTGGGAGGAGGCGTTGGAGGCGTTTGGAGAGTTTAAGGGACAGGAGTTGGATGCTGAGTAGGAAGGTTGATATATACCTGTGTTTGTGGGTGGGTGGGTGCTGTATGTGGTAGGGTACGGAAATAAAAATAAATATACTGTTGCTTTTTTTTTCTTTTTTTGCTCTTCAATGGTTAGTTCGGTGTTGGTTCGAGTGATGTTGATGTTGCGCTGTTACGTTATGGTAGATTCATGGGTAGTCACTCGTCTCTTTTGTCGAGGCTGGCGAATTACTGGAATTATAGCAAGGGAGTAATTCCCCGCCCCAGTGTCTGGATCCAAAGAACATCGGTACAATCGCCGTTTAATACTACGTTGGTTCGATTTGTCGCGGTTATGGAAAACGTAATTGTAATCGCCGGTGACGCTGTTCTACGCCTTTTTCGGATGCCTCTCAGATAGTAGAATGTCAGGCCGTTAGTATGTTTAGATACCTATATGTAAGGTTATACGCGTGAGGATAGCTCCATGTTTACAGTCCTCGTGAAGATAGGAATTTCGAGTACTCTGGACAGTATAGATATTGGCGGTGAATATAAAACCCAAGAAATGCGGCCCACCCAAAGATGCTTAGTCTCGAAACCCCGTTATGCCCAAACACCTTCTTAGCGCCGTAAAATAATTCCCGGATATCAAAGTGTTCAGAGCATTTATTTGTATGGTAGGATGGCCGAGTTGGTTATGGCGCCAGGTTAAGGTCTTACTTTAACATCAATTCCTGGTTCGGAAACGAGCGTGGGTTCAAGTCCCACTCCTATCATCATTTATTTTTTATTTTATTTTGCTCTAGGCATTTGCCTCCCGCGATCGTCCCTTCCTATCCTCAGGTAGGAGTTTTGTCCCCTTGATTGAAGGGGTTTGGGGGTTGTTAAGATGCTGTTAGGGGAGTCTTGTTGGTTTTACATGGGATAGTTAGACCCCCCCCAATTCGTGGGCTGCATGTTTTCCTCATCTGTTTTAGTTACGCTGCAGAAACATTAAAGATAGTAATAATTACTCTATCCCATCTGGTACTTGAAGCATTGACTATATTCTCTTACAGTTGGGATATTTAATTACTATGTACGCCAAAGGATTATTACAAGGCCCTGTAGACTGTGGTACGTGAACACCAATCGGAATTTGAAAATTTTTAGCCCTCCATCCACCCTCAAGCACGGAATTTATCACCAGAATTGTAGCGGGGTAAGGTTGGCTGACAAGTGGGAATACACTCAGTAATATTACATACATGTACTTTACCATGCTACACTCACTGGCTGGCAAAAGGTAATCTGGCACGGAGCTAAACAGTAGTAGTAGTAGTAGTAGTAGAATTCATTTACGCATCCAACCCTTGGGTTATGGCGATCGCACTATCTAACCAAACAACCAAACACAACACAAACAAAATAAAATAAAAATAAAAATAATAAAAATAAAAATAAAAATAAAAAATAAAAAATAAAAATAAAAATAACAATAATAATAAAATAAACATAAAACATATCAATAATTAAACCATCGAACTAACAATTTGACTCTTCTCACTCCATATTTATCTTGACCCCAATTTCTTTTCTTACTTTTCCAAGTCCCCATACCCCCATTCTAGCTCCCTATCTTCCTCTTTTTTCTCCTCTCTCTCACATCGTCTATTTTCTTTAAACTCCTTCCATATCTTAACGCCGTACTGTATCCCCTCTTGAGAATATAGGAGTTCTTTAACTCCTACCTTTTTCTCCAACTCTTCTTCAGCTTTATATCTGGAATCAATAGTAAACATACATTCTTCCAAGATATGTTTTACGTTTTGGCTTCCTTTGCCGCATTCGCATTGGTCGTCTTCGCTCTTCTTGATTTTGACTCGATATGCGTTGGTCCAGATATGTCCTGTTCTGAGTCTTCCGATAATGACTTTTTGACTTCGTTCATCATCCGGGATTTTCGTTTCTTTTCGCGTTTTTGGGCTACCGTCATAGCTTTTCCCTTTTCTTGGGTCGGTGCTCCATTGTTCTTGCCACTCTTCGTTGGTTTCTTGTCGTGCTTTCGAATTTAGGTAGGATATTGATATGAACTAATCTTTATCTTTGGTTTTCCCGCATCCTGCTTTGGCCAGTATATCTGCTTTTTCGTTTCCGACCGTATTCGCATGCGCTTTTACCCATTCAAGGGTTGTAGTTATCCCTCTTGTTTTGGCTTCATCAATCTCCCATCTTATCCTTCTTGCCATCATTTCTCCAGCTCCCGCCTCCCTCTTCTTCACTCTCGTCATCGCTTCTTGGCTGTCCGTTCTGATAACTAAGGTCGTTACCCCTTTCTCCCTGCACTCTTTCATCCCCTGTTCTACCGCCTTTTTTATTCCCACCATTTCTGCATCCATAATCTCCATCTCTTCTCCCATTCCATAACTTCCTTCCCAAATTACTCCTCCCCACCTATCAATTCTACATACCCCAACCCCTACTTTTCCTCCTTTCTTAGATCCATCAGTGTACATGACTACCTCGTCTCTCTCTTCCCTCCTTTTCCTTTGTTTTTCCAGGTCCTCCTTATCTCCACTCCCGATCCTAATTACCAACTCTTCTCTTATCTTTTCCTCCCACTTTTTCTCCTTCCTTTCTATTTCCTCACATTTTTCCACCTTTTTCCATCTTCTTCGGATATTCTCACCTATCCTTGCTAGTCCACACCTTACCCCCCCCTTTTTCCCCACTTTTTTTATCCCCTTCTTTCCCCATTCTTCTTCATCATTTTTCCTCCTTCTTTTTTCCTCTTGTTCTTTAATTTCCCTCTCGGCTAACTTCTTCGTCGGCTTCTTTCTCGTTATGCTTTTAAGATTGTTTTCGACTCGAATCGCTCCTCCCGGCGTGGTTCTCAAATATCCTCCCAACTTGCGCATTACCTTTTCGTCCGCTCTGTCCATTTTTTCCGCCAGTCCTTTTTGCCCCGTCCACCACACTCTTGATCCGTAATCCATCACACTTCTTGCACACCCTATATACATTTTCCTCATATTTCCTACCCCGCACCCTTCCTCTCCTTTCACTAATCTTCTCATTTTCGCCACTACATTCTCGCTCTTCTTCACCTTAATCTCCACATGACTCTTAAAATTCAACTCTCTATCCAGCCACACTCCCAGCCACCTCATCACCTTACTCTCAAGGGGCGAGGTTTATCTTCAAGCTCTCAGGTATCCCCCGAGATAAGCAGTGCTACTTGAAGGGAAAACTGAGCAACGAGAGTGTTTACGAGGTTCCACAGGCTCTATGGAGTGTTCAAGTGTAGAGGACTTGAGGACGGCGACAACGGGAGGTTATGAGGTATAACCGAGTTTTGTATTGTAAGATACAAAGAGTGTACGATAGAAGACGTTTTTCACGGATTAGGAACAGGGTTAGGATTTGGTACGAGGGTTGTTATGGGTTGTAGATCTCTTATTATAATCTTATTGTAGTTCGGTTATGTTTCGGTTGTTGTCGGGTTGTTGATTGTGCTACGGGAAAACGGGGTATTTAAGCGAAGGATTTTGGTCATTGCTGTCTCTTCTTCTCTTCTTTCCTTAAGCAACGTTCTCGTTTCACTTCTGCTGTATCTGTTATAATTCTACTTCGATTCTACCTTAGAATCCTCGTTGTCGCTGTGAAACATCGTCGATACTTCGCCTTGAAGTATACTCTTCGTAGGACCTATAGACTATACCGCACTCCTCGAACGTATTGGTTTCTCGCTTAAGTAGCACTGCTCACCTTCAGGGATACTGAAGGGCTTAACGAGAGGCCATCCGTGAGATTACGTTGCTTGCTTAGCTCAGCGGTATACTCTGTACCTTTTCCCATACAAGGCCACGTGTTCAAACCCCCTTGGAGTCATACTTATTTCATGGGTTTCACAACTTGGATTCATCAATCCTTTGTGTGTTTGTTCCCTTGTTTGACATCGCGAAAACCTACAGAGACCACTGAGCCCTCGCTAGTCCTACCTGAGTGGCTAGATTCCGAGTACCTCCGCGTCAATACCGTCGCAAGTGTCTGTAACAACGCAGACTCTAGCAACAATTGAGGAAGCGAGATTACGTCACTTGCTCATCTACACCTCCTACCGCTAACTCATCATGAGTTCCCCCGTTGACCCCTCCTCCAACACAGAAGGAGCCGCCGTCGCAGCCTCAGGCTTCCCCACTAAGCGCTTCTTACAAAGATCTGAGACGACCCAGTTGAGCTATACAATCAACTTCGAGAACTAAATCAGAGCCTGGAGGACCAAATAAGCATCCTTCAGGATAACGAGAAAGATGCTGAAGTAAAACTCAACACCGCTCAAATCCAAATCGACAATGCCCTCCGACACGCCACACAACAAGATCAAAGGGTTACAGAAGCAGCCAGCCTTATCGCTAGACTCCGCCAAGAACGAAACGAAGCCCGCGCAAACCTCACAGCCCCCCCGGCTCCACCAAACCTCACCGCCACTCCCCCACCGCCGATATCTTCTACCCATCGCTCTGAACGTATGCCAGATCCAGAGAAATTCGATGGATCTAGAGTCAAACTCCCCGGCTTCATCCTCCAACTTCGTTCAAAACTCGCTGTTAACAGAGACCGATTCGCGGACGAGAACACCATGATTCTCTATACAATTAACCGCCTGGAAGGAGCAGCCCTGGAACAAGTTCGACACACAGTCCTTCCCTCTGGCCTCACCACCTGGACCAGTGCAGCTGCTCTCATTGCCGCGTTAGAAACTGCCTTTGGGGACCCCGATCCCACCGGTACCGCACGAAGGGAACTTCATCAGCTCCGTCAAGGAAAACGCGACTTCTCTGCCTATCTGGCCGATTTCCAACGCATCATGGGCCAACTCAACTTCGATGAAAATTCGAAGATGGATGCCTTGGAGCACGGAATGTCAGAAGAGTTGAAAGAAGCCATGGTATTTGCCACCACTGTCCCCACCAACCTCGGGGAAATGATTACCACCCTTACCCGCCTGGACAATCGCATCCGAGCCTGAAAAGCCGAAAAACGAGGCAATACAAGAGACAATATGGGACAATTCAGTTCTCAAGCGATAACCCCCTTTGTCCCTGCCTCATCATTCGTACCAGGCGGCCTTGCCCCAATGGATCTTTCCTTCGGAAGAACCAGTAACCTATCTCGCCCCCCGCAGGATCAACGATACACGATGGTAAATGGAAGGAGAAAGCTTTCGGAGGAAGAAAAACAGTGGCGCCGCTCCACTGGGAAATGTATGTTCTGCGCCGCCCCAGATCACTCCTACGCCAATTGCCCTTCCGCCCCTAAAAAACCTACTATGAGGGGAGCCCTTACTGCACCACCCGCCAATAGAACACCCCCCGCCTCCGCTCTCCCGCCACCACCACTCCCTCCTCAATTTTTCGCGTTAGAATCAGCAGACTCTTCCAACGAGTCTTTAAACTAGTCCAACCAAGGCTGATCAGTGACCCTGCCTTGGTTCCCATTTCTTTACCTTTGTCGGTTTTTTCTATCTCGGGTTTTTCAGTGTCGGATACGTGCGTGGAGGAACAATTGGATGGGGAACATTTCGTTATATCATGTAACATTTCCCATAATAATAAAATAATCAAAACCCACGCACTATTGGACACTGGAGCCTCGGGATTCGCCTTCATTGATAAAGACTTTGCGAGTCACCACTCCCTACCTCTCCTACCCCTCAAAACCCCTCGGCAACTTGAAGTGATTGATGGTCGTCCAGTCTCATCAGGAGACATCACCCATATTACTAATATCAATCTTTTTATCCAACAACATCAGGAACAGGCCCCCTGCTTCGTCACCCGCCTAGGACACTACCCCCTCATCCTAGGAATCCCATGGATGAACTATCATGATGTTCAACTCCGCTTCGCCCAAAAACGCATTGAGTTTAATTCTAAACTCTGCACCACTCATTGTACCCCCCATTCCGCCACCGTGACCGCCCCCGCAATTGCAGCTCCTCCCAAGTTGAATCTATCCTTTATCAACGCCGCTAGCTTCAGGACCCTCACCCGAAAACATTCTTCCCAAGCATATGCAATGTCGTTATATGAAATAAACAAAATCATCAACGACAAAACAACCAAGGAAGAATGGAGAGCGAGAATCCCTACAGAATATCACGACTTTCTAGATATGTTTGATAAAAAGAAAGCCCAAGGATTACCCCCGCGCCGCTCGTATGACCACCAAATACAACTGATGGAAGGAAAAGATGCACCCTTCGGACCCCTTTATGGGATGTCCCGAGAAGAGCTGATCGTCTTGAAGAAATATATTGAAGACAATCTCGAGAAAGGATTCATTCGGGCTAGCTCTTCTCCGGCCGGATCCCCTGTCCTATTCGTCAAAAAAGCTGACGGTTCCCTACGACTCTGTGTGGATTACCGAGGCCTTAACGCCATTACTGTTAAGGATCGATATACCTCTCCCCTCATCCGCGAAACCTTAGATCGGCTTGCAAAAGCGCAATGGTATACCAAATTAGATCTTCGTGACGGATACCACCAAGTGCGCATTGCAAAAGGAGATGAGTGGAAGACCGCTTTTCGCACGCGGTATGGCCTCTATGAATACCAAGTTATGCCATTCGGCCTAACAAATGCCCCTGGAACATTCCAACGATTTGTGAATGACTGCCTCACGGAATACCTGGACATATTCTGCACCGCCTACCTGGATGACATTCTCATCTACAGCGATACCTTCGCGGAGCATCAGATTCACGTCCGCAAAGTCCTCCAAACGCTTAAAGATAATGATATCCTGCTAAAACCGGAGAAATGCGAGTTTGAGGTACAAACTACTAAATACCTTGGTCTCATCCTCACCCCTGATGGTATCAGAATGGACGAGGAGAAACTCAAAGCCGTCCGGGAATGGGGAATACCGAAGAGCGTAAAAGACGTCCAAGCATTTTTGGGTTTTGCCAATTTTTACCGCCGATTCATCCTAGGATTTTCCAAGCTTGCTGCCCCGCTCACCGCCCTTACCAAGAAAGGCATTGCCTTTGAATGAACTGTCGAAGCTGATATAGCTTTCGAAAACCTTAAACATGCCTTCACTACTGCCCCGATCCTAATCCACTTCGATCCAGATAAGAAAATCATTGTGGAAACAGATGCCTCAGACTTCGTGTCCGGAGGAGTTCTATCCCAGTACGATGATAACGGTGTCCTACACCCGGTAGCCTTCTTCTCGAAGAAACATTCCCCGGCGGAATGCAACTATGAGATTTACGACAAAGAGCTACTGGCCATCATCCGTGTTTTTGAAGAATGGCGCCCAGAGCTCGAGGGATCAAAGCACCCGATCGATGTGATTAGTGATCATAAGAATCTTGAATACTTTATGAGCACCAAACAACTCAATCGACGTCAAGCTAGATGGGCTGAGTACTTATCCCGTTTTGATTTTGTAATAACGTATCGACCTGGAAATCAAGGAGGAAAACCGGATGCACTCACTAGGAGATCAGGAGATCTCCCCAAGGAAGGGGATGAACGATTGGCCCACCAAAGCCAAGTGGTACTAAAGAAGGAAAATATTGATCCCAAGCTAAGTTTGTTGTCGGCTTCTTTGTCAAATGAAGCCGCTGAATTGGATGCCCCCCTAGAGAAACTTTTCCAAGAAGGATTTATCGCTGACAAGTTTCCTGAAGAAATACTCAAAGCACTAAGGAATAAAGATCAACAATCAAAAAAGATCACCTTAAGCGAGTGCACAGAGGAAAACGGAAGGCTATGTTATCGAGGGTGCATCTATGTCCCCAACCTGGATGCTCTCCATTTGGAATTAATCCGAAGACACCATGATAACCCCGCAGCAGGTCACCCAGGACGAGATAAGACCTTCGAACTCCTTGCTAGAAGTTTTTACTGGCCAAAGATGAGAGAATCAATCAAGCAATATGTACGTAACTGTCATATCTGCCAGAAAGCGAAGCCAGTTACCCAGCGAACCCAAGGAGTTCTCCGTCCCTTACCCATTCCAAACCGTCCCTGGCAAGAGATCTCGATGGACTTTGTGACAGGCCTCCCGGAGTCGAACGGCTATGATGCTATTATGGTAATAGTCGATCGATTGTCAAAAATGCGACATCTCATTCCGTGCAATACTACTGTTAATTCCCGAGACGTCGCAGACCTCTACCTTCAGCATGTTTGGAAACTCCACGGCCTACCGACACATATTACTTCCGATCGAGGGACACAGTTCACTGCCCATTTTTGGAAAGAACTCTGCCAGCGTCTAGGAATTCAAGCTAGGATGTCAACAGCCTTCCATCCTGAAACCGATGGACAAACGGAACGATTGAACGCGGTTATGGAACAATACCTACGCTCCTATGTGTCCTATCAACAAGAGGACTGGAGTAAATGGTTACCGATAGCGGAATTCTCTGCGAATAATCAAGAATCAGCTAGTACTAAGGTTTCCCCCTTTTTTGCAAACTATGGTTACCATCCCCGGTTTGATACTTCGATTATTCCTTCAACGGCCACTGCCCAAAGTCTAGACTCCTCGACCTTCGCAACTACGATGCAAGAATTGTACGACTACCTCCGAATGCAAATTCGAACCGCTCAGGACATTCAAGAAACCTCGACTAATAAATATCGAACCCCGGCCCCCGCTTATCAAGTCAATGACCAGGTCTTCGTATCCATGAAGAATATCCGAACCGTTCGAAATGCTCGGAAACTCGATTGGAAATGGATGGGACCTTATCCGATAAAAAAGGTAGTATCACCTTTTGCATATGAAATTGACCTTCCACCATCAGTCAAGTATCACCCCGTCTTCCACGTTTCGCTCCTCAAACCTGCCGCCGGAGATCCTCTCCCAGGACAAATAATACCCCCTCCACCTCCGATTGTAGTCAATGAACAAGAGGAATATTTTATCGAGAAGATTCTCGAACAACGGACATATCGCGGACAACAACAATACCTTGTTGAGTGGACTGGATATGCCCATCCTACCTGGGAACCTGCCGAAGATCTTCAGGACACTGCTGCCCTTGATGCTTTTTTAACGACTACGACTACCACCGGTCCTAAGGTTCGCAGGAGCTCACGCTTGAGACGGGGGGCTACTTTCACGGATTAGGAACAGGGTTAGGATTTGGTACGAGGGTTGTTATGGGTTGTAGATCTCTTATTATAATCTTATTGTAGTTCGGTTATGTTTCGGTTGTTGTCGGGTTGTTGATTGTGCTACGGGAAAACGGGGTATTTAAGCGAAGGATTTTGGTCATTGCTGTCTCTTCTTCTCTTCTTTCCTTAAGCAACGTTCTCGTTTCACTTCTGCTGTATCTGTTATAATTCTACTTCGATTCTACCTTAGAATCCTCGTTGTCGCTGTGAAACATCGTCGATACTTCGCCTTGAAGTATACTCTTCGTAGGACCTATAGACTATACCGCACTCCTCGAACGTATTGGTTTCTCGCTTAAGTAGCACTGCTCACCTTCAGGGATACTGAAGGGCTTAACGAGAGGCCATCCGTGAGAACGTTGCTTAAAGAAAGAAGAAGAAAAAGTACAACAAGAGGGGAAATCCCTTCGCTTATATACCACTTTCCACCTCGTTTGATGACAAAGACTTAACTCACTGCAACGGAAACCCAACGAAACATAAAGAACAACAACGTAGCACAACAACCTCATACCCTTGCATCTAATAAAACAGCGAAAACAGTTATCCGTGAAAGTACCCCCTCCCTTATAGCCGTGAGCTCCTGCGAACACTAACCACACCTTCCTTAGGTTTATTCGGATATTGTTGGTGAAAGACATCTACCGCTTCAGTCTCCTTATGATAATCAGCTGGTTCCCACGTAGGTAAGGCATAACCTGTCCATTCGACCAGATATTGCAGTTTTCCATAGTGAACACGAGAGTCTAGGATACTTTCAACGAGATACTCTTCGTGATCATTGACTAGGACTGGAGGTGGTGGTGAAATAACCTGACCTGGGAGTGGGTCAACAGGAGCAGCTTTTATTAGTGAAACATGAAACACCGGATGGTACTTCATCGACATTGGTAGCTCTACTTCATATGCATACGCCGAAATTACTCGTTTAATTGGGAACGGGCCACTCCATTTCCAATCCAACTTCCTCGAGTTCCTCGTTGTCCTCATGTTTTTCATAGAAATAAAGACTTCGTCCTTAACTTTGAACAAGGGAGCAGGGGTACGATGTCGGTTTGTACTTTATTCGAAGACATCTTGGGCAGTTTTCATCTGTACCCGTAGGAAGTCTCTGAGTTCTTCCATCTTGGAGGCAAAGTTGTTGGCATCGAGGGTCTGAGGGGAGCGGTCATTGGAGAGAACAGAAGTGTCAAACCGGGGATGATAGCCGTAATTCGCGAAGAAGGGTGTAGCCTTGGTACTAGCAGATTCTTGATTGTTGGCGGCAAACTCGGCAATAGGTAGCCACTTTGACCAATCGTCTTGCTGGTAGGATACGTAACAACGGAGGTATTGTTCCATTACGGCATTAAGGCGTTCAGTTTGTCCATCAGTCTCTGGATGAAAAGAGGTAGACATACGGGCAGCAATGTTCAGACGCTGGCAGAGGTACTTCCAAAACTTCGCAGTGAACTGTGTTCCCCTATCAGAGGTTATATGGGAAGGGAGTCCATGGAGTTTCCAAACATTTTGGAGATACAATTCGGCGGTTTGTTCGGCATTGACAGTAGTATTGCACGGGATAAGATGTCGCATCTTCGAGAGTCGGTCCACAACGACCATAATGGCATCAAAGCCGTTAGATTCTGGGAGGCCCGTGACAAAGTCCATTGACAATTCTTCCCAGGGGCGATTAGGAATTGGGAGTGGTTTTAGGACGCCATGGGTACCGAGGGTACTTGGTTTTGCTCGTCGACAAGTATGGCAATTCCGGGTATAACGTCCAATATATTCTCTCATCTTTGGCCAATAGAAACATCTTGAGATGAGTTCAAAGGATTTTTCACGTCCTGGGTGGCCAGCGGAGGGGGCATCGTGGTGTCGTTGTAGGATAAGAAGGCGAAGTGGATCATGGTCAGGGATATACAATTTTTGTCGGTAGAAGAGGCGGCCATTCATCTCGGTACAATCGCCTAAGGTGATTTCCTTGGATTGTCGTTCGCCATTCCTAAGTGCTAGAAGGATTTTTTGTGGGAATGGGTCAGCGTTATATCCGTGATTCATTAGGGTTTCAAGGGTGGCATCCAATTCAGCGGGTTCATTTGATAAAGAACCCGAAAACAAACTCAGCTTGGGGTCCAAATTCTTTTCCTTCAGGACTACTTGGTGTTGGTGTTGTAGTCTTTCATCTCCTTCTTCAGGGAGATCTCCTGATCTCCGAGTCAATGCGTCTGGCTTTCCTCCTTGTACTCCTGGTCTATACGTAATGACAAAGTTGAAGTGTGAAAGGTATTCTGCCCATCTGACCTGTCTTCGATTCAATTGCTTGGTGGTCATAAAGTATTCCAAGTTTTTATGGTCTGTGATGACAGAGATGGGAAATTCAGATCCTTCGAGTTCCGGGCGCCATTCTTCAAAACAGCGGATAATGGCTAGTAACTCCTTATCGTAGATTTCGTAGTTACATTCCGCAGGTGAGTGTTTCTTGGAGAAGAAAGCCACAGGGTGAAGTATACCGTTATCATCGAGCTGGGAGAGGACGCCACCGGAGACAAAGTCGGAAGCATCGGATTCGACGAAGATCTTTTTTCGTGGATCGAAGTGAATAAGTACTGGCGCCTTAGTGAAGGCTTCCTTAAGAGCTTCGAATGCGAGTTCAGCTTCGATTGTCCATTCAAAGATAATGCCTTTCTTAGTGAAGGCAGTAAGAGGTGCAGCGAGGCGGGAGAATCCTAGGATAAATCTTCGGTAGAAGTTTGCAAAACCTAGGAAGGCTTGAACATCTTTGATACATTTTGGTCGGTTCCATTCCCGCACAGCTTTGAGTTTGTCCTTGTCCATTTTTATTCCTTCAGGGGTAAGAATTAGGCCGAGGTATTTTATTGACTGGACGTGGAACTCGCATTTCTCTGGTTTGAGAAGGATGTTGTTGGCTTTGAGTGCGTCCAGGACTTGTTTGACGTGTATTTTATGCTCCGCAAGAGTATCGCTGTAAATGAGGATGTCATCGAGGTAGGCGGTACAGAAGAGGTCTAGATATTCTCGGAGGGAATCGTTAACGAAGCGCTGGAAGGTACCTGGGGCATTGGTGAGGCCGAATGGCATCACCATATATTCGTAAAGACCGTATCGAGTTCTAAAGGCAGTCTTCCATTCTTCTCCCTCTGCAATATGGATTTGGTGAAAGCCGTCTCTTAGGTCTAGCTTGGAATACCATTGTGCTTTAGCGAGGCGGTCGAGGGTTTCCTTGATGAGCGGGGAGGTGTAGCGGTCTTTAACAGTGAGGGCATTGAGGCCTCGATAATCTACACAGAGACGTAGTGAACCATCGGGTTTTGCAGCAAAGAGAACGGGGGAGCCGGCAGATGAAGAACTTGCACGGATAAAGCCTTTTTCTAGGTTGTCCTCGATGTACTTTTTTAAAACCAATAGTTCATCTCGCGACATACCGTAGAGTGGGCCGAATGGTGGTTCTTTACCTTCCTGGAGTATGATCTTATGGTCATAAGGTCGACGAGGGGGGAGTCCTTGAGCTTTGGCCTTATCGAACATATCTAGGTACTCATGGTATTCGACAGGTATTCGTTGTCTCCACTCTTCCTTAGTAGTCTTGCTATCAAGAACTCTATTGATTTCGTAAAGAGACATGGAATAGACCTGAATACCCTTTTTTCTGGCAAGTAAGCGGAAGCTAGCGGCGCCGATAAAGGCAGCATTGAGTTTTGCAGGGGGAGGAATAGCGGTGGTCGAGACGATGGGTTGCTGGGGGGCACAGTGGGTGGTGCAGAATTTAGAGTTAAATTCGATGCTTTTGTTTGCGAACTGTAGATGAACGTCATGGAGGTTCATCCAGGGGATACCGAGTACTAGGGGGTAATGACCCAGCTTGGTGACGAAAAAGGGGGCTCTTTCAGCGTGTTGTTGGATAGAGAGCTCTAGGTGGCAAAGGTGGGTGATATCTCCCGAGGCAATTGTTCGGCCGTCGATGACTTCCAATTGGCGGGTGGTTTTAAGGGGAGATAGAGGCAGGGAATGGTGACGCACAAAGTTTTCATCAATGAAAGCGAACCCTGAGGCTCCAGTGTCAAGAAGTGCGTGTGTTTTTATGATTTTATTCTGGTGGGAAAGGTTACAAGAAATTACAAAATGTTCCCCGTCCAAAGTATCCTCCACACACACGTCTGACACCGAAAACCCAGAAATAGAAAACGCTGACAAAGGAGAAAAAGGAACCAGAGCAGGGTCACTAGGCGACTCTGGTTGAACTAGTTTAAAGACTCAACTGAGTCTGCTGCATCAAAGGCAGGAAAGCGAGGCGGCAAAGGTGGTGGAAAAATAGAAGGAGCAGGAGGAGCAGCGGCGGAGTTGGTAACGGCTCCTCTCATGGCGGGGCGTTTTGAGGCGGAGGGGCAGTTGGAGAAAATATGTCCTTCTCCGGCGCAAAATAGACAGCGGTTATTGGTCTGTCTCCATGCTTTTTCTTCGGGTGATAACTTTCTCCTCGAACGCGTCGTTGTTCGAGCGGGCGAGAGGTAGAGGTACGGCCGAAAGAAAGATCCATGGGGACAAGTCCCCCGGGGGCGAAGGAAGAGGAGGCAGGAACAAAGGCGGCGGGGGCGGCAGCAGGGGCGGTGAATTGTCCCATGGTGTTACGGGCAGCATTTTTCTTTTCCTCTCTTCTTGCTCGGATACGGTTATCCAAGCGAAGGAGGAAGGCGCAGAGGGAAGTAAAGGTGGTAGGGAAGTCTGCTACGGTCACTACGGCTTCTTTCAGCTCGTCTGACATTCCGAATTCTAGGGCATCGTTCTTTGCTGACTCATCATAGTTTAACCGTCCCATGATTCGTTGAAAATCGGCAAGGTAGGCAGAGAAATCTCGCTTTCCTTGTCGAAGCTGGTGTAGCTCGCGGCGGGCCGTTCCAAGTGGGTCGGGGTCTCCGAAGGCGGTTTCCAGGGCGGTGATTAATTCGGCGGCGTTATTCCAGGTGGTGGTCCCGTCAGGGAGGACAGAGTGGCGGATTTGTTCGAGGGCGGCTCCCTCAAGGCGGCTGATAGCATACAATATCATATTGTTGCTGCTGGAAAAACGGTCGGCGTTAACCGAGAGTTTTGACCTGAGTTGTAGAACAAACCCAGGGAGTTTATCGCGAGACCCATTGAACTTATCTGGGTCAGGCATCTTATCTGAACGACCTCCTTGAGTGTGAGCAGGAGGGGGTGGTGGCGATGGTGCAGGTGGTGGGGGGGCGACATTTTGGAGGCGGGCGATTTCTGCTTCGGCTGCCTGCAGCTGAGATTGGCAGGTATTGAACCTTGCCGTCATATTGTTCCTCTCTTGCGTGGCTTCTTCGAGTTGTAGGTCAGCGTAAGTGAGGTTGTCGACCCGTTGTTGATAATGGGATCGAATTTCCTCGTAGGCAGAGGCGAGGTCGGCGTTGGCGGCAGCTTGAAAGTTCTCGAAGGTCGGGAAAGTCCAGGGGGCGGGGGCGGGGTTGCTCATGGTGGCGTTGGGGTTCGTGTGGCAGCGTGTACAAGCGGGGTAGAGGGTGTGGATGAGGAAGCAACGTAATCTCAAGGGGCGAGGTTTATCTTCAAGCTCTCAGGTATCCCCCGAGATAAGCAGTGCTACTTGAAGGGAAAACTGAGCAACGAGAGTGTCTACGAGGTTCCACAGGCTCTATGGAGTGTTCAAGTGTAGAGGACTTGAGGACGGCGACAACGGGAGGTTATGAGGTATAACCGAGTTTTGTATTGTAAGATACAAAGAGTGTACGATAGAAGACGTTGCTTAAAGAAAGAAGAAGAAAAAGTACAACAAGAGGGGAAATCCCTTCGCTTATATACCACTTTCCACCTCGTTCGATGACAAAGACTTAACTCACTGCAACGGAAACCCAACGAAACATAAAGAACAACAACGTAGCACAACAACCTCATACCCTTGCATCTAATAAAACAGCGAAAACAGTTATCCGTGAAACTTACTTTCTTCTTTTCCCATACTCTTTGGCGTATAGAATTTTTCTTCTTCCGCCATTTCTTTTTCCTTTCCTAGCCTTATCCATTCCAATTTATCCTCTGCAAATTTAACGTCATTTTCTTCCGCCCACTTATACGCCTCCGCCATCAATTTTTCCCCTCTCTCTATAACTTCCTCCTAATCATCTCCAGCGATTACCATCGTGATATTATCGATAAAGGTTGGAATGATTGCATCGCTCGGCATGTGTTCCTCACAGTACGTTTCCATTTGTTCGAGTAGCGGTGCTATATACGTATTAAATAGCAGTGGTGATATCGGGCTTCCTTGTGGGATTCCTGTATCCACTTTCTCCCATTCCGCTTCTCTACCATCAAACCTTAGTTTGACTTCTCTATCTTTCATAAAGCTTTCAACCCAGGTTACTAGCTCTTCTTCAACTCCTACTGCTCGCAGTCTGTTGCCTAGTCTTTTCCGTGCCACATTCAGGAACGCCTGGTCAATATCCGCTGCTACTATCATCACCTTCTTTCCCTCTTTCTGCTTCTCTCTTGCCCAGTCTAGTGTCCACTCCACACACTCCTCTGAGCCTCTTCCCTTTCTTCCCCCCCATTGCCACTTATGCATTTTCTTTTTTTCCTCAATTCTCCTCCCGATTCTTCCTTCCACTATCTTCTCGAGTACTTTTGCTAGCGTATTGAGTAGGGAGACCGGCCTATAGCTTCTCGGTGTCGTATAGTCTCCTTTGCCCGGCTTGGGTATGATCGCCTCAATCGCTTTTCTCCATAGTATTGGGTGTTCACCTTCTTGAAGGATCACATTCATCCCTTCAACTAGTTTGGCTCTATATGTACTGCCCAGTTTCTTAAGAACTTCAGGTAGTATTCCGTCTGGTCCGGGGGCCTTTTTATTCCCCTGGGAATTTATTGCGTCTTCGACTTCCTTTTCCGTTATCTTCGATAATTGGCCTTTCGGTATTGTCGCTGGGTTTCGCTCCTGGTCTCTTTCCAGTGCTTTCGGGAAGAGTTTACTTCGAAGTAACTTTTCTTTCTCTTGGAAGCTGTCAGCCCGCGTATTCGTTTCCTTGTTTCTTAATGTCGGCATTTTCGTATAGATCCTTTGGTTAAGTGACCTCCACACCGTCCACATTTCGCTTTGACTCTTAGCTTCTCCTATAAAGCTATCCCACATTTCCTTCTTTTTCTTCCTTATCAATTTAAAAAGTTCATTCCTCTCTTTTTTCCAATTTATTTGTTCTTCTTCTTTCCATTCTCCTTTTCCTTTCCTTGCCCACCTCCGACACTTGCTTACTTCTTTTCTCTTTTCCTTTACTTCCTTATCGAACCATTTTTTACTTCTCCACATCATCCTCGCTTCCGGTATCCCTTCTCTCATTGCTTCCGTGGCTACTTCCGTTAGTATCCTGGCAATGTCTTCAATTCTTTTCCCCTCGACTGCCTCTTCCCATGCTAGCTCTTTGTCTAACCACATGGTTTCCGCTTTTTTTTGGACCTCCTCCCAGTCTGCTTTTTTTAGATTCCATCGTTTGCTGAGGGGGTTCGATACTCTGTCCGCTTCTAACGCATACGTGATCTCGATTGTTGCATGATCTGATCCGGTGTCCTTCTCTTCTACAATCCGCCAGTTACACTTCCTCACCATATTTTCTAACACCAACGTTAGATCCAGTACCGATCCGTCATGCCCTCTCCTTCTCGTGATCCTATCAATTTCGTTTAGTAGTACTAATTCTTCTGCATCTACTACCTTCATTATCATTTCCTCCCTTATGCTTTCTTTCTTCGTATCCCATAGTGCTCCTTTCGCATTGAAATCGCCTAGCACCATTAAGTCCACCCCTTGTCCTAACCCCTCTTTCCACTCTTCCATACACCAACCTTTTCTTTTTTTGTGGTCCTGGTTATATATGTTGCAGATCCTTAAGGTCCGGCCTTTTTTCATCTGAATATCCATGATACTTGCATCCCAGTGGTCCCATAAGTCATCTCGTATTGTGTATTTTAGTCCGCTATCTTTTCTTACCATCCACATTACCCTTCCACTCTCTTCTCCCCTCCCTTGTTTATACACAATTTCGTATCCGTTGTGTCCGACGGTAATTTGATTGTTTCCTATGTCAGTTATTCCGTTTACCTTTTTCCCTTTACTTTGGTTCCCTATCCATGGCTCTTGTATCGCAATTATATCCGCGCTCGCACTGTCGTCCATAAGATTCTGCATGACATTCGTTGATCGGTTACAGTTGTGTTGAATTATCGTCACCCCCTCTCCCCTTGTCCCTAGTCCTTCGTTTTTGTCGTATCGATTCATTACTTTCTTTTTGGTTGGGGGGTGCTATTTCCTCGAATACCTCGCATCTTGTGGTCCCATGTTGAGTGGCCGATCCCGTTGCATTCTCCGCACTTCTTGGCGTTCTTGCACTGCCACCACCTGTGTCCCTTCTCCTGGCACTTATTGCATTCTAGTTTAGCTGAGGTCATACCGTTTTGAGTGAATTCTCTCATCCATATGGCGTATTGTCCCTGCGCCTTGCATACTGTATATCCTTCCTCGTCACGAGATCGATACCAGGGGCTCTTTAGGATCTCCTCTCTTTCCGATGCCTTCGCAACGTGTACCACTACCGCTTGTGCTCTGCCGTCTGGTTTCATATTCCTGATATCAGCTAGCCATCTTGGCTTCTTCATAATCTTAACTCCCCATGCCTTCTCCAACAATTCCTGGATACCTTCCATATTATCCTTCCACTCACTTACGTTCCAGCCCTGCACGACTATACCTGCCCATGTATCGAGTGCTCTGGCCTTGACATTTCTTTCTGCAAGTTGGTTGACAATTTTCCCCCTATTTTCTCCTTTATTGAGAATGATCTTCAATTCGCCCTTCATCGTGACGTTTACTTTCTGGATTTCGCTTGCCTCGATTCCTAGCCCTATAGCTTCACCCATTAGCTCCTCTTGGGTTGGCATCTTGCCTTCTTCCTTGGCAGTTAGCTTTTTCGCAACTACCACGGCCGCGTTATTTTCCTTCGTTCGCTCACTCTCCTTCTCCACCATCTTCTTCTGGAAGGCTGCTTTAGCCTTTATCGCTACCTCCTTCTCTCGGTTTACCTGTTTCCATTCCGATGAGGCAGGCACTTGGGTTCTGATTATGTCCGCATAGCTAACCTTTTGGTCTTGGTTCTTGTTGATGGGTTGTTGCGATTTCACTGGTGGTATTGATGTTGTCGCAGTTGGCATTGGCGTGTTTTTCCTCGGGCTTTGGCCCTTCCAGTATCTGACCTCCCTTTTCAGCTCTTCTACTTCTCTTCCTAGCCCATATATCCGATTTTCCATTTTTTCCATCCTCTCTTCTAGCGTCCATTTTCTCCTAACTGACGGTTCTCCCCTCTCTAGTGTCCGCTTTTTGACCTCCTCTCTCCCTTTTCCTTTGTCGATAGTTGTAATATGCGCGAATTTGCTTGCGAGTAACCCCGTGACTACTGCCCTGGTGATTGCTCTCTTAGTATTCTTTATCACCCTGATGCTTCCGGTTCTGCCGTTTTCGGTATTCTGTTCCTTTTCTCCTACGTCGTTCGCGCCTCTTTTCCTTTTCTTCCTCTCTTCTTCCCTTGCTCTTTCTACCTCACTCTCCAAAGCTTCCCTTATCTCCCCTGCATTTCCGTCTTCTCTTCCATTCTTCTTGCATTCCTCCGTGATTTCCTTGACCATTTCCTCCCATACTTTTTCCTCTATTTCGCTCAACCACTCATCTTCCATTTCTATATCTTCTTCTTCTTTTCCTCTTCCCTTCTCGCCTTTCTCCATTTTTTCCTTCACTTTTCTTTCCTCCTCTTTTTTCTGGTTCTCCTCCTTCTCCTTTTTCTCCATGTGTTCCTTTATCAACTTCATATGTGCCATTTCTTCCTCATGTATTCTATCTTCCTCCTTATATGCCTCGCTAAGATCTCCCGGGAATGGTACGATTGGTGGCATCTCGTCACTCTCGTATCCTTCATGGAATGTTCGATTTCCGCCGTATACTGATTGTGTTGGCGTTTTTTCTCCACTTTCCTCCTCCTCACTCTCGGTATCGCTATCAACTTCCATCACCTCGACTTCCTTCTCCTTTCTTTTTCCCTTTTCCTTATTCTCTTCTTTGTTGTCCCACTTCGTTCTATCGATGAACTTCTCCTCGATTTCGACCATCCCCCTGGTACTACCTTTCGATCTGCTTTCCCAAACGTACCACTCTACTCCTGGCCCAACGGCCAGAAAGTCTGGTCCGGCAAAAGTTCTTCCGTAAAAGGGGTGGGGCTCTGATGTCGCACATCCATTCTTCCACCACACCTCGTTATATTTAACTCCATTCCTAGTTGCCGTCCTGTTGATTAGCTGGTTAAGTTCCATGCTGGTTACACTCATTTTCCTTATCTTATCTGATAGTGCTTATCAGATTTTTGTCTTATCAGGATCTTATCTTATTTTAATCTAGATCTTATTTAGATGTCGCTTAATATCTTATCGTTGTCCAATCGGGTCTAGTCTCTTCCGAGAGGTTCTGGTAGCCTTGGCGACAAGGTGATGCGTTGTCTCTGTATGGGTAAGGGTTCGAATTTCCTCCGAGGTATCGCCGAGTTTCTATCTAATTAGAGGATTTTCGCTATCTCTTTTTTAATAATAACCCAGCAGTAAACAATAACAAAGGCCCAGGCTTTGGGTCTGAACATAAAGCTAGTCAATAGCTTATCTGGTTGTGGAGATACTTGCTAAAAACCCGAAAATTGGTTGAGAATGGGCCAATTTTGGTGGGGTTGCCACTCAGAAAACCGAGGTGGGAACACCAAAAAACCGCAAAAGTGAGTTGGATTTTCGCAGGCGGGTATAGTAATAGAGATTTGTCTGCTGATTTCGAATATGTGCCTGGTTTGTTGTTTAGACTGTTGGTTGTTGAGTTATTTCCAAAAATTCGTCCTGTCGTGGTGGTTGTCGCTGTAAGACCGGTACTTCTTACCGCACAGGAAATCTCCAAGAAGCTTTAGATAACAATCTAGACGCTATAACCTGCCCGGTTGCTATCCGCAACACAATACACAGGCGCAAGTCCTAACTGCTTATGAACCGTAAAAGATAACCGTAGGGTTCAAAGTAGGGATCAAGTTAAAGTGAAGAACTTCCAATAGTAAGGTTTTAATAACTAACGCTGAAGGGCCAAGGCCTTGCTAAGCGAGATAAAAGTAATTCACAAGTAAAAGAGTAAATTGCACGGAAGTAATTTTGCTAGAAACAATATAATATTGATAAGGCTCGTTCTTCGTCGCTAATGATCTGACTCAGAGTTTACATCCACTGCGAGAGTATTTATAATGCCTCCTCTCTACTATGTTTGGGTATAGTGTGGTGTAGAGGCGCTAACTACTATGACAACATGAAACCACTTCGCCTTATCTCCATACCCGATACCCCATTGAGTTTCCTGGCCCTGATCCGCGATTCTCCGAGCAGTATGCATGTCGGTAACATGGGAGTTACGTATTCATCTTCATTGCGTTCGTCTCTTCGAGACGATCATATCTCCTATCTGAATCGTCGCGTAGCATTGCGTTCTCTTATCTTTGTCAGTCTGTAAATCCGCCAGTTTTGGTCCAATTCGCAATCCGTTTGAACCACAGCGAAGCCAGACACTTCCCCTACATACCCTCCAGGTCCCATTCCGCCGGACGGTTTTGCTTGACGGCCTAGGGGTTACTTTTGCCCTCCGGGACAGGTCTTTTCTGGTGCTGTCCCCCCTTCTCCAAATACTATACCTACTGGAAGGATTGGAGGCAGGGTAACAGGCGCCAGTCCCGATCCGGAAGGTGCTAAAGTAGGGTAACTCCAAAGATAGGGTAACTCCAGGGCCAGGAACTCCTTCAAAAGGTACAGGTATAACAGTCGCTCGGAGCTAAACAGTGAGCCCATACTCTTCAGACAGAAGTCCATCGGGGCACCGATTCAGTGTCGCCACTACCCCAATAGTGTTCCGCTAGATCTCGCTGAGGATAGCGGTGACCGATTACGGTATTTAAACTGCATATGGTACGGTCACATCCCACAAATTGGGGATATGTTTAATCTACAGCCTGCCTACAAGAGATACTTTCAACAGTGTCCCGAGCCAAGCTTAAGGTTGGTGAAGGGTTTATAGTTATGCTTCGCGAGATCAATAAAGGCTGCCGCTTAGTTTAAAAGTAAGGTAGATTTGAGACGCCATACTCTACCAGTCTTCTCAAACAAAGAACCGACGTTGAACTACGTACACGTATGCATTCTCATTTGTGCTCACACGACTAGCCTATCTACGTGTAACTACATGTAAAATCTTAGCTTAAGGCAACTCATGAATGTCAACTAGGAGAAAATATTACAATTGTAATCACAGAACTCATTCGAGCTTGTAATCCAAGCCAATGGCTTGGTGAAGTAAACTACAGGAACGAGCTGTTCTTAATTAGGATTGGCTCGAGACAATAGCCTGAGTTTCTTTCCTACACTCTATGAAAAAAACTCCCTTGGCGCAACTAATACATGTATTATGTAGTAGTTTCTAGACATATAAGGACAAATGCATCAGGTTCTCGTTTCGTGAACATATGACCTCCCACTTCTCGTCCCTTCCATATACTGTACTCTCGAAGAAGTAGTTGGCTTTTTTTTGATCTTCACCCAAGCCTCATCCAAATCTTCTGCGCACGGCAGACTCTCAGATAAAAAATAGCAAAGAGCAGGAGAGTGAAGTCCAAGACGCATCATCTTGCTCCGCCATCTTTACTGGTCGCTGGGCTCTCCGCTGAGGCCGGCCACGGCAGGGTCTACGTCCATTATAAAAAAATACAAAGAACAGAGTCATCATAATGATCTAGTGCAAGAAGTGGGGGCTAGCACTACGAAGGCGAATGATGCCCAGAGTGTAAATTTCCCCAGTTAAAGCGCAATCTGAAATTTTTTCTAAAGGCTGAGAGTACGTATTTTGTTAGGCCCAAGGCCCTAACGTTCGTAAATATGTACCTGGGTGAAAACACGACAGTATACTCCTTCAAGAAGGAGAATGTGATGGCGAGACTCAGGGAAAGGCGGGGAAAGGCGGGGGAATTGTTTTGGCAATAAGGAGGACTAGTATCCCTGTAAGCTCTTAAGCCACTTGACTCCTATGTTGGGCTTTTTGTCGGACAGAAGAGTGAACTGGCTTTCCCTTAGGGATCCTTTTGGTGGATCTTGTCAGTTTTTTCCCTTATTATCCTCATTCTTCTTCTAGGTATCTTCCTCGAGACCGAGAACTCGAATACAGGATGGGCTCTCACTGGAATCCTTGGTAAATTTATAAAAAATGCTCTTGAGTAAATAAATACTAACTAAAACCGCAAGGAAATTTATTTTCCGGATTCATCCAGGAACTGATGAAAAACATACCGGCACTAAGAACGATACCTCCCGCCACTCTGGTGCCATATCTGATCGATGTCGATGTCGTTGCTGCTTTTGTTTTTGTTTTTCGTGTTCTTTTTCTTACTAGGAAAGCGTTCAGGTAGCATGCTCCTAATGAGTTTGTATACATATGCCGGATACCACACGTATGCACCTACAGTACGAAAAAGGGTGACGAACTTGGTGCAAAATCTTAACTAACGCTTTATTGATGCGGGATCCAACCTGCTGTACAACATGATTGTTTAGGGGATTCTGTTTATCACTGTATCTTCCAAGAAAGCGGTAGAAATTCAACCTCATTTTTTCACAGTACATACTTTGCTCCGGTCATAGGCAAACCTATACCATCAGCTCCTTACCCCTTTTAACTCACTTAGCTAGACAGGGAAAACTTCAGATGTCGAGTTATAGCGTCATAGAAAATCTAGCAGTACTTTATTCTTCCTTGATATTCTAAAATACAGAGCATGCTGTATACGTAAAGTCGGAGCCCGAAATCGCATGTAGCTAACCGCACACCCGAAGGTTGAACAGAAAAAAACCAGACAAGAGCTAATCCCAGAGCGACCAAAGAAAGCTTAGATATGGCCAACGATACCCCCAATGAAGTTCTTTCCATATCAATATCCGATTTTAAGACATACCATTTGCTGCCCTGGCCCGATGTCGTTGGATTTGGCATGGTCAGGTTAAATGCGTGCCAAGAAATGCCAAGAAATTGCATTTAATGCTCAGTTTCCGAATCGCAGGCGATGATTTTATTAAGGCCGAATTGGAACTGGTGAACCCCTATTCAAGACTCTGGAAGCTGGAAAAGGACGGCGTTATCATCGTCCCTGTGGATCCCTTTGCATAATTACTGGTAGTACCACTCTTGAAGATCTCATGCCACCAGGATTTGTTGAAAACCACGATGTGACGTTTTTGTAAATAAGTAATTTTAATATGGCCCCCTTTTTTTTCTTGGGGTGTCTGTGAAGCCTTTCCTTTTCCCGGCCTTTTTGTTCGTTTCTGGAGTCTTGCCTCGTCTCCCATCCAATCTTCAACACCACTCGACATTCGCAGACATCGCTCACCCTCCCCACCTCGTCTGCCCGCAATAGCCAATTGTCCGCCCAAGCATTGACATACACCCCCTCTGCTTAGCGTCCGCTAACTGTCACGTCCATCGCCCCGTTCTCGAACTGTTCCACCGCGGTTGTCGCGGCAACACCTGCCCAATCTAAGGCTCTGACTTGGTGCCTAAGACCTGTTTTGACTCTTCGATCCTCTCTGGGAAACGAACTCTTCGCATCCCCCTCCGCAAGCTGCCCCAAACAGAACATCCGCTCTACCAACTTTTCCTCAACTCTGCTCTGCTAGGTAGCAGAACAAAAACACACATTCAAGATGGGAGGCGAGTCTCGCAATCTCGGTTGCTCGATGAGAATCATCACAAGCTAACAACTATTTAGGTCAAATTTCAAAGATGATGGTAAATTCAAACCGAACGTTTGTAGGTAGCTACCGTTGGAGCATGCTAATTCTCGCAGGGCAAGATATTCGGCACGAAGGAGATGAGGCTGCTGATGCTGGGATTAGACGCGGCTGGAAAGACAAGTACATTCATCAGATTCCACCTCATCACGTGCTGGAGCTCCTCACTGACATCTGCTTGGCTGCACTACAGCAATTTTGTATAAGCTGAAGCTTGATCAAGACGTAACGACGATCCCGACAGTTGGTTTCAACGTAGAAACCGTAACGTACAAGAACGTCAAGTTCAACGTGTGGGTGAGTTCATGGCATTGACTCCAATTCTCAATTCCATCTATCCCATATTCTGACCGTATTCGTCTCTAGGATGTCGGTGGTCAAGATAAAATTCGACCCCTGTGGCGTCACTACTTTTCTGGTAGGCTAAAGTCCTGATCTTACTGCGCCAAAATGTGAGGCCTGTGAACTATGTGTTACTCTCACAACATAACCTGGATTGCGATACAGCATCTTAACGGTCTTATTGTGGGATGGATATAGTCCAATCGCTTCACAACCCTCCTTTTTATAAAAAAGGGGGATTTTAGTATGATGTCTAATTACAACAGCAGCTAATGCTCTTTGCAGGAACCCAAGGTTTAATCTTCGTCATTGACAGCCATGATCGTGATCGAATCGACGAGGCCCGACAAGAACTCCACAGAATCATCTCGGACCGCGAAATGAAAGAGTCCCTACTATTAGTCTTTGCAAATAAGCAAGATATCCTAGGATGTATGTTTTCCCGATCCATTCCATATATGCCTTGAGCCTAGCCGGCGGGTATCACAGTTTTCCAAGTTTTGCTGATAAGTTTTGTAGGTATGCCCCCATCAGAGGTCACGGAGAAACTTCAGCTACACCAGCTGAAAGATAGGGTTTGGTATGTGGTACCTAGTTGTGCGACTACCGGTGAAGGGCTGTTTGAAGGCTTGGTAAATAACCCCTTAGGTTTTTCGGACCTAGTATCTTGTTTTGCCTCCGAGTAGTTGCTCATAGACTTTCGTTTTTACAGGGCTGGTTGTCCAACAATGTCAAAACACAAGCTCCGGCCCGCAAATAATCTCCAACGACCTCCTCTCTCTCGGATTTACACAAAAGGCTATGAGAACATGAAGAAATAAGACGAGGAAGATAACCTCCTCCCATCAGCCTGTCGAGAAAAACGGAATGCATTATCGAGAGTAGTGTGGCTGGATTGTATGATAGGGCAAGAAGTGGTTTTGCGCCTCTTGCAGAAGAACGGATTTCTTTCTGCCTCGTGGGCCTTTGCCTTGTTCTCTTTACTTTCTATTTATTTTCATGCTTAGGGTGTTTGTCTCTTTATTTCGGCAGCTCTATTTTGTTTGTTTTTGTCTGGGAGCCTTTACATCATATTTTTGTTTTACCATACCCCCCTTTTAATTTATGAAGTCACGAGTGTTTTTTTGTTTTTTTTTTCATGTATCTCTTAACCTCCTACCCCAACCCTCGTTTTCCTAGATGCGCTTTCCATCAGTTCTTCGAAATCCTTGGATTACTGCTGTTTGCTCGCGAAGCATTCCCTCTTCTTTCGTTTGTTAGCTACTTCTCATCATACTTCCTGTCCTACGCATGATACCCTATACCACAAGCCTGCTGCTTTACTCTTATTCAATGGGGACAGTTGTCTTTAATGTGTAGTATACCAATGCTGAAGACGACACACTTACCTCTCTAGGAAGACGTCAGCCTGGTATTTTTCTTGTTACCTGATTGTTGGCAGAAACGTTATATCACAGAGTATATCAAAGGCGTCATCAGCAATAGTTGGATCAAATTTGAATACTTCGCATTAACTACCCAAGAAATCTTGCATACATATAATTACTGTAAGAAAAAAAGTAGATCGGATTAATATCCTTCAGGCTTCTGTAGTTCATTGCTGCAAATAATTGAATACTGTAGATTAGACGGGGTTATATTATTTCGTGCCCTCGTGCAGAAAGCTTCGTATATTTCCTCCATCAGAAAAATATAATATTGGAATACCCAATTCAGTAACCTTCTATTTTCTTTACTCTTTATTGAGGTAACATATTCCAAAGCCTTTTCGTTTTGATCATAATAAGTCACTCGCCGCAATATTCTATAAGGTGTGGGGTCTTGAGTTTTTTTTTTGTGTAACTACATATGCAGGTAACCAGGATCTAAGACTAGCTCCAAATACAGCATGTATGGCACGTTTTTTCTCGTTCCATCTTAAGCGTTTAGGGATGGTCTATTTATTTATTTTACTAAATCAACCTATACATGTAGTCATGTAAACGTGCCCTCCTTCCCAAAACAAACACAAAAATTCCCCCCATGTAAGTTTTCCCACCAAAAAGAATTGCGGGGACCTATGCCTAACAGAAATTCCCCCAAAAAATGAGTCATGCTCGGTAAAAAGTAAAAGACGCCTATGGTACAAAGGAGAATTGGGGAATTTTATACATCGAAACCTGTGACAAAGGAGCTATGCCTGAGAAAAAAGACTGTATAGAGGACGGTGAGGAGTAAATTACAATAGAGAGAGTGTGTGTGTGAGAGTGTATAAGTATGTATAAAAAAAAGGAAAACAAAAAACTCCCCAATCTACCAAAAGACGAAAAAAGAGATAAGGAGACAGTTCTAGTTATGGCCCCAGAGATAAAACAAAAATGCTGCTAACCCCCTCTAAAAATATCGCCACCTGTAACATGCCCAGTGCTAAAAAAAAATAAAAAATGAAAGGATGGAAAATAACAAGAACCCCGTAAGAAAAATTAGAGAGCGAGAACGAAATAAGCGGGAGGGTAACAGAAAAAAGACATCAAAAAAGCCCCTTCGCCTCAACAAAAGGAAAATATAAAATTATCAACAAGCAAAAAAACAGATGGTGGTCTAGAGAAACCGTGCTTATGAGACGTAACTTAGGCATAATTTTCCCAGGTCACCACCCAAATATCCCAGATATTAGGCCAAGACGTATGCACAAAATAGAAGGAACCAAACTTAATAACTTAAAAGCTAAAAAGGCCGGACCTCTTCTTCCCAAAAGGATAAACCACCAATGCTGCCGCAAAAAGCCCCACGGAAATACCAATAGCCACTTGGACCATGGAGAAACCTACATCCAACACCACACTATTACTGTAATTTACACCTCCCGAGTTGGCGGTGTTATTGGTCAGTGAGTCTGCGTTCCGGATCCCAGAAACCAGCGAGCCCTGCGCAGCGAGCCCAGAAGGAACTTGCACAAAAATTGCGGGAAGCATTGCAGCAAATGCCAGGCCATGACCAACACGGGAATATAGATTCCCAAGTACACCAATTGTAAAGGCACCAAGTGAATTCGAAATTTGTGGCTGAGCAGAAAACCGTTGGCTGGAAAAGAAATTGACCACATAACCGGCCATAGCAATCGCAATCATCACAGGCGCTTGTTTCCAGCGGGCCTGATTGACGGTGAGAAGGCACCAAGCGAATGGCGCAACAAAAAGGAAGTTCCAATGCCAGTGAAGCGGGTTCTCGCAAGTGGTAGCTGACGTTGCGTTTTCGTCTAGCAGGCCGTAAAGCGCGGAGCCGATTGTGATACCAAAGCCGAGGAACAGAGAGTATATTATGGCGTAAAACATTCGGACGGAGCCGGCGACGATATTTCTAGATTGGAGCTCAAGGGATCCGCAGAGAATGATGTAACCGGGTAAAATCAAGGCGATTGAGGACTGGGCCAGAGCTGAGAAGCAGAACACGTTACCACCACGAATAGAACCGAATGCTCGTGCGAGGAAGCTAGTTGAAATAGCAGCAGATATTTCAAAAACGTTCGACTATTATAAGACCTGTCAGCCAAGTCCAGGAGAAAAGTATAACATCGGAGAAAAATACGTAAAGCTCAGAACTCGGCGCTACAATAAGCTGCAAAAATCCAACGATACACCCAAGCAAAAATAGAACAGGCATATCAATGAGTCTCGCTTTGAACCCGAACGGCCCTACCACCGCGCTTGCAATTCCATAAACAGGCACCAAAACCCAAGGATTATGTTTCGGCTTCCGGTTCATGATATCATTCAACTTTTGTGTCGCCTCCTCAACTCCAACGATGTCATGAACAACTTCCTTGTAGACAATATGCGTATCATGAAGTTTTCCCAGATCAACACCCTGGTCAGTCCTCACAATTTGCATATCGGATGTGTGTGTTGAGGAATCGCCGAATGAAACAATCATGCAGCCAGGGATGTAGAGAAACTGTCCATCGATTTCGAGAACGCGAGATGTCATTTTCATGTATTCCTCAAGCCGATGTGTAGGTGCTCCATAAAGCATCAATGCCCTGCAAAGCTTCAGAATATATTTCTGTCTCGCCAAGGTCTCGGCAATATGGATCGTGATCTGCAGTACCGGAACGTTAGCACAATAACCACGTTCTTGGTTGCATGAAAAATGATCTACAAAAAAAGCAATATCGTACCTTGATTTCTTCTTCCAAATGTTTGCCCGACAAGTTCTTTATCGCTCCCACCACTCCACCACTATGCGGCCGATGTTTAGCCTCTGGTCTTGTATTCCTCCCAGATGTTCCCACAGCCGGTGTTGCTAGAGCCGATCCAGAAGCTACCAACAATCCAAGAGATGCTGTTGAGTTATTAGCACTCTTGTTGTACCATTTTGGTGTTGTACGCCCTGACGCTGTCGGAGATCCAGTGGTACTCGCGATACTATTGCTGTATCCATGATGGGAGTGGTTATGAGACCGTTCATTTTGGGGGTTATAAAGTTTCAGTAAGCTGCTGAGGATACCACCACGGAATTGATCCGGTTGTCGAACGTAGTCCTCATGTTGATGAGCCACAGGCGTCACTGCTCCTGATCTGGGTTCAATGGTGTCTCCTGTCCCAACCCGGGCCTGTAGCGGCCTGAGATCTCGCTGTGTGTGTTGTCTGACGAGATCAGAGGCCTCTCGGGTTACGGTTACCTTGGATCTATCCGGCTTGGTGGATTCACCGGTGATTCCAACATCTTCTCCAAGATCCAGCAACGGGATATCGTCAACTGGAAGTCCTCCCTGAACCCGACCAGCACCAACGCTGAACGTATTGAGTGGGCCAATCGGGTTAAGGACCGGAGAAGTCTGTGTGGAACTCGGAGCAGAAAAGCTCCCAATTTTTGAAAGTCTGGCCGCTCTTTCTTTGGCGGATAGTTGCTCTTTCCCCACATGGAATTGGTCGTATTTTTCGTTCATTTCCAGTTCATCGTCTTTTCCAAAACTGTATGCTCTTGGTGGCGCCTTTGGCACAAATGCCTTTTCACGGATAGGCACATCGACGTTATCGAGATCAATTGGTGACTGGAAGTACTCTGTCTGCGTGTATATGCGTCCAGAAGGAGAGGTATTTGGGGATGTTAATGTTATCGGAGGAGTTTGTGCAATTGGAGGAGGGGGAGATTGGGATATCCGGCCAAGATATGGAGACTCGTCAGGAGAACGTAGGTTAAATGTGTGACGATTATTGGAATCATCTAAAGCTTCCCCAGATCCAAAACGAACTCTGTGGTTACCGCGTGCTACCGAACGTTCGCCGTATGCGCTGCCTGGTCGACTTAAAGTTCGACTGCTTTCTGAGGAACTTGTAGCACCCGTCAAGTCTGGGGCTGTCCTAGGTTCATCGAAAAAAGGATTTTCGCCGCCAGGAGGAGGAGTAGGTGTATTACTTTCCGACATAACTTGACGAATTAAGATTCGTCCCAATTACGAGAAAGTGTCCGCAATAAAAATCAAGATGTTTTTTTGGCAGATATCTGGGTGTGGATTTTCGTGGTATATCTAGTGAAAGAGAAAAACGAGGAGATCGAAGCTAGTAAAGTTTGCTACACGTAGTGAGTTATCAGGCTTTTTTTTAGAAGCAACAGGCTTGGAGAAGAATTTAGCGTTGTGAAAAGGAGGGTTGAGAATAACGTGGGAATTGGGGCGAGGAGGAGAGAAAGGGAAGTACATGTATTATCGAAATGCGCAAAAAAGAAAAAGCCCACCATAGAATATTAGATGCGCATAGGGCTCCCAATGTCTCTGACGACTCCCCAAGCACATTTCCAAGATATCTATACTATGGATACCTTACTTGCAATTTAGGCTCTCCTTCCTGGACATCCCACCCAAGACCTTGCTTTTTTGCTGTCTAATGTTCCTACCCACCCGCCTGTTTGTTCATTCATCCAGGTGGGTGCGTCAGTTGAAGAAGATCCTATACTCATCCAAAAAAGGATACAGCAAATTCGTAGGCTTTCCCACTACGGCATTCCGGTTTTCTCTATCTGGAGGTGCGTGCTCCGTTGCTTGGATGTCACCGCCACATCAAGTAGAAATTTTCCTCCTTTTACTCCATTCCTAGTCTTTCCGAAGCGGGGATCCACTGAATAGAATACCCGTTGTGGCGATAGCCCAGTCGCAGATTCCAGGGAAGTTGATAGCAAATCCCCGAAGGTCCCCTGGACAACGTTCCTGCTATAGAAGGGATGAGCCCAGCGCCCGCCTGGATCATCCTTTCTTGGGCCGCCGCACCTGAGATTTGAGAACTTGGCTGAGATTCGATTTCGCGATTCCAACAACAACAAAAAAAAGGGCTGGCGCACTGACCTGAGAGCTAAAGACCTCAACAGAGAAAATATTTCTTACTCATTTCCTTCCCCTGACGCTACTAAAATATCGTGATGATACGTCTGAATATACTATAAACTGCCACGCAAACGCATGGGAAACCCCTCTCTCTATCTCCATATGTGTCCCACGGACTTCAATGAGCCGCAATCCGCCATGACACTGAAACAAAACCCACCAGTGCCAAATACCTGGTTCCCGTTCAGCTTGAAGTTGCTTGCCGTTGCTGTACTCTAAACGATCATGCACCATCTCTTCTCTCACAGGTTGCATGAATTAGGAACGATACCATACGCGTGCAGGACATCCCGCGCATTTCAATCACCCATGGAGAAAAAGTTATTCCGAACGCCACAGCGCGAAGAATAATAACTAGGAACCAAACCCCCCCCAATAATAGTAATTCCCTCGGTCGCTTCCGCTGCACTGGGAACCTTCGATAACGCTTCCTTCTATGCGTTCCTGCAATTTATTTTTTCTCGGGCGTGAGCCACCAGCAAAAGCTGACGCACAACCTTATCAACTACAGCATAGAAACTTAGCCGAGTATGCATTTGGTAGTCTGAACCTGTAATTCTAGAGTCTCACTCTTCTTCTAAGCGTAAATAAATGCCGATAAAGCGAGAGAGGAGGGGGAAACCAGGTAGGCATTGGAGCACAGCAGTCCGGCAATGGCTTCGAATTTTTCCGTGTACGACATCAATTGGACGGATAAACCTAGATGCTTATTCTAGGGCGAACAAGCGAAAAGGTAACCTGCAGTCGTTTATCTATCTGGACGGTCCGTGCCCTGGTACCTATGTTGTTAATCGTATGCGAGTCCAGTTGTAGCCCTAAAGTTCTACGATGCTTAAATAGACGTGAGCTGAGCAAACTCACAAGAGTTGCTTCTCATCATCAATTGGATAAGGACTCGTCGGTGGTCCCTTGATCTAGGTGAAAAGCTATTTCGATATCTTTTATCTTCTTCAAAGGGGTGTCCAACAACGATTCCCGATGACCACTTGAAGCAACAGCCCCCTGCAGATTCTATTACTTGGATATAAACTTCAATAGATACCTATAACGGTAACTGCAAGACTAAGAACCTTATAGAATTTGTGAGATATCATATCTGTTATCCATTCATCCCAAATGGAGTATTCTTTTCGGACCCTTTCATGATATACCTTGTGCCGCAAATTGGGCACTCAGATTGGTACCTGAAAGATACTAACACCGCTAGGAGCTGTTCGGCAACTCCATTCTTTTGATGGCAGTATATAATCACTCACTACCATCTGACGCTGCCACAGCGTAAATTTGTTTTCGAACACTCATCCCTGGTAATTTAATTTGTCCAACGGAGTCCCCAGGCATAGCATGACGCCAGTATTTCTGGGACTTGCCCGTCTCTGATCCTTTAAATTCAACTCAAAATGTATGGTAAACTTTGTACTACTCCATTTGCTGTATTAACGTTGACAACTAGCCCTGACTGGCGCACGTTTCACCCCTACATAATTAGGTCATTGTTAGCGTGGATAGAACCCAACACAATATTCTGGCATTGCATAGGCATTTACTTACCCTTGCAGTTTTCGCCTGGCCTTGTGCTTGACCCCCACGCCCATTATTATTGGCCACGACACTTTACCTGAAGTACCCATATATCACGCTTAAACCACGAGCAACCAGGACATATGGAACATGGTCCAGACACAGCTGCGTACGTTGGGAGGCGTGAGCACGCCACGGCGCACATATGTCGGAGACTTAGGCACTAGTAAAATAGTCTCATTTTTGGGTTTGTATCAAAAACTGCCGGTATGGATATGGATAACTCTGAGTCTTCCGATGGCGAAGGGGCGAACTTGATCTAGATCTTGGACAAGATACAACGAGAGCGAGGCATATCTAGGCTGATGCCTTGCTTCGCCAGCAGATAGGATCGGACAGGCGAATAATTGGCATGTGTTATCCTACGAAGAGGAGTTATGAAATATCGCTATCAAACTAACATGATTAATGTATTCTATTGGTGAAAAATTTAGACTTGAAAAGGGTAGGCACGCAATCAGCTCTATAATAGGAGCGACGAGAATCGTAACCAAAAGGCCATATTTACCTTAAGGCATCTTATCTTCTCGTCTTATATTCAATGGCTGTATGCTGCCAACGGCCAACTGACCAACTTCCGATAATCCATATCTAGATACACCTTGTAATCGAGTTCCTTCCCGTCAGCCATTTATTAATCCAGAAATATATATTCAGTTTAGTACGGCAAAATTGCGTAGGAGTAAGGTGCTGGCTGACCCAATCAATCAGGCATTAAGCTTGAACCCAAATATCTTCATGCAAAAAGCTTGGAATGCAGTAAAGCGCGATATGGGTCAGCACCATCATAGATTTGCTCCAAAATCTAAAATTTAAATCTTAAATCATGATAGTTTTTTGTCTCGTGTTCACTTGCATGTGCGGATTCTCTCACCGGTTTCTGGAAATTGCACTGAGATTCCCCCAGCAACTATCCTTCGTAGTTTGTCCAACTATGTGGAAATACGCAATGACATACAATATGCGGGTGGCCGAGTACCGCCTTTTCTGTGGATAAGAAGTTTCGAAACTTGAAACCTAATGAACATCCTCTGGATCCACGAACATCTCGGTTAGGGTTAAGGTCTAGAGGTTAGTTTTTGTCGGGAGACGGGATCAGAAATCGGCCGTGTCTCGGATGCCAGACGGAAGTTATGACGTCATAATACAGAGAGTTACCGTCAGGAAGTTTGGGTCTTGATGGCCAAGAATCTCAAGGACTATGCATTGTAGAGTATATATGATAGAATTACCTACGTTCATGCAGGTAGAGGTCAGTAGGGCCATAGACCATATAATTCCAGTTTAGCAGCTAGCGTTGGGGGGATACGGCCATAATTGAGGCATAAAGCACGTCTGTGTCGCTGTTTGGTGGTGATTAGGCTAAGATATTGGTAATAGTTATCAATTGGACATAATTCACTTGTTTCTCGCTCCATCCGATAAATCCCTTGTTTTTATTCTTGAGAGAGTCACGACGGCTTTTGTCTCTGGATTAAACGTGGCTGAGCCTTGGTGTCACGCGTTATATATATCCAACAAGGGTGTCACGGGAAGATCATTTCAGAAGAGACTATCGTGGCCCTGAACCATATGTAGCATCCCTGTGCGGATCCGGAGTTATCCAACGTAAACCTAAGACCTTCAACGGGGCAGCGGGTAAAATACGCGTTCTCCCACGTTCTGACACGTACGCACTGTGGAACTTCAGAAAGACTTCTTGGATGGCCATTGCTCATGCTTGGCACTCGGACATTACTGCTGTGCCAGTTCGTAGTGCTGCCCATCCATCCTCAATCCCTCACCCCCCGCCTCCGAGACATTACGAACATTCATACTAAAATCACAGGTAAATCTACACCAAGTGCAGAAGTCCACCGAGAACGAAAATTCTAACGTATCGAATTAAAACTAAGTTGGGGGTAGAGTACGCGTCTTATGGATACTTAGAATAACTGGCTTTAAAGGACTACCGAGATCTGTTCTACAGATCTTCAGGGGCTAAGTTTGTGATCTAATCAACTGCATATTGCTAGAAGTACTCTCCTGAGCATCTCCATGACCTTAAGGCTCATAATTGACGAGGCACGAGATTCACTTTCCCTACTCGTTTTGCAACCAACTCTTTTCTTTGGGGGGGACGATTTAGAGTTCTTTCATTATCAGACCTGCTCCATCCTGCATTCAGGCTTTATAAATTTATCGTACATACATGTATCTTGCAATCTGAAAGCATCCATGCTTTAAAATTTATCTGTTTTAAGAAATATATCCCCCAAGGTTCCAAGCCTATGACATAATGCGATCTAGGCCCTCAGACTGTCTGAGGCATCTTGTACATTCTTTAGTAAGTGGAGTATTCCGTGGCTATAGATACGAGAATCTATGAGTGGCAGGAATACTTGTATCCCATTCCTGCGAAACAAGCATCAGTTCCTATCCCTCTTCTTTTAATTTTTTGATGTCTATTCAATTACACATAAGAAGTATAGAAACAAAAGCTTACAAGAAAGGCCCTCAATTCTAGTCAGAACATTAAATCAAAGAGACGTTCCAGTATTTACCTAGGCTCTACTTAACAACATGTATCATCGATATAGCCACCTAGGTATATTGTACATAAAAAATTGGTACTCGGTACTTCAATATCATCCGGCCACCAAAACTAGGCTAACCTCTACCTCCGAGACATCACTCTATGTGGGCTTTGTATTTGGTTAGAACTCCGCTGTTAGCACTCAAATCTGGAACCCAACTAGGCATCGAATGAATATCAAACTAGATGATGCGTTTGTTTGAATATCCGTTTGTTGAATTCTACTGCCTTCGCTGTTTGGCCTCCTAGCAGCGGCACAGGGACGCACATCAACGGCACCCAATACTTTTCAAATTCTTTGCGCGTCAGCTAATTCTAATGGACCACATCCCTAAAGCGATTCCAATATCACAACTAGTAAGAATCTATGCTTTTTAGGATATCTAAATTCTCCATTCGCCTTTTTTCTTTTCTTTTAGAATTAATACTTCATCACACATACATATCTCAATTCCTATGGGAAGGGTGTGTGAAGAGATGGATTTCGTTATTTAAAAGCGATATCAGCAGCGACAACAAATAGGCTCTCCATAACGCACTCATTATAATTACATTTCAGAATAAATCACTTGGCTTGGGATTAAAAAAACACGTACCTTACTTAAATTTATTTAGCCTAGTTCTATATACTAAACCCTAATCGGATTTTAGAAAAAAGTAAAGAAACACTTCAGTGTTGTTAAGAGGTTGAAACTCTAACAGCCAACAACTAACTACATGTAGGTGCAAAAAATGAACTGTGCATTGGCTGAACATAGCCATGATTGAGATTTTGACCCCTAGGTTATAGCGCATCATCATCATTGCGTACCAGACTTCATCGCTGGTGGAAAATCAAGATGAAATGAAATTTATTCTTTTCGTGCTGTCTTCCCGATCATATCCCAGCACTCTAGATCTTGTTAGGTGATTTTCTCATAGAATGCTACAATCCATTTCTTCGAGGGGCTTCATTGTATCATAACTAGCACTCTACGAGGGAATACAATTCGGATAGCCTTGCTCTCTCTTGAACTAGTATGTAGAAAAGATTATTAATCGAGACCTCTCTGCAAGGGTGGTAGCCCAAGACCTAAGAGCTGTGTAACTAGAAACAGCAAGAGTTTCACCCAGAACGAGAGGAAGGCGAGGTCCGTTTGCATATTAATGAGTCTCCAGGATCCCCGTTCTATTAACTTTCCTGTGACCCATTCCAAACACCTACTTGGCAAGAAATCTCACATCCTTAATCTGGGCGTGATATTTACTCCTGTTCATAAGACTAAAACAAGAGCGCAAGAATGTGCTTAGGGTTGGTACTTAGAGTTGGTACTTAGAATTAGCAGGTGGAGCCTAGCTGTATAAACAAAAAAAACAAAAAAAGAGTAACGACACCACTCTATTTAGTGTTTAACGAAAAGCTAGACTCGTGGTACATTGTTATTCTTCAAATCCACTCCCTCGAAACAAAGAACCAACTCAGGAACTCCTCCCACCTACCTACAACTATATACATCGCAACCAGAAGTGTCAGATCGGAGTTTATAAATACACACCCCAGTTGCGTTGCCATCCATCTTCTCTTCTCCAGAACCCTTGGGCTTAAGAAGGAGGATGGCTATATGGGATGAGTGACAATCTGTGACCAACATCACCGATCCAGTAACTACACGTAGTACTCTTCAAGAAAGAAGTCCTACCATCCCCTTAAAGCCACTCGTCCATGAGACGAATTCTAATTTAATCATAGGTTCTACGGTTCGCGTTACGGACAGATGGGGTGAAATAAAAGGCAATCTTCTCGGTGAATCTTGATAATTGATGGGTGGGAATAAATGGGGAAAATGGATCATCTCAAAAAATATCAGGTGTCTTGTGTTTAGACGGAACCTGATATCTCCAAACAGGGCACGAGACGGAAGTGTTTGATGTGATTTTATTTTTCTGAAAAGAGAAGGATCGAGCTACGGAATCTCTAAGCTACACCATGAATAACCCTCTTTATAGACATACGGCTCTATCTGCCATAGCTAGGGCCTGGATTAAAACCAAGGTTCCATAGGGAAACCGGCTTGCAGCACGTCATAAGAAATCACTCGTTATGTGCTCTAAAGTTTTTGTTCCATGCACAAGTAGAGAAGAAGTGGTGATTGTTATACCGTAGATATCTGCTGTCGAAATACGGCCCAGCTATGCCCCAAGCTAAACCCGACATGGTGCTGAATATTGCAGAGAAGACCAGAAACCCATCACTCAGGTCTCACTCTACGTGCGAGACACATAGTGTTGCGTTTTTGAGTGGACACAAAGCTAGGCCGTATTTCGACAGTAGACACAGTAGTGATTTATGATACCTTTATCCCTCAATGGTTTAACCGATATTATTAGTATGTCCTAATATTACCTCTAAGTGATGTGAGATCGGAAAACTATGAACAACTTTGGTGGTAAGAGTGTCAATTCTGAGCTGTCCATACAACCAGACAATGCACTCCTAAGTAAAGGAATCAGTGTCTTGTGGCTAATAAACAAACTTTGTTTCCTTAAAATTACATGTATGCTTCCCCCTCAATCACTCGACAAGAGCACCGTCCAAAGCCAATCTACCTATCACAGCAAAAATAAAAGTAATGCACAAATGAGAAAGACAATCACCACAAGTATTGGGCACAATGAGCGACACTCCACAAAGCACAAATAAGGCACAAAATTGACTTAATAAGTCCCCTTTCCACTCCGATTAACGAATACTACAACTAAAACACGAGAAAAAATAAAAAACAAACAATCCGATCCCCAAATGAACAAAAAATACACAAAAGTTATTCCCGCTCCTGTTCCAAACCCCAAACCAGCGTAATCATTGAGCAATACTAAGATTGCAAGCTAGCTTTCCATCACCATGTTCACATCCGATCCTTATAATCCCAAAGGAAACCCCGAATATTTCTCCAAGCCGTGAAATCGAACTTGTCGATTCCGTTGCAAAAAACAGACCCTGATATCGCGAGCAAAAAAAAAGGGTACAAACAATATACCAAAAGGAAATTGTTTGTCCCACGGCTGGCCTACTAGACCTCCGAATCCCATTCATTCATCATATCTTGCAAACACCGAAAAAATAAGAAAATAAAATAAGCAACGAATAAAAAACAAGAAGCAAGGGAAAAAAAATTGACATGGTGTAAAAAACAAGCATTCAATGAAAGTTAGAGAATGTAAGATATAAAACGGAAATCGAATGCGGCCAGTTTAAAAATCACCCATTTAAAACAAGGCACTTCTCCTCTTCTCAGCAGAGCTCAAAACGAACCTAGGAGCCTTCAATCCTCCCGATTCCCGGACCTCCTTTCCTCCAATACTCTCATCACCACTAACGCTGGAAGCACTATAATCTTGAGGGGATCCGCTTCCACGAAGGCTCTCGTTACTCAGACGTCCAGAGAGAGATGAAGCAACACTCTCATTATCACCGAAGGCGAAACCCTCATTCTCTGAGACGGGAGTCATGGTGCCACCAACAGATCCAGATGCTGATCTTGCGGTCCTGCGCTCTAAGCTCGATGTGACTAACCGTGAGATAGCCCTGCGACGCTGCCTGGTGGCAAAGTTCTTGCTGCCTTCATCCTTGGAAGTCGGCTTAGCCTTCAGCTCCTCGATAGCTGGAGGACCACGAGGTTGACGAATAGGGTGTGACCCACTGGCATGCCCAGGAGCGAATGTAGCGGTCAATGGGGTCGAAGGAAGCATCGAAAGCTTGGGGAGCGATGTCTTGGGTGCTGCCTCAATCTCCAAGGAGTTAATATTGATGCAAGTTGATAAAGAGCTGGCCTTTCTATGGCGTCTGTACCCACTTGGTGGCGTAGTGCTCGTGCTCGTGCTCGGCTGTTGCAAATTAAGCTTAGGGGGAGAGCGAGAACGAGCCGACCGGAGAGGAAGGGTATTGTTGACAGATGATTGCTGCTGTTGCTGCTGCGCGTACATTGGAGGGCTAACCTCTGGCTGGGCAGGAACAGATTGCTGCTGTTGCTGCTGTTGCTGCTGTTGCTGTTGCTGTTGCTGTTGCTGTTGCTGTTGTTGCCGTAGTTGCTGCTGCTGTAGCTGCTGATATGCCTGCTGCACGGTTGGTTGCTGTTGCTGTTGCTGCTGTTGCGGAAGATAATATCCATACTGGTTGGACATGGGGTTGTAGAGAGAATAATATCCATTTCCAGCCATGTTACCATTGTTCGACATCTGTTGCTGCATGTACATGTTCATACCACCAGGGCTAAGAGGTGGGGTTGAGTAGTTTCCACCAGCAGGAGACTGAAGCTGCAACTGCTGGATTTGTTGTTGGAGAATTTGAGCCTGACGAGCAGCAACAGAGGATGCTGCAAAACTTGCAAGCTGTTGCTGAAGCTGAGCCTGTTGCTGAGCGAGATAGTAATTGGTTGCAAGCAACTGCTGATACATATCTGAATCTGTCTCATCTTGCAAATCAAGCATCTCACCATTCAGCCCAAGAGCTGGTGATGAGGAGGGAGGGGTAGGCAATTGTTGATAGGGGGCCGTGCGAGGGGTGTTCTGTGGGCCCTGATAACGGTTGTTGGAAATACCGTTCTGACCATTGTTGCGAGCAGCGGCCCTGCTGGAGAAGGATCCAGCAGAGTTGCTGTTGGAGTACTTGCTAGAGTCAAGATTGTTTTCGGCGGGCGGAGTGGGCATCGCGGCCGAGTTCGGGGTCTTGGGTGCAGTACGAAGCCCAGCCAACAATGCAGATCTAGCACTGCGAGGAGTGGTGACGGTCTGGTTATCGACGGGTGCTGACAAGTTGTTTTGGGAAACAGGAACGGAAATGTTGCGAAGGTGAGAACCCTTGCCCCTAGAACCGAAAGAAGGTGTGTTGCCTTGATGGAAGTTGTTGTTGTAAGTCATCTGAGCGAGACCGCCTGCGTCCATGCTCATGATTCTATCTGAAGGATGGACGGTAGAGTCGAAAGACGACTTTCGAAATAAGAAATTAGGAATAGATAATAAGGGGGACGACGACTATCCCGTAGCGAAAAATATCCAAGGGTCTCAGTAGAAGACTGATATGGAAGAGATATAAAAAAAAAAACGCCTTAAGCCGATGTAATTAAGACGAAAGGACCGGACGGTACGGCGAGCTGATCGTCGGAAAGAAAATAAGGGAAGGGAAAAAAAAGAACTTTTTCTGTGGTGACAAAGTTGCAGGAAACCAGACAGGTGCGCGATTAGCCCCTTTTGTAAGCGGTGGATGTCTTTGTATGCTGCGTGTGTGCGTGATGCTTAGTGGTGGGTGTTAAAGACGGGTGGGTACTGGTGAGGATTACAGGGCTGAAAGCCAAGAAGAGACAAGCAGCAATAACAGAAGACGCTGGCCGAAGAGGAGGCGTTGCCCGTTGAGAATAAAGACGGGTTAAAACAGTGGAGTGTACGACGACGACGACGACCAAACCCCAGGGGTTATTTTAGGAGAGTAGAGAAAATCCCTTTTCTTTTCTGCAGGATGGATACGCAAGTGCTCAGCACAAAAAAAGGGAACACACAAACACCCTGAACAGCAGTGTAGATAGAGGAGTAGTAAGTAGTAGTAGTCGTGGTAGTTGTTGTTGCAGTAGAACAAGTATTATCCGTGTGGAAGTCGCGTACAAGTAAGTGGTCAAGCAGGACTACTGCTGGAGCTCTAAAAAAGGGGGGATTGCCCGAATGGCTGCTACCACGTCTGCTACTTTTCTCTGCTGCTGCTGCGAAAGAAAGTATAGAGGGGTGAAGGCGGGGGGGAGGGGAAAAGAGAAAAGGAAGGAGTGCGGAGGAAGACGGACGCGAATGGGATGGGAGAAGAGAGGAACGAGAGGAACGAGAACAGGAGGACGAAGAGGACGAAGAGGACGAAGAGAAAGAAGAAGAGCAGGAGGAAAGACGAGGAGGGAATGGGAATGGGAATGGGAAGAGACGCGGGAAAAAAGAAAAAAACGATCCAAGGTGGGCGGCAAGTTTCTCTGCTGGGCTGGTTGCTTACAGAAGCGACAACAAACGGACCATCCACAGCGCTCAGAAACCAGCACCAAGTCAACCCAGCAGTAAGCACTCCACACGCGGGGCCCTCCACTGAATGGTCAGGGGTAAAAAGGGTAGAAAGGGCTGGTTCTCAACGCCGCTTGAATCGAATCAGTTCCGGTCAAGGAGGGGAGGGGCTTTTCTTTTCTTTTTTTGATCTCTTCTTTTTTAAACAGACACTCCACTCGGCGTCTCCATAGGCCAATCGATTCCTCGCCCCTGTCGTTAGCATTTTTGTTCCTGCCGCCTCTTTCGCCTTTTTGAACTCTCACTCCAGTCTCTTTGCTGCTCGCCCTGTCATCGAGCGCCCGACCAACGCCTCTTGCTCACCTGCCTGCATAACCTATGCATACAGGTATAACTTTACGCTGCTCCTGCTTGCCCAGAATAAATAAGAAAACAAGAAAAACGAGAAAAATGAAGAGGAGAAAATAATAATAGTACATGCACCGTCACTCTTCACCAAAGGCTGACCTGCACACACACGACACCGTGATCCTTGTGAGACCCCTTTTACATGTTAACTCTATCTAACTTACATCCGCTTCCGGAAGCCTCTTAGCTTTCACTTCCCACCACAGCGCTAAAACAGTCAGCAGCTTCTGGAAATACTCTCTTTTCAGCG
This sequence comes from Gyromitra esculenta, assembly GCA_038503075.1. Taxonomy (NCBI): domain Eukaryota; kingdom Fungi; phylum Ascomycota; class Pezizomycetes; order Pezizales; family Discinaceae; genus Gyromitra; species Gyromitra esculenta. Next base: position 506,491 of record JBCAML010000008.1, on the reverse strand, counting down.
CTGCCGAACCAGACAGCCTGGGGCTGGAGGGCTCTTTCACGCCATTGCTCCCCCATCGACCCGTTTTTGGACAAAAGCCTGCCCAGGGTCTTGCCCGAGAGAGTATTCCGCGCCAGCCATTGGTAACTGCAGCCGGTAAACTCCCTGTAAGCTTCATGCAAATAAACGCTCCCTGCAGCTCTCTGTTTCGCCACAACTCTACGCGCAGCCAAACTAAGGCAACGGCAAAGGGTCAAATTGCTCCTCGCTTAAAAACGCCTCTCCGCAGAAATTTACCAAAATAGCCACTCCCTGGACTGTGACACGCCAAGTATATCTGTGTATCCCCCGCCCTCTCCTGTGCAATGCTTGCATCGGTTTAGAGATCTCACGACATCTCAAACATTCGTTCCCTCGTTTATAGCATGTCACGGTATTGGTCCCTTACAGCTGTATAAATTCAATGTATAGGCTGAAACCCTGAAAAAATATCAAACACAACCGAGAAATGAGAAAAAAAGACGGGATGAACACGATTATATCGATTACGATGATGCTGGTACTCAATCTGCCCGATCTCACCGATCTTTTGATACCTGACTCCGGTTCCCAGTTACCGAATAAAAACTATATGCATAACAAACTCCACACATCGTATCCGACGAAACAAAACCCACCCCGTCGCGATAACTCCACATGCCCCGCACCTCAAACAGTCACACCGACCGCTCGGTATCCCCCTCCCCACCTTCATCTTTAGGTAATCCGAGTGCCTCTCTCAGTGCCTCGTTTTCGACTTTGAGGCCTTCAATCAACACATCTGGCTCAAGCGCGGTCTCATTCTGGTACGCCTCGCGGAGCAGCTTGCTGATGGTTGCCAAGCGCGTTTGGCTCTCGGTTTCGTTTTGACGCAGGATTGCGTTCTGCTGTCGTTCACTCTGGAGCTGGTTGGTGTATGTTTGATGGATGTTGATGGTGGATGCGGCGTGCTCACGCTATATTTGGGGAAGTCCCGCTATTGTATCAGTATACCTTGCCTTCTGCTGCACCGCCGGAGCACGGATGACGTGCGTGGAAGAAAAGAATGCCTTACAGCGTAGACCCGTAAGCCTTCTAGAACCTTTTCAAGCACTGTCTCGTAGTCTTGCACCAGTAACGACAGATCTTCGTTTTCTGCCCGCAGATCTGCATTTTCGTTTCGTAGGGCTTGATTCTCTGCCTCAAAATCCACATCTTGCGTGCCTGTTGTACACCAAAATGAAAGAGAAAAAACTCCGATTAGCCCTGTTTGCCTCCTTCATCGTCCCACGTTTTCACCTGTTCGATCGATCCCGATTTTGATTTCAAGTGTTCACCGACCATTAAGCTCTCCATTCGCTGCCTCCCGTAATAAATGTCCACTTTCACCCAGATTTGTCCTGTTCTGCTTTAATAAGCCACCGCAGAAAAAATAAAACAAGAATCCCCAGAATCAGCTAAAACGCCCGTCAAGCTCAAGTTTAATTTAATTATTTTACTTCGCGCCCTTGTTTTAGTGCGTCGAATTTTTTTTTCTTCTTTCTTCGGACATAAGAGCTTTTTCCCTCCTATTCTCACCCTCTTTCCTCACTCCCATTTCTCTATCTTCTTTCCATCAGAATATGGTGAACATACCCGAATCTCGTCCGCTCTCCTAACCAGCCCTGCTGTGCTCTCCCGATTCGATGCAAGAATCGCACTCAGTTCCTGCACCTGCTGCCATAGATGGTTGAGGTCGAGCTGGTGCCCTGCGGCCGTAGGAAACATGTTTACCATGCCTGTTTGTTGCTGCTGCTGCTGTAGGAGCTGTTGATGCTGGAGTTGCTGTTGCTGCAGGAGCTGCGATTGTTGATAAGGGGAGGGGGACTGCCCTGGATTGCTGTCGCGGCGCGCGATGTTGGAGGGATTGCCGTTCGTGTAGGTGCTGTCGACGAAGCTGGATGGGAACATGTAAGTAAGGGGTAAGTGAGCGAGACTGAGGGCTGTTATTGCAGCGTGTTGTACGCTTGCTGCTGACGGTGGGCGGGTTTGTGGAGTGGAGGAGTAGTTGCGCTAGGGAGAGGTTGTGTTGAGCCGCGTTCTGGTTGGACCCCACGGGGCGGGCCTTTTTTTGCTTTGGTGGCGCTGGGAGGATGCAGATCACCACATGTCACTGGACAACGTCTGCTGTGAGGATATTGGCCAGACATGCTATCGACGACCAGCAACGTGGGATTTAGATTGCAGCTTGCACCTTTGCACTCAGGTGGGAAATCTCAGGGATGCTTTCTCGTCCCTCCTCAACAACAGAGTACTCGCATAAGCAAGGCTGCTTTTATTTATTTTCTTCGGAGACACCACATCACCAGTTGTTAGAATCCTGCAATAACGTTTGGACAGCTCAAAGCCCTGAAACTTGGTTCCGCATGCCGGGGCCATTCTGTAGCTGCTCCACTGCACCCTTTTCTCCGTGAACCGTGGTGGGCCGGTGTTTTTCGGGAATAGAATTGGGCCGAGGTCTAGAGTAGGTTATGGTGGATACATGTACGTTTAGGAGCCGAGGGAATGCTTCAACGTGCAACAACATAGAGTATATTGATCAACCATCGGTTTCGACAATTTCGACCCACACGACAGCACTGGCAGATGTCTATTCCGCCAGAAACTAATTGTTAGTAAATACACTCTAGTTCACTTGATTTATAATTCGCGGAGGACTGGATTCGGGACCTTCAAGTGGGGAAACTAGCTGGGTGGGTGGGCGGATGTTACTTGCGCTGTGGATCGGGAGATGACGAGAATAAACATTCCGAAGAGAAATTGCTCATTGGCTTTATACACGATCTATGACGATACGCTATTTTATGATTGGTATCTCTTTGGACCAGGCATTAAACATCTTAATCTACCAAAGTACCTGAAGAGGAAATAATGATATTCAAAAGAGGACCAAAACCAAGTAAACAATAATATTATACGCCATGGCCAGATAGTAAAAAGAAATAGAAAACTGTAGAACCAATCCCTATACTGCTGCCAAGATCTTCTGTAACCTATCTTCCATCCCGTCATCTATGTCTTCATCTTCATCTTCGTCCTCCCTCGGCTCATTCAGCTTAGCCTTCTCGATCTGGAAAGCTAGCTTTGAAGCCAACATCCTCATCCTCTCCAACTCTTTCCCTAGCTGTCCATCTCTGCTAACCAAGTTGGGCTGCACTGACTGCTGTGGGTCAGAGAACGGCTCTATCAGAGATTTTAGTTGCGAGTAGTATGCGTGTCTCTGACGTTGTGCCTGAAGGGCATCCGAGAGGTTGGAGAGTTTTGCTTTGAGAGTTTGATATCTAGTCGATTATTAGCTTTTGTGAACGGATATGTAATTTTGATGGAGGAGGAACGAATATACGCACTGTTCTAGGTCCTCTTCGCTCTCGTGGCCCTCCGCCGGATAGCTGTCCGGAAGCATTTCGATATTTCTATATTCCGTATTAGCATTATTTTTTTTCGGATGGATGGTATGAGTGAGTACGCATGGAGCTTACTCGGGATCTTTAAGGTCCACCCCTCGCCTCAGCACATCATCATCATCCCGTGTAATACCATCAAGATTATCGTTCTTCTTCCAATACAAGTCATCAATCTGCTCGGCGACATGTCTTAATGCCTGCGCACTGTAAACAAGTTTCTGATGCCTCTTCGCAACGATATTGACTGTAAAAAGATACCCACCCAGAGTAAGCTCGCATTCAGTTTCTTCTTCTTTTTAAATCAGATGATTCTCTTTACAATGAAAATTGCAGGGTTGAGAGAAAACAGATTATAGAAGCTTGCCCTACATTTGTACAACACCTGGGTTACAACCGCTTCCGGCAGGTCACCATCCTCGCTTTCTGGTATCTGCTCTTGCCAGTTCCGAGGTGGTTCGAGAGGGCTGTTGAGGATACGGAGTTGGGAAGAGAGGAAACCTTTCTTGAGGTCGTATATTGAATTTGTGGACATTGTGGAGGGTAGGTATGACTTGGGGGGACGCGTTGGGGGACGTTGTAGGCGCTCCGTAAAGGCTCACGCGGTGGATTTGGGCTGCGAAAGCGATGTTTTGGGGGAATGCAAGGCAACAATAGCTACTTTTTTTGAGACCAAATTCTTATTTACATTTTTCATCTATCGCAGAGAGACAAAGAAGGGCGAAAATAGGATCGTAGAGTGTTGAATCGAATTGTACTTTTATCCCACTGCACGCATTGGATACGGAGACTGAGTGCGGCTCGTTGTTCAGGCTGCCTGTCTGCTGCATCTGACTCGTTGTTGCCTTTTTTCTTGTCTCGGTGTCTGATCTCCCGTGCGACTTCACACCCCCCAGCCCCCAGCCGACCAACAGGAACAGCCTGTACGGTACATCACATCACCACTGCTCAACAACCCCCGACACAGAACAACAAATCCTGGATTTCACTCACCACCCCCTCTCGCTCAGCATTAAACCTGTCTGTGACATACGCTTTGTCTGTAAATACTCCACGATACACCTTCTCCCTCTTCAGTAGGAACCGTTGGACTTAGCACCTTGCGGTTATTTCCCCAACAACTAGACGTCACTAGCTTATACAACGAGGAACTGCTCTACGAAGGACAAAGGAACTCAACAAACCGATACGATGGCACCACAAAAGAAGGTCTTACTCAAAGTATGTTCTCCCCCCCTCTTTGCCTAGGCGAGACTATGTTCGTTGCGGCAATAACTGATTGCAGCATTATCTTAAGGTTATCATCCTCGGAGATAGTGGAGTCGGTAAAACATCACTCATGAACCAATATGTACGATCGCTTCCTCCACACTTCCTCAGCTACCACTACCACCGATACTCTCTTTCCCTCGCTAGTGCTGAGTGGAAGCTCTGGAGTGGTTGTGCTGACAGAGCAATGTGGAACAGGTCAACAAGAAGTTCAGCGCAAGCTACAAAGCCACGATCGGAGCAGACTTTCTGACGAAAGAAGTCCTCGTCGATGATAGACTAGTGACCATGCAGGTATGGGAAACTCGGGGAATCATGTCCCCCCTCGCCATCCTGTCCTCGGGTTATACAGCCTGGTTTCCCGGGAGTATTTTGCTTACTCGGTGTTGGGTGTGACCAGTTGTGGGATACTGCTGGTCAGGAAAGGTTCCAGTCCCTTGGGGTGGCTTTCTATCGTGGTGCCGACTGCTGTGTTCTGGTTTACGATGTCAATAATGCAAAGTCGTTTGATACTCTGGATTCGTGGCGGGACGAGTTTTTGATTCAGGCCTCGCCAAGGGATCCAGATTCATTCCCTTTCGTATGTTACACTTCGAGAGGTTCGGGTAGGAAGTAGGAGCATACGTGCTAATTGCTAGGTATAGGTTGTGTTGGGGAACAAAATTGATGTTGAGGAGAATAAGAGGATGGTGCGTTGTCTGCCCGAATCGATATTTCCGGGAGTGGAAACATTTCTAACAAATCTATAGATTTCTCAAAAACGAGCAATGACGTTCTGCCAATCTAAAGGCGGCATCCCTTACTTCGAGACGTCCGCCAAAGAGGCAATAAACGTGGAACAGGCGTTTGAAGGTAACAGCTCCAATTCCCCGCAAAGACAACATTAGGGTACGATGCTGACATGAGTGCTTTCATATAGTGATTGCTCGAAATGCTCTGCAGCAGGAAGAATCGGAGGAGTTCAGCGGAGATTTCCAGGATCCAATCAACATCCACCTTGATAATGAACAGGGCGGATGTGCTTGTTAGGCCTTGATATTTTTGCGTTTAGCGTGTTTGTTACATTCGTATATGGCTCGTTGATGTCCTATCTGGTTTCGGAAACATTGGTCGCGAGGGGTTTTATGAGGAGTTACGTCAGTCAATGCACCAGTTTGGTTTGCGTACATCAGAATATGCGTATGCATGGGATGAAATTGAAGAGGGGAATACTTGAGATTAGGATGGATTGTAGAGGTTGTGTTTCCTTTTTTTTAAATTTGCTTTTATGTACACCTCCCTTTTCATCTCTTTTCCGTTGCAGCATTTCCATGGCATGATTAATGTTCCTGCTACGTTTCTATGTCGTTCGTGCTGTATGGCTTCGCATTTCTTGTCACGTTTAAGGTGTTTATTGCGTTTGGTTTTTTTTAATTTACATGGTGCTGAACCTTTTTGAGAATTAGTTTAGAATGTGATGATAGTTTGAGTTTATTTTTTCACCGCGAAAACCTAACGTTGCCTGGGTTCTAGGTATACTTGGGGACTAGCAATCTTATTAAATCTGGTTTTGGGTGACCTTCCTTGCAATTGTATACACCGTCCACCAAGGTAGCATCGTTTTGGGATAATATGAAGTATCCAAACTCCGAGAGAGATTGTGGTCACGTGGATTGAGGCACACCCTTTCAGAGCACGTATACTCGTATTTCTTACTGGGACCACCCCGCATTTGGGTAGATTTATCAGGGACATTGATAGGTAGCCAATTAGTAGTAGCGAGGGTCGGTATACAAAATGCTTGGTATTACTTGATTTAGTTCTAAGTGCTTATCAATACTACTAATATACTTCACCGACGAGAACGGTCTTCAGAGACCCCTCTCTCTTAAAAAAGGGTTAGGGCTCGCTAGCACGACATCTTATCACTCGACTTAATGAAGGTATCTTAATCATCCCCGAGGTGTCTTCTCTGGCCCTTAACAAAATCCGGGCGCTTAATATCTAGGAGTTTAGCAGGTGTATGGAGGGCGCCAAATGTCCTCAGATGTAGTATTAATATTGCCAATACTACTTCGCCAGCTAATCAGGTGCTAATAAGACCGATTCGGTCAAATACGTTGAGATTAGCAAGTAGTTGATTGGCTACGTCTAAATATGCGCCTCTTACTAACCAATGATTGTTTAATCGTTTTTTTTTCTATATCCCTGAAAATTAGGGATAGTATGCATGGTAGTACGTTCGTAGAAATAGGGAGAGTCGGGAAACGGATAAGGTTTTTGGACTATGCTATTCTACCTTGTTTTGCTTCACGGGATCACCTTCATTCGCTCTACCAAAAGGTATTAGAACTAGAAACTTACCCTAAGAAAATCTTCGATGTAAATAAAACCGTATTTAGGTACCTTGTACTTCATGTGTCGCTAGTCTACGTTATCCTGGCTTAAAGGCCCTGACAGACATACCTCAAGCCATATAAGCATTTTGAATGAGTTTTCATAAAATTTTAGAATAATTATGCTGGCTGTAGGCCTTATAAGGTAGCTGGGATACATCTAACGTTGAGAATTATCTATTCGAGGGGGTAGCTCTAGGTTTTCTCAGACAACTTGCTGACCCAATCATCTCAAGCCAGGAACGTTTTGAGTGCTTATCAGTTTACACTGGTGATGTCTGGGAATGGGTGAAACAACCTTGAGGCATCCCGACCTGTGGATAGGTATCTGTTCCCGTGAGGTTCGAGATAACTCATCTGGTCAACAACACTACATGATGTATCTACGAGAGGACAAATTTTACCTTTATATGTGAGTATTTCACAAGATTGGATTCAAGTTACAGTCAATCTTTGGATAGAAGAGCATCCAGCAGAAATCACGCTAGGCATAGAGTTACATACATATGTATGTTAGGGGGCTGAGGGAAATGAGGGTGATAAGACGACAAAGTTTTCGAGATGATCGAATGGCCAAGGGAACCCTCTAGAATTTGGAAGGAGGCTTGTCGTAGTTATTGTGAGACAAATCCTACTTACTTAGAGCTTGGTCAACAAGTGTTTCGAATCGTCACAGCGAAGCCATAAAAGTTTTAGTTGCAGTGTTGGGACTTAATGAGTGGATGCGACGACAAACTTATTGATCACTGTTAATGAATCAGTAGAGCTTGGCATATGCATGCGTACCGCTGATCTATGGCTAACAACGAATGTCAGTGAGATTGTGGTATTTTGGTCCTGTTCACCAGTCATTTCGTTAGGTAGTAATATGGACTAGTTTGCCTTTACAGGCATTCGGTGATTGTGATATCTGGATAATGTGTTTCTGGTGGAGGAAGGAAAACTCTCGTTGAAATGATTATTGGGATGGCTCGGCGAGACGTCTAGCACGATCCAACTACGTTTGCCAGAGTTTTGCAATAGATACAGACATCCCCGGCCTGATGGTGAAACTGGTCAGTTGGCGGACAAGGTGCTGGTTGGCCCAATCCGTAGATAGAGGTTTGGGGTTTCATGCTCATTTCTACTAAGTTTCCCCTATATCCACTAACTGATCAGTTCCGCCATCAGGGCGGGGACGTTTGTAAGATGGGGAACGCTACAAACGTAAGCAAACTGATCACCAAGGCCCTTGTTAGATTATCTTAGGTCCAATATGCTTAGCTTAATCCAGATTATAATTATCATTACTTCTTCGCGATATGATAGAGTATAGTGAATCGGAAAGAAAAACCCCAAAGGGCAAGTACAGAGTAAAGGGCATGCATCAATATACATGAGAAGAAGTGAAGGAAGAAAACTGCGTATGAACAAACCTTTCAAAAAAAAGAAGACTAGGAAGGTAAAAGAATGTGAACGAAGTAAGAGCACGAGTTAAAGGTAGACAAAAGAGATGAAGAAAGATTTCTTACAAGAAAGGGAGCGAACAGTAGAAAGACGAAGGACAGCTCCAAACCCCAACAAAACAAAAGAAACTAACCGAGAGAAAAAAGACCACTCTCATAGGAGTTTTTTCACAGCTCCTGCCCATACAAACGTCCAACAATTAATCCATCCATCCATCCATCCCATCCGTCCATAATCCATGATAAAAAATTTACATTAGAACGAAACGAATCTCAATAAATTCACCTTACATAAACATCATCCTTGTCTTTCGTCTTTCCATATTGGCCATACGGTCCAGCCCCAGGTGATTGCCTTGCATCATTCTAAAGGCATGTGTTTCGCAGTAAGGCCTTCCGTTAAACTCGAAGTAGTCTCCTCCAAGAGCACATGCACATTCCTATTAAAGAGTAAATTAGTATGACCATAATCAACAGTATTTTTTTCAAGACCGAGGAAAAGACTTACGGAGCAAGAGAAGCACGAGGGATGATATCTCTCATGCCACTCTGTCTCCAAACAAGGCCCCTCGATACCTGTATCACAAGTAGGACACAGTGACTGATTCAATTTGTGGTAGTGACGTTCGCAGTACGGCAAATTGTTGTGCACATAGAATTCTGCTGACTCAAATGGCTTGCGGCAGTCTTGACAAACAAAACAAGCTTTATGGTATCGGCCGGTAAGCCTACCGTCCGCTGAAGAAATGGATTTCCCAACTATCCCTTCTCCGCAGCCTCGACAATTCCCCTTGGAGGTCGTTGGGCGACGTGTAGGCCTTTCTCGCTGTTGCTGCTGTGGCGGTGGTGATCGCGGCGGCGGCGGCGGCGTTGGCAGGAACAATTCTTCTACTGGTGATCCTAACGGTAACGTTTGTTTGCGTAGTAAGATTGGGAGCTTTTCTGGGTATTGTAAGGGCCGGGGCTGTGACTCTAGAGGGGCCGATCTAGACAGAGGGGGCTGCTGATAGACACCAGGAGGGGGAGGCTGGCGCTGAAGGGGAGTAGGCGTGGGTTGGACAGACTTGGACGGAGAATGAGGGGGAGGTACTTGACGGTAGTCGTATAGCGGTCCTCTCGCATGCTCACGAGGGACTGAGAGAGATCGTTCTTCAAATCCGTCTTGTACAGGAGTAGGTGCCAAATCATGTATTGAGTTTTGTAGTTCTTTCATAAGTCCATCAATCTCATTAAATCCATTACTATTAGTTTTGCTAGTAGCATTTGAGGGCCTCCTCCTATCTCGATCGGATTTAGAACTGCTAGCTCTTGGAGCTGAAACGTCAGGAGTTGGTGGAGTAGATACGGCTGAAGCAGATGATCGCTCCGAGCGATGGGAAAAGATTGAAGATGCATTACTAGACATCGAAGGGCTTACAGTATGTGCAGGCCCTTCTACTTGTGCCCCAGCATCATAGGGATTTCCTGTCGAGTAATCCGAATAATCGCCCGGTGTAGGAGGAGAGAGTTTTCGCGGAGGTGAGCGTGGCGGCTTCGGATGAGGCGGAGAGACTCCTCTACCTGGCAAAGGAGCTTCTTTAATGATATCTCCTTCTCCTAGTTTCTTCGACAATAAAGACGGCTTTCTTCGCTGATCTGAGTTTCGTTTCCCTGTCCTTGGGACATCCGGTAAGCTAGTTAGCGGCGGGGGAGTCGGCAGAACTTTCGACAAATTCGTTGACGATTTATTCTTCTTATGTCCAACTGTCACAGACGGAGACCTTGGCAGTCCCACACCAGGATGCGGAGGAAGCCTGCCACTGGGTGATCGTTCATGGTGAGTACTCGGGAATGTATTCGAACGATCCTCCGGTCGCAGACCTCCAATCTTTGGGTTACTTGGGACTGTATCTGAGTATCTAGACGAGCTTTGAGAAGGTTTCGGCTCTTCAATGCGAATCTTTCCTCCCCGTTGTCCAAATCCATTAAGTGGAGGCAAAGCTGGGATATTCCGTTCCCTTGGGGGTTGTCGAGAAGATTGAGATCCAGGAGACTGTGATTTTGACCTCCTTGTCCTACTATACTCCGAACCAGATGTTGGTGTTCGTCGAGGAACTTCCTGCTCTTGCACTCTCCCTCTATCCCCTCCCTCTCGGCGGGTCGCTACATATTCCCTGCCGCTCCTCCCAATTTCATCCCTTCTTTGTTGTCTTTCGTCTCCCCTATCAAGATAAGTAACTGGAAACGGTTCTGCATTCGCCTTCATGGCTCTAGAGGAGCCCCGTTCTGGAAAGCTTGCTGAGACAGCTGAGAGGATTTCGTACATTCGGTCTTTGCTACTATTATTATTAATGTTTACGCCAAACGGTCCTGGCGCAATATTAACCATCTTCGAGGTCACATTCCTACCACCAGTGGTGACTGGCGACAGTGGCGCATGATCGGGATGAAATACGTTATCTTTTGGTGATAATGTGTGCGGGCTTATAGGCGAAGCCCTAGGAGATTTGAACGGAGGATATGGTGATTCTAGATTATAATTACTTGACCTTGCACCTATCCTGAAGCTCTGACCCTGGGGATGCGGAGACAAAGGACTATTATGAAGGGGTGTTCTCAAGGGTTGGCCATCTTGAGGAGTTGGAGGTGAACGTCCTCCTGATCCGGCGGTACTGCTTGAAGGTGTAAGTTGATCTTGTCCACGGAAAGGTCGATCTAGAAATATATTAGAATCACTGGACTCCTTTAAAACTGGGGCCCCGGGTCTCAGAATCATACTTGCTGCAGCAGGGTCAATTCTGGGAAGACTTGCAAGTTTCTGGGCTTGCGCGCCCTTTGCTGCCGATTTGTTTTTGCTTAGTGGAAAGATGCTATACTCCGATTCTATTGTATTAAGGTGTTAGTCGACTATATTACTCGTCTTCTATATCGACAAAGTTTAAAATGTAAAAATAGAATAAATTCAATCATTGAAGCTAGTATGTACCTTTACTCTCAGCAGAACATATATGATCCCCCATCTGGGAGATCTCAACATCTGCGTTACACATAGAGCATTTTATCGCTGGGAAGAAGCTCTCTCGCACGGCAGCCATCTTGAACGCGAAAAGCTAGATAGTAATGGTAGTGGTAGTAGTAGTAGTGATTGTAGTAGTATAAATGATACGGTGAACTGTTATTCGAGCAATGCTAAGGTGACAAGATTAAGAATAGTGATTGAGCGAAACTTGAGGGCGCCAAAGAGACATCCAGTATCTATGGAATGGGTCGCCGTATTGCAGGTGGGACAGTATGCAAAGAGCGTGTGCTGTTTAGCTGGGTGCCTATGTATGTAGGAATTAATATGGGGGCGCGGGAGCGTGCGGCGCGAGTTGCAAAATGCAGTCGCTATTGTGATATGCGTGTACGGGGCCTTCAAAGATCTCCAGAAAGGAGTAACTGACTCTGGAAAAGCAAATCTCGAAGCGTGTTCCAGACAGCTTTGCGCCAAACAAAATTATCACAATATCGTGTTTCTCGGACGTCTGAATGCAGGTGACAGTCAAGTCGAGAGCGGGATGAAAAGTCGAGAACCCTGGGATAGAACAGAGAACTGCAGAAAACGGGAATAGACCTAAGCTACCTAAAGGTGGGGGGGAGCAGTTGTATATGTTTTGACATGCATGCGCCGTAAATGATGGCCCTGTCACCAGCGTCCGGCCAATGCTCTCCGCTCTCAAACGGGGATATTTGGCGTAGTTGCGCAAGTTTGCGCAACCCAAGACCAGCGAATAAGATAAATTTGGTACCCTCTCCGACCTACGTGAAACCTCCAAACAAGGGGCCGCGACATGGAGCGACCGGCGTGATGGAGGCATACCAAGGTGGAGCCTACATGCAATATCTCTACTTTCCCCCAGCCATGGGTACGGCATTTTGGGTCCACGTGAAAATCAATTAACCTTGGCTATACCAAGGAAAATTTCAACAGCACCAACCATCCAGGTACAGTGTAGTGCCCCAGAGTAGAAGCCCGAATGAACAGCCTGATATTGAAAACGCTCCGTGGCGACCATCTCTGCCAGGGGTTGTCGCCCCATGCGTCTGAAGGCCGAAATATGCACCGATGTTCATTCCGGAAAGGGGCAGGTATAAGAGGGGCCATTAGGACGATCGATATCTGTTTGGGCGTCGAGATGTCGAGATGGCCTAATTTACGCTAGAATAGCACGCAGCACGGTGTGAATATGGTATGGATGTGTCCTGTTAGGTACAACTTCAACCACCGTAACAAGAGCAGATCCCTCGCCCTATAATGCGCATGCGAGGTATTGTATTGTATTGATCGTATTGAATGTATCGTATTGTACGCACTCTAGAGCATCGACCGCATGCACGCACACGAATCAGGCGTACGAACAACACTCTGGGCAAGGTAAAACTAAAACCAATATTACTCTGCTGAGTAGGTACTCGTTTCTAGATAGGCGCTAGGCCCTTTTCGCCAACCTGCGACTGAAAGGAGCAGTGCAGCAGTTACATGGCACCAACAACAACATGACATTAGAAGGACGCTGACCGCACTCACCTGAACACCATTTCTCTGGGTTGGTGATGGGTGATAAGAGGGCACGTTGCGCTTAGGTACACGCATGTAGGCGTGAGATCTTGGTATCAGTGGACCATTGGCTCCATGAATATTCGTTTTTTTGTCGCATCGCTCGCTTAAGACCCTGTCGGCAGAATCCGGAGAAAGAGATGAGGTCGAGATAGCGTTACGACACCTCCCTCATCCTATGTGTTGATTGGCGACCCCCTGACAAGATCCTAGCAGTGTAACATCGCAAGCTATACTTATATAGGCATTTGCTATAAAACCTCCTGTATGCTTGGGCTAGCAGACTGTGAGAAACCCCCGAGCTTTTTAAGTGACCTGTCCCATAAAAAACATGGATGGATACACGTCGAGATGAGCGGATACTCTCATAATCGATCTCCTCGACGGCGTAAAGTGCACACTGGGCTGCGAAGTCTCTTAGCAATAATAAACTTTGCCCCAGGAGTAAACGCAAATTTGCCTCTTCTTATTTCACTCCAAATAGCACCTGCTGACAGTGACCAGTCAGATTCCGCAGTTGCGCAGAGGCACAACTTTAAGTTATCGGTCCAGTTGTTCGGCATTTAAGTTCCCACCGATCACGATCATTACGCCCACAATAGCCAACCATGCCGTTAAGCGAAAAAATTTCACAAAATAACTGAGTGTTAGTCGTGGCCTATGATTGGCCACCATAATGTCTTGGAACGACAAGATTCCTTTGCAGAGTCCCATTACAGACAACGAGAAAGCCACTTTCACGATTAAGTCGTAATCCACGATTCCATTGGACTTTAGTTTGAGTGTAAATCAAATACACACCCTATAGGGCGGGTTTTTATAAACGAAAGTGGGTGAGATTCCTCGAAGCGCGCCCAAACACTTCATTTTCGGTATCAATTACCATGTTGCCTGGCTGGTGGTCCGTCATATGATGCCGTCCCCCCCGTATTCTTACACGAGGATCGACAACAATTCGAGATTGAGACTCGGGCCTAATAACCCATCCTACTGCTCTTCCTAGCACGGCCCGGGACCATACTTCGTTTTCTCGCCTCGCTGCAGGGTCTAGGCGGCTGAAAGGAGACTCCAAATCGATGAGAATAAAACTGTTTATAGTACTTTGACCATTGACGTCGCGACCTCTGACCACCGTAGACGAATACTGTCAAGAATTGCGTGGAATCTTGGAACCTTCGAGATGAGATGTCTATTGGAGATATATTCCCGATAGAATTGGATGTGAAATGGCCTAAAGTCTAGAATTCGAATACGCACCAGTTTCACTACCTCACCATCCTATTGGATTACACTCCCCCGCCACTTACTGAGAAACGGAGGTGAGATCCGGAGGAGGAGGTATCGATTTACTGCGGAGGGCTGATGAGCAGTACCTAAAATATAGGGGTTCAGATACCCATTTGGTACCACGTCACCTTATTGTATTCGAGTTCACCATTCAATTCCTACAGCGTACGAATTTACTAAAACACGTTTACCTGCTAAAAAATAAAGTTTGCGATGTGGGTGAACCTCAGCAGCAACCACACCCTATTAACAACACAATTCCCCAGCCCACAACCAACTTACAACTGGTGTTTATTCTGCAGCTGTTCTATCTACACATTAATCTGTAATTTATAGTTGTCGGTGTTAAATTCCGTAGGTTGTAGCCTCCGAAATGTAGATTTGGTTGTTACCCAATTTTATCCCCGTCACAGACCTTTTTTTTGGCTACTCTAGTATGCCTGGGTGAAAAACGCCACATCGAGTGAGAATATATGACCCTGTCGTCAACTTTGATGAAAGCAACCTAAAGCTGATGAGGACCCTGTTGACGATGGAGTCTGGTTTGTTCTTGAAAAAAAAAAAACTGCTGAAGCGAGATCGCCTATCGAAATAAACACGTAATCTGCCGAAGACTCCGGAGAGCTCGGACAGTGGACACACCTCACGGACTTCAATCACGTGATTCATAGCTACTCTGTTATAGCCCTAAGCCTCGTTTCCAGGATCAGACTGCTCAAGAGCTTCCAAAAGGGAACCTCTTGCCGTATTAATAAGCAAGTTCAACAAACCAATATTAGCGCTGAAGCTTGATACATTGTTGCATTATCGTGTTCGCGCTGTGCAAATCCAACACCTCTTCAGGACCCTTTATTATGCAATTGGCCACCACAGCTATAGTTATAACTCGCCATTAATTATTCCAAGTATTTAGGTGAAGAGATATTTCGATTATTTGTGTATGATAAGTTGCTATTAATACTATCGCATGCTCTGGTTGGGATTTTGTTGGTTCAACGGATTTTTGTTACCTGCAGGGCTAACTTGATCGTCCAATAGCAATCAAGCTACATACGAGGTAAACAGTATTTCTCTGCGTAAAATGAACTCTTGATGAGTTTGCCTCTAGGAGAAATGGATTCTCCTTCTATTTGGGAGTGGGATCACTTGTATCGAGGAGTTGTCTTAAAGTCGTCAAGCAAGTAAGGCAAACTCTGTAGTGAAACAGGGGTAATAACGAGTGATCGTATGTGAATTTCCGAGATCTAAAAACCTTTGAAGGAAATTTAGGGTTTTTCGAACAAATTTCTTGGTGCAGATAAGGGTTTAACACCTATATCTACCACTAAGATAATCAGCCGGCTAGGTCAATAAAGTTGGTGAAGCGCACCGTGGGCTGTCAAATGTTGAGGACACGTTGGTACAACGCACGACTTGAACCCTGGACATGAGGATTTCAATGTCACTCCAGTGAACTGATGTGCGTTATATATGAATGTATAGAGGTATGTACTGGGTATAATAGTCTCTTTTGAGTATTCTTCTCCAGTCTGCAGTTGCTTTTGAGCGATTATCTTACGTTAAAGCCCAAGATTGCCATTTTGAAGGAAAGCTCTGCTTAGACGCATGCCTACGCGTATGTTGGCGTAGTATAGGTTGAAATGAATCGGACGATGACTTTCCAAACGTGCTTCCATTGTATTCCCCCTGCGACGCCGCCGACAGTATTGGGACTCGGAGCGATGTTACCCGTCACCGAATCGGCGAGCGGGGTTACAAGCTGTTAGGCCAGTCCAGGAAAGTGATAACAGGGAAATTGTTAAAATGGTGAAGAAAAAGGCTGGATGGCGCAGTAGCGTGCGGCACGTCCAGAGAACAGCTCAGAGCCGCTTCGGAGTGAACGGTACCCGGTTCGTTCCTGCACCAAACAGCAATGAGCATCGGAACGGGTCCGCTCGCTTGGGCTTAGCGTAATGCAAGGTACTTGAGCCTGTTGGGGGTTGTCCACCCCACCACGTTAGATAGGGTATGATGATCCCCACAACGTTGCTCACATAGAGTAGGTATATAAGTGACCTCAGACACCACAGTGGCTTTGCAAAACTATCCACCTTATCGCGCCGTCGTCTCTAGCAATTCCTATTTTTTAAATTTTAAAAACATTTTCATCAAGCAGACCAGCACTCCGTACACGAGTGCGGTCAACTAAAGTCGTCAAGACGTTCTCCACTCTCCTCAACTCGTATGTCTGCCCCTGACTAGTCTGATCAACCCTCTTGTTGTCCGATCATACTGTTTCTTCGATATGATTCTTTCTACGCTTGCTTGTTATGTTATCTCGTCATGTTCCCTCTTTCTGCCTCCTTGATTTATATTTCCTGCGAATCTTGACTTGTTCTACCCCTTATAAATGCATTTGTGCTGCTTCATCTTTTACTCTGCACCCCACCACCATCAATTCCATTCTTAGATAGCTGGCTATCACTATTCCACAATTCATCATCTCTCTTATTCAATACATCTGCTTCGTGCTGCCACGCTCTTTTAACTCTGTTACCTTTTGCTGGTCTTATCGTAATCACTTATCGTAATTTCATCTACTGATCATACCACAATGGCAGAGTTCACCATCCCCACCAAGGAGGCAATCGCTCTGCCGCTTCAGGAGGGCCCTCCGATTTACCATACACTGCGTAAATCCCCGTTTCCAACACTAGCATCAGCACTTTCGTCAATTATGGCTCCCCACGCAAACGATTCTTACAACGGCTCTGCTACCGATCCGGCCTTGGCTGGGACCGAATTGTTTACTGTCCGCTCGCCGAATGTCCTCTACACGGCAGAGGCTATCAAGTCAACTTATACGTACCGTACCACCAAAGTCACCAAGGCTGCTAATGGCAAATACATTGCAGAGCCAGTTGAGACCGTCTATGACTTCAAGACTGATCGTAAGGTCGGAAAAGTCGGTCTTATGCTCGTGGGATGGGGTGGTAACAATGGGTCTACTATCACTGCTGGTATTATTGCCAACCGTGATGGTTTGACCTGGGAAACCCGTGAAGGGAAGAGAGGTGCCAACTATTATGGATCTGTCATTATGGGGTCTACTATTAAGTTGGGTAGTGATGCCGAAACCGGCAAGGATGTTAACATTCCGGTTCACGACATCCTCCCAATGGTTCATCCTAATGATCTGGTCCTTGGTGGCTGGGATATCAGCGGCATGAACTTGGCCGATGCTATGGACCGTGCTGCTGTTCTCGAGCCTGATTTGAAGCGTCAGGTCAAGGAGCAGATGAAGTCTATGACTCCACTTCCTAGCGTCTACTACCCGGATTTTATTGCTGCCAATCAGGAAGATCGTGCGAACAATGTTCTGAAGGGTTCCAAGATTGAGCATGTCGAGAAGATTCGTGATGATATTCGGTAAACAAATTTTCTGCTAGCATTAATCTCATGAAATATCACTCACACCATTTTACTATAGTACTTTCAAGGCGAGCAACAACCTCGATAAGGTTATTGTTCTCTGGACTGCCAATACTGAACGCTACGCCGATATTATCACTGGGGTTAACGACACCGCTGAGAATCTCTTGAAGTCTATTGAGGCTAGCCATGATGAGGTTGCTCCCTCGACTATCTTTGCGGTTGCTTGTATCAAGGAAGGTGTTCCCTTTATCAACGGCTCTCCTCAAAACACCTTCGTTCCTGGGTGTATTGAGCTTGCCGAGCAACACAAGTCCTTCATCGGTGGCGACGACTTCAAGTCTGGTCAGACCAAGATGAAGTCGGCGTTGGTCGATTTCCTCATCAATGCCGGTATCAAACTTACTTCTATCGCCTCCTACAATCACTTGGGCAATAATGGTACGTTGTTATCCCCCTCGTCATACTGATTCACAGTGGCTGATTTTGGCCCCCTATAGATGGCAAGAACTTGAATGAGCAGAAAACCTTCCGGAGTAAGGAGATCAGTAAGAGCAATGTCGTCGATGACATGGTTGAAGCCAACAACGTCTTGTACAAGAAAGGAGAACACCCAGATCACACCGTTGTCATCAAGTACATGCCAGCTGTTGGGGACTCTAAGCGCGCCCTTGATGAGTATCACGGTGAAATATTCATGGGCGGTCACCAGACCATCTCGTAAGTTACTCTTGCACGTAATTTGAGGCCTAATCTAGCTACTAACGCTTTCAAAGCATGTCAAACATCTGTGAAGACTCTCTGTTGGCCAGTCCACTTATCATCGACCTTTGTCTCATGACGGAACTTATGACGCGTATCAGCTGGAAGGCCCATGCTACTACTGGTGCTGCTACCAAAGATTACAAGGGGTTCCACAGCGTCCTCAGCATTCTCAGTTACATGTTGAAGGTACTTCTTACTTATTATGATCCTTTTAGCTGTTAATCTCTGACAATTGCCCTAGGCACCTTTGACCCCACCGGGAACCCCTGTCGTCAACTCTCTTGCCAAGCAACGTGCGGCTATGTCCAACATCTTTCGTGCCTGCGTCGGGTTGGACCCTGAGTCTGATATGACCCTGGAACACAAGCTCTTTGCTTAAGGTTGTGAGGAATATCGTGGAGGTGGAACTGGAGATTGATGATGTTCGCGTTGTTATCGTTCACTTGGGAATGACTGGCTGTTGTCTTCTCATTTGAAGTTTCTTAGATTCCCTCTTTTATGTGCGCTTCAAAGCAAAGATATATTATACTTTGCTCAGACCGAAAAAATGACAAAATTATTTTCTGTCCTCGATCGTTTCCGCGCTTCCTTGAGATCTCTATGATTACAAATCATCTCTCGCAAGTGAAGTCATTATTGTCCATCGTTGGGGAACTTCCAACCAATACCACCAAAATGTGTATTGTGTGAAGTGTTTGATTCTAGTATTAAGTTAGGTATTACTTGTAGTTTCCTTTTTACGCTCATAGATATATTTCTAGGTACGCGATTTTTGATGGCGATTTTGTCACAGCGTAGAAGAATGAAGGAATAGAAAGACGAGAGAGAAAAGAGGTCTTGCTGTTCGCATCTAACAAGAGAAAAAAACACCTAGGGTAAAGAAAAAAAAAAGAAACCTCCTTCTCCAGCCTATTTTCTACCCACACCCAAATGATTGAAAGAAAAATAGAAGAGATGAAATTTTTTTGACTCGTGGTTAGCGTAGATTTTTATCCATTGTTTTCTTGTTTTGTTTTGTTTTATCTAGCTGGTGATTACGCTTTCATCCTCTCAACCTCGTACGCAAAATCGAAATACGGCTTATCGAAATGGTGCACTCGCACGTATCCATCCTCTCCACCGGAAGCGTAGCCGGTGCCTTGAGGATGAACAGCAATCTACCGCGTCACAGTAACCATGAATTAGTAAACAAAAACATGCAAATATACCTAGGTTGGGTTGTTGGAGTTGGAGGAGTTGTACAGTATTAAGAGGACCGAAGTGACCTCTGACACGACCAATCTCGTCCTCAAAAATCTTGTGGTAGAACCTGGCCTCGAATTTACCCTGTCTCTGCGATGTTGTAGTGACGTCTCTGGCTTCTTGCCCACCTCCGAGGATGACGAAGTCTTTCTTGGGGGTGAGTGCGGCGGTGTTTAGAGGGGTATCGGTGACAAATGTTTTAAGGACTTTGAGGTTGTCTACGTCAATTATCTGGAGCCCGAGAGCTTGCGTATTAGCAAGGTTCTCTCCTTTAAGATGCTGTAAATAAAGCACTCTCAAGGTTTGGTGCTGACCTTTGCACTTTTATCCTTGGAAGCGGTCACGAAGTAGGTCCTGTCGGGAGCCATCTGGATATCCGTGATTTGTCCACCAATCTCGTGTGCTTGGGTGTCTTGGATGAGTTCCCCATTCTGGAAACCATGAATCCATCAGCCATCCTGTAATCCCTCGTTTTGAGTTTCCTCGAAAGTCATACCTTTCCATCATACTGTGAAACAGTCCCGTCTTCGTGTCCAGTAATGATGAACTTGTTCAAATAACTCCACGCCGCAACTGTCGCCTTGCTTTCTCTGAATGTAATCGTGAACAGTGGTTCGTTGACCTGCTGAGCGTTCACATCAACAATGATAGGGAATACAACGACAGTTCCCAGATGCCCCATTCTCTGCTCTGTCACAGCCAACAATAATGTTCCATCTTCGCTGAACTCAACCCTCTTCACAGCTGTCGGGAAATCCCAGGTCTTAAGATTCTTCCCTGTTTGCACATCCCAGATCTTAATGGTGTTGTCGGCAGCGCCGGTGGCGAGGAGGGTGCTTGTTGGGTCAATATCGACTGTCCAGAGAGCTCCTTGGTGGCCGCTGTAGGTCCCGAGACGCTCGCCGTTAACAGAGTACCAGGCGCAGACTATTTGATCCTTTGCTGTGGAAAATAGTAGGTCGCCTAAAGTGGTCCGTTTAGCTTTTGTATGATGGAGTTAGGAATAACAAGATGAGTATACCATCTCTGTTGTATCTATTGCATTAAGGGAAAAACAAAAATTTAGCTGTGGAACCGAAAAAAGAAACCAAATAAAAAGACTCGGTTTCTAAAAGTCGGCGAATTCGGGAATCTTACTTGATTTGCGTCAAACTACGCTCCTACAGTTCGAGTATTCTGGTCAATAAAAATCCCACAAAAAAGTTTGGCCACCGTGCGCGAGTTGATTGCAAGGGAGTAGTGGAACTTACATGTCCTTGTAATAATATAGGTCTCATCTTGTAGCTGCGAAGTTACTTGAGGGTAGGGAGTGATTTGTAGATATAGGGTACGCCGGTATGTGGTGGGGTAATATTGAGGGGTTCTTGGTGGGGGATGGACAGACGTTGCTTCCTGACTGCTTCGCGATAGTTTTTGTGCGCTTGCTGTATGCTGGATGTAACCTAAGTCGGAGCCGCATTTATGGGCTACAGGGAAAATGTATAAGAATATTGGTAAATTTAATAAATAATTGATTTTGTGCTGAAGAGTCTTTTCGAGTATATATAAATAGATACCGTAAAAGGCTAAAAAAAATTACCAGTCCATTATTTGCTTTATTTAGTAGCATTTGATGCCACACAGCGATCCTACATGATTCATGAAGGAGGACTCTCTATCGCCCAAAATTCCGATATCGAAAACCACTGAGTTGAAACGAATAGCTGACAGCTTCCCGAGTACTTTATTTGTAGGTCAGATGCTTACACAAGCTTACACAAGCCCCAGGGACAGTCCTAGCTAATGCATGCAGTCTAGCTCTTGCAAAGTAAATCTTAGGCAGAGCAGCCAAATACCTGGTGACCTTCTCTTATCTGAAAAAAAGATGCGCGTGGTCTAGACCGTACTGAAGAAATTTCTTTCACGAGTTTGTCTTTGTCTGTTGGCTCTAGGGTGCAGAAGTATAATATAGGATCGCAGATGACAACTGTATTTGCACTCACCCTGTCGGAAAGTCACGATATATTTAGTTGATCGTAAAGCTGAAAGCGCAGAATATTCTGCCGTAATAAAGCCTGGGTCGAGAATATCTTGGAAATTAAGCCCATGCCTCCGGCAGATGGCGGTAAACAATCAAGCTTTGGGCAATTTTGTCCGAGTGAGATTGTATGCGTGATACACGAGTAACTTCCAAGTGTATTCATAGCAGGCATGAACCACAATCTAGCACATGCAGTTTTGAGATGGAGGACATAGAACTCTAATAATTACTAAGTAAAGAGACCTTAAACACCCTTATAAAACTCGCAATAGTAGAGATGTAGAAACAAATTTACATTCTCAATTACTTTTGTTTTAATGCGAAAATAGTTTAAGATTGCCCCTTAGAGAGAATGAGTCTAAACCCAAAAGCACCATAGGCGCACAATAAAAAGAAGAAAAAACATCCCAAGTCCCACAAACACAAGCAACAGTCATTTCACCCAGATCCCGAACCCAATCCCCCACAAATCTCGTGCCATAATCCTAGAAGAAAGAAAGAAAGAAAGAAAGAAGGAAGGAAAAAAGGAAAGAGAGAAAATGGTAATAAAATACTAGAACGAGCCTGATTTACTTCCCGTTTGTACTGTAATCGGTTGCAGGGGCCTGATTAACATCAAACGACTTATCAACATGAACAGCTATCGTGCTACTGGGTTCTCTGTTTCTACTTTCTAGGTCCGGGGAGTACTTTTCTGTGTCGCACGCTGTCATGGTGGAGGAGGAGACTAAAGTAGATACCTTTGACGGGAAGGAACGGCAGCTTGATGGTTTGTATGTGGGTTCGTGATTAAGAGTATCGGTTTGTGCCGCTGCCCACATGGACGATAATGGGAGAGATATGACAACAAACATGGCGGTGAGAGAGGATAGGCCATCGAAGGAAACGATGTTCTCAAGGATAGAGAAGATTGCTAAAAGGAGAAGTAGTGTTAGAAAATATTGCAAGCACTAAAGTATTTAGAATAAAAGAGAGATGTAGGAACCTACCAGGTATAAACATGGTTTGACATCCCATGATGAAGATGATCTGCAGCGGCCCGAATTTCGGTAGTCCCAAAACCTTCCTACGTCGAATTGCTATCCACAACTTGAAAGTGAAGATCATAGTGAAAAAGCAAACATTGAAAGCGAAGAGAATCCTCGAGGCGTCGTAAGTATTCGATACGTAATCAGTAGCACCAATAATCGTATTTATGTTTTCCGCAATCACCTTGGCAAACACACTAATGAATGCCATCGCAATAGCCGTCGATATGAGTGTCATATATAAGCTGATTTTCGGAGTTGATGAATATACCACCCGAACTTGCAGGATCAGCGAGATTTGGATGGCAGTGTTGAGGAGTAGCTGCAGAACTGCAGAACAAACGGATGTATTTATTGCTGATCGTGGAATATCACTATAGTCGCCGGTATAGAACCGATAAAAGGTGGACCATGGACCTAGGAGGAACTGAATTTGGAGAGCAGAACGCGTAACGACTAGGGCAAGGGATATCAAATTCATGAAGAACAGGGGAGCCCGGCGTCTATCAGGTCTGGTGATCATCGCAAGAAGAAGCATGAGGAGGCCACATGCACCGATTTGGACTGCGAAGATAATTGCAAACTTGAAGTTCTCGCCTTGGATCTTGTCGATATCACCGAGGGTAACGCCAACAGTCGAGCCATCCGCAACCAAGAGGGTAATAGTTTGGTTGTGAAAATCGAAAGAAGTGCTATTAGAACCCATTTGAAAAAGACGGTACGTATAAATTTGAAGAGGTGAAAAATAACTGAGAAGAGAACGTGAGTAGTTGACTAATTCGGACAGCAGATATCAAGACAGTGAGTGTATGGCTGATGGATCACGAAGTGGAAAGGAAAATAAGGACCAAATCATCACTTTTTTATGCTTAGGAGAAGCACAGAATAAAGGGGGGCTCCATAATAATAATAATAATCATCTCAATAGGTATAAAGATTGTAGAATGTAGAAACACGAAGCCTTTTTTTTTTACCATGATTCGAGTAATGTAAATAGTAACGGCAAGCAGCACCAGCTGTGGCATTGGCACTACAGTTATTTTCCGATGGGCAAAGATATCTAATTGGGAAATGGGCTTTCCCCGATCTTTGTATTTATTGAGCTGTGTCGTGATGTGCGAGATTTTTAGCATTGTGATGGTTGTTTAATTAGATTACTAGTCCGTGGTTGGTTGTGGTGTTTAGTGGCACTAGAGAACAATGTTAAGACCTTAGCATTGTACCTACCACTATCCGCATAAACACGAAACAGCATACTATCTGATCGGCTAAAGCACACACACAGAGTTTAGTATTTTTGAAATAGGTTCGGTGGAGAACCACAGCCTATTTGCGCGGATTGAGGATCTTGGGGCATCTGCCCATGTAGCCGTGATTGCTCTGGCGGCATAAACGAGAAACTATAGGTAGAAATCCCAATGAAAAGAAGGCCAAGGAAGGCCTTCGTAGTCACCACGAGGCAATTCCTAGGCAGCGAATTGAGTGGAGCGCTCATGGTCGTGCGCGCATGGACAAGGTTGAGGCTCCAATGCGGTCTCACTGGCAAGGGCCTTGGCGGCGGGAGGAACCGTCTTGGCAACTCCGCGTTGGAACACGTCCTCCCAACCTCACCTCTTGTTCGCGCTCAGCTCCACTCGTTATTTCACCATAATTTCACCTCAAACACCATCAGAGCTTTCCAATACGCGTCGCTCTAGTTTTCTCGTGACTATTTGAGCACCCCATCCTTCACTTACTGGTATACCACAAGGCGCCGACAAAGTTAAACCTGCATGGCGGCCAGGAACCGGCCTCGCGCACTCCCCAAGGAGGATGCGGACCACGAGGAAAGGGAAAGGTGGACCAAGATCGTGAAGGGGTTGAAGGAGCTTGCTATTATAGCAAAGCGCGCCCAGGATATCGAAATCGAATTAGCCCAAGCGCAAGAAAAGTTAGAGAGTGGTTCGTTCAGCGTCGTCCCCCACGTCGCAACCCCTCCTCGTTGTGCCCTCGTGTTTCCCCTCGTGATCATGATGTCATTTTTATCGTCCTAGAAATGTTTATGAATTATCATCCCTCTCTCTCCATTTCATGCGACTATATTCCACGTGATTTTTTTTTAGAGTTGAGTCTGACTGTCCAAAGATTCCCCATGGAAAGACTACGAATCGATAGAGACCCTATTGAACGAGCAGCGCGAGCTTTCAGAAAAGGAAAATAAGTAGGTCGCGCATAGTCTCGTGAAGTCGTTATATCTTTTACTAACGTATCCTCTAAAAGAATCCTAGAGGGCGTAATAGAACAGAACCATGTTCTAATAGCGCTTGTAAATGCAGCGGAGGGTGGTGATAGAGGAGGTATATAAACTCCCCATATACCCCACATATCAGTCTTTCCTTTACCATTTGGAATCGTTCTATCATCTGGCGTAAAGAATGAGAGAGAAAAAGGAAAGAATATAAAAAAAGCGTTGAGCTGCAATGATCCTCTGGGGTTTTTTTTATCCAGTACCTCTTCTTGTTGTTTCTTCAGTCTTTTTTCTTCATTTTTTTCTTCTAAAGAATCTTCTTACCCTCACGATGCGATGCTAAAATATCTGTGCTTTTCTTTTCGCTCCTGTTTATTGCAGCCGATAAGAAACGTGGCAAGCGTAAACTCGACGATGCTATGGTCGCAGATAGCCCTTCTAATCGCAATACGAAGGTAGCCCGGAGCATGTCGGCCGCACCCACGTCCACGGAAGCTTTGCAGGTTGGTTCAGAGGTCGCATATCGACTTCCAAAGCAGAAGAATACAGAGGGCGAGTGGATCCAGTGTATCATCGTCACTATTATTGGCGATGGTAATAAGCGGAAGTGGGTTTTCATTTTCCTTCCTTCCTTGATGATACTTGTACCACTGCAGGGGGGGAGGGGGTCTATGGGATGCACTGGGATGCTGACAACCATGTCACCTTTCAGATACGAAGTCCAAGATCCTGAGCCCGACGAGGCGGCAGGACATGGTACCACTTATAAGGCATCTGCGAATGCTTTGATACCGATACCGAAGGAATCGTCTGGGCTTACAGCGTATCCGGTCGGTAAGCAGGTGTTGGCAAGATACCCTGAGACCACTACGTTTTACAGGGCTGAAGTCATGGGCACGAAGGTGAGTATCCAGAATTACTTTGTTTGTGAATTTGTAGACCCTAATCGCCGGACAGCGGGATGGAACTTGCAGGCTTAAGTTTGAAGGAGAAGAAGAAGTGGGGAAGGAGACGGAAGTAGAAAGGAGGCTTGTATTGGACGTTAGCAATAAATAGTGTTATGGGAAGGGGAACGTAAGTAGAAATGGAGGAAGCCTTGTGTTAGATGTTGGTAACAAGTAAGTACATGCTATATCGGGGCAATAGCTTGATGGGGGTTTAAGAGAGAGATTGATTCACTCCAGGAAGTAAGGTATTTTTATAACAGTTGATTTAAGAACTGGCTGTAATCGAGGGTTTCTCTCTCTCTCTCTCTCTCTTTGCGCTTTCTCTTTATTTTTTTGGGGGTTACTATGTAGCGGGATAGGAGTTTGGAATTGTATATACCAACTATAGTGTGGGCTTTTTTCTGTTTTGTTTCTGTCAATGCTATAGCTTCGGTAGGTTTTATCTGCTGGAACGGAAATCCAAACAGCCTCCGAAGCTCCTGGCTAGTAACAAAATCGAGAGATATTCAGAGAAAGATTACATGCAGTTTGGTTGGGTGGTGATTTATAGTGGTTGACACGTTCACGACGAAGAATTACTGACAGAACCCACAGCTTCGTCTGTTTTCTCTTCTTCCCCACGGCCACCTTTGAATTCTGTCCGCTTGGATGCATCCTCGGCAGCTTTTCTTTCCTTCTCAATACGAATACCATCTTCCACGGGCTTCAATGTGTTCTCCATAGCCACACCCACCTTAACAGTACGGTCATTCTGAGCTCGTAAAGCATCGTGATTTTGTCGAAGCATATCAAGAAATGGTTGCAGTTTGACCAGTGCAAACCTTGATCTACGTCAGCTTCGACACACAAGATACCGTACGATTTCCCTTTTTGGGGGGAGACATCTAGGGTTGCTTATCTCTTTCCATGATGGGTTTATACTGGGACCCTGCATCTACATCCATTTTTTCTATTTATATATAAAGGTTCGCGTCTTCCTCTTCGGGCTATGTGGTGGGAACGAAGAAACAAGCTTATTTGGCAACGTAGTCGGAAGATGCTCCGACGGGAGAAGGGGTTGTGGAGATTTCGTGGGGTAAGTTATGGACGCGTCAACAAAGTTGTTTGCCTGGGAGTGTGGATGGTTCGGGATGGATAAACGGATGTTCCGAGATGCACCTGCATGTTCGCATCAGACTCGATCGCTCAGCCGCAACAGCCACTTGCGAGAAAACGTGCACCACAACGGCGATGATGCCAGCGATGATGATGAACTTTGACTCGTGCGCGACGGTGGCACTTTTCCGTCTTTCCCCCCGTTTTAATGCGCGTAACAGGCACAGGCACTGAATCCAGCGATCTTGCGATAAGGACAGATAAGCCTACGAGGTAAGCAGTTACCTGTTTGTTCAAGCACCGCAGCACGTTTCCCTCAGGTCCACCATGCTACGCTCATTTTGGATGCCGCTTTGGCCGAGCGGCATGTGTACTGACTGGTTTGGCGTCTGCGCCATAAACTCAACAAAATGGCTTCTGTTCTAGCAACATCTGACCCTAGCACCGGTAGAAGGATGAACAAACAAAGCAGACGAGGCTACATCTCGTCCATGAGGCCTAATCAAAGCCGATGACCTTTATCTTCTGCTTCTCTGCTCTCTAAATACCCAATTCACCCACGTTCATCCCCTATTCCCCGTTCCCCGTTTCGCCCCAACTACTTCCCGGTTAGTTGCCTCCCTGAGCTTCTGCCGTGAAGGTGGCTGCATATCCACCCCCTGCGAAACGAATCTGCTGGCTTCGACTGGGCCCACCAACCCCAAGATTCTCGACGAACCCAATCGCACTCTGTAGCTCTTCTGGCCGCTCCCTTGCTTGTGTGCGCCTCCCGTTCACAGTTGCGGGTATTTGGTTCGCTACGGTAAGGGGTATGGCAAACATTTATATTCTCAAGAGGAGTTCTGTAGTGATGTATTTTGCTTTTATATCAGTTTACGTCTATTCCCAGTCTCCTGCATCCATTTTGCTGCCCTGATAGCTATATTACACGTACAAAGCACGCACATATAAATGTGTAGATAATCAGTCGATACCCCCCCATCCATACTTGACCCGTTGGTCAACCATTTCGGTTTTCTATTTTCCTTAGTATTTCAATTAGGGCAAAAGTGGACAAATTTTGTTTCTTCAAACTCCTGTTGAGACCCCTAAAAAGAAAGGAAATATCCTAAATAGTACATCTACCGAGTCCAGTACGACTCGGAAGTTGCTGCGGTGTGAGGTGGACGTTGCGATTCGTTGCGATTTTCAGGGGCAAAGAGGGAAAAAAAGTTGGGCCGGAAATTTGAACTGACAGGGGTGTTGTCCTCAGGAATCTAAGCAGCAAGACCAGCTCCCACAACCTCTACTTATTTCCTCCTCCCTTTCTCGCCTACCGTACGATTCTAGGAAGAATTGAGTTCAATCAACCACTGCACTGCGAACTGCATCAACTGCCGCAATGCAGCTTCCTTTACTTCCCCCGTCCTTAACGACGAAGAAACCTCCT
Source organism: Gyromitra esculenta (assembly GCA_038503075.1). Lineage (NCBI taxonomy): Eukaryota > Fungi > Ascomycota > Pezizomycetes > Pezizales > Discinaceae > Gyromitra > Gyromitra esculenta. The sequence continues at coordinate 477,938 of JBCAML010000008.1, read as the reverse complement.
CCACAATGGGATCCCTTTACACCCCTCGTTCAGACGCTCTCAAAAAGTGCGTGTATTCATCCCATACATACTATTGTCATTATAGCTTTGCTCGCTTCGACAACATATATCTCCATACTGGAAAATAGTCTGTTTGACCGAAGTGCCATGAAATGGGCCTTCGGGAGTTCAAAGAAGGATATGTCTGTAATGGATGGGAGTGCAAGAGTCGCCGTGGGGGCAGAGACTCAATGGAAATGGAAAGAGATTGGCACAGAGGAATTCGAGTCTCAGGTACGGTTTCTCCCGTGATATAAACTTTACCAAGAACTCAATTCAATACTAATTTGAAACTATTTTTACTATTATAGACTGCTACGCAACTAGCTCTCTTGACCTTATCTTTCCCCAAAAGCGCACACGGAATTGCTCCAGCTCCCCTGAATGGTTCTACTGCTACTCTGGTGCCTTCAACTGATGAATCGACTATTGTTTACGCTCTCCCTTATGATGAAATATCCAGTTTTGTTAATTCTGTGTCGGATTTCCCTATCGCTGAATCGGAACAGCCCGAGGAGGGTGAAAGGACTAGGCATTGGGTCATGCAAAACCATGGTAGAAGCAGCCCGTCCGGCAGTTGGGTAGAAAGAGCTCAACAGGCATTCCAGGATTTCAAGCAATTGATCCAGGTAAGATAAAACTTATCACTACGACAATTCTAAGATCTCGACTAATGCGTAGTTAATTTAGGATGCCGAAGCCCTTGACATCACGATTATGTTCCTCGGATATCTCTCGATGCACCTCACGTTCTTGTCGTTATTTTTGTCTATGCGCCGCTTGGGATCTAATTTTTGGCTGGCGACGACTGTTCTTTTTTCGTCAACGATTGCTTTCCTGTTTGCTTCAATTACCACACACAAACTTGGTGTCCCTATCAACATGGTTCTCCTTTCCGAAGGTCTTCCATTCTTAGTAGTAACAATCGGATTCGAGAAGCCCATTATTCTCACGAGAGCTGTGTTGGACGCCTCATTGGCTGCCCAGAAGAAAAGGAAGTCAGGGGGATCTTCTATCCAAGAAGCTGTTCTTGCGGCCGTCCAGGATAAGGGGTTCCAAATTGTCAGAGATTACGTCATCGAGATCATCATCCTTACTCTCGGCGCTGCGTCGGGTGTGCAAGGCGGATTGAGGCAATTTTGTTTCCTTGCTGCGTGGATTTTGGCGTTCGATTGTATCCTCTTGTTCACCTTCTATACCGCTATTTTGGTTGTGAAGTTGGAGATTAATAGAATCAAGCGTCACGTGGCACTCCGCAAAGCTCTCGAAGAGGATGGTGTCAGCCACCGTGTTGCAGAAAATGTCGCCCGATCCAACGAGGCTAATGGCTCTGCTTCTGGGGCTGCTGGTGATGAGAGTACCGTTGTGTTCGGAAAACGTGTCAAAGATTCCAGCGTTGGAAGGTTTAAGGTTTTGATGGTTTCTGGATTTGTCTTGGTGAACGTCTTCAATCTGTGCACGCTTCCGTTCAGGGACAGCTCTAGCTCCACTGTTATCGCCCAAGAAGCCGATATAATCGTTGCCGATGTCGATGTTTGGAATATCGCAGGCAATGCGCTGGAGTTCTTGCTTCCAGCCGATGGGCCAATGGTTGTTACCGTGTTGAGACCTATCGAATATGAACTACGCTTCCCGAGCACCAGCTACCCCTCTGCATCTGTCAACAGCCGTGGCTCACTCGACGGCTCCGACTCATATGATGGGTCTGACTTGTTTATTGAAGGTGTCGGCAGCAAGGTTGTCGAGGGTGTCTTGAAGAGCTTGGAAGATCCAGTTTTGAGCAAGTGGATTGTTGTTGCCCTTGCACTGAGTTTGATTCTTAATGGCTACCTTTTCAATGCTGCAAGATGGAGTGTTAAAGAACCGTCTCAGACCATCGAGGCTGAATTCGGTGGCAACTCCAAGAAAACTGAAGTTGATGAGAGCAACCCTCGTCCTACCGAGCGTATCCTGGCTGTGAACTGCACTTGTGGTGGTGTGTCGCCGATGACTGTTGGTGACTTGGTCGACAGATCGGCAAATACTTCTGAATCTGGTCGTACTGTCACTGAGTGCGAGACATTGTTGAAGGAGAAACGTGGAAAAGAACTTAGCGATGTCGAGGCTATTGAATTGTCTCTTCGTGGAAAGATCGCCGGATATGCCTTGGAGAAGACACTCGCAGATAACACCAGAGCTGTCAAAATCAGACGATCAGTTATTTCCAGAACCCCTGCTACCTCAGACAAAACCGCGCTTTTAGAACGTTCCCTTCTACCCTATCAAAACTACGATTACGACCGCGTTCTTGGTGCTTGCTGTGAAAACGTTATTGGATACATGCCTCTCCCAGTTGGTATCGCGGGGCCTCTCAACATAGATGGCGAGGACTTTTTTCTTCCTATGGCTACCACTGAAGGTGTTCTCGTTGCTAGTACTTCCCGCGGCTGCAAGGCTATCAATGCCGGCGGCGGAGCCGTTACTGTTCTTACCGGTGATGGTATGACTAGAGGACCCGTTGTTGAATTCCCCGATGTCCGCAGGGCTGGTGCCGCAAAGAACTGGATCGATTCCAAAGAAGGACAGGCTAGGCTCAAGAAGGCATTCGATTCGACCTCCAGATTCGCGAGACTACAAACTATTGGCACTGCTCTTGCAGGTACATACCTTTATATGAGATTCCGAACGACTACCGGTGATGCAATGGGCATGAACATGATCTCGAAGGGTGTTGAGTATGCTCTTCACGTCATGAGCACTGAATGTGGTTTTGACGACATGGATATTATCTCTGTTTCTGGTAACTATTGTACCGACAAAAAGCCCGCTGCAGTAAATTGGATCGAGGGCAGAGGCAAGAGTGTTGTTGCCGAAGCAATTATCCCAGCTGCTATTGTTAAGAGTGTCCTAAAATCCGATGTCGAATCTTTGGTCGAATTAAATATCGCGAAGAACCTGATCGGAAGTGCTATGGCTGGTAGTGTTGGCGGTTTCAATGCTCACGCTGCGAACATCGTCACCGCTTTGTTCTTGGCTACTGGACAAGACCCTGCTCAGAATGTCGAATCATCTAACTGTATCACCGTTATGAAGAGGTTAGCTTCCTTTGCTTTTCTGTGCCTTTTTGAATATCAATCTAACACGCTATTATAGAACTCGCGAGGGCCACCTTCAAATCTCAGTCTCCATGCCATGTATCGAAGTTGGAACCATTGGTGGTGGAACCATCCTTGAGCCCCAAGGTGCTATGCTTGATCTTCTCGGTGTTCGCGGTGCCCACCCAACCAACCCAGGTGACAATGCCAGAAAACTTGCTCGAATCATCGCCGCAGCAGTGCTTGCCGGAGAGTTGTCGCTTTGCTCCGCGCTCGCTGCTGGCCATCTTGTCAGGAGTCACATGGCACACAACAGAAGTGCACCCGTATCCCGCGCTACAACACCGGCCCCTTCCGAAACACCTGTCGGGTTGGCTATGTCAACTATCAAGCAAAAACAACTTGGTGAATTGAAGATGACCTCGACGAATTAGAAAAGGGCGGTTTTGGGTTTTGGGGCTACCAGTCTATACGTCTCAATCCACGACGTGTGTTCTGGAGTTTACGACTTGCATATGATTGTTTGATTTGGGTTGTTGGGTTGTTGGGTTGTCGGGTTCTTTATGATATGACTTTTTTTCTTTTTCACCTTCTTCGTTCTACCCTCATCACGTGTGTAGTTTTCTTGTCGTTTGCGTGTTTTCTTACAAGCAAGCGAGGGAATTTAGGAGAGGGGTGTTTAACGTGTTTCATTTTTTATTTTCTCTCTTCATAACCATGCTCTTCTGTATATACACGGAGGTATTCTTTACACGGAAGCTTTTATTTGGATAATTAGAATGGCAGGCAAAAGCATAATAAACTAGGATACTTAATATCACTACCGTAAAATAGCATGCCGGAAAATTGATGGGGGAATTAATGAGAACAAAGTTAAGTCCAACTTGGCCGCGCGGCAAATGGCTGACGTTATTCGATTAGGCCTGTGATAGATAGCTTTGTGATATGCGCAAAGTCGTGATTGCCGAACTGGCTTCCCGTTCCGGTTCTTAGGCATCATAAAAAAATTAAAAAAACTCAGATAACAGGCTTGTTTTACTGTGGATGTCTCTAAACTCTGCTGAGAGATTCCACGTTGTATTTATCGCTTCTGGTTGTCTTTGAGGTACGGGAGCTACTAGTACCAAACTACATGTACTTACCACCACTTAATATAGTATATTCTTGGGAGCCACCTTAATAGGAACACGTGCGAATTTCTAAGTTTCGGTATCCGATTCTCTTGGTTTTGCTTCCCTTTCTTAGGGAAGCAAGTTTACCCGATACTGTGAACTATATATATATGCTACGGAAGGTTATATCAAAAAGAGATATAGAACCTTGGGCAGAGGAGCCCACGTCTACTCAGAGCCGCCGCGCGGAGTATGACGTTCATTTTAGATTTCGAGAAGTACGGGATCTTCCACCTTCCAACTATATCGCACTAGAGTCGTAAGATACAAGAATTACAAATAGCTTCGTAGAACTCTTTTTAGAAGGGCGAAGGTTTATGTTCCCTTAGCATTGAGGTATTTTGCATCAGTAAATGTAAGCCCTAGGGCATCTATCTTGTGAGAGCCCCTGTTGCCTCTTACCCTTCGAATATCTTAAAGCAAATTCCAGGAAGGGCTGGCTTGAATTTGGAAGCCCTAGCGAAATCCAGCTTTGGGAAATGGTAGTTCATGGAGATCTTCTACTTTGCCTTGCAGGGTTAGTATTTCCGCGGGGCTTACGTGTTCCCGGGATCGATCGGACGTGTGTCTAGGCTCTGGAAAATTTCAAAGCTGTGGTCATGGAACCTTTCGTCTAGCATCTGGTGAGATTGTGCTAAAGTCTGAACGAAAGGAGACCCTAATGTCTTAGTAAATCCCAGAGATTTCGTTCAGGCCAACCTATTTTGTTCCACGCTTGCATCAGATATTAAATCAGCTCAGTTTAAGATTTAATGTCTCCTTTACAGGGCCGAACTCCCACAGGCTTGGCTAACGTTTGCGTTCTAACTGCATTGCGCGAAAACACAATACTGTTCTGAACGAACCCAAAGGTACATGTAGTAAGTAGAAAGGGCCGAGGCAGCAATTCGTCACCAGCCATCACTCGCTCGCTGTCACACGAGCGAACACCTATTAGGAAAAAACGACATGTCCAGCAAAAGAGGGGTCCAGGCCAGAACACGGTCACAGAACCCCACAGCCCGGTGGACGGGAATATTGATTCCCATGCTGGTGGGCTCAGAAGCGAACCCACACGGCCCTGATGACGAATACAGGCTAGTGCATACACATTATTTGGAATTGTCCGTGTGGGTATGGTATAGACACCGGTAGAATGCAGAGCTTGATAATCAAACATCCCGTCTGAACAGCGCCGGCCAAACATTGACACATAGAAAAGTGTGTCCACACACCTGGGATCGTCCTGTCGCAATGCTCACTCGCTTCTGGTAGAGGACATTCTGGGATGGCTTGGCCATCATTTAGCCAGTGCTACATGTGCACCAACTCTCTACACCCAAAAAGTAATTATCGAAAGGGAAAGTATGACTTCGATAATAGTAGTGCCTACGTCAATCTATGTTCATGTGAATTGCTAGTGAGATTAAGTGTATGTATTATATGTACTATAGTTTATCGCCATCGAGATCTACGTCGATTGATCTACTTAAAGTTTGAGCATGCTTCGTCCACGCGATGGACTGTTGACACCGAGGAGATCTTGCTACAACTCCCAATTTATCTGTCTGGGCTCTGGGTATTGTATACGCCTTTTTTTTTTTTTTTTACCGCACGAACTACAATCGGTAGCAAATATGACAGATCTCTTAACGCGGCTGGGAAAAAAACATTATATAATTGTGCTTATTATTATGCGATATATGTGGTTCTTGCGCAACTTTTAACAGTGTAGTCCTAGGTACATGTAGTATACAAAAAATAAGACATCTAATGCAACCATGGTATGATAACGCAGCCTCGGTTAAGGCAATACTGATCACTAGAGCTCCGATTTCGGGGCCGCTTTCTCCAATTCTCTCTCAATAGCTGAAGCTAGAGACTCCGGTTTCGTGGTAGAAGCCCAACGCTCCACCACCTTCCCATCTCTGGCGACGAGAAATTTTTCTGAAAAAACGTTAGACTAAATTCTGGGCAAGTTTATTCTGGAAACCTACCATAATTCCATTTTCTGTACCAAAATTAGTCTCTGGTTCGTAGCGTACCTGTTGATGTAAAAAGTAAATAGAGGAAAAACTTACATCATTTTAAGTCCTATTAAACCGGACTTCTGGCTTTTGAGGAATCTGTGTTTCAATTGATAAGTGGTTGCTACTGTGAGCTAAAGAAGGGTTAATTACTCATAAACAGGAGAGGCTTTCTCCCCGTTTACATCGATCTTTCCAAGTATAGGGAACTTGACACCATAATTTAGACTGCAAAAAAGCAATCAGAAAACCAGTTTCACGTAGGGTCAAGGGATGGGTTGTAGTAGATCGTACGTGCAAAACTAAAATGTCGGAAGACGCAAAAGTTAGCATCGCAGAATCCTGACTCAGGGGGGCGACAGAAAGGATCGAGTAACTACATGTACGTACGTTCTGAATTTCCTCGGCTGTACCGGGCTCCTGTCCACCAAATTGGTTGCAAGGGAATCCTAGCACAACCAAACCGTTGTCCTTATATTTTTCATAAAGCTTTTCAAGACCTTCGTATTGCTGTGTTGAGACACGAACGTTAGGCGACTAGACACTACGCTTCAGGCTGTAGGATGCTTACCCCAGTGAAACCGCATCTGTGACAGGGCTCATAATTAGTGAATTCGTAGAAATTGAGGGAAAGGGGACACTACTTGCTGGCAACATTCACGACCAAGACAACTTTCCCCTTTAACGTGTTAAAATCGAATGGCTGGCCCTTGGAGTCGAGGGGCTTCAAGTCGTAGAAAGCAGTAGCGGATGCCATGGTGTTGTAAATTATTGATAAGTAGTGATATGGACGAAGGATGTGTGAGGAGGAAGAGGAGTCGAGAGTCACTAAAAGAAGCAGTAGAAATACATGAAGCAGCCGGATGAAACGCATTCGCAGGTTCCGAGTCCGGCGATCTGGATGCTGTCATATGTCATCGAATGGTTTCGGCAAGTTCACGTGGGATCGCTAGGCGAGATGGCAACTTCCGACGCGACGATTGGTGTTAACCGTGTCTGGCGCTTGGGATCGAAGCAGGTACAGCCAGGTGAGTCCAAACCGTGGCACACATGCGCAGGGTCTTGGTGTGGCGTGCTGCCAGCCTCATGAAAACCGACCCCTGCAGAACTGAATAGGATATGATTGTGAGGGCCGAAGGCCGTAGCATTTATGAATGATTTCCAAAGTATGAGTCATCGAAAGTAGATTCATAAGAATTTCTATATTTGAAGAAAAAGGAAAAGAAAAGGAAAAGAAAAGAAACACCAAAGTATTATCGCTCAAAACTAAATAACGCCATTCACATATCCCAATCCAACCCAGCAGTCCATGTAATTCAGAATAAACTTGTACAAATTTGTCATCATCGTTTCTTCGTTAACGCAACCACCTTAGTTTTCCTTCAATCTCTTTGCTCTAGAGCCCCCAAGCGAATCGTCCGGCAATCCGCTCCGCTTTGTTCCAGGTAGGGATATGTCGTTGTCTTCCTGGCTCACCCTGCGGTGAGGGTATTCGAATGCCTGACCATCAAATGCGCTATTCGAGAAATTAACTACCGTCCTTATGCCGGGGCCAAACCACATATGCCTGGCTCACAGAAGGCGAGAGAAATGTCTTACTTCAACGTCAATTTCGCACCCTCGGTAAAATACGGATGTTCCAATGCGGACTGTGCTGTCAGTCGCTGTGTTGGATCATAATTTAACAACCCCGATAACAACTGAAATCCTAATGCGTTCGTGGCGCCGATTTGGTGATACCAAGCCTCCAGGTTATTTGGGTATGCTTTGAAGGTTTGAAGCTGGCTATATTCTGGCTGTTGAGCTACGCCGGGCCACCTCTCTTCTATTAAACGCTTAGCCTATACCCCCTGGGAAACAAAATATAAAATGGGAATAGGATCGTTGGTTGGCTTACTAGTAGGTGTTCCGAGTATCTCAATGATTTTCTGCATCTGGTTTCTTTGAAATGGCACAGTGCTCTTCTTCTCCATTTTAGCCTCCTCGCCCTTGAATATTGGTCTCAGAGCCAAAAGCTCTGCGAAAATGCACCCCACAGCCCATAGATCAATTGCTGCCGTGTAATGTTTGCTTCCGAGTAGCAGCTCAGGGGCCCTGTACCATATGGTTACAACCACCTTGTCCCCGGTGTATAAACTCTGTAGAGGTTTCCAGAATAATCTCGCCAGACCCAAATCCCCAATCTTAACCTCGCCTCCTGCCGTCACCATAATGTTTGCTGGTTTAAGATCACGATGTAGAACCCAGTTTTGGTGCAGATAGGAAACACCGTTGAGCAACTGCCAGAGAACGGACTTAACAGTAGCTTCCGGTATTGAACGACGTTCTGGATGAGAATGAAAGTGGACAATTTGCTGCGAAATGTTAGCCCACCCGGGCAATATAGTAGTTAGCGGTTAGGTAAATACCAAAAGATCGTGTTCGGCATATTCAAAAACCATGTATATGCATTTGTCCTCCAGAATGATTTCATGTAAATGGATGATATTCTCGTGACCCAGCTCGCTACAAAGCTGCAGCCATATCAGCTTTCTCGCCACTTAAAACGGAAAACCAAAAGCATGCGCTTACAGCCATCTCTCTGCATGCTGATTGCGATATTCCTGTATATTGTATTATTTCGCCTTCTTTGTCTGGTTTGAACCTATTAGGGAGAGATTGAAATAGATCAGCCAGTATTTCTTTGCGCTTGAATTTGTACTAAGAAGAAGGAAGAGAAAAGGGAAAGAAGGGAAGATTTACTTTTTGATGGCAAATTCCTTCGTGTTGCCTGGGAGCTTGCTTCTTGCCTTATAGACCCTGCCATAGGTTCCGCTTGAGATGAAGCCGACGATCTGATAACGGTCGAGGATCCGAACTTTACTTTTGTAGGGGGGCATGGTTTCTTCTATATCCTCCTCCCTTTGTCGTTTGGGCGAAGGTTGTGTTGCGAAAGTAGCAGTAGCAGGAATAGTAGTGGTGGTGGTTTGTAAACTAGGTCCTCCACCGCGATCGTCCTTGTCGTCGAACTCCCTGTCGTCAACCCTTTGCATGCGGCGAATCAGTTTTGTCCTGTGAGTACTCTGGTGCAGCAAAGGCGCGCCTTAGCGTGCGAAGCGGGTGTTTCACGCCGGGAGCCGGAATACAGCTGTGGGGAGTTATCAAGCTGGAGTGATCGAATGTACGCTCAGTGGTCAATCAGCCTTAATTGCAGTTGGGGGGGGATCGGAGAAATTGGCCGGGAAGCCGTGGTGGTGCGGTTGTTGTTGTGGAGATCCCATCGTTTGTGTCCGTGTAACATTGATTGTACTCTATCTGGCCGCTGCAGCCTTCGGTATTGCTTTTTCCTCCGCGGGATCAGATTAGATACTGCTGCCGTTGCGTCTCCTTGTCACCTTCGCACAAGCAATCCAGGTAGAGAGACTTTGGTTGCAGGTACACGAACGTAACGAGACAGGTACAGGCACAACAAGTAGAACAGGTGGCACGGGCACGGACGGGCACGAGCATAACCCCCGCCAACCAGCCCCCAGGCTTATCATCTCGCACCCATCTCTCTTTTCTTGTTTCCTCCTGCCATATCTCTTTCCTCCTCTCTCTAGACGTCTGTTTCCCAGGTCAAATTCATATCTTCTCGAACCAACACTAGTTAGAACACCGGTATCAAAAACAACTTCAAGATGGGGGCTTCAAAGGTTATGTTGTTTTGTGTCATCCTTGCAATGACTACTACTCTCTTTGGATGGAATCTCGTAGGGCATCGCAAATACGCTATGGAGGCTACTCCGAATATATGCTCACTGCTAACCCACCCTACCCTCTGCTTTAGGCCGAGCTAAACGCCCCCGAAGCGGCAATTCGTCTGGATCTCAGCTTGACCGATGCCCAAGTTGGTAAGTAACCTATATTTCATAATATCTTAAATTCTGCTATTTTTACTATTTCCGTGCCCACCGCTCCTTGAGTTTCATCCTTGGACTTCAATCTGTCTTAATTACTCATGTTGGTGGTCGTGTTTCTCTCTGATCGATCCTGCAGCCTTTTCTGTCTGCAGCTTTGAATTTTTTATTATTCTCGTACCTTTATCCGTATCATCTGTGCTCAATCGCTAATATGATTCTTGCTTTCAGGGCTTGCAAATTCAATCTTTGCGGTTGGAGGGCTCCTGGGTGCGTTTACCGCCGGCCCTGCTATCACTAGGTTTGGCAGGAAATATACGCTCCTCGCAATCGCTGTCGTTTACTTGGTTGCTGGGACAATGAAGGCCTCTGCAATGGGTATCACGTTATTAGCTGCTGGCCGCCTTGTGAGTGGAGTGGCAGCAGGTTGTGGAGCCGTGGTTGCTCCGCTGATTGTAGTTGAGCTAGCCCCTGTAGAGAGCAAAGGGAAGTTGTAAGTCACTTAGTGTTTTTCTTTGAATTTCTCCATGTTGCTGGCTAACATGTGATTTGCTACAGTGGGGCACTAACTCAAGTTTCAATCAACCTTGGGATCCTCTCCACACAGATTCTTGGTATTTTTCTTGGTAACTCAAACCCTTCCCTTTCCTAGATTGACACCCTTCCCTTTTTGTACGTTTACTCGGGATTGCTAATGGGTTGCTGCCTGGGCTATGGATATAGGCAAGTCGAAACTGTGGAGACTGGTCCTTCTGATTGGTGGCCTTTTGGGAGCGGTGCAGGCTGTTCTCCTGACCATCGTCCCAGAATCGCCCGCCTTTCTCTATAAGTCTGGCAAGAAGGAAGAAGCTAGAAAAGCATTGATCAAGTTGAGAGGAACAACCGAAATCGAGGATGAGCTGGCAAGCTTTGCAGGTTCTTCTGGAGGAGGTATGCATATTTAGTCTGACTGTTTATTTCGACGATATGGGACATTCGAATATGTGACTAATTTATTTTGTAGAAGCCGAGGCAGAACCACTGATTCAGACAACCCACAAGTCTGTGGGTTTGCTTGAATTTGCGACTGCAAACAAATACCGCTGGTCGTTGATGATTGTGGTCGGAATCATGCTTGCACAACAATTTACCGGTAAGTTATACATCCCATCTCTCCTTCCACCACCTGACTCTTCTCATTTTTATCATCCTATCTTTCCCCTTATGTTTCCTCCACGTCCTTTTCTTATACCTCTCTCTTCTTATACCTCGTGGTTATTGGCTCTGATTATTTGCAGGAATAAACGCCGTTGTGATGTACGGGGTGGCAATCCTCAGGGGATTACTCCCTGACTATGCCCCGGCCCTCAATGCTGGTATTTCATTCGTAAATCTCTTCATCACATTAACTGCATCAGTGATGTTCGACAGAATCAGCCACAAAGTGTTGCTCATCCTCTCAATTGGAGGAATGGCATTTTTTGCAGGCATACTCGGTTTGGGTATGCATCTTGGCATACCTATTCTCTCTGCTATTGGTACATTTTTCTTTGTCTCTTCGTTCTCTATTGGGCTTGGACCATTACCATGGATGGTGGCTGCCAGAAACGTGGAGACAAGCGCTGTAGAGTCCGCACAATCGCTTGCCATCGCGGCCAATTGGGTGGGAACCTTTATCGTTAGTTTTGGTGTCCCCGTCCTCGCTGCGTCGTTTGGAATGGATTCCCTTTTCTTTGGTTTTGCGGTGGTAGGAGTGATTTTTGCTGGGTGGACCTACTTTGTCCTACCGTAAAGATGATCCGATTTCGCTTTTTCTTACTTTCCTTATGTTCTCTCCCTTTCTTTACTTTAGGTTTTGCCTTTTGCCCCCCTTTTTTGGTCTATTTTCACCCTTCCTTCCTTCCTTTTCTTTCGCTATATCTTTGTTCCTCTCCCTCCTACTGTTTGTTTTTAGCAAAAATGAGAATAACGGATCTGGACCCTTTTTGCTGACACAAAAACTGGTTCTTAAACGGCGGGTAACCTATAACATATAATAATTGAATCTTACAATTTATTTACTCGAAGGGAAGCTGCTCATAAAAAAAGTCATCCAGGAATCAATACTATACCCAAGCTGGGTGTTGAAAATCACATGTAGTACATTTAAAATTTAGTTGACTAAGGCTACTAATCTGACTTTCCTATTTAAAGTCCCTCGGAGACGACTACTCAAAGACCGAAGGTCGCACCCTTAGGTTTCTCTAGACAGATTTAGATGTATTTATTGTTTCTCTGCCCTAAATGCGCTACACAGCTTTGAGTAAGATACATGATATTATTTTGGGAGTAGTCGTTGTGGGGCTTGGTTAATATGTTGTTTGTCTGTCTAACTGTTGAAGTTGACGAGATGAGTGACAACCCGTGATTACTTGATCCGGTGGTTATCTGGGATCTTAGCTTTAGCACACCTCTACCATATTACCCAAGAAAAAAGGACAAGGCCAGATCAAACAAGATCACGGTGCCCAATTAAGAATATCTGTATTTGGGGAATAAATAGATGATTCGGGAAACAGTTTTCGATGTCTTAGCAGCCTTGACCTGAAAATCGATTTGGAAGCACCATCTGCTTAGGCTTGTTCCTTCTTCGAGATATGGCATGGTAGTCAAATGGATGATTTAGTTGGGAATGACTAACGTCTATCAGAGTCAACTCATTAGAGAGATAGTCTCAGAGCATTTAGCTCTCCGAGACAGCATAGGCGTTACTATGGTTCTCGGAATCTTTGTGGTACGTGGCGTAGTTGCATGCACAGGGACGGCGATCTATAACTCTAGTACGTCCTGGCACAACCTGGTACGACTTGGAATCTCGACAACAAAGCCGCTCGTTATGCGGATGAAGGCTTTGGTTATTCAGCGTAACTATGTTGATGTTCACAGCTAATTGCAATAGATAAGCCAAGTCCGAAATTTGTAACTAAACCCAGCAGTGCAACTCTTAAAAGCTCACTGTATGTCTACCTTTATCCGGTTTGGGGAATATTCTCCCAGGCGTTTCGTAAGGGATCCTATCAGCACAAAACAAATGACAGCGAGTTCGTACTCAACAGGTCGGGTTTATTGTGTACCACTCGCCCTCGGCGATTACATTATAGGTATGACGAGAGGTATTATCCTTGACGTTAAGGACAAACACTATTAGAGACAGCGAACATAGCTAGGTATATGGATAAGCCGAGGTATATCCCGCTGTTGGTAGAAGAGTATAATCCGAGTGATGGTTAGGATGAGGGATGTTTGCCTTAATTTCGACTCGGCTCGTGAAAACCGGTGCATACATGTGAAGTAATCTTCCTTCACATAAGGGGCAGGAAGCCGAGTGACCTTAAGTCACAACGCACTCGGCTAAAAAGCCCCTACAGGTGCGAGGCCGGGTGCAACTTGGTGTAACTTATAATTATAGGATGTACATGTATGTCTTAAATTTTTCGGGGAGGTTCGCGTTTTATGGAACATTCTATTCAATATATATAGGTATCATATTCGTGAAGGTGTTCTTGTAGAGGGAGGCCTCGCTTGATGAAACTCCGAGAGGCTGCTTGGAGCGGTGCTCCATGTAACTAATTTTTTTTTTGGATATTATAGGACTGACACCGGCTTCTCTTTTTGACCCCATCTGTAAGAGATGAGCTTTGTTTCTCCTAGTTTGAGTCGACTCAATTCAATACTAGATTCATCCTAATCCCCACACCTATTTCTTCCTCAGGCCGGCTCCCAAGTTGTACCATGGTGGAGATTTATACTTAGAATAGTGTGATTTCACCGCTATCTTTATCAGCCCAGCTGAGGTTAAGAAAACACACTTACTGCCAAGTAGGCTATTCGCTCGTTACACGTCATCAAACACTTCGAAACGAGCCGATATTAATCGGTATATATAGAGTTTGATGGGCTTGCGACGCCTTAGAGGATCCCCGAGACTTACGAAAGGCCAATTTATAACTGGTTGATCCACTTCGACGTGGTTGAGGTTTTGTATCCGGGGTTGAGTCCTATACATGGAGGGAGAGGTTAACCGCCATGCTCTAGTTTCGTTTCTAATGATACGTAGATGCTACATAAATGCTGGAGAAGCCCCGGAAGAATAAAGGCTAAAATCTTCGCCCTCATACAGTTTCACGAATACAAAATGCTCGAGGCGGCTGTTAGTGTTCTAGGCGTATGTTCCCAAATCTACGTGCTCCAGTTGATGTACTAAATAAATTCATATTAGCCGGTCCTCTTCACCTGTGGAATCTTTTTATTTGATGTCGGACTCGGTATCCATATGGCCTTGTCTCATGAGCGTTCTCGAGATGGACTAGCCGATGTGCCTGTATGAAGTTTTCACATGTTGGCATGCAAAAAAACGAGAGATGCGAAGATACATGCATGCTACCTGGCTAGCTATAGTGTATCGCTCTTGATATGTTAGCGGGTGGATCTTGGTTTACGGGGGGGACGCTATTCTCGCAGCACTAATTATTGGGAGCTCATGAATAGGGGGGTTTTGCTGGGTTTCTTATCTTTGGATTTTCTCTTTCTCTCTGCGAGTTTCTTCCACCCCATTAAATATATCGCAGGAATATATATAGTTTTTAAACAGGATAAATTCAGTGATATATACGACGAAGGGAGCCCTAGAATTAACCCCACCAAGAACTCGGCAACAAACCTTTATTTTCTCCGCCACAGACAGGTACGTGGACCAAGTATCTGTGATTCTCGTTATGTTATGCTAGGTTCTTCTACTTCTATGTCCTCTGTATTAACCTTTACAAGGCCTAGGAGTTATATGTAAGAGTGCACGTGTCCTATACGCAGTAATCATAAGAGCAACTATACGATCCATTCAAGGGAATTACACTCGCAATTTGTATCTCGTAGACGGCACTGCAGTGATCCAAAGGTCGTTAAACGCATGCGCAGCCTTAGGTGGTATTTGATATATCTAAATGTGTAGACCAAAGTAGGCCTTACAAGGACGTGGAAATGAGGCGATTGCATTGTCATTGGAGACAGCTATGCTCACCACTACTGGCGACTCATGGTTGGGCCTTACGTAGAGCCTCTGGTACAATTATTGTAGAAAAACGAGGGTCAGCGAACGCCCAAGCTGCCAGTACCACTGCCAAAATCCTTTCGATGAACCCCGGAAGACTAATAAAAGCTTTAGATCCTGAGTCGCGACAATTCTACAACAATTCTACTGGAGGCTGTATGCTGCTTCTGGCCAAAAGTTGAGGTTTGAGGAATGTCGTTAAGACAGGGCTTGGCGCATAAGTCTTGGCACCGCATAGATGCAGCTCTCCCCAGACTAGACTTTTTTTTTCTTCACTGACCTTCAGCCTCTTTGCGACTTCTATCTCTACTCCACTACCACCACAGAAATGGGCCGCGAACTCCAAAAGAAAAAGAATAGATCTTCAATCCCTAAGAAGACTCGTCGCAAAAATCCTCGGGTTAAAGTTAGGCCTCTCGGAAATGCTCTGATTGCTGAGAACTGGTAGTTATCCCCCTCCACCAATCAAAAGAACCAATCGCCCCTCATCGTTCTTGAGTACTGTTCTAACATAGAGTTGATAAGGGATAAAAAACAAACCCTCGCTCAGAATTATAAACGCCTCGGTTTAGTTTCCCGCCTCGGCAAGCGCTCTGGCGGTGTCGAAAAATCAATTTCTTTAATTGCCGCCGCTTCGAAACAGGCCGAATCCGCCCCAAAGCTAGCTCCCGGAGAAGCTAGAATTGAACGCGATGAGGATGGCAACGTTGTTAACATCGTCTACGGAAAGTCTGCAGAGGAAGCTTTGAACGACGACGACGAAGATGATGAAGTAGAGAGGGGGGAGGTCAAAACGGATATTGTCAAGGCTTTAGAGGAGCAAGCTTCGTACACTTTCAAAAGAGAGAGGTCTCAGAGTGACAGGGAAAAGGAATGGATGGAGGCTTTAGTGCAGAAGCATGGCCACGATTACTCAAAGATGGTTTGGGACAAGAAGCTAAACCCTTATCAACAATCGGAGGGGGATATTAGAAGAAGGGTAGCGAAGTGGGAAAAGACACTGAAGAAGGATGTGATGGTGGAATAAGGAATTTGTACAAGTATACGGAATTGCTTTCTTTCTATTCGATCCGGCGTTAGTTGGCGAATCTGGTTAAAGTACATAAAAGTTAAGGTTAAGATTTTCGTTTTCATTTATATTTCTTTTTTCGATCTTCGGACTTCACTTCTCATTGTTTAGGATTAGGAATGTGGAGACGCTAGAATCTCATATTCGCCAAGAACTAATTGCGTGCTTACAAAAAAAAAAAAACCTGCGAGGGGCTGCGTCACAGGCCGATTTAGATTATGTCAGAGCACCCCGCAATATCAGTTAAAATTCTAAGTCTTCCGCCTAGTTCCGAATAGGGAGGTTCTGCACGAGGTTTTTGGATTTCAAGAGAAAGTGACGAAACTAGTGTCGGCAGCCAATAGGAGGAGAGACGGGAACATATCAACATCGTTTCTGCCACTTATCGAGCTCTATCAAGAGTTTTACCGATATCCGAAATCTTATATCCTTAGTGTCGATGATTTCAAATTTTTCAAATTGGCGCCATAGGAAAGTAGGCTTTACCATATTCGGTGCAAATATGGTCAGGAATCTGTCAGAAATTATGTCTGTGTCTTCCCAGCCCCTTCTCCTATTGGACACCCACACCATTTTCGTCACTTTCCCTCAAAATTTAGATATTTCGTGCAGAACCTCCTAATCGTGTTTTTATTTGTCAAACGTTTGACCGACTTGACGTTATACCTTCGGTCATAGAAACGGCAGGTATCGTATTCTCCTTTGCGTAACATGATACTATGTAGACTTCTTCCCGGTTGGTTTCAGCTCAATCTTCAATTTACACCTCACCATAAAAGTAGAAAGCCTGTTTTGGGGCGAAGGAATAGAAATGGAGTCGTTGATAAATATACGAGACGATCATTGGCAACTGAAGCGAGTACAGCAATGAGAGTGAACGACCCCCACAAGTAGAAAAACATTCGTCAGCAAAGAAACAAAAGCAAATGACCTATGCAAGAAGGTACAGAAATGGTATTATTAGTTCAAAACGGAACCATAACAAAACTCCCCCGCTATTCTCTGAGTGGATGGAGGGATTAATTTAATTGCTGTTGTACTCTCGGGATCGACAGCTGCTGAAAGTTCCCTCGAGAACTATCCCATGGACCTTTTCTGCTCGGTGAATCTAGTCGTGCAATCCAAAACAAGGTGTGTGGCTGCAGGAAACTCCGAATGAGGTGACCGGTTGGTTTATCTGAGGATGCCGCTATGTACGTTAGAAAGGTCTATAAAACTCACCACATTTAAACAGACATCCGAATTGGTCAATACTACCTTACACTCGTCGGAATCGAGTGTGCACCTTGGGTGCCATTTTCCTCAAAATATTTATGCTCATGAGTGGATGGTCCACAAAGCAAATTGCTCGAGGCTTCGATTCGAAGCTTTGCCTTGATGTCAATAATACAATTCCTAGCTAAATGTAGCCATCACTTAGACCGTAACCCGGTTCTGGTCCCATTTTGGACCGATAGTTTTGGTTGCATACAACAGTGTTTTCTTTACAAGTATCAGACTAAAAAGGTTGGAATTTTTTAAGATAATCAATTACTACCAGAATAACAGATATTTCGCATTTCTATATTAAAAAGGCACACCTGTGGTGTTGGAATTTTCACCAGCTTGATGCTCTTTTTCTAAAGTGCTAAAAACACAGAGAGCTCTGAACCTTCATGTAGTGTAGAATAAGCCCTGAACAAATTCAGATATACATACTAGTATTAGAGTAATAGGTCTCATATACAGGCACTATAGAATATTGCTAGACTTTTAGGCCATCCCTTCGTTCGTTTTCAGGCACGCTATCCAAACCCAAAAGGGTGGCAAACAGTTGGTATCACACCTTGGCAGTAGTGAAGTCACTAGAAAAAGGCTCTACACCACCTTTTATGAACTAGCTACCTCCAAATCCGACACTCTCCCTCAAGTAGTTTCCTGTCTAAAAGCGAGTGAAGCGCGGGACATAGTAAGGGATAGAAAACTGGCGCTGTACAGCCATGTAAGAAAAGTTCTGACGCCCACCTCACTAACAAGACAGCAGCCAGAGTGCAAGACTTTTCTTACACGAAAATTTTTAATTCCTAATATTACACCGGTTTGGGTGCTTTTCGTCATGGCACCAAAAAACCACCACCTCTCCACCATGCCACCCCACACATGCAAAAACGATAAATAGCCTGTACAGTTAAAAAATTGCAAAGCTAACCTACTCAAGAATCCTACAACTGATAATTGGGGAAAAATATCTTCTTGTGGGACTAGAATAGCCTCGGGCACTGTTGGCATAGGTATAAAGTACACTAAAAGTGCGCTGGCTTGGCACAATTGAAGCCCATCTTCAGACTTCTCCCTAGAATTCTACAAACTTAATAGAGATATGGGAAATCCATTGAAGATTAATTGCCTTCTTCTATATCTTTCAGATATAAAACCAATAGGTAACCGAGGAGCCCGGGTAGTTGCTGCACAGTCGATAGAAAGTCAAAAAGGTAGTTAAAAACTGGTCCTAAATTTTAGAGGGGTTCGAAAGCATTTATCTAGTACTAAATTCAGGCTGTTATGAATTTATCCACTAACGGTGGTGGTCTGGATTTATTATTCTTACTTACATGTATATACTCTTCAAACCGATGCCCAGTGTCCGGTCTCGTTTTATACTAAAAGTGCTATCTCATGCATATGGACCGTAACGAGATTCGCACAGAAAACCGTGCGAATTTGGGACTTGTTCCTTGCAGTTCAAACAACCACAAAAAGTCTGTTAAATCTCATGAAACTAACGGAAGCACCCTCACAGCCTATGAACTATTTCTACCCCTTTGGGTGTTTCCTGTGACATATTTATTGATAATACATGTAGTTGCTATGTTGTAAGCTTGGCGCATTTTTGAGTGAATTCTCGCTAAAAGCGGAAAACTCTAGTACTCCCCTGTAGAGGAGGGGACACGGTTTTGAGGTATACACTCTAGATACGGTAGCCAAATTAGGCGATCTACAAGGCGCTGCAATTTATTTTAATCATCTTGTCCTCAAAAGCTATAAATGGTTAATAAGAACGGTTGTTGCGCTGTTCCTAGAATCGACTTTGTAGGGTATATTTGGTCACGGTCTCATTTTCCTACGCCCCCCCAGAGCTATTCCTCGGTAAGAGAAAATTTTAAGAGATCTTTGAAAATTTTGAAAATTTCTCCCATTGCTAATAATGACAAAGAGGATCGTTGAAAGTAGTGCTGATAATAGAAGAAACCCTACCAAAAACGTGCAGTTGCGTTTCATGAGATGGTGCTTTGAGTAGGTCGAGGCAGATTTCCATGAGTACAAAGTTTCCCGGTAAATTCCCTCCTGCTCCCCTCAAATCACATAATGAGCCACATTACTGCATTGTTAAGCTTACCTTCGGAATTATGCAGCCTTCTAGTGCGTTAGGATGAAGCGGTATTGGATATCTGTTCAAATGCAGTCATTAACGTAGGATGGGTAAAGCAGTAGCAGTTCAGCCGTAGAAATGCTGTGCACTAGAACGTACATCTCTTTTAATCGGTTATTCTAGCTAAGGATACTTGTATACCTTGAGGGTGTACTCCGGTAGAACTACATGTATTATTGATGATTGTACGTCTGCCGTTGTTCCCGATTTGGCAGGTCTCTGTAACCTACGTTTGTCATATACTAAATTTTATTATGTTTAGGTTCTAGTAAAAAGAGCTTTGAATAGGATAAGGCGTTTACCTAGAGCTAAGATTCCTCATTTTTTTCAAGAACCCGGGAATGTTTTACTAGTAGCGGTGAGAATAACGCCGCATGCACCTTACTTTCAATTAGTTTCTTTAAACCAAAGACACATATAGTTATATTATTAATTGAATGCCTGTCCTAAAAGGTAACTCGTTGCCGAATCGAACATCCTATCTGATTACTCAACCGATAGTCGGTCAGACACAGCAGAAACCAGGATAGAGAGATACATAGCGAAATTGCCGGTGCTGAAGCTTAACTGCCTTGCCCCCACCATATCGTAAGTTTTGTTTGCTCGCGTAAGATGCAAGAAGAAGGAGACATCAAGTTGTAGTTATTTGGCGCTATGAAATAAAGACTGAGGTGATGTACTTATATACTTGCAGGGATTTGATGCGAACGGCAAAGGAGGCGTCAAAAAAGTACATGTACATGTCTCTCTATCCATCTAAAGTACCGAACATATCGGAAGTTGGATTGATCAGAACAATTACAACATAATGTCAATTGACTTCATGATCCGGCTGGCATTTTGTGACCTGGAATATGGGGCCATTGAACTCCAACACACTTCACCGGATCGCCTCAGCGGCCAAATACAGCAGTGTTTTCCCTGCCCAACGAGCGTAAGTCTTTGTGAAGAACCCGGGGATTAGGTTCTGTCACACGAGCTTCCGATCTTGCAACGACACTCGACCATGGGATTAATGCAGGCCAGCCATCTGAAACCGTTCGCAGCCCACTTAGAACTGTTTGACGTTTGTCCCACATATATAGACGCTTGAGGTGTGAATAATGTTTTAAACGAGGATCCGGGTGATATACGCGTATGACATATGTATATGTATGCTGCTGGAAAATTTGAGGTAATTAGCACTAGGGTGGAGAGGGGGAATATTTAATAACGCATCACAAACGCTACACGCATATAGATGGTTCAAACTGCCGCTCGCTAAATAGAGTCGCGAATGGGGGGTATGCCAAACACGGGGGAGTGCCGAGCAGGGATTTTTTTTATGGAGACAATTCGTCAGCGGCAGCGATCAGATCTGAGCCTTCATACAAATAAACCCTGCTTAGCATTCCCCCATGTTCAGCACTCCATGTTCGGTATACCCCGGTTTGCGACTCTATCTACGTTCTTTACATAAAGACGGCCGCAAAAGGGAGTTGAATTTATTTGGGAGGTCTGATAAGTAAGATGCCATGAGGGTTACTGTGGTATATATTTGGTGAAATTCGTTGTGATGCTAGTATAAGGAGAGTAAATGCTAGCGTGGTTTAAACTGGCCGTTTTTCTTGCTTATGTAAATCCCTGCTGGCACCAGAATGAATTTCACCAAATATTACGGTGCTGAGAGTAGCAGGTCATACCGCTTCCAGCTGGTCCCCCTCTTCTCAATACCTGGGGTCCCAATGGCTTGGCGTGGTCTATAGTAATCGATTGGGCTGTCAGCCTGTCACCGCCTCCCTGTAGTCGAAGCACGAGAGAAGAGCGAGCTCACGTGTTTGGAGTGGAATTGTATGGGGATCCAAAAACTGCGGTGATCCAACAGGGCAATCGCTTTGCCGAGCACCTGTTTTTCCAGGAGTCCTGCGGGCGGAAACGGCGGACCAAATCATACGACTACCTACTTTTGTTGTCATTTACTCATTGCTTTGCATCTCTCCCTTTCGAGATATTATTTCCTTGTCAAGGCGTTGTTTCAATGTTGTCTAAACAAAACCCACGATGGATGCTGGGCGTAATTCCGCATGCGTATGTGCATACATACTCTACATGCAATGTCAATGATCTGCCCTAGGCCATCGCCGATGACAGGCCCTGGGGAATCGAGGAACGTAAACCAACTGTCATGTTCTACAGTCTCTCGAGGAACCTGGGGAGTTGGCGCACAGGGGGGTGGATTACCAAGCAAAAGATGTCTACTCGTACTCTGTTGACGTTTGTGAAACGGACCAGGTCCGCATACACCACAGAGTCGTGCTCAATGTATGGTATTGTATAGAATGCAAAGGCAGCCCGTTTCACAAACGTCAACGAAATACGGGTACATGCTGGTGGCAGGCAGGGCAGACAGAAGCTGGTGGATCGCCATGATGAAGCACGGACCGTTTGGCTTGGTGGACGGTGCTCCCAGGCGGATTTCTCAGCATTGGCGCTAGTGAACAACTTTATCGGGTATCTTGAGTCGTCTCCATTTGCATCAACAGCATGAAAAATGCAGGCCCCCACACAACCATAACGTACCTCCATTTCGTCGCACGTTCCTTGGGTCTTTTTGCTGACCGCCGGTCTTAGTCCTGCTGTGCTCGAGTCGCCCTTTTTTCCCGGTATAATCCGCTGGTATACCTGCCGAAGGATAGAGTATATAATCTCATCAACGTCCTAACTCGCCTCTCAGAACTCACCCCAAAATCCTTTAAATCGATTGCTCCTATCCACGTGTCCACCTGGATTACTCTATCGATACTCCAAACACCAGAATCATCAGCCAGTATGATTCCTCCAATCCCAGACCTACAAGACTATGGTCTTTCCGACAACCATGGGTTCCTACCTAATAAAGACCCTCTGGATCGTCTACCATCCAGCTATTACGACCCCTGGGAGAGCATTGCAGCAAATTTACCCGTCCTTGCTAAGACCAAGCGTATCCGGAGAGCCATTGACGATCTCCCGCTCCTCGATACCTTCCAGTTGAAAACCGAACCTGAGTGGCGTCGAGCCTATGTGATTCTCGGCTTCTTGACCCACGCATACATTTGGGGTGGTGACGAACCCAGCCAGGTACATTTGAGCCATCTGATACCGGTGCTGCAATTGCTAATTGTTATATCCTAGCGTCTCCCGCCATCCATTTCTGTCCCACTACTAGAAATCTCTGAGCGTTTTGAGATTCCCCCTGTCGCTACCTACGCTACCGTAGTCCTATGGAACTTCAACTCTATCTCTAAAGGCCAATCTCTTGATTCTCTTTCGAATTTGAAAACCATCACCTCTTTCACTGGAACAAGGGACGAGGAGTGGTTCTACCTTGTTTCCGTGGCTATAGAAGCTCGTGGAGCCAAGAGCATCCCTACAATGCTCAAAGCCATGACTGCTGCTCGAGAGAACGACAGCACAACGGTCGTGAATTCCCTTCTTAGTTTTGCCAAACACATAAACAACCTCAGCGAACTCCTTGTTCGGATGTACGAAGAATGTGATCCAAACGTTTTCTACTTGAGAATCCGCCCATTCCTCGCGGGGTCTAGAAATATGGAAGAGTCAGGGCTTCCGAATGGCGTCCTGTACGAGGACAGGCATGGAAACAAAACATATCACAAGTACTCTGGCGGTAGCAACGCGCAGAGTTCGCTTATCCAAGCCTTTGACATCATCCTAGGCGTCGAGCATCGTCCAACCGGCCAACGCAAAGATCCGTCCTCAGAAAAATTGCAAGGAACAGCTCCTCCACCTCAAAATAGTTTTATCAAGGTTCGTAGCTACTTGGCTTCTATCTCGCGAGAAACGTTTCGATTTTTAATGTTAATATTATTTAAAGGAAATGAGAACCTATATGCCTGGCCCACATCGACGCTTCCTTGAGCACCTTACGACAGTTGCGAACATTCGTGACTACGCCACGCTCCACAGGGAGAACAAAGCGCTTTCTTCTGCTTACGACAAAGCCCTTGATGCTCTTACGAATTTTCGCAGTACCCATGTGCAAATAGTTACCCGCTATATCATTCATCCGTCCACCGCAGAGAAGAGAAGGGTAGCTGCCGCCGCAGCACTTTCTGGAGCTTCGTCCGCTTCACCCACTTCTAGAAACCTTTCTCAAACTATGGCTATGATTGAGACCGATGAACCTCGACATGGCCTCGCTCGAGATGAAGCATCGAAAAAGGGCTTGAGGGGTACTGGAGGTACTAAGCTTATCCCCTTTCTCAAACAAGCAAGGGATGAAACTATGGAGCCGACTTTGGGCACCGTAATGCCAATGCCGAAGACCCCTGAGACTTTCAAACGCCCAGCAGCACGTACTCCCACAGATTTTGCCAAATCTTGCAATGTCAATGAATTTGAGGATTTAGCACCTAATTTCGTCGGATTAGCTGGAGCATGGGACTGGACAGATGACGTTGGTGGATTGTGTCATTCCTAAAGGGTTCATCAGTGCCAATTTAAGTGTTTGCGTATTGTATTTGTTTCTTATATGCGCTGAAAATTTCTCTACTCTGGGTTTATAGGAAGCTTCGTGTTTTACTTATTTTATGCGGGTTAGTGGGTTTGTATTTTTTTGTGTTAGGTTACATCAGTGCACGGTATTCCGGGTCCGGGGGTGTTTGATTGGCTGTGGGTATGGGCTTTTTATGTCTTTTTTATCGATGGGTTGTCATGACATGGTATGATTTTTGTGTTGTGGCAAGTACAGTAGCTTGGATGGTTTCATACTCTAGAGAGCTAGCTGTAATATTTTTGTTCTTGCTTTATATCCTTGTTTATATAGTGGGTAGTGGAATAAAGGCCCTTTGCGCTTTAGAGTCAACTCTAGTTTCTAACCAATTAGAAAGTGATCGACACCAATAAAACCGCCAGAAATCGGAGCTGAACCTATTTGCCAAAGGGCCCAATAGAGTGTTTTGGCCAATCCCATGACAACCAAAATTCGAGCTCAAAATATGAATTCTTGGCATAATTACTACATGTATCTAAAAATCCGCCAAGAATTCATATTTTGAGCTCGAATTTTGGTTGCGACCCAATGGCCAAAACACTCTAATAGCGATTAGAGTGAGTTTGAGTTGATCATTTGTTGCATCATGCGAATATGAGACAGAGGTAGTCCGAATACGTCATGCCATTCTTGGTTCGTCCCTCTAGAGTCGCGCATATTCGCGATTACGAATTCGACCCGCGCACATACTGCATAGATACTCTGCTCTCCCTGAGGCAGAGTACCGAGAAGCCTCTACGGTGGTGCAATTCCTCCTATACGGTTAGAGTACCACCACGACGTACTGTTTTTTAGTCCCGCCTTAATATTAAAAATCGCACCCGTTCTAAGCTTTTCTTTATCGTAAGAGATAGCTGTGTTGCTTAGGCTTTCTTTTTATCTTTCCTATTCTTTCTAACTCTGAGATCCCTTATTGGATCCCTTCCCGTAAAATTCGAAGCACTTCGAAGTAGTAAAGTGGGCCGAGGCACCCCAGACAGCTGATCTGACAAATCCGTGATCTGAAATCTGGAAAAGCCCTTCAGATCCCTAGGAGGAAGGAAAATGACACGTTTTGGCGACTAGAAACCACAACAGAAGAGAGGTAGCAATTCCGCAAATAACGGGAAAAGCGAGGTTTCTTTTCAGAGTTATTATAGCCTCGCATACTCTACTAGAAGATATCTGCTAATTTTCACGATGTTCCTATACCGCATAACGAGAATTGCGCTAAGACGTTCAAACAAAGTGTGGCTTGTAAATCTTACTTAGAAGAGTTTAGCAGAACTATGTTTGCCACTCGCTACACGAAGAAATTTCCTTTTTTTCTTTTCTCCTTGCTCTGCATGAGGTGGTGACTGCCTTTAGAGGTTAGATTCTTTGCTACTTCTTATTTAAGCCTCTTGGCACCACCCTCGTTCTCGCCAGTTAATGTAGTATAATAGTGCATTTATTAGTAATCATGGAACTACATAGAGGTACCATGAAATCTCAGGTACAACGAGGCGGCCTGGATTAGGCAGGTTCTGCGTCGTCTTAAGCTACTGAAAATCGCTGCCCAAATCGCTCGTTCACTTTAAGTATTTTGGTAACACCCAATCCAGGCAACTTCGTTATCGCCGAGATTTCACGGTATTGTGGATGTTAGTAGATCTGGAGTTCGAGATTAAATTCTAGTTTTCACTGCTCTAGCCTTAACTCCAAATTCTACGGTAAGGCCTCCATTATCTCGCCTATAGTGAACACGACCAACCGGAGGTTCGTTGGTATCTGGTCAAGCTTGTGATAGGCCAAATCAACGTTGTCAGGCCAGCTTTGACTTCAAGCAATACCATTCGACAATACCAGCTGAAGCACCGACTTCAGGCCCCAAGCCCTTTACCAAATCTTCGCTAAACCTTTCATCTGTCCATATATTGTAGCAGGTAAAGTATCTATGAAGTTTTGCGAATCTAGGGGCATTGATCCTCACTTTGTTATCGTTGAATTTCTAACCCTAATCCTGAAATTTATATTCGAATATTGGTTTGGCCTGAGCCACCCCCGACCAGTCATGTTCACTTTAGGCGAGTTAATACGGTAATCGTATTATCTCAGCTTAACGAACACGATCGGGCTAAGCAGCTTCGAATTGGCCTTCGCAAAACCTGCCAAGCTGCTTGAAAATATCAGAAATGACATCCTGAACCAGTAACTAACAGGCAGCCAGATCTCCAGATATACTTGTATTTGAATGACGTTTCCGGACCGAACTAGGTCCGCATGGAGATGTAGACTAGTAGATAGAGAGGTAGCAAGAAGTAGGCTCTAACCAGCTGAGTAGTGAATCTCAGTAGAAATAAAAGTGTATTTGACTTGCGTACCAGTTACAATCTTCACCCCTACTTTGTAGGTTAGATTTCAAGTATTGTGCTGTTCACTACTAATCGGCTGACTGAAATATTTACTTCCCTCTAATTCTCTATTCGCATTATCCTGCCGTTTTCAAAATGGGCCAGGTTCGCATACCCTATAAACCACCCTGAAACCACCCATTTTATATGCGAGACAGAAGTAGCCCGTTTTAAAACCGGGATGAGAATACGAGTACTGGTATGCAACTCCATGCGGGCCCAGACTGTTCCGGGAATGTTATTAATTAATTATTATTTCATTCGGCACACTCAACCCTTAGCTATAGGTTAATTATGGTGTTCTTCACACTAAATCAATCCTAAACACAAAAAAACAAACAAAAAACAAACAAAACATAAACACAACCCGTCAAACCGACACTTTCATTACGTGAACTAAGAGTATTCTGGGAACGTCATTCGAATATAAGTATGGAGATTTTTATTTAAGTATTCTATCCTCGTCCGGCCCGGTCGTATTCATTACGATCGAGATAATACGGTAGATATCTAGATTCTACCTATAGCACACCAAGTTCAGTTCCGGGATAATACGGGGATCAATATACCGTATATTCTCGAAATTAACGAAATGGCCCGGGCTGAGACAGCATGAAAATACTGTATAACTACTGGCTGAGGGAATAAAATAGGTTTCTTTCTGCTGATTAAACTTGCAGCTTAGGGCCTGCCTGGCCAGTGAGGACGTGACATCCTCCTGTTGTCTCAGCCCGGGCCATTTCGTTAATTTCGAGAATATACGGTATTTGTTGCAACAGTGAGATAAAAATAGCAAAAAAAACAATAGCAACATAAGGAGACACCCGCTTCCAAAAACGCCAACCCAATGTTGATACGAGCTTATAAATAACCACCTCTGCTCTTCTTCATTATCTCAAGTTCGTTTTTCCCTCTCTCTCTCCATCATTAGCCATTAACCCCTCGGACACCCCCGAAGGTATTATCAACAGCGTTCATAAAATATCGCCAACTCTCATCTGATACTTCCTACTAACCATCCTTACCCACCGTCTCCTTCTCCATTCCCCTCTCTCATCCTCTTCCCCACCAAGACGATCATAAACCCATCTCTCACCTTCCTCCTCAATCTCCACACCCCCGATGTACCGCTCTCCTACCCATGTCATGCTCCCCAGATCCAATGTCCACTTCCTATCTTTCCACTCCCACCCAGGTGGGCATCTCACGTCTTCGAAAAATCTAGTCCCCTTTGGCCTCTCTAGTGCTATCCGGGCAGGCGACATGGGCTCGTATGGTGTTGGGCTGAAGATCCAACTCTCGTACTCGCCCCCTGGACCCGTGTGACGCTGCAACTCGAATACTTCTACCTCCCTTGCTTCTGGGACTGCATCTAGTATGATATCCTTGTGAATAAAACTATCCGCCTTTGTGGCTGCGGCAGTTTCTTGGGGGTGTAGATGGGTTTCGTGAAGATCGAGAAGAAGCTCCTGGAGAACTGGGTGACCAAGGGAACAGGCGATCCAGCCAGCAGCTAAGAAGATAAAACGCCAGGGAAGCAGAGAGGCAGTAACAAAGAGGGCTAGCGAGAGAGCGAAAAGTGCAGCGAAGACTGCAGAGGAGAGAACCTCGTCGGAAAAGTTAGTAGGGGGCCCGATGAGGGCTATAATTTCATCGTGAGCGAGTGAGAAGTCGTCCATGGTGTTTTGAAGATCACGGAGATTGCGAAAAAAGTCCTATCGTATACATTAGTTACACGTGCTTAATTGTACAGGTGTTTACTGGTAAATCTGCCATGGGTCTGAGAAAGGGCGTACTTTGCTCATCTCACTGACGGCTTTGACTTCAGGTGGAGGAGCGATTGCGGGACCATGAGCACTGTATTTCTCCATCGGCATACTCGGTGGCGGTGGATGCCGGATTATGAAACTGGGGACCATAATGAAAAGGAGCACACAAGCAAAGGGGAGAACAGCCAGCAAATACGGGTCGAGGCAGACGAAAGAATATATTGCAAGAGCTGAGAGGGTATGCGATGGTTTTTGCCACTGTAAAAGTCTATACAGCCGGTGCTGGAATATAAAAACCACACCAATTCTGTGAAACGATTAGAACCGAAAAAACTTCCCAAAAATACATTAAATTTGACAGCACCTTACCTTGCGTTGAATCTTCGAAAGTTACCACTCATAGTTGTCAAAGCAAATTGTGGTCTATTTTTATCGTTCCTTCGATCCCGTGGCTCTGAATAACTCTCGAGCGTGTAATCACTCGGTAGCATTTGTTGCATCAGTTTTGCAAAAATGCGTTCTTGCAACCCCGAAGCACCACCACTTCCGCTACTCTCTTCGCCGTTATTATTCATGCTATCCAAGCTATGAGACTTGCTGCGTCGGTGCTCGCGGACGTGGTGAGCCGCTCCGGCAATATTCTTCCCGATCTCACGGATGCTAGGAGAGGGTGAACGATGTCCGCGGCCACCATCGGAAGAAGATGTTGAGTTTCTGCGGGAGCTAGAACGGTAGCTGGGGTCGTAATCAACAAGTAAGGAGTCGTCCATGTCGACTGATTTAATGTGTCGTGGTTGTTTGCGGGTGGATATAAGGTTTGTAGGTGGTTGGTTGTGTTTGGAAGGAGGAGCGGAAGCGGAAGCGGAAGCATGACATGTGAAGCGAGCTGGATGGATGGATGGATAACGGATGACGTCTGCACAGCAATGGTTGCAGATGTGTTTCAGTTACCCGGCGGCGAGATGAGGAAACCTGTCTACCGTAGTATTTGGTGAAATTCGTTCCGGCGCTAGTAGGTAAGACATGCATAGGACGTGTTAATTCTCCATGATTTTCCGCTAAAAACCCCCCAGCGGCATCATAAACGTAGAGTATTAACAGATTATATGCATGTCTTACCCACTAGCGCCGGAACGAATTTCACCAAATACTACGGTATATCGCGTGGTGTGTAATTACCTCTGAGGCTCGAGGTTGACAGGCTGGCGATGGGAAATTGGAATTTACGGACCGCCTTAGATATCTTTAGGCGACCGAGGAGCCAAGATTGCTAAGAGCTGAAGGAAACATGGTGAATCCGTTTAGTGATCTGCATGCATCCTGAAAGCTATGTTTGGAGGAGGTCTGTTTATTGGAGAAGAAATGTAGGTGTGCGCGAAGGAATAATCCGCACACCTTATTCAACACGAATTGAGAGGGGCTCGATGTCTATGGCATGAAGAGAGGAAGAAGAAAAGATCCTCGATGACAAGAGTGATGAAGTTTACATCCGTGAGTGAGATCCGGTGAAATCAACCCAGAAGGGTAACTTCAGACGACAGGCGCTGTCAGTAGCGAGTAGCTATCATAGCACGCGTACAGCCAAAGAGAAGTTAGGAGGAAACGAAACGTGAACCAGCCATAGCTCGCGGAGCCAAAGCAAAGCAAACATCGTCACGGCAACCATCCCTTCACGGCAGAGGAGAGACCCAGCAGGCGTATTAAACACCGAGAAGGATATAGCAAGCCGAACGAGTTGCAGTTGCAGGCCAGGGACTGCTGGCAGCCGTGTGTTGCTTTGCTGGGAACTGGCCAACCGTATTCTGGAACCAGGAAGCAGGCTTCGAGAGCAGCACGGATTTCTGTCTGGCGGCCGCCGTCTCCAAGTCCAGAGCTGTTGGGTGCAGGTTACCAATAGCAACGATCCAGAGATTTGGCCCAGTCGATCCCTAGACTGATCCCGCCTGCCCGCTCCTCCGCTTCTGTTTCTGTTTCTGTTTCTGTTTCTGTATTGTCTACGCTACCAACACTACACTCTAGCATAAAGGGGGAAAGTGACAAAGTGGGAGAAGGGAGAAAGAAGAAAGAAGACACTAAAGAGAATAGCTGTGAGGAAAGAAGAGAAAGGAATTCGACTGTGTTTCCATGTAGTTACCCATATCGCCTCGAATTCCTAGAGCCTACAGAGAACGTCCCCGTCGTTGTTGCTGGGTATCACCATTTTCGGCGTGACTCGAAGAACCTCCACCCTTCCCCGACGACCGCCTGCCTCATCTACTGATCGCCAGCGCCCGCCGCCCCATCGCTCACTCAGTGTCGCTCATCTCAAGATCTATCTATCTCATCTTGGCCCTTTATTCATCTCCGCCATGTGTCACGGCTTTCACAATTAGTCGTCCATACGCAACAATTTTGGGGTTGTTTCCTCTTGCGAGCATTTCTTCATCCTAGTCGTCCTGCTTCTTCCTGCCCCAGAAATTGGAATCCCTTCACTTCCCACCCCTGACTCCTCTAGAGCCTCCCATCCCCACCCTGTCTTTCTTTCAACCTTTTCCTTCTTTCAATCCCGCTGTCCAGGATCCATCCACCACAAATCCCCGTTGGCTTTCTCCCTTTCTTCATTCATTAATCAGTCGTCTACGGCTACCCCCATCCCAAGACTAGTTAGCCTGCAACCCCACCCCTTTTCGACACTTCGGTCGGTCGGTCAGCCATCCATACGCCAACTCCTTTCACTCTTGCTTGTTGCTCTTACCGTTGTCGCTGCTGCTGCTCCACACCCCAACACCGAACCAGCAGTCCTCCACTACAACCTCAAACCACGCCCACCCAAAACCACCCACCCTAAAACTCTCCGTGTTAGAGAGTGTGGTGGTTCGTCATGCCGGTTCGAGTCTCACAGCAGCAACAGCCTCCATCAAATAATTTGTCCAATTCATCATCCTCACATACCGCAACCACAACCACAACAACCACCACTACATATTCCCTTCGCAGGGATTCTCCTGCATCGTCTCGTGGTGACGATTCAAGCACAAGTTCTCTTTCTTTGGGTATGAATGGTCATCGCCGTCCTACTAGAGGGAAGGATGAAGGGGGGATCTCTAATAACGTTGCGTCTACTCGTGCAGCAGATGGACGGCAGAGGAAGCGTCTCCACAAGGCTAACACCGAACCCCATAACTTGCCGAGAAAGCCGTCATTAAGGGAGCCAAGGTCCCCACTTAAAAACCAACGGGCGCAGCGTCATGATCCGAAACCTATAAACAAGACGCTACAATTCCCCAATTCTAGCTCGTAAGTCTGAACTCATCGTGTCGTGCAGATAACGTTGAAGCAATCGCCCCCCATACTATATGGTGACTCTAACATAACCGCCGCGGCCTCCCTAGTGACAATGTCTCGACAAATGCTCTTGCCAACAATAACAACCCCCGAACTTTCCTCCAGCCTCCAGGTCACACAGGGTCGAACGTAACCACATTCTACGCATTTGGACAAAACTCGCAAAATCCACAACCACCACCTCCGCTGGGAGAACCGTTTGATTTTTCGCCGTCTGGAGATTTGGAGAATATTCATCGGGGCATAATAGATACCGACCAGCTCAGCCAATTCCCGACACCTGGACGGGGGCGAGGAGGTATAGAGAGGGGGCGAGAGCACGAGCAGGAGGATAACCATCACCGGAGAGTATCGGCAGTAGTGGAGAATTCAACTCGGCCGCCAGTTTTACGGAGACCGAGCGTCTCGAATAAACTTGGGGGCGGTGCTCAGGGGCAAGGGGGCTACGAACCAAGGAATCGCAGGCAGAGCACAGCTCCAACACACCAGAGCTCGAACGCGAGTTTGTCTTCAAATTATCGCAAAAATATGGCAACGAATGCAGAGGCAGAAAGCTCGAAAAGAAGAAGACCAAGTGTAGCTACTAATTCGCTTACGCCACCGGTACCACCGAAGGAGTATATTCCGGGCAGTGGATATTCTAAGACTGCTGATGGTGTCTTTAAAGTTCCTGCTTCTAGCAGAAATGCAAAATCAAAGTCTTTACAGCCTCCCCCACGGCAAGCACAACAAGCGAAACCTTCATTATCACCCGAACACGGACGCGCTCAGTCGATTGCATTTCCTCCAAAATCTCCGAGATCTCCGAGCTTGAACAAGCTGAACGCCCCGCAAAAAGGTAGCATTCCATTGTCTGGTTCTTCGAGAAGGATCTCGACAATTCCTCATGCCTCCGGATTGGGGGCAAGAACCGTCAGTCCCACCGACGCGAGAAGATTAAAGAGACTATCTGCGATCCATACCCCAACACCATCTTCATTACCCCTGAGCCTGGAAGATACACGTTCAGCTCCAGGAAGTCCGTCAATGATACCCAAAAGCGTTACACCATCATCGTCCGGGACGACCCCGGAGCCGCAAAGGAAATCTTATAGTTCAGGGTTGTCTAGTACGTCTACAAGTACGTCCGCAAGAACATCGATAGCTAGTTTGCAGCCAAAACTGAGTCAGAATCTAGCCGTCTCGCGATTACCGAAGCCCCCAAGACCCGCTACGGTAGAACGAGAAGAAGAAATTCCTCCAGTTCCGCCTTTACCAAAAGATCTAGCTTCGCCTGCTGTGCAAAATTTTGGTGATATAGGGTTTAATTCAAATTCTGGTAGAAAAAGTGGGAATGGTATGTTTGGGCCGAGAAAAGATAGCTTACCAACAGAACCGGAGATCTTTGATATGGAGCCCGAGAAACCGGTGGTACCGGAAAAGCCGAAATTTCAGGAGAAGATAGAAAGGTTTGAGAGGGCTTCGGAGAAGCCAAAAACCGACAAAGAAACGCGGAGAAGGAGGGGGATGACCCTAGGTGGGATGAATATGGGACAGGCAATGAATAACCTTGAGTCTAAGAGTTCATCTTCAAGTCTAAGGAAGAAGGACTTAATTCCTCTACGACTTCCGCCATTGAATTTGCTCCCGTTAAGCACACCTACTATTGCTAGAGTGAATGCTCTGGGGCCCCAGTCGGATTCGGAGGAGCTCACGCCGCCACCAAAGAGGACCATCAAAACACCGAGCACGCCAATGACAGCATCAAAAGCTGGATTTTTTGGGAAAGGAAGAGACAGGGATGAGGTGGCGTATGGCCGGAGCACAAGCTCATTTAACCATTCTACACATCAGGCAGGGGATAGCCCCTCAGGCTTGTCGCTGAGAGCGGGTTCTAGTGCTAGCAGCAGCATTCCGATCTCAGCAAGCAGTAGGATGGGACGGCAGACAATCAGCCCTTATATCTCGAGCTCGCTTCCTAAGGGAACTCCGACAGCAGAATATGATGGGAGGGACCATAAGGGTAGCAGGATTCTTGGGATGACATTGCCTGGAACGGGGCCGGCAAGGGATAACAATAATAAGAGCAGGGCGAGGAAATCCCAGGATTCGACAAGGAGCGGACCGCCCCAGGAAGATGTGACCCCAGATACACCATCTAGTAGCTCTATCAGGAGAAAGCTAAGTTTGAGCTGGAAGAAGAGCTCTAGCAGCAAGCATAGCCATGCGGCCACGGAGAGAGCGGAGGAGTATGCCGCACAGAAGTATGACATTATGCCCCCGCCGAAATTGTCGGCGTCTGCAACGTGGGCGGGACCGATGAATCATCCTCCGAGTCCTGTGCGGCTGCAGAAGAACGCAAGTCAGGGAAGCCAGGGAAGAAGGAAGAGCTCGATTGGGAATGGGATTCCTGGGGATCACGGCCGCAGTGATAGCTGGGGTAAGGATGGGACTCAGAATAACAAGGAGAAGGTTACGGAGCACATATCAACCCAGCAACAGCCTCCGCCGCCACCTGCTAAAAATTCGACTGGAAGTGGGATTCTAGGTCCAATGACCAAGATGCTGGGCAGCAAGCATTCTTTGGGTCAGCTACGGAGCAGCAGAAACCAACCTCCCCAGACACCAGCTCATGCTGACCCCACTATGGACCATGACGATATGTTAGCGGAAGAGGAGATGAGGCGGATTGCTAGTAAACGGAAGAACCTTGACGCTATGGCGCAGGAACTAGAGGAGCTGAAGCGCCGAGCTACACCTAAGGATCGCCTTTCCCCCCCACAGGCGCTACGCACGGTCAGTCTGAATATTTTTGAACGTGGCGAGATTGTAGATTTTAAGGAGATCTATTTCTGTGGGACATCGGACGCAAAGAAGCACGTGGGGGATCTGAACTCGACGAATTTACCGAACTTTGGGTATGATGATGAAAGAGGGGACTATATGATTGTCAGGGGAGATCATTTGGCGTATCGGTACGAGGTTGTTGATGTGCTTGGAAAAGGAAGCTTCGGGCAGGTGGTCAGATGTGTTGATCACAAGACGGGAGGGTTGGTGGCAGTCAAAATTATTAGGAATAAGAAGAGATTTCATCAGCAAGCTCTGGTGGAGGTTAATATTTTACAGAAGTTGAAGGAATGGGTATGCTTTTCAACTATATTGAGAATTTTCTAGTACGGGGATGGTGATGCTGACTAATGCGGTGAATGGCAGGATCCACATGCAAAACACAGTCTCATCAACTTCACGCAATCATTTTATTTCCGTGGCCATCTCTGCATCTCGACTGAACTTCTCGGAATGAACCTTTACGAATTCATCAAGAGCAACGACTTCCGTGGATTCTCTCTTCGGCTTATCAGGCGTATGACGAAGCAGATGCTTAGCAGTCTTGTATTGTTGAAGGGGAAGCGTGTCATCCATTGCGATCTAAAACCGGAGAATATTCTGCTCGCCCATCCGATGCGCAGCGAGATCAAGGTTATCGATTTTGGGAGTTCTTGTTTTGAACACGAGAAAGTGTACACGTACATTCAGTCCCGGTTCTATCGTTCCCCAGAGGTTATTCTTGGAATGACGTATGGAATGCCGATTGATATGTGGAGCTTGGGATGTATTCTAGCGGAGCTATTTACCGGGTATCCGATCTTCCCTGGGGAGAACGAGCAGGAACAACTAGCGTGTATTATGGAGGTGTTTGGGCCGCCTGAGAAGCATTTGATTGAGAAGAGTACGAGAAAGAAGCTGTTTTTTGGTATGTATACCCTCGGTGGTTTGACGGGTCCTGTTAGCTAATTGTGTTTTTAGATTCGTTCGGAAAGCCGCGGATGATTGTCTCATCTAAGGGCAAACGACGAAGGCCGAGCTCCAAGACACTGCAGTACGCACTGAAATGTGATGACGAGGCCTTCCTCGATTTCATTGCAAGGTGTCTACGTTGGGATCCTGAAAAGAGACTTAAGCCAGATGAGGCCATGCACCACGATTTCATCACTGGCCGAAAATCTAGCGCGCGCCCACGGACTGCAAATGAATCGCCGGCAAAAAGGTTTGGACCGAGCTACTCCGCGTCGGTTTCCAGACCTCTTCCGGATCCACCGGCGTCAAAACCAAGACTTACGCAGGCTACGCAAAACAACTCTACATCGTCGCCAATGAAAGGCTACAGCACAGTCAAACGAAATCCGTCTACAACAGGAGCAGGTGTGGGGACGAAGAGAAATAGTGTGGGCACAGCGGTCGGGCAGGTGAGTGGACTGCCAAGGGTAGCAGCTACGCAGAGGAATGTGAGTGGGAAAGTACCGACACCGTCGTCGAGTAGCCATGGATTTAGGGGGAGTGCTGGGACAGCATCGAGTATTAGGCTAGTGAGTGATGTTGAAAGTAGCACGAGTGAGAGCACGGCGGCAGTGGCGCATACGACGGGTCGACGATGATAATGATAAAAGCACTGTGCCTTTTGTACAGTTGATACGCTTAATGATCACTCCCCTTCTATTTCTCCCAAACTCGTTTTCCATATGAAGGAGTTTTTCTACAAACTTTTTTTACTTTTTTGTCTTCTCGCTGGCTTGGGTAGGTCAGGGTTCCTTTTAAAACGCGCTTTTTGTTTGGGAAGCATCTATGGCCTGGTTTAGTGTCCCATTGTTATTACCTATAACCTATACATACATACTTTTATATTTTTAATGCAACGGCGGGAATTAAAACCTCTCTACGACATTAGTCTTTGGTTGAGGAGGATTTCTTCATGTTTTTTTTCCGTTTAAAAAAATCGCTGTACAGACGAATTGGACGAGGGCTGGAATTGGGTTTCTTTTTTCTTTTTCCTCTTCCTTATATGATGGATTAATACTTCTTTTTATTCCTCTTCTATTTAATCATCATTATTTTCCCCAAGCCCCGACCCATCTTACAAACTTGGAGGTTTTTTTTTTGCTTCGAGGAAGGGTTTTCTCTTTCTTCCTCTCACCATCGGCCGTTATTAGGACTGTCGCTACTAGATTTTCCATTATTCGAACGTCGAGATCTCTTCTCTGTATTTCCTTTCAGTCAGTTGTGTCTCTCTGTGTGCATGTGGATGTCTGTGGAGTATAAAAAGAAGTGGAAAAGAAAAACGAAAACGATGAAACATGGTCCATTCGGTCTTGCAGATTTTTCTTTTTTTTCAAGTGTTTGAGGTGTGGGTGTTTGCACTAGGACTCGTGAGGTGATGTGACTTTTACATCGGGGTTGGGGGGGGCTTTTTTTTGCATGTTTTAATGCATCTGGGGAGGTTCGGGGGCGAGCGTGTTTTATTTTATTTATTAAATCATAGTTTCATTATTTAGATAGGCACAAGAATATCGCATGCAGCAGAAGTTATGGCATGGACAGAACCCTATTCGGGGGGTGGACGTGCGGTGAGGTGTTGTATATAGGAAGTCAATGTCGACGTTAGTTTTGTTTATATCTCCTCTTAAGCTAATTCGTTACAAAAAATATAATATTTCTTCACATCCATGACGGTATGAGGTAATGTGTTACGTGTATCATTTTACGCTTGTGGCCTTGTGTAGTGGTATGTCATCAGGTCCTGCTACGATAGATACCGTCACCCTCACCGATATTGCACTAAAGTCCAGACAGAATAAGATTTGAAGTATCTGCACATATTACATTCGAAGTACAAGTATACCCGTGCCACAGCCTTGTGTTGTAGTTCAAACTCATCGACATGAGGCACTTCATGTATTATCACTCGATAAAAATTCAGTATTTTTGTTGGATATATGGTATATGTCCATAGGCTTCCTAGTGTTTCATTGGCACATCATTCTTCAGGATACCGATATCGGTTCGGTCAATAGTCTCACTTGCTAATGGGGGTTTGCTCGGGCCGAGCTATTCGGTGCTCAAAGAGCCCCATAAACCTGTTTATATATGACTCTGTAGGGAGTATATATATGGAGCTCTATGCTCGTTCTTCTATTCTCTTCTCTCTTCTGTACTTTTACTCGATACTAAATATCACATATCTATTCATTATATTCAACAATTTTCGCGTCAGCAACCTCCTCAAACATGGGTAACCCTAAAGCTCCTATGTTTTACATTGTTTCCTACAGTACTCTACAGATAAAGAAGATGCTCTGAGCCTGTTTAGGGATAGCCTAAGTTCGACTCTGACTAGACCTCGATGCCTTCGGCTTGATCTAACATCTTCCAAGGAGTATAAGTTGGTTTCGATGATTTGAGCTAGGGCAGCTAGCACTATGACGTAGTTGAGGTACGAAATTTATATTAATACGTGTATTTATTAGAATAGGAAAGAAATGTAAGATTATCCGCAATAGTCCGGCAAGTTGCTCGTACTGTTTAGAAAGTGTTTCGGTTCACAATGGAAGGTTTTACGAGTAAGCCAAATCACATCACATCGAGGTTCGACAACAGAAGCCAAATTTTGTAGCAAATCAAAACGTAAACTGTATTCAAGTAATCATAGCATATTCGTTACATTATATATATTGTCATAAAATAATTTATCTTGCACTTATCCTTTCATTTATTTGCCACCCAAGCCAAGGGAGTTTGTGAGCTACATCGATCGTTGTTAGTGTCAATCCGAGATAATGGGCTGAGATCCACTTACTGAACCAAGAGGACCACCGCTCTTTTGAGTACTGGTCTTGTCGTAAGTTGCTTGGGTGGTGCTCTTGTTGGAGCTGGGGTTGATAGCGCCGAGAACGCCTAAAATAGGTATAAGTGTTAAGTAGTGGACAGCTGAAGGAAGAGCTGTAAGAATCATATACCATCAATAGTTCCAGTGAGATTCTCTGTGAGCTGCTGAACAGGGTTCTTGGAGCTATTGGGGGTCTGATTTTGTGGAAAATGTTAATGTATTTGTGTTCTGACTCTCACTACCTAGAAAACAAGAACCAGGAAGTTGACTTACGATATCCTCCTTAGCCTTGGTGGAGAAATCTTTGCGGCCAAAGTCAGACATGATGAGTGATTGGGTAAGTTTGGTGTTAGTTTAGAAGTGTTTGAAAGTGTTTAAAAACTTGTGACCTGTGTATGAGGATGGAATAGCGGATTTGATGATGAGACAACTTTGGAGGAATAAAGGCGGTTTATAAAGACGTTTGAACCCAGCGATTTGAACTGCCATGACGTTTTGAGCTAATCCGACGCCACAAAGCATACTCATGGAAGTAATTGAACTGCTAGGATTTCATCAAGGATTCACCGCCTCGTAGTATTTCTTGAATTGAAAGGCACCGCGCGTGGGGAAATAACGCCATAGAGGGCTGATACGAAGAGCACGATTTTGACATTTTGGGCTATGTTTGCGCAAACTTAATTTAAGTCTAGACGCTTCAGGAATAAAGTGCGTCTTGCATTGAAAACAAGGCGAGAGCATTCTCTATCAGGGGTGGCACATCGTTCTGATCAAGAAGTTCATGTGGAAATCTTCCTGCTGGCGACTCAACGTCATAATCGCCGTGGCACGGGAGCTTGGTACCGTAAAGTACTTGTTAGCAGGCATACGAACCAGAAAGCATGGGGGTGTGGCTTTGTATGCCACGGAATCCGTGCCTAATGTCGCAGCGTACAAAGCCACCCCCCCATGTTTTCTGGTTCGTATGCCTGCTAACAAGTATAAACCGGTCAGATACGACCTGGCGTCAACATGTGGCTTGCGCGTAGAAAACACTTGACCAGCCGGATACAGAGTAGTTCCTATCTTTTTCGCCACATTCTTCACTATATCAGGTTTAGTTTTAAAGTGGCACCGGGTCGTACCTGAACCTAGAGATGTTGACCTTGGTGTTGTTGCAGAAAAGGCTTGGCTGACGTGCGTACGATAGATGATGTCATTTCTCAACGCGTCTTCCCGGACCGCATTTGGAAGCTTTTTGCATGTGTTTCATAAATCCATAGTGGGAATAATCTACTATATAAGGCCCATCCTTCTACTGATTACATTCCCCTTTTCACCATCGTCATCAAAACTTCATCGTCTTCAAGCCTTTATCAACTCATCAAGAACCATCGAACCTCTTTAAATTTCACACATCAGCTAAACAGTTATCTAAAATGTCTGCACCTAGTAACAACCAGCCCTCAACCGTTAAGTCTTACATCGATAGCGGTGTTGCTGCCGTTCAGAATGCTGTTGGCAGTTTGACTGGTGAGTTACCACTATTTCCTCAGATGCACCCTCACCCTGATTTCTTGATGGGTGGTTGCTGCATTTGACCAATTCCCGCAGTATGTGATGAAATCTCACTAATACGAATTTCCCGTAGGAAACACTGCTGATCAACAAGCAGCTAGCGATAGAAAGGCACATGCTGAGCTTGAGCATGATGCCTCTCATGCTGCCGTCAAGGCAGGCCCCTTCAACCTCTCCTCATCCGGTGCTGCTACTATCGACAACAAAAACCGTCGTGAAGGCCAAGCCGATCAATTTGTCGGGAGCGGGAAGGAGTTCGTCGGAAATGCTCTTGGATCAGAGAGTCTGAAGCGCGAGGGTAGGGAACAAAATGCCGATGGACAAGGAAAAGAAGCTATTGGACAGATTACGGATTATGCTTCCGGTATTGGTATGCTTAATTCCCTTTTCAGGTCTGGATTGTGCACATGCTAATTTCTTTTAGCCAACCGTGTTACCGGTGCTATTGGTAGCGTTGCTTCTGGTGTTGTTGGTAACAGAGAAGCCCAGGGTAAGATACTTGCTCCATTGAAGTTGCACTGTATGAATCTGGACTAACGCTTCGATA
Source organism: Gyromitra esculenta (assembly GCA_038503075.1). NCBI lineage: Eukaryota > Fungi > Ascomycota > Pezizomycetes > Pezizales > Discinaceae > Gyromitra > Gyromitra esculenta. Next base: position 437,483 of record JBCAML010000008.1, on the reverse strand, counting down.
GCCGATTTCTCTAATCAGCATGATAAGGGAAAGACATCTCAACGTGGTGTTGAGGCCGACCTCGAGAAATAAGTTTTTAGTAATCTGAGGCGGTAGGAAGTTGAGCTAGAAACGTAACTAGATGGCGCTCGTGGTTTCATTGGGGGGTGTTTTGATATACCTTTTTCGTTCCTGTTTTTATCACGTTAGTCTCATTCCTGGGGGTTACAATTGAAAATTTCCATCGCTTGTTCCGGTATTTTAGTTTTCACGTGCACAAGAGTGATGTTTGTCATGAAACTTGGCAGCAAATTTCGAAGAGCCTCAACTCCATCGTTTCCCGTTTCGGAAACGCATTGCATCGCCAATTTACCCCGCCTCGTGCTTCTACTGCTTCACATATTTTGGCTTTTTCTATTTGATAATATTCTTTAATTTGACAGCAAATCGAAACTAAAAAATGCCTCGTGATCCGCTCATCGGTCTGGTCGGGAAGCCCTCGAGCGGCAAGTCGACCATGTTGAACTCATTGACAGATGCCACTTCAAAGGTTGGTAAGTGGCACGAGACTTCGAAGACCCCACCAGAATATAGAATACTGTAGATTAACTCTAGCCCTGGAAATTATAGGAAACTTTCCGTAAGTCTCGTTATTTCGCGGGGTATGACTGTTTCTGAATCTCGCCTTCTAGATTTACAACCATCGATCCGCAAAGGGCCATAGGCTATCTTCAAGTCGTACGTCTCCACCACGAGCTCCTCCAGCAATATTCAAAGAGAGCTTGGGCCTAAGGAGAGACTTTGTCGTTTTTTTTTGTTTTTTTCTTTCTTCCAGGACTGTGCATGCGCGCGATTCGACAAAACAGACGTTTGCAAACCCAACTACGGTTCGTGCCTGGAAGGTAGACGCTCGGTACCCATCGAACTCCTCGACGTCGCTGGTCTCGTACCTGGAGCCCACGAGGGAAGGGGACTGGGGAACAGGTTCTTGGACGATCTACGCCATGCAGATGCCCTGGTACATGTGGTGGATGTAAGCGGGACCACTGACGCGGAAGGGAAGGTTACCAGAGGGTACGATCCCAGCCAAGATATTGTGTGGCTAAGGCAGGAGATCGTCCAATGGATTCAAGGAAATTTGATGGAAAAATGGTTTGTCCCCTAGGTTGGTGGTGAAAGTTTGGGACAGAGAGAGTTGACTAATTGCCTGTTCCAGGGGCTCTATTAAACGGCGGCATGTAGCTTTAAGTACGTCTTATTTTCTTCATCTTTTTGATTTTATGGCGGTGGGTGCTCTCTCTAATCCCTAGGTTTTATTCCTTATTCTTTCTCCCAACAGAAGCAAATGCTGTTGACACTCTACAAAACCAATTCTCTGGCTACGGCTCTACCCTCTCTATGGTCCAGCGCACCCTCGATAAGCTGCAGCTTAAGTCACCGCTAGAGTCTTGGGATAACGAAACGATCGAGAAGGTAGTTAATGCCTTTACTGATGAGAAGTTTCCCACCGTCTGTGCACTCAACAAAATCGACCACGCAGATGCGGACAAGAACATCGCCAAGATTGCGAAGAAACAAGACCCTAACTCCATTGTGCTTACAAGCGCTATATCAGAAGTCTTCTTGAGGAAACTAGCGAAACAGGGTTACATCAGGTACACTGAAGGCAGCGAGTTTGTTGACACTAGGGAGGATCTGATTGCGGATGGGGATTCGGATGGCGGGGGACTGAAGGAGATGGACGAGAAACTGAAGGCACGCATCGAGAATTTGAAGGATATGGTCCTGTACCGCTTCGGGAGCACCGGTGTTGTTCAGGTGCTATCAAGGGCTGCGCAACTTCTTGGCCTTGTTCCTGTTTTCCCTGTGAGGAATATGCATTCGTACACCTCTGGGTCGGCTACTGGGGGTGTTTTTAGGGACTGTGTGCTGGTGAATAAGTATGTCCGGATTATTTTCTTCGGTACTTTTGGCTACATATCCTATGGGTTTTGACGATTATAGGAACACCACGGTACGAGATGCTGCGAAGAAGATTATGGGAGATGTGCCAATTGCCTACATAGAGGGTGTTGGAGGTGTAAGGGTTGCAGAAACCGATATTGTAGAAGTCGGCAAGAATGATGTGAGAGATATGTCCATTGGTCAAATATGGGTAAAAACTAATCAGAGCTGCAGATATTATCATTCAAGGTGGGGAAAGCTTAATTGCACTATAGTAATCTGGTCAAGGTTTCGTGGAGAAAAACTTGGGGTAGGAAACAAAAATAATATGGGAACAGGATAACCGAATCAAAATTACAAAATGCTCTTAAACTGTACAAGTACCTAAAGCAAAAAAAAAGAGGATGCAAAGCCCGGTAGATAAGAAAGATTACATCAATACTTCCGCCAATTGTCCCGTAGTATTCCTTTCGTCTGACCTGAGAAAGTGGCATAAACCTAGAACACAGGATTGCCCTTAGTTCTGTTTTGTATCACCTTCTATCATCACAAACTTGTTACTACACGCCCAACACAATCCCCAAACTACTCCATCGAAGTTGTTGTATGGTTGACGTACTTTGGCCTCTTTCATCCTGCATCCCGATGATTGGCCCTGGGGCCTCTGGGTGCTCCTTTTTAGGATCCTGCTTCTTGCCTTGAGTCTCCGTACCTTCCTTGCTGGCCTGACGCTCTCTTACACCACTCTTCGAGGCTGCAGTCTGTGCGTCGAGTTCGTGAGTCTTTTCAACCGCGTGGGGGGTAGGTTTCTCGTCGTAGAAGCGCTTCTGCATGCAAACGCGCAGAGGATTGGAATTGGCTCGAAGAGTGAGCTTAGTGGCTGTTCTGAGCATCGTGATGGTTTCTGTATATATAATTGGTTTGGAATAAAAAATAAAAAATAATAAAAAATAGCTGTAAAGGTACTTCCTGACCGACGGGGGAAAAAAGTCAATAACAGTAGGTCGAGAGAAAGCAGGGGGAGGGAACTGGTCCCTATTTACCTTCGGGATTGGATGTGAAGGCATTATGATGGTATGACGCAAATGTCCGAGTGATCAAGCGTGTTGCCAAGTGGTGTTGGTGAACGTCACGTGTGCGGCTCTTCGGACGTCATTAAATCTAGGGTCTGGGACGGGGAAGCCGAGGGAAATGGTTTTGGCAAAATGTGTTGGGCTAAATTGCTGTTATTACAGTAGAGCCTGAAGATGACCAGGCCGGATACTGTCAAGGGACTCTAGCACCATCTTTGGTTTTCTGCGCTGCCTAGAGTCTATCTAATACATGGATGTCGTTCTGGGATAGGACATAACCGATCCTACGAAAATCAAAGTAGAAAAACTACGGCAGAAAAAACAAGATGCCGAGAAGACCCTTAAAACTCTTCTCGCTTCGGTGGTCGCAACAGGTACATGTATTTGCCCTAAATGGCTGGCCAGACCTTTATTATCCGCAGAAGACCTTGTATTATCTGACCTTAAAATTTCACTCCCGAAAAATTCCATTGGTTGCGATTTTATGCTTTCTAATTTCTTCAAAATACTAATCTAGAGGTTTTAGAGGCTTGTCTATGGCCTGCAATCGGGACAGGCATTTTGCAAGTAGAATGTAGGGAGGGTTTGTAACCAACCAGAAAGTTGAAATCCACCTTACTCTCCAGTAGATCAAGATTGCATGTTTGGGTACTAAGTGCCTACCCCGAATAGGGTTCTTTGGCCTAATTTGTGCTGTTGGGCGAATTATTAGTATAAGACAGGTATTCCCAGATCGACACCTACAGTGGGAGGTAGGTGCAAGTTCTGCAAATTCGTGCTTAGCAACGACGGTGGAACGCCATCTTCTGGGGTAACGAATAAGCGTTATAACCACCAAAGCGGTCAAAAAAGATCCCTGGATTTTGCTGAAGCGACAAGGGGTACACGCTAAGATACTCACCATGTCTTCTGGGTGTCTACAGCTGTGGTTGCTGGGAGGCAACCTGCTACTAGCAAGAGTTCTGCAGAGCTTTTGACTCCTAGTGTAGAGTATATGTACTCTGAAGGGACTACATGTAGGTACGCCCTCCAGAGTAGTAATTGATTTTTTTTTAGACCTCCTCGCAAGATCCTCCATTTAGACCCAGAACGAATTAGGATAGTGAAGATTCTCCTAGATAAAAAAACAGATGTTAATGCTGATGTAGTCTACGAGGGGGCCGGACAGCGCTGCAGGCTGCGGCCGGGGGCGGGCATACCGATATGGTGAGGTTCTTATTGTAGCACGGTAACAATATCAATACCGAGGCACATTCGCCCAACTATATGGCACTTCGAACAGCAGTTGAAGGAGTTCATATAGAAACGGTGAAGCTGAAGCCGGAGCAGGCGATCTCAATGTCGCATTTAGAACTGCGAAGGAGAGAAGTTATCTAGAAATTGCAAGGTTAGAAATTGACCTTGAAGGGTTAAGGTTTTGGAGTGGAACTATTTCCTTTACATCATAGTTCTACGGTTAATCTATTGATATGTCTCGGGGAAGTTAATGCCCTTGATAAATTGTGCAGGGTTTTCTTTCTCTTTTCCTTATAGTTGAACGCTCTTAGTTACATGTACTTGAGAGTTGTGGTCAGAGCCCCTGCCTTTATCTATTAGAAATATCGCGAGTTCGGTGTGGAGTTTTGGACCACGATCGAACTTAGGATTCTGAGCGAGATGCAAGCAAAGCAGGCACTATATACAAGAGATTGACCAATAGAATGTTCCCAAAACCCGGGTCTTCCAAAGCCCGTCTGGCTATCAGGAGTCTACAGGGGTGGAGCCCTGAGTACTTGTCTCGAACCAAACTCTGTTGGCTTGGTGAAGTAAATTATATAAACAAGTTAAGCCTAATTGGGACTGATTCGAGACAACTCTGGGTACTGTTGTCGATAGTTTCAACATTTGGTGAACCCAATAAATGCGAGTGAGATCCGATGTCCAAATTTTAGAATTTAGAACTTGACTAATACGACCATCCCCACTACCCGGAGGTCTCTGCTTGCTCGAGCGGTTTTTGGGTTACTCGGTTGATGGATTAGTCGTAATCAGGCTCGTTTCATCCCAGCTACGCCGAAACTTTGCTGCGTTCATCAACCCCCCTGAAGTACTCTAGAGTAGCTTTTTTTATATACCAAATAGCTCGCTTAGCCGGGCTCGATTCCTCCTTGCTCACGGTTTGGGAAATTGAGGGCAGGAGAAGTCCTAAATCCTGATAGCGGGTTGCTAGGCTAGAGTCCATGCTAGCCAAACCTCCAGGGCTGCAACTAACTCAAGCAGGCTGCCGTAGAAAAAAAACCCAGAGTATGACTAAGCAGTGTACAAGTGATGACTAATTGTTTGATTTCAGGCTTCATAGGTTGCTCTGTGTAGCCGCGTAAGAAAAGTCTTGACACCCACCTCACTAGCGGGACAGCAACTGGGTGTCGAGACTTTTCTTATACGGCTGTACTTGCGACGTGCGTTTGGCACCAACCGATTTCTGTAGCCGTAGCCGTGATGGCTACGGTCTGGGGATTATGTCGACCTATTCATGGAGAGCTCAGCCGCGACATAGAAAAGATCCTATGAACTATCTAGAAATTGTTTCACCGGGGCGGGGAACACGGTTTGGATGGACGGTTGCCATGTAGGATACTCTAGGTAAGCCAATATATTTGGCCAATGTTTTAAAACGGGCTGCTTTGCTTCCTGTCCAATATTACTTTCTTACAGCTTCGTGCGATATGCGGGCCTAACCTATCGTCTAGAGACGTCAGTCAAATACGAGTACTGCGCGCTGAAATGAGGGCGGAGTACCAACTTACTTGAGCATATTCGTCATCCCTGGAACATGTACTTAGACTTCAGCCTTGCCTCCCCTCTTGTTACTATCCATTCCTCTTCTCGACTTCAACTCCCTATAACCAGGCATCTTCACCTTAGACCACAACTTGATAACTTTGACTCGATCAACGAAAACTTATGGCTGCCCCAGCTTTGAAACTCGGCAGCTACAAATTGGAAACAGAGTTCAAAGAGGGCTGTGTCGTACACACTGCATATGAATGGGAACTTTCGAAAAGACGACAGACGGTATCGACATGGATACAGGATAAGAAAAGGATTGGTAGTGGGGGATTTGGGAGTGTTTGGCTTCAGAAGGAGGAGAAAACCGGACAGCTAAGAGCAGTCAAAAAGTTATCTCGGGATTTCTTGCCAGCTGCAAATGCAGGTTGCATGCGCGAGCTGCTGACTTTGGCTAAGTTGAAGGACGCAAGTACCCTTATAGGACCCATATCTGCATACTACATGTAAAATTCTATAGAGTTAATACGAAACCTTTAGTATGATCACCTATTCGTGGAGCTCTTCGGTTGGTACGAAAACGAAGAATATATCTTTGTCGCAATGGAATACATTGAATATGGGGACTTAAAGGAATATATGAACGGCCCAGAGGCGAGATTGGAGGCCAAGGAGATTATCCGACAGATTCTAGAGGGACTTGAAGTTCTACACGAGAAAGGGATATGCCATCGCGATTTAAAGCCACAGGTATGACTACCAATATTAGGTTTTACTCCTTCGTCCGTATCTGCGAAACTACCATTCAGGTAGCTGTCGTCTAAATTGGCATAGCTTTTTCCTGTTAATCTCCAAAGCTTCCTACTTTGTATCCCTTGATCCCTCTTCTATTAACATTTACCATCAGAAAATGGATACTGATAAAAATTGTCCGTAGAATATTCTCATTGCTTCTCCAGATCCAATTTGGATTAAAATCGCTGACTTTGGAATATCGAAACGAACAAAAAATACCGTCTTACGAACTAGTGCTGGAACCCAAGGCTATATCGCCCCTGAGCTCTTAGGAATACTCTCCCGAAGATTCAAGACTAGCGGGTATCACACCCACTCTTTGGATATGTGGTCGCTAGGCTGCTTAGTGCACGAGCTTTTGACATCGCAAATCCCATTCCTAGAGCTCTGCCATGGGCTTGGGTCCCTGGCAATGGAGTCAGGGTTTGAGCTCCAATCCGGAATGCCTGAGCCCGAACCCGGAATAGACATGGAGTCTCTTCATGAGTATTGCCAGGGTCAAATCGAATTTCCAGTCGATGTTTTGCGGGACTCTTAGGTGGATGAAGAAGGGATAGCCTTTGTGAGAAGCTTGTTAGTTGCGAATCCGAAGGGCCGACCGAGCCCGACCGAGGCCTTGCGGAACCCATGGTTGGCGGTGGATGGATGTCGGAGCATTTGGTACCAGAATTTGGAAACTGAATTTGTAGGCTTAGGAATAGAGTTGGGGATCGAATACCGTGAGATGGTTAAATCGGGGAGAAGAGCCTACAATGCAGATATCATGCAGTCTTTGCCTTCCTCCACAGATTTTTCTACTTTACTGCTACAAGCTATAGCTAGGGGATTTCATTTAGCTGCGTCAAGGCTCATTAAATCTCCGAGCAGCGTGGTGGACTACCAAACAGCAAAAAAGATATTTAAAGAGGTAGCAGAAGTAGGACAACTGGACGTGATTATGCTACTTTTGGATAGAGTCGACGTTAAAACTCACGTCTATTCCCGCATGGACGGCCGAACGATACTGCAATGGGCTATCAAGGCAAGACACTGCGATATAGTGACACTCCTATTAGACAACAAAGCTAAATCTAGATTTAATATAATTATCGATTATCGGAATATTTCTCTACGGGCCTTGAAATACCTAGATATCAACATACTTAGATTACTCCTAGGGCGCAATGACTATATCGATTCTTGGAACTTGGTTGAATTAGCACTAGAGCCGGCAGCTGAGAGCGGGCAGATCGATATGGTAAAGCTGCTTTTGGGTAGCAGGGCCGACATCAATGCTATAATAGGATCATCTGGCCGGGCGGCAGTACAAGCGGCAGCTAAGGGTGGACATATCGATATAGTGAAGCTGCTCTTAGACAGCGGGGTAGACATCAACGCTGCACCAGGCAGCCTTACTGGTCGAACAGCACTGCAAGCGGCAGCCGAGGGCGGGCATATCAACGTGGCGGAGCTGCTCTTAGACAGCGGGGCCGACATTACCACTCTTCTGGTCGAACAGCACTGCAAGCGGCAGCTGAGAACGGGCATATGGACGTGGTGAAGCTGCTCTTGGAGAGCGGGGTCGACATCAATGCTGCAGGAAGCTCCTTTTCTGGTCGGACAGCACTGCAAGCGGCAGCCGAGGGTGGGCATACCACCATTCAGAGGTTCCTTCTGGATGCTGGAGCAAGATAGAAGTAAATGCGGGCCACTCACATTCTGCCTTCTCATCTTGTATCCATTAGTATAGCTATATACGTTCCTCTCCCCTAAAATTTTATCTGATTTTTTTTTTCTTATTTTCTTTTTATTCTTTGCATTATGTGGGAGATATGTCTTATGTTCTCTTCTATTTGTTAGAGTCGTATGGTTGGAATTGAGTCTTGACTCGGGGTATGTGTGGGCGAGGTGCCGGATGCTGAACTCTTGACGTGGAGGAAATTATGATTACTCTCTGGGGCTGTTGTCTGCACGAATAAGAGTCTATACGACTACTCAGTATCACGAGACATGAGAGGTAGAATTCAATAAAATAAATGGAACAATGAGGTGCCAGTTGTGCCCTGATGTGCTAAGAGATATCTGGGCCGTGGATGGTGATTCGATTAAAGTAGTTTATGTAACGCGATAGCCGTATATCCGGATCCGATAAATTAGGAAGCGGGCTGCAGAATGCTCGAGAGAGATAGACTGTGCGGTTTAGCCAAAATACACGTGTGGTCGTATCTTCTACCTAGTCTTTTGTCCTCGTGACATATATGATGTCGCGTTGGGAGATGCATTGTTGGCTCGGGGTGTCCATAGGAGCTCAAGGTCAATCTTACTCCTTCAATACGCTCCGAAAAACAGAGATAAGAGAGCGGTTCTTAGGGTTCAGGAAACCTAACTACGATACCACATAAATAGAGTAAAGCGTAACAAAGGGGATATCTTGGGCTAGCTCACCTAGAGTTCCACCTTTAGCGAACCCAGTCTCTACGTCTGTATGCGTAAGCAATATCTCGTGGCTCTAGATCTGGCTATTTTGTTATGTGGTGGTGTGCGGTGGAACTCTGATACTCTGGAATCTGTAAACTGCCACTAAACAAAGAGTAAGATTACCACGTCATGAAATGTCACTCGCAGTATTCAAACCTCGAAATTCGGCCCTCTCTCACTCGTAGCTGTAGCCTATCTAAAGAAAGTTTCCCGGCTAGACATTGGTGGTTTAAAATGATAAATCATCTCCTAATCCGCAGAGAAAATTAGCACCATCCTGTCCTCCTAAGATAGCCGCCCAAGGATGAGTCTTGAGATCATGATACTCTAAGTTGCCCCGTCAAGTTTGTACTAGCTATCGGGCCCTATTTGGGAGCATCAATCAGTCCTTACGTATACCTCACAAAGGAAGAAAAGTTGAGGGAGCAGCCGTGGGAGAATATGTGCGCCTGATATACGTACCGCAGCGCAACTGGGTGATGCCAAATCCCTCACGAAAGGCAGAGGGGGGGGAAATTCGCATCTCGGAAATACTGTGGGATGATAGAAGAGATCTCATAGTTATAAAGTTACTAGTCTTTTGCTGCTACGCAAAAGGAGGGAGTAGGGTTTAATGCTTGGGAGAATAAAGATTCTGTTTGGATTAAAGTTAAAAGAGATGGCACAAAATGGTAGAATTCGCTTTACTTTTACTACTATTCGAATAAACTACACATGTATTTAGTTATCCCATGACTTCTCGTTTATCGAGTATTAAATGTATCTTTTGGGTTTCGAGTTCATTAACGTTGAGTTTGTTGCATCGCAGTACCTACATATTTCAGAGGCCGCAGGGACAGTTACCTACCTACTGGCTGACCAGTTTAAACAATCTTCTGTGTACATAGTGGGTAGGGCCACGCCAAACAAATATCCAGAAAACTTTCTAAAGCATAAGAGAAATCCTTGTTAAAGAATAGATAGATAACTTAAATATTTAGTTAAATTTTGAGGATTTCTGTGGTTTTTTTTTCTTCATCCAACCACAAGATACACGTGAGCCTCAATCACAATAAGCCTATCATGAGTGGGGATAAAGTTCGTGGATCATACCTAACCCCCCTCAACCTCTCCGTGTAAGCATTTTCGACCTAACCCGCTACCCAGCAATTCCGACTCGACTAACAACAAACAAACAAGCCATGCCAGCTAGCCCCAACTTCGAGATCTGATATCTGGAAAAACTAGAAGCCGAATTTGGCGACGGTCATGTAGTGCATACAACATACTAATGGCAACGCCACGACAAGTAGCAACCTAGAGGTAGGAGAAGAAGATTGGCGCTAGAGCGTTTGAGAGGGAGGGGAGGGGAAGATGGAAAACAATTATGGGCAGTTAAAAAAAAGTTGCCTCGAGGGGTTATGGGCAACCACTAAGTAAAAATTACGATAAGGAAAAGGTTTCTAGAAGGGTCTTCAGGTCATTTCCTATGTTGCGGTGTTTGGGTCACTAAACCCCTTACGTGTACCCTTAAATTTCTAGGAGAAGGAAAGGTGCACACGGTGTCGTCAGTCTTATTTATTCTTTTCACGTTCTCCAGACCCTGTACGTTCCCCAACTCCGTATCTCTTCTATGTAGCAAGCTAGATCTGGCGATGAGACTAACCTCCTTCCACTTCCAGCTATTCCAAGTAGTGCTAGACGAAAAATCGAGCGTTTCCAGGAGGGATACGGAGTATATTTCCACAAACATGGGTCATCACTCAGTCTCTCCGCAGAAGGGAATGCTCCCTAAAAGGGACGTGAGCCCGTTCATAGCAGAATTGAATACTCAGGTACGAAGATAATTCAAGGCAGCCAATCCAAGTTAATCAGGCATCGTACAGAAGCTGCGAATCCAACTCCCGAAACAATTACATTATCCACGTTGATTCAACCCCCTATACACCCCTAATACTCCACTATTTTCTAAAAGAAATCCCCCAGTAATCACTTCAAAATACCTAACTGTAATGAGCTACATATAGATATTGACCTTATCTGCCTACCCCTTTCGTCCTCTCCAACCTCACCCCTACTTAAACTCTCCGTTAACATAATCCACAAACAACTCCCTTATTCTACGTTTCACGACCGAGTGCTGTCGATTCAAACTAATAAACTGCCTCCTGATCCTCTGCAGCTGCGGCACCATAAGATTCTGCGACGGCAGCTCTAGCACCGTAGAGCACTCCGGCACCGGTAACTCCCCACCGCCCGCACCCGCACTCTTCTGATGCTCAAGAATGAGTGTGACGACATCTTGTGTAGTTTTGTCAAGTTCATACAGATAGTCTGATTCAGCCGCCGGTTTCTATTCAATATCAGCTCCCCTCCTTCCCAGTGCACTCGAGATATAGGTAAATATAAATAAATAAATACCAAAACAGTCGCTTGATTCGCCTTAACTTTGACCCCCTTCCCGACCATCGCCTCCCAGATCCCCTCCAGGTCCGGGGAATCATCCATATACGGCACCGTAAATAACGGGCTATCCCACCGGGTCATGCCGTTAGGCTCTTCGTAGCGGAATATCAAATTCTCAAAGATGTCCTCCGGGTATCCCCCCGCGTCTTCACTAATCACCGGCGGTGTCACCGAGAGTGCGTCCGGAGGTGCCGCCGGAGCATCAGAGACACTTTCTGTGTGAACAGCCCCTTGGGCAGCGGAGAAAGAATCGCCAAAGGACGTAGGCGTATTCCGGGTACTGTTCCAGAGACGGCAGGTATCGGGTGGTGCGGCTACGTGGACCTCTATGCAAGTCAGCTTTTTCTATCCCTTCCTTCTCTTCCATCTTGGTATATGCCAAAAAAAAGGGAGGGGAGAGGGGACTTACAACGCAGCTCGGTGTCAATAGTGCCTTGGCCTCACAGAACAGCTGGTACCGGTACCCTTTGATGTAGTTCAGTCCGTCGGCGATCACGATATCATCTTTCCCCAGCAACCGTTTAACGGCAGAATATTCACTTGCTCTCGCCTCCTTCTCCGTGCGAGCTTCGCGGTAGACTGTGCGCGGGATATGGAGAGACTCGGTATTTATCAAGTGGACCCTCAGCTTCGCTATTCGTGCTGCATCTGGTGATGTAGGGTCTGAGGAGGCGGCCGAGATCTTCGAGAGGAAGAAAGACTGCAGCTGGAGGGCACGGGTGGTTTTGCCAGAGGATGGGAATCCGGAAATGATTATTAGCTTGCGGCGGTTAGCATAAGGCTGCTTCACGGGCGAGAGAGACTTACTGGCATTGCGAACAGGCCACGAGAATGGAGTTTTGAGACTTAAACTTGGAGTATGGGGGTGAACGACATTGCCAAGAAGAGGGGCAGAGAGCCGCAGTGCTTGGTGGGGCGGCCATGTGATCACGCGTTGCGGGGCACGTCGCTCCAGATATCGAATTCATCGACCACGAGAGCGAGAGCGAGAGCCACAGTTGGCGATGATATGCAGCTGCCCCGGGGACCACGAGATACAGACCACAATATTGATATTCAAGGGTGCGCATTTCCACACAAAAGCTGATGATTCGCACATAAGTATATACAAGAAACGAATCAAGAAAAACAGCATATATACACCCCTGCCACCGCCGAAAACGCCAACCCAGACTCCCCAGCTTCGTCTCAACCCTAACCCCGTTCAACGAGAACAACAGCAATCCACAACAGCCCTCAAAATTCCCAGGAGTAAACCCTTATATCTACCCCGGGATGGTTAAAGTTAAGCCCTGAGGCGCCGGGTTTCTCTGCCCCGCCGGCAGCGGGGCAGCCGCACCCAAGCCCAGCCGTATCGAGTTCCTCGGGGTTGCTGATAGCTCCGAGGTGTAGTACGGAGCGAACTTAACATCGGGGATCTCCACACATAGCGACGACGTCCGATGTTGTGCCACGACTGGCTTCCGCCTACGAACCAGAATCCACGCCAAAAGTCCAATAATACCCATTGCACCAGCGATCGAGCAGACTATGATGATGACTATTTTTCTTTTGAAACCGGTAGCAGTTAAGTACGATACAATAGGGTTTGGCCCCGCTGTGCAGCTGCTACTTGCACCACAGCTGGTACTGCCTTCGAACATATCTCTGATTCCAGGGTCTGCGAGACCCAGCTGCGGGAAGCGGTTTCTAATCCACAATATGTGTTAGAAACTTCCACCATAGAAGCTGGATGAATGGGAGGAGACTCACGAACTGTTCAAACTCTTCGCCACAACCTCCGGCACCTCGTATGCTCCCGCATCCGGCGTGAACTCCGTCACCCAGTCCAGGTTCACCATATCGAACGCAAAAACCCCCGTCTTATCGCAAGCCTGGTCAGCCCGCGGCTTCGACCGTCCACCATACACAAGCATGTATCTCCCCGCCACAGCATGACACGAATGCGCCTCCCTCTTCCCTGGGAACACAGTATTGCCCTTCGCAGTACCATCAGCCATAGCAGTAACCACAGAGTAGACATTAAACCATTCAAACGACGGCATAGAAAGCACCCAAACGTCGCCCAGCTGCGACTGACTCGAAGAGCTATCCGTATTCAGCGTCCCTCCATACACAAAAACCTGGTACGACCAACCATCTGGCGCCGCCACCAGAACCGCACAAAACGCACTCCTCGGCAATGGTATCCCGCCCGCCCCGGTAGCCTGCTGCATCGACGAGCTCCAGTCGCCCGTATCCAGATTGTATATCTCAACCTGCGATAGTGGGAACGGCATGTTGTTCCGAGTGCCCCCCATCGATACCAGGATCCCGTTCGTGCCAACGGGCACATGCACCATTACCCCCGAGCTGCGCTGCTGGAACGGCGTGCTGCGATTCTCCCACTTCTGGGACGCCGAGTCGTAGATCAACATCCCCGGGTATCCAATTGCGTTCCAGGGGTCTTGGTTCCCGCCCGCTAGAAACCCTTTTCCAATTCGCCCCCCCCGGGTATCGTGTTCGACGAAGGCGGCGTTGGCGCCGGCGATTGGGGGGATTTTGGTTCCGTTGGTGTCTTGGATTGGGAGCTGGATGATGTTCCAGTCGTTGGTGGAGGGCTGGTATATCCACAGGGCGTTATCGGTTGGTGCTGTCCAGTTAGGGAAGTTGCCATCGACGGGCTCGGTCACTCCGCTGGCGAGATAGAGGGTTGAGTTATTAGTAGGCCAGAGGGCGCCGGAGCTGATTTCGGGGACAAAGGGGGGAGTGGAGATGAAGGTGAAGGGCGCGGCGGTAGGGTCGTTAAGTGTGAATGGGGTGGTGAGGTCGAGGGTACGGAGGTAGGTGTCTAGGAGTAAGATATTAGTATTACAGTTGGAGTAGCAGAGGTTGGGATTTATTTACTTGGCTCTTCATATCTAGTGTCGTTGTAGTTGTAGACAACAAATCCGCCATTTATATAGAGCTTGTTATTTAAAACAGCACCTGAATATAGCCACTGCGTCAGCTCCAATCCTCTAATACCTAATTGCAGAGTGAGGGGAAGAACAAACTCTGATGGAAAGCATGAACACAAAAGTCCTTCTTGGGATCCACGTTCTTATAGAAGTCCGCATCAGCCCTCCTCATACACTCATTACTGGTGGTCCCCACGACCCCTGCGAAAGCAGCAGCTAATAACAGCGAAATTCTCATCTTGGTATGACGTTTTCGGACAAAGCCACAGCGGTATCACACTATCTTTTTTTTCCGCCGGGCAGGATCAACTTTATAAAATCGCCAGCCCTACAAGCGCGACGTCGCCTACCCATAAGAGAGAAAACAGATAATTTTAGCCTTCGAGAAAACCCAGAACAGAAAACACAACTCGCTCGCTTCCGCGAAGAATTGGCGCCTAGGAATCTTTAATTTTAGGAACCCGAAGCGTACCAAGCAAGTGCGTTGAAAAGGCGTTTGCTGTTTTTGGTATTGAGCGAATCCCTAACCCTCGACAGTCTAGAATGTTTCCCCAGCGAGCCAAATAGATTATTACCCGCCCAGCCAGATCGCTTCCATCGGTTAACTCCAAACCGACCGACCCAAACAAAAACCGGACCCTGGAAAAGCCCCGAGGTCCAGCTGCGGCGCCAGTTTGGCTTCTAGTTCCTTTCTACGCGCAGTAGACCCTGCCTGGACAATAGGCGCTCGCCCCCACAACGGGTAGCATGGCCAAGGAAGTCTCGCGTTTCATCTGCCACGCCGATTGTCCTCTGGAAACCACTGCAAGATCGAGGTAGCCCAAAAAGAAGCGTGTTGAAGCAGGATAAGGTGGGCGATTTGCTAGATATGGTCTAATAATCATGCACAATACTTTCCGCATCCTCTCTTGAGGCTAGGTATTCATCCCAGCTACTGAGAGAAAAAGTATCAACACATGTATCTACCTTGTCCCCCCTCCCCCCCCCCCAGGCGCCAGAAAGAACACGCATGGTTTACGCCACTTGCAATATCTAGCAGAAATAGTGTCACGGATGTATAGAGTCGGAGATGTTTTTTCTTCTCTCCCTCCCTCCCTCCCTCCCCCGTGATTATTCTTGAGCTTGAAGTGTTTGGAACGATGCCTTTTTCTAGAATAAGCGCGAACGTCTACAACTGGAGATAATAATAAAATAGAAACTTGCTCAACCAGATACGCCAGAGTTTAGGTGAAACAGATCAGATGGATCAATTATAGTGTTCTTTGGAGAGTTTTTTTTGTGGTTCTTTGGATTTAAATTAAACACGGTGATGACGGAGCCAACTTCCACGTCATAGAAACCCGGCATTGGGTTATTTATTTTTTTGTTAAATATATTTTATCTTACATATCACGCTTTTTGCTTTACCTATTCTCGGAAGCCAGGTCAGTGGTTCACGGGAGTAGACTATTAGAAGGTTGTGTTCAGACACGAGTAATCACTCGCACGAGAACCCCCCCCTTATCCACCCCATATCAACCTTACTTACGGCAAGAAAACCGATTCCCCCCCAATCCCTGACTCGCCACATTCCCATCGCCCAATCCATACAGAGGCACGGTTGTACCCCTATCACCCACCCACCATGCCACACAGCCTCCCCAATCGAGAACATCCAAGGCTTCCCCCAAATCCCATGCGCGCATAGCCACTACCACTTACACAACAACAAAAGACCCATACCTCCCACCGAACTATGGCTCTTCTCGACACCAACTCACTGTCCCTATCCGCCATCCACCCCTCCATAATACCAGCTTTCTTCCCGCCACTATGTATCGCTCGACTTTAATCGTATGCACCTAACATATCAGCCGTGTATATACCCACCGCAGTAACTCTTAGAGTTGGCTAGTATACGATAGACTACATGTGTGCGTGTGCGTGTGCGTGTCCAGCGGACTAACATGTCTTAATCCAAAGTATGGGTAGCGGGCGTATTGGTGTAGGAGAAAGTGGAGGTTCTTGGTGTTGCGGGGTTATGTATGGCTCGGGTGGATGGGTGGGTGGGTGGTTCTGGGTGGTTCTTCATTGTTGGTTAGGTTATGGTTATTGCTGCATTGTGCTGCTCTTCTGGCTATTGTATTTACCGGGTTAGTCTTGGTGTCGCGGGTTATCAGAGGGGGTTAGGGAAGCGGGTGTAGGTGTAGGTGTAGGTGCTGTGGCAATCTCTACGGTTTATTACATAGTTGTGGGTAGGTTATGCGTCTTTCGGTCCAGTCGTGTCGTTGTACGGAATCTCTCTATCTTAGAGACCAATTCAGCGGGAAATATAAAGTTGCTGAGCATCTGCAACTCCAGTAGGTAGATTCCGGACGGCGTATAGAAATCCAGCTATGGGTTGGTAGAAGCGAGTGATTATGCGTGAACACGCAGTCTCACCATAACCCCCAGAACACAGCCCCTCCACACACACACACACACACCCGGGTCTCGTAACCAGCACAATTCCATAGCAGAATGCCGAGACAGCATCAAGTCCCAGATATTAAAAATAATAATAAAATAATATTCTATCAACTCTCACTGCACAAATTAGAGTAAATAATAAGAAGTCTCCTCCAGCCCCCAGCCCCCAGCCCCCAGGCTTCAATCCACACCTCAACCTTAGCCCTGCTCAACCCAAACCCCAACCACCTCGTGCTCCCTGTTCGTTCGTATGGATATACCGAATACCCACAATACTCCAAAAGCCCAGCACAACCCCCAGCCCAAAGACCCAAGATATAAACGAAAGAACAGGCCATAAGTCAGGGAGACGAAAGAGAGAAAAATAAATAAACCCCTTTACTGATCAAACCCTCACAACAGAAAAGAAAAAAAAGAAGAAAAAGGGAAAACGCCCCAGTAAAAAGAGAAAGGGAAAACGCCCGAAACAGAGTTTTTAATTTAGTGGGACATCGGAAGTTAGGATATCCTTCTTCTTCTGCGCTAGCTCTCTAGACCGTGCGATGCCGTGCTGTACGGCTTCAAGAACGTTCTTAACGGTCTGGCGTGGCGTGTGCACTGGGACTGTGCCAGGCTGATAGACACCCGTTTCGACCAGAATGGAGTACCATTCCTCGTCTACGAGCTTATGGTAATCGTTTGTCCCCTTGATGTCTGTATGTAGTCCATTAGTATGGTCCAGCAAAACACAAGGCCACAGGAGACCAAGGACACAGGAGAGAAGGACACAGTATGACAAACCAGATTCACAAGTATCACCAACAAAATACACCGTCTTCGGCGTCGCCGCCCCAAAGCGCGATTTACACCACTGCGACAGCACCCTCGTCGCGAACCGATACGTCCCGATCTGCGGCTTCCCAAACGCCACGGACTTCTTCAGGTCCTTGCCGGTCTGGTGCTTATACATCGACTCGACAAACACCCTGAACGCGCCCATGCCGTAGCGATTGAGCCCGTAATTCGTGCTCCAGACGACATCGTTGTGCGACCAGTAGATCGGCGGGCCCTCTTCGAACGTCTGCGATACGGTGCCCATGCGGCCGCGCTGCGACATCAGCAGCTCGAGGATGATCTGCGCGTCGTCGCCCCAGTGCCTGCTGTCCGCGAACACGAAGATGGCCTGGATCTCGAGCGCGCGCAGATCGCGCTCGAGCGAGTTGCGGTGCTCGTCGTCCTTGAGTTTGCGGAAGGGCGTCATGGCGGGATTCGACTTCATCAGGTCGCCGGGGGTGATGATGTCCCGGAAGCCGTAGGTTTGTGCTACCTCGCGACACTTTTCGCCTTCGCCGCCGACGACGAGGACGGTTTGGAACACGCCGGACATCTCCCGCATGGGCGTGTGTCCGCAGATGAATTGGTCGGGGGACACAGTGACTTGGAGTTGCTTGGTTAGGTCCGCACAACGCTCGGCTTCGGTTTTGCCGCCACCCTGGGGAGGTTAGCTTTTTTCTTCTTTTTCTACATGGTAGGGAGGAGGAGGGGGGTTACATTTGTGACGAAGATGTAGGGTACTTTAGCTTCGTCCAGTGTCTTGAGGGCTACTACTGCTTCGGGGATTACGAGCCCGCCTTTGAGTAAGACACCGTCAATGTCGAATGCGAAAGCATAGTCTGGCGCAGGGCTGATATCGAGTATTGGCACTTCGTTCTCGTCGGGCGAAGAGCAGTCGGACTGTACATTATCCCAGGAGACTGAACTCGCAGATGACTCGGGGCTTGAAGGCTCGTCGATAAGGACAGGGCTTTTTGGGGTTCCGAGAAGGTCAGAGTTTAGGGCGTCATCCATGTACTTGGGATTCGGGGCTGGCGTGGACGTGTCGGCGCTGTTGTAGGCCCAGGAGTCGGCCTGGTTGGATGGATCTCGCCATTCTCGTAGTTCGCCCTTCACCGTGGGATTTGAGGTGGTGCTGGTGTCGCGGTCGACGTCGAGAGAGTCCCGTCTAGTAGGATATTGAGGCATAGTGTATTGTAGTAGTGGTGGTGGTAGTGCTGTAGTAGTGGTGGCAGTAGTAATTATTTTACTGTATTTTCAAAAAGATAGTAACTAGATAGTAAAAACCAGAAAATCAGATCAACCCGGCAAAGTGCGAATAGAACAGCAGAATGAAGAGAAAAGTAATATTCCAGTTTTTTTAAAAAAAGGGGGGAGGAGAAATAACCCACGCTTTATATTCCCAAGCTAAACCATCAATCCCCCTTCTCCAAGTCCATAAACCCCCCCATCTCCTCCATGAGCTCGGTTCTCAGCACCCTACCTGTGCGGTCGAGTATGCAACCCTGACCGAGCCCTGCCATCCCTAGCGGGCCTCGACTGGGAGTTTGATCGCTGTCGACGCCGCCGGCCGACAGTATTCACGCTGGTGATGTCAGAGAGAGGGGATGCGTGCACAGCTGAGGTTAGCTTCTTCGATGGGAGAGATAGCGATCTCGGGATCAGGGGACAGCTTGGCATGCGAAGAGAACTCGACGGCATATCAGACAGGAAGTGGCAGTTAGTAATCAACAGTTTTTCCGTCCAGCTCTCCCTCCGGCGCAGCAATCAGGAAGCATTTGCATCTGCGTCTGCATCTGCATTTGCATTTGCTCGGGTAGGGCATGACGTTGGATGCAGGCCACCCTGCAGCAGCAGTGTAGATCATGCCCACCGCATGTGTGGGCAGTTTCGGTAGAGAACATGCCAACGCGCAACAGCAAACGGTGCTGGTGGTGGTGGTGGTGGTGGTTTTCTCTCATCTGGATTTCAATACAGCTGCAGCCCCCCCTGTATATATCCAAGAGCCGCTATCTCCCCGTTCAAGAAACGATTCACCACAGATTCCTTCCTTGCCCGGAGAAATTCCCTCAGCCAGCCGGCACCCCCCCCCCAGTTCAGTTCTCCTGTAAATCTTTTTTTTTTTTTCGCCAGCTAGTTTGGTTATCTGTCAGAGCAGTTGCGGCTTCAATAGGTGTGTTGGATCGGGATTTTTTTTACTCATCCTGACATTTAAAAAAAAACAACAGGAAGGGGGGAGGGGGGAAAGCATGGAATACTGCAAATTCGCCTCTGCAGGATTTTTATAGATACGGGAATATTCATCGGCCGGCCATATCTCCATATCTAACGTCTTTTAGTTTCCGGGATATACATAAGCTATCGTCCCAACTCTACCTAGCTACATGTAATCCATCGGTCCAGAATGGGTATAGATATAAACACAAACATAAACATAAAAAAGCAGGATTCAGCGCATACGCCAGTACCTATCTCAATCCAAAAAAGAGAGAAAAAAGAGAAAAAAACACCCCCCACTCTGAGCCGGTATCTGCCTTTTCCAAAAAAAACAACATCTCTCTCCGGATAGACTGATGCGGACGAGTACATCCCGCTGGCTATCAATTGATAGCACGCCGCGCGCTAACCGGGATAACGCACAATGACATCTGGAGTAGATCTTCAGGAGGGAGAGGGAGAGGGAGGAAGTTGGATCTCCGATGGGGTTTCTCTCCCGAGATAGCGATACCACACCGTTGAGTTTTAAGGGAGTGGGTGGGTTGGAGTAGTAAGGGAATCTGATATCCACGTTACTCTACTCTGGACAATACATGTATTCTCACCGCACCGCTCGCTGGCTTTGCTGACGGTGTGGAACAGACCGTTATTTTTTGTGATACGGATGGAATCTGGTCTCCAAGATCTTGCTTCTCGCTCCTAGCTACTCCATACGTACCGTCCACAGTATCGATGGAAGAAGAAGAAGAAGAAGAAGAAAATACTACATGTATATATGTGCGCACAACGTCAACCCGCATCTCGAGTCTACATGTAACGCGTAGAGCAGACACAGCAATGCCGCAAGCGTGTCTCAATCCAAACCAGCCTGTCTCTGGGCAGCGGGGTTTTCGCCGGTCTACAAAACGGCGGGTACCTACGTGCAGAGTAGTTGATATCCCTAAAGATATTCCCAATATACTCCCATCTCACCCTCAACCCATGGCCACCCTCAACCCAGTAGCCAGTAATACATGTACCCAGACCCATTACCCACCAACACACCACTCAAACCGTACCCAAGCTTACCCCCCTCCCCAATTCTACAGAAAGGTAGCCAACCCTAACCCTCACTTATCCAAATACACGCCACACGCCGGCACCCGATCGATGGATGCTGCGACACCCTTCACTTCACGCAGTTCCAACGTCACAGCACATATACGTGCAGCCATCCAGGCCCATGTGTAGGTCAGTTGGAATAATACCGCTATGGGAGAGTACTAGGTGGACGTATGTGTGTATGTATGTTTGTATGTTTGTATACACATTGCGGGCCCTGCGTTAAAGTGCGGGTAGTCCGGTAGTTTAGACTTGCTGGCATTGGACCGGCAGCTCGGTGTGTAGATGTCGATCGGGGCTGGGTTGTGTAGAGTCTAAGGACAGTGGGGTGGAGGGCTTAGGGGTTGAAGGAGGGAGGGAGGGAGGGAGGGTTTGGGGGTTTGGAGCCGAGGGGTGTAATGATGATGAGAAGGCACTGTGCTTGTATTTGTATATATGGCCAGGCGCAGCTGGGTGAGCCAGGAATGATGGGGACATGTGTTTGGGGGGCTCTGAAGCGTCGGGAGTTTGGGAAAGAGGTTCTTGCAGGGAGGGAGGGAGGGAGGGTTTGTATGTAGGTGTCTCTGGCTATTGCTGTCTGGATGGACATTGTCTAGTTGAGTTGTGTAAGATGGGATTAGGGAGCACTGTGGACTAACTCCCTCGATAGACACGCAGTTGAAGTTACATGTAGCTGTGGCCAGAAGTCCCGCAATAGACGTCCATCACCTCAAAAGGGTTCGGTGAAGAGGCAGAGAAATGAACGTATCGGCGGTTAGTACGCCTACTGAATCAACGGGCTATATCTACGTATCTGGCGGTAAGCCTGCACTCTCTAGACAGTCGATTGCTCTGCGCTGAGGCTGCACGGAGATATTACAGTTCCATTCGCAATTGGCAGGTTGGCCCTCCACGAGCCAGACCAATGATAGCATAGGGCCAGCCCTCGCACTCGGCATGTTTGCCCCGTCTGAGATCTTGCCCGCCCACAGCACCAGCACCGGCACCGGCCACTCCGTGCCAGGCTCTCCCACAGCAGACACACAATCAACCCCACCGCCCCCGCCATCCAGCAACACAGTCTCCGCCCACCCCGCCGAGTGACCGCCCATGACCGCCCGCGATCACGTGCCCCGCCCGCTGCGGCCGCGACACAGGCAGCCACCCGCCCACCGGGACATCGTGCAGCAGTCCCGGATCGCAGACTCGCCCGTCCTCGGCGCGATCCCTCGCCCTCCCCCCGACTTCAGGCAGAATATCTGATATTACGGAGGCCGATTGGCTGCAGCAGATTACCCGGCCCGGGCTACCGCGCACAGCTGCTGACTTTGCTTTATACGGCGGGGGATTGCCAATCCCGTTCCTGATCCTCTCCCTCCCACAGGACCCCCCCCAAAACCCGCCCTCTTCGCTCCGACGAATTGATCTATACCCCATAGCTCCCCGTCGCTGAATCTTCTCCAAGATGGCCCCCAAGGTCTGGTCCCGATCTGCTGCCCTGGAAGTCGTTTCTTTTTTCCCCCGTTTGGCGGGGCCTTTTCCTGCCCCACTTCGCAGCAATTGCTAACAAAACTGCGCAGGTCAACGTCCAACCCGACCTCGCCACGGTGTATGCCCACATCCGCAGTGCAAAGGCCACAGATGAAGCGTCGGCGCCCAACATTGTCCCGCTGTTTGCCCAGATCCCGGCCGAGTTTCTGAACCCGTCGAGTGCGTACCTCAAGCTGAGCGCAAAGTGAGTCACCCCGCCCACCGAGCGCCCACGGTCTCTGGGGTCATGGCGCAGATATCTCGGCGTCAGTTCTGATGGTTTCGCGCTGCAGGAGCAGGACAAAGCAATCGTTCCTCTTTGAGAGCGCTTCGAGCAGGGAGACAATTGGCCGCTACAGTTTCCTCGGATGCGGTATCTCCCCTCCCTGAGCTTGTCTATTCTGTTCGTTCGGCGTTCCTACTGACGCCCCCTAGACCCCCGCCGAGTAATCAAGACTGGCCCCGGGCATGGTCCCGAAATCGACCCCCTCACAGAGCTCGAGAAGGAGCTCTCCCAGTACCGAGTCGCCAAGTTCCCCGGCATCAACCTGCCGCCCATGTCCGGCGGCGCGGTCGGGTACCTGGCCTACGACTGCGTCAAGTACTTTGAACCGCGCACCACCCGCCCCCTCAAAGACGTCCTCAAGACGCCCGAATCCCTCTTCATGCTCTGCGACACCATCGTGGCCTTCGACCACTTCTTCCAGGCCATCAAGGTGATCACCTACCTCCACATCCCCGCCGGCGCCCTCCCGGAGGCCAAGTTCCGCGCCCTGTACGCCTCCGCCGTCTCCACCATCACCGAGATAACGCACACCCTCCAGTCCGGCGACATCACACTCCCGCCGCAGCCCCCCATCGTCAAGAACCACGAATACACCTCCAACATCGGCCAATCCGGGTACGAAGCGCACGTGGAAACGCTCAAGAAGCACATCGTAAAGGGCGACATCTTCCAGGCCGTGCCGTCGCAGCGCTTCTCGCGCCCCACCTCGCTGCACCCATTCAACATCTACCGGCACCTGCGCACGGTCAATCCGAGCCCGTACCTATTCTACATCGACTGCGACAGCTTCCAGCTGGTGGGCGCATCGCCGGAGCTGCTGGTCAAGTCCGAGCACGGACGCATCATCACGCACCCGATCGCGGGCACGGTCAAGCGCGGGATCACGACGGAGGAGGACGACCGGCTGGCGCAGCAGCTGGTCGCGTCGCTGAAGGACCGCGCGGAACACGTCATGCTGGTGGATCTGGCGCGCAACGACGTCAACCGCGTGTGCGATCCGCTGACCACCACCGTCGACCGCCTCATGACCGTCGAGCGCTTCTCGCACGTCATGCACCTGGTGTCGCAGGTCAGCGGGGTGCTGAGGGAGGGCATGACCAGGTTCGATGCGCTGAGGAGCATCTTCCCCGCCGGGACCGTGTCTGGCGCCCCGAAGATCCGTGCCATGGAACTGATTGGGGAGCTGGAAGGAGAGCGCAGAGGCGTCTACGGCGGTGCGGTTGGGTACTGGGGGTATGAGGGGAGTATGGACACTTGTATTGCGCTGAGGACTATGTTGGTGAAAGATGGAGTTGCGTATTTGCAGGCTGGTGAGTTATTTCCTATCCGGGGTGTGTGTGAAGGAGATGTAAGGGCTAACTAAGGAGGGGGGTTCTACAGGCGGCGGGATTGTCTACGATTCCGATCCATACGAGGAGTGGCTCGAGACCATTAATAAGTTGGGCGCAAACATGCACTGCATCACGAGCGCGGAGGAAAAGTATTCCAGCATGGAAGACCCCGAAGACGATTCTCTGCTGGACTTGAAGCAGGGCCACGAGGCGGATGGAAGTGCGCCTGTGAGGCTGGGTGATGGGTCGTAGAGATTTAGTAGGGAGGGAGCTGGTTTCTGCTTTTTTTTCTTTTTTTTCTTTCTTTTTTCCTTCCTTCTTCTTCTTCTTCTTCTTCTTCTTCCTGCCTTTTTCTGTGGGTTTGTGTTTGTATGTACCGTACCGTTGGGGGAGTTTTACTCTTGGGGGGATGAAATAAAAAGGGCGGTGGTGGGTTTAGGTATTGCGATTAGAGAGAGGGAGGTGGAGGGTGGAGGGTGGAGGGTGGAGGGTGGAGGTCAATCTGATACAGTGCCAGTAGAGGGTTATTCTAAAAGGGATGCAAGGCTTAAGGGAACTCTTTCTTCGATATCACGAAAACCTGAAAAGATGGCGTGGATGTATGGATAGCTGGAACAGCCTTCTGGTGCTTGGGCTGGTGAATATCGAGTGAGATTGGCCAATTGGATCGAAGAGCTAAATCTGCAATTAAGGCCTGACAATTGAGATGGTGCATCCCCAGAGAGTACCAGATTTGTCCTCAGTAATTCAGATAAATGGAGGCGATGTGCCGAGTGAGGTAATAAATAAATAGATAGATAGATAGATAAAGTGAAGGTATAGCTACTGCGGGTTGCTTCAACTAATTTTATAGAACACCTCGCTCATTTCCGCCTTGTCCCACCAAACACTACCAGAGCCTCCTGCACCCCACCAACCCCCCGCCCACCCCGCCCACAATGCCACACTCCGACCCCGACCCCGACCCTGACTCCGGCCCCGACCCCGGCTTCGACATCTTCACCGAACCCGCCGACTTCCTCCCCGCCGCCCATCCCGCCACCACCGCAACGCACACGCTCGTCTCCTCGCCCCACGAAACACTCACCCTGCGCCTCGTCGGCCACAACCCGCTCTGGGGCCACATGCTCTGGCACGCCGCGCGCACAACCAGCGCATACCTCGAGCGCAACGCCGCAGCCCTCATCCACGGGCGCGCCGTGCTCGAGCTCGGCGCCGGCGCCGGCCTGCCCAGCCTCGTTTGTGCGCTGCGCGGCGCAGAAAAGGTCGTCGTCACGGATTACCCGGATCCGGACCTGGTCGCGAATATACACGCTAATATCGCGGCTTGCGGCGCGGGGGGTAATGTCGTGGCGGTTGGATACGTGTGGGGTCGTGATGCTGCCCCGCTGCTGGACGAATTGCCGGCGGCGGGGATGAAGAGGAGGTTCGATGTGCTAGTGTTGTCGGATCTGCTTTTCAACCATTCGCAGCACCGCGCGCTGGCGCAGAGCGTGCAGGATACGATGGCGCCCGATGGAACGGCGCTGGTGTTCTTCACGCCGCACAGGCCGTGGCTGTATCCGCAGGATATGAAGTTTTTTGAGGTTGCGAGGGAGGCCGGGTTCAGTGTGAGGAAGGTGCTGGAGGAGCGGCTGGAGGCGCCGATGTTTGAAGAGGATCCGGGGGATCGCGAGTTGAGGAGGACGGTGTTTGGGTATGAGTTGCGGTGGAAGGGGGAATAGATTGCATGTGGTGGTCTGCTACTATTCTTGTACAGGTATTGGCTTGGAGGTTGGAGATGGAGGGGAGGAGGGGGGATAGATAGAGATATGTTACTCCAGTGCTCTCATACAAGCCGTCAATAGCGGGCACAGAATTGGTACTGTTGTGAGAAATAGGGTTGGGGCAAGTCCTCTTGATTGTAAGACTCCTTCTAGAGATAGACACCCATAACAGTAGTAAATAAGGGCTCCCTCAGTACAAATGCAAGCAGAGACGGATTAAACAGAAACTCCAAGTTCCTTCATCCGGCAGACCCAAGCAAATATACTAGATACCATTTCATAGCAGCCTTAGTATTATAGGACTAGGCGCGAACTGGATATTTACTTATAACACAGAATCACTTTGTATCACACAAAATCACTCGACGTTTTCAGAACCTCGAGGATGAACCCCGAGGTCTCCGAATGAATCAGACAGCAAAGAACATAAAGGATATGCTACTCTTTGTAGGCCTATACCACGTAGGGAGAAAACATACTCTGTAACTCAGTCTCCTGTTTGCCACATTACAGTTTGGGCGAAGGATAAATATAACACTCAAAGTCACATTTCCTCAATAGTTCTAAAACCCCGAGGGCCTCAAGCTCTAGTGTTCCAGCTGAGCATTTCATATCACAGATACAGCTCTCTATAACTCCGCCTTAATATTCCTTTACTCCCCACCTCCGTTTTCAAAACGCAGTTACTCCCAACCCCCCTCCCTTCCCCATTCGTCCCTCTATTTGTATATCCGTAAGTACTCCCAATGCAGGATTAAATATCCGAACTTTCAAGACAGCTTCCTTCAAAACACTGCCGGCTACCTTAACCCCATCATCTACAGAGCCAGCGTCCAAAGCTAAAAAAAAAAAAAAAATTTACATTATCTACAAATAGCCCAGTACCACTCCCAATGCAGAAAATATCTTCTCCTCTACCCTATAAATGATTTCAGACGCAGGAAAAAAAAAAGGCCACACCAGCACCCTCCCTCCCTTCCCACATCACCAACACCTTCGATCTCACATCACCAATTCAGTTCCCACCACTCCCTCCCTCCCTGAGCCAAAATGGCCCAAGACCGCAAAGGCAAACGCAAAGCAACAAACACAGTAGAACCGCCACCGTCAACACCATCAACACAATCAACACTACCACCACCACTACCAAAGACACGAAAGCGGATCCGCAAAGCCGAGAACCCCAAAAAGGAAAAAACTCAAGAACAGATCCAGAGAGAGCGAGCAGCCAATAAGTACCAACTCCCCTCCACCCCCCTCCAACCCCTCCAACCCCCTTCCAAGCCCCCACCCGGTATTTCTATACCATCAACCACTTACTAACATACACACACATCCCCCGCTCCCCCACATCACAGTGCCGCCGCAGTACGATACCGCAAAAGAGTAAAAGACGAAAACAGAGCGGCCAAAGCGAGAGCCCAGGAACTCAGCGAGAGCTACAAAGCCATGGAAGCTGCAAAAAAGGAACTGTGGGGGAAGTATCAGGCGCTGTTGGCGAAATATGAAGCTCTGCTTTCGCAGATTAGGCCGACGACGCAGCAGACGTCTAGGCCTTCGCCTCCAGATGAGGTGGAAGTGATGGTGGTGGTGGGAGGGGGGGAGGAAGAGGGTTTGGGGAGGAGGATTAATGGGCGTAGATTGTGAGTTTTTTGGTTCTTCCGGGGGGGGGTGGGGGGCTAATGGTGGGTAGGTTGGGTGATCATGAGGGCGATATTGATGGGAGCACTCATGACGCTTTCTCGATCCCTCTAGGTGGGTTTTAGTGGGGTTGGTTAAGATGGGACTGGTTAAGGTGGGGGGTGGTACCGCGGTGAGGTGGTGGGTCCAGTTGGTTGCAGTGTTAGCTATAGAGGTGGTAGATCTTGCTCGTGGTTGACTGTAGTCTGGTTGTTACTTGTGCTTGCCAATGCCTATTCTGGCCATTTGTTTTACGGTGCCAGATGCGAATATCGTGTACCGTTTTTTTAATGTGCTTCTCCTAGAGTATATCGAATCTTAATAAGGTGACTCTAACTAGACAACCTCTACCAGATGGATTCGATATGACCAGAGAGTCTTTGTAAATTGGGTGAATTTCCACGGAGGAGTAGATATTTGAAAAGCACGGTGACGGTGATCTGGTCAGTACAGCCAGGAAAAAAACATGCCGGGTACGAAACATAGTCTCAATTCACGCGGTTGCCAAACTTCTAGCTTGCCTCTAGACCCCAGTTGCACTATAGGGTCACATATGGGTACGTCTACACCCTAATCAATTCTTGCACTATATATTTTTTTTATTAATTCTACTAAGCAGAAATGTCCCTTGGTCTTTTTCCTTCTTCCGCTCTGAATCGATTGCGCCGTGATTTTTATTCTGTGGGTGTCGGCAATCCCTAAATCTAACTAATGACGGGTTTCTCTTTTCCTTCAAGAAGATTTGATTTGAGATCCGGTTGGACTGTTTTCCACTAGACATAATATTATAAGAGTACCAATCTCACTATCACTTTGAACAACCCGCCCTGAATCAATGAGTAATTACATGTATATAATACCTCCGGATCAATCCTCAGTATTTAAACCTTTATACAATTATACAATTGCAAATGTATACACGCCACCAACCTCCAACCTTCACGGTAAAGCCCAGGCTGAAGAAAACCCCCTCGCTTGTATATCCCCAATTTACCACCTATCATAATACTCTAAGTAAATTAATTACCTTTTTTTTTTAAAAAAAACAGCCAACCCCAAACCAGAAACGCCAGCAATCTTAAGAACACGCCCCCCAATTGAATTGTGAAAATTGAGAATCTTCTTTAATAGCGGTACATACGTTGGTGATGTACATATCGGCATCTTCAATTGTAATAAAATCTGCCATAATCCTAGGATCCTCCAAGCCTCAACCAACGAACATGGATTCACACGGTTAATGCTTTAGCAGGGAGAGGGTTGTGGAAACAAAAAAAAAGTAAATATCATCGATAAATATCCCTGCTTTGTGCAAATCCCCGTGTCCTTGATCGAATCCCGTGTCTCAAGCTTAAGGACGTTGAAAATGGGCGAATTGAATCGATCCCGCCTAGGTACTTCAATTGCCATCAACTTTCAGTCAGCGAGGCTGAAAGAAAGAAAAAAAAAAACACCAGTCAGCAGAAGGGTATCCCCGCGCTCCACTACCCACCTACTCGATATATCACATGCTTTAAACCCTCTTAGATTAAGGATCCAGCATCATCCAGCTACTAAATGAAACAATATGTAGATATATAAGAACATCATCCAATACACATACTCAACAGTCGTGCTAGATGAAACGATAAATAAATAAATAAATAGACAACAGCAAAAAAAACTCAACTCACCGAGTGATAACTAGTGATGACAAACATCACGCATACAAAAGACCTGCGTTAGGACCTGGATTACCCTAATGTGTAATATACCACATAGACCTCTCATCAATACACTACGAGGTGCCAACAGGATGTATCTCAGTCAGAACACGGAGATAGCATCTCGCACACTGGTCCCGGGATCCCAAAACCCGCGGTTACACCGGCTAATAGTCTAAATTCTTCCGGCTCCGAAGCCTGTATCAGAGTGGTTCTGGGTGGCAGGGAGGGAGAACTGGTGTGATGTGAAAACCGTTGAGAGGATGTTCCGTATACGCGCATATTTTTCCTTTGACATACCACTTTCATTATAGGCACTCACAACTACCAGCCTTCCAGGCATGGTAATTAAATTAATTAACAAATCATGGAGCAACCTTCCTACGCTTTCAAGCGACAGGTGAAAGAAATATAGATCGGAACCTGGATGTTCAGGCCTAAGTTCACATGACACGTCTACCCAGTAACTTTCAATCAAATCGATTATCTATCAGACTCAAAACCATGTCACCGAAATGCCATTGCGAATAAAAACCCTAATAAGCGAATTTTAGCATTGATGAAGTACCTCCTGTTTTATGCATTCCAGGTACTATCGAAAGGCTCAACCAGGGAGTGGCCCGTGAGCCCTACTCTATATCAAACCCACCTTTGCCTGGGGTTAGGCTGTCACTAAGTTTCATCGCCCCCTTGCAGCTCGCAACGCATCATTCTATTAAGGTCAGATAGAGTAATCTTGGGCGAGATGGAGTAAATACAGCCACGAGTTGTCTGATCCCCTCTCGAGGTAGATGCAAAAAAACGTGGTTTATGCCTGGTTCCTGAGTTTGAAGTTTGGAGACGATCCATGGCCCACCAGAAACATGTGACACTCAAACAACGGGATCTCCCGGCTCCCATGAGACAACCAACGCAAAGCGACAAGGCAATCGAAACAGTCCCCAGGCTCCAGGCTCCAGGCTCCAGGTCGTGATACCTGGCTTTTGAGCATATCTCGGTGTTGTGTTTTATTTATTTTGTCGTGCTCAATTCGGATTACCATAGTTGGACACACGTATCCCAATTCGATTTGCCGAGTCAAGTACCTGCAGCTGTCAGAACCATCCAGACCCCAATGCGGATTTCGGATCCCAATCCGGTGCTCGGCGCCCACTCCACCCAAGCTTATCGCTCTTCATCTTCTCCTTCTATAATTAGAATATCATGTTTAAAAAATCAGAAGAGAAAGCTCAGCCACATAAGACGGGTTGATTGTGTTGTTCGACCCATGGAAACGCAAGGGCAAGAAAGGGAGAGAGAAAAAAAAAGCCGTAAAGTCAGAGTTGAAGGGGCTGTTATGTCCGCGGTGTTCCCGATCGCGCTCTCCCACCGTTAAAGGAACCGCATCCGGCACCTGTCCATGAGTCCCATCTCATCCCACATCTTACAACATCGCTAGAAATCTTTTTTTTTCGTCAACCCTAATCCCTAGCGATTAACTAAATCTCAAAATATATCTATGGCTTCTGCATGCTGCATTCAAGGTTAGATTTGTTCCCCTGGGCTATGACGCAACCCTTATCTAACAGTTTCTTCTCTTCTCTGAGCATAGGTACAATCCATAACGAGGCGCCAAACGGCACAGAAGATGTTATCCACGGTCTCAAAACCTATGTTGCCTCTGGCGACTCCATGAAGGGCGTGATAGTAGTAATACCTGATATCTTTGGATGGATCCTTCCAAATGCTCGTCTTTTGGCAGATGGATATGCTAGGGAAACTGGGTTGACAGTTTATGTTCCGGATTTCATGTCTGGTCAGTGAACCTCCTAGAGTATATTATTTTAAAATTGCGCATATGGGGAGTTTGTGCTGATACTACGTTTTGGCTTAGGCGACTCATTTCCTATGGAACATATGCAAATCCTTAGGCCCGATGCAACTATACCACTATCGGTGAAAGTGTAGGAAAAAATAGAATATCTTCCAGTTACAACTTCAACTGGTAGGGCTAACCTCAGATCGTAGTAAGGGATACGGTAAACTCGCTGCGTGGATGTACAGACACCGAGAAGCAGTCACGTGGAAAATAATTAGTACCTTCTTTGAAGACCTACACAAAGAGAACACAACCCGTAAGGTCTTTGTCTCAGGGTTTTGTTGGGGAGGCAGATACGCCTGTTTGTTGGCGCAAAGGGAGCGATGGATCCTGAGTAATGGAAGCTACAAGGAAGGGGGGCTGATCGATGCTATATTTTCGGCGCATCCATGTGAGTGAATTCTAGACCTCGCGACGTTAGTTATGAGCAACGTGTAGACAAGTCGCTGAGTTCTCCACCAATAGCTATGCTAGCTATACCAAAGGAGATAGACCTCATTGCGAAGCCCGTAAGCTTTGCTATGGCTGAATTGGACGAACGTCTCCCTATCAAGGATGTTGAGAGAATAAAGGAGGTCTTGGAGAGGAAGAAAGCACCGATTGAACACGAAGTCGTGATCTATGAGGGTGCTAGGCATGGTGAGTTAGCCCCTTCGATCCTTGGATAAAAGACGAACGGTAGACCAACAAATAAAACCATAGGGTTTGCATTGAGGGGAAAGAAAGAAGTTCCCTCAGAGAAGGAAGATATGGATAATGCTGAGCACCAGGCAGTAAACTGGTTCAAAAAGTTTCTCGACTGAACACGAGGGGCGTTATGGGTATCTAAAGCTTTTATGACTAATATGTTATGAATAAACCACTGTATTTTTTTCTACTCTCTGTGTAAGTTGGTCTGACAGTGACACTCGTTGCTGGTTATTGTGGCAACCTAGGGTTTTGTATGTAAGACTATTGCTTTGCGGTTAGGTACGGGTTTACGTCAAATATTGCGGAATTTATAAGCACCTTTTCGTTTGCTGTTCAGTTTCCTGGGGTCTTCGTGGAAGAAAAAGCCCTTCTCGCCTCTAACCATTGCAACGTCATCCAAAGGTACATTCCAACGACAAACCTTTGGCTATTCCGCAGAGATGGTTGAGGCCCTATCCAAATATCTCGTTGTCGCACAACCTGATCTGATTGGCCGCTAATTCATCTCAGGTCCACGCTGACGCATCAAATTTCTCAACAGGTGTCTCAAAGAAAGAGGCATATGCTCAGGTTATTGAACAGGCCTCAGCACTGTTCGACGGACAACGAAACTGGGTATGATGAAATATCTGACGTGTTTTCTCCTTTGATTCACAATGAACGGAATTGATTTTCGGTAGTCTGACTGGAGAATGCTTCACAGGTTTGGTATGTTCGGAATTTAGGCCCCTTCCCCTGCTTACCAGAGCAGGAAGTGAAAATACATTGTACCGTATCTGCTCTAGGTACAATACATCGTGTGATGTTGTGCTGATTTTTCTTTTGTACCTCGCTTCAAAGCAACCTTGCCAACACCGCTTCTCTTATCTGGCATGCGTTACAATCCATGCCAGAACCGTCAAACCACGCGAATTGGGCAGGTAAGAAGCTAATAGATATTCCCGAAGCGGCTTAGAGTCTCCTGTAGCCTATCTAGGCTAGGTGCGGTGTCGGGTAGAGAAATTTGATAGAAGCTCTGACATGCATTCTGGAAGGATTTTATGTTCTTGATCCGACAACTTCGAAACAGTTGATACTTGGGCCATTCATGGGAAAGGTATGTATATTTCTATCTTTGAAATATTCATCATATCATGTCAAATGTAGGGCCATCAAGGGCGCTCGACAGTTTTAGGATCCCCTTAAGTCAAGAGAGTATCCCCTTATTAAGCCTTACTTGCCCCCTCCAAGCTTAAGCCGCGGATATCTCCGCAATTTTATGACAGTGGACCCTCGCGGATTTTTCCGGGTGTTTGTCTAGATCTTAGTGGGTTAACATTTTTGGTGATATGTCTCCACTATTACTAGGTCGCTTGCCAAACTATTAAATTCGGTCGCGGGGTTTGTGGGAAAGCAGCAGAAAGCAGCGAAACGCAAATGATTCAGGTTAGTTCACGCCCGTTGAAATCGAAGGCACACGTTTTACTGACGGGCCGATCACTGTTCACTTCTGGAAGGATGTGCTCTCTTTTCCAGACCATATCGCCTGCGATGGAGACTCGCGAAGCGAAATAGTAGTTCCCGTACGGGTTGGTGAAAAGGTAACTAACGTCCGTCATGATGGACTTGCGTGCTCCTCCTGCCCCTAATCTGGTCTGTAATTTGGCCTGTTCGCCCTCGTGGCCGTCTCGCGGGAGTGAACCCTGGTAGATCGGTGGAGATGCAGGAACCTTGAAATCTTACTTCGGGAGTAAAATGAGCTAACTAAGAACCATAACAGGTTGTAGCAGTTATCGACATCGATTCCGCAGTTACCTCAGCTTTTGACGAAGAAGATAAAAAGGCCTTAGAGTCGCTAGCAGTTATTCTCGGAACTGCTTGCGATTGGTGAGTAGTCCACGGGAGAAGGCATCTGCATAACTATTACCTACTAGGACAAGGTAAAAAAAACCCGATTATGTA
Source organism: Gyromitra esculenta (assembly GCA_038503075.1). Taxonomy (NCBI): domain Eukaryota; kingdom Fungi; phylum Ascomycota; class Pezizomycetes; order Pezizales; family Discinaceae; genus Gyromitra; species Gyromitra esculenta. The sequence continues at coordinate 403,742 of JBCAML010000008.1, read as the reverse complement.
GTATTAAATTTTGTACTCCTACGAAACGAGAATGGTCGAAAGAAAAGTATCCGAGACAGCTCTACGGAAGCTGTGGAGAAGGGTTATAGAAGCAAATTCGTTCAATTTAGATATGAAGGGGAGGAAAGGAGTAGAAACGGAAATTTCATGATTGCAGTTGGGAGGGGCGGACTTAAGATTACCGATACTGGAATAACCGGAAGCGAACACGGATGCAGGCATCAAAAGTGGGTGTGGGTCCCGTGTTTGTTGCGTCAAGAGCCCTAGGGCTGCCTTTTTCGAAGCAATCCTCCGTAAAGTTTAGGATACGATATTTATGCATAGAATGTTTCCTTAAGCTGTTGCGCTATAAAACACTCCGAGATGGACCGTTTCAAGAAAGGGTGGAGCTTCCTATGAAGAATCAACGTTTTAACTATTCTGACTGAAAAAGGAAAATCGCATCTTCGTTTCTAACATGGACAACTTTCATGGGGGTTTTCGCTATCAGAAATTTCGGTCGAGCCCATTTCAGAACGATCACAAAATTTAAGGGGTCCAAGCCCACCACAACGCCGGATCCTAGTGCCGCAACATAGAGCCCTAGTAGCCGCCTCATCCCACGCAGAGAATCTGGGAAGTTTGTGTCGTGAGGAGGGGCTCAAGCCACTACGAGCCTCCATGGCAACGACTTCAGTTCAGTTCTTGACTGTTTATATCGAGAATAACTCGGCAGATTGCCGTTAAAAACGCCACGACAGGCTCCACCCTTGCAGGATGTCAGGATATTGAGTATCTTGTGCAATATGATGTGCGTGGGCGCAACCCCTTTTTATACGAGGTTGGGTGCTGTACAATGGCCAAGGCTGAAATTACTGAGTTCAGTACTTATGCTCAATTATGAAACGTCAGTAAAGGGTAAGTAAGTGAGACGACTTGCCCAGGGAATACATAACGTGATGCAGCTGCTGTTCGAAGCCCAGAGAAAAGAGATGATTGATGATGATGGTGATGATGATCTGTGACTTGTGAAGGTTGCGTACATGATGTGTGAAGATGGATGAATATAGTACATACATCATAGTCAGTGTATACAGGTAGCTGTGACGGTGCCGGAACAAGAGTACATGTAGGGCCGCAGCGGTTGCCGAGCAGCAATTTGCGATCCAAGATCCCGTGCGAAGAGCTGTCCCCATCTCTGTGCCCAAAAACCCTTAGTGTCTACTAGACCAGGGATCGAGACGACCGACCGACCAGAACCGAACGAACCATCTATCTTGCTCTGCCCATCGTGTCTCCTCCACCACCCCCGAGCAGTCTGCGAGCTAAGCAACGCCAAAATCGCCCCAGGAACAGGAACAGAGGCGAACCGCAAAGAGGAACCCATCTGAATTCCCTTGCTAATACTCCCCCTCCCTCCCCCCTCAGCCTCTCCATTCTTCTTCTCGGCTCTCCTTCGTGGTTTTCTCTCTCGTCAGCTCCTCCGTCCTTCTTTCACATTCGCTGTTCTTCCTCGCTGGGCGTCGCACGGGTTTTGCACAGTTGCTGTTGTTGTGATTGTTGTTGTCAGCTCCGCGAAACGATCCGAGTGTGCCTCTTCTTGTTCTCGATCTCTGCATTTACATAGCTGCGCGTGAGGTTTCGGGCATTTTTCCTGCCTCATCGGCTTCTGTCTGTCATTCATTCCTTGTCGTGCGCGTCTCTTCCCGAGTTCATCACACTCCCACCCGGACATATTCACACACCCACTCTCTCTTTTTCAATTCGACACCTTGTCTGCCTGCCTGCTGCTTGCCCCATCGGCTCTGGCCTGCTGCTACTAGCTAGTCAACTTTCATCACCGTAAAACCAACAGGACATACAAGCAGATAATCACCGATCCACTGCCTACTACTCACCGCTACTGTTACTACTTCAGTCGTTGTCGCGCATCTCTCGGTGAGTACTCTCCAGTAACTTTGTTCTTGTTTCCCCGTTTTCCGTTTCACATCGCTTTCGCTTGTGTGGCACAACACAAATTCCTAGCCCTGTCCTCTCCCCAGTTATCCACCACCCTTCCCCCTCATACCCCCATACCTTACTTCTCCCAACTAGCCTTCTGCCTTCGCGCGCGTCTGGAACTCAATCAGCAGCCATCTTCATTTCCCCTCCCCCCCGACAAACGTCGAGGAAGGCGTTCAACCGGAGTTGTGAACAAAAGGAAAGCTTCTCGAAGAAAGCCAAACCCTCTTGAGAACGCAGACACATATTCCTTCTTCCCTCTGCGCTGCCATCCCCCCCCATTTGGATCGGGTGGTGTGCCCAGACGGGTCAAGCTATTCCCCATTGGGCAACCAAGCAGAAGGCTGCCCCCCTGGGGCCCCTTGTGCTCTCTGCCCTTCTACTTTCGCCTTCCATCCTTTTTCTCCTCTGTTTCTCCTTATTCTTTCATCTATCCCCCTTTCTCTCAACTCACCCCCCCTCCCCCCACCTGTCATCCGCCGTCTGTCCACTTAAAATCAATTCGCCTCCGTTTTGTGCAGAGACGGTTCCCGTTCTTGGTCTTGTCATCTCTTATTCTAATCTTGTCGTTTCTATCCTTTCCAGAGCAGGTCTTTATCCAGTCCGTCGCGAACCAAAGTCAAAGCCACAACCTTTAATTAGCTCTTAATCCTCGGCCTTTACCAGGTCGTTTAATTCTTTTATCGAGATCCAAACGCACAGGATACTTACGACGAGATGGGTTGTGGAATGAGCACTGAGGAGAAGGAGGGGAAGCAGAGGAACGAGGAGATAGAGAACCAGCTGAAAAGGGACAAGATGATGCAGCGAAATGAGATCAAAATGCTCCTTCTAGGTTTGTACCTCTCGGAATGATCGACAGCCTCCCCAAACATTTATTATATTACTCGATAATAACTTTGATCTTCGATTAGGAGCTGGTGAATCTGGCAAATCAACCATTCTAAAGCAGATGAAGCTCATCCATGAAGGTGGATATAGTCGAGATGAATGCGAATCGTTTAAGGAAATTATCTTCTCGAACACGGTACAGTCGATGAGAGTTATCTTGGAAGCCATGGAGTCACTGGAACTACCTCTAGACGACCAACGAGCGGAGTACCACGTGCAGACCATCCTTATGCAACCAACACAGATCGAGGGCGAGAGCCTTCCCCCAGAGGTTGGCAATGCTATCAAGACTTTGTGGGGAGATCGCGGTGTACAGGAATGTTTCAGGCGATCAAGAGAATACCAATTGAACGATTCGGCAAGATAGTACGCGTCACTCTACATTCAGACTTTTATTACACGGATGCTAACAACTCAATCAGTTACTTTGATTCAATCGACAGGATCGCTCAGCCAGGTTATCTACCAACTGATCAGGATGTTCTCCGATCCCGCGTCAAGACTACTGGTATCACGGAAACCACTTTCATTATTGGCGATTTGACCTACCGTATGTTTGATGTTGGTGGCCAGCGATCGGAACGTAAGAAGTGGATTCACTGCTTCGAGAATGTTACAACTATTCTTTTCCTGGTAGCAATATCAGAATATGACCAGCTCTTGTTTGAGGACGAAACTGTAAATCGTATGCAGGAAGCCCTGACATTGTTCGACTCGATCTGTAATTCCAGGTGGTTCATCAAGACAAGTATCATTCTTTTCTTGAACAAGATTGATCGATTCCGAGAAAAGCTTCCCATTAGCCCGATGAAGAACTATTTCTCTGACTACGAAGGTTCGTATATCCGTGTTCTCTTCAAGTGGGTCGAGACTGTACTAACATTATCTTCATTCAGGTGGTGATGATTATACCGCGGCATGTGATTATATCTTGAACCGATTCGTTTCCCTGAATCAGTCAGAGACCAAGCAGATTTACACACATTTCACCTGCGCAACGGACACTACACAGATTCGATTCGTTATGGCTGCAGTTAATGGTATGCATATCAGAAATCCGCTTAGCCAGTTGATAATATTAACGTTTTCTAGATATCATTATCCAAGAGAATCTCCGCCAGTGCGGTCTGATATAATATGACCCTTTAACAAATAATTTCTTCATTCTCGTTTCAGTCATCCTTCCTGGGACTAATGCTACACGGGCAGCTGTCATCAAATATTTACAGGCGCTTTACGCGTGGGTCTGTGTCTGTGTATGCGTGTATCACTTGAGGGCTTGTTATGTGCAAGTAGTGTATCGGGATCTACTTTTTTTCAGTTCTCGGACTCATGACATATTACTTCTATAAATCACCTTTAGTTTCCTCCTGCAGGTCTAGTCCTTTTTTCTTGATCACTCTCTTATTTCACTATTTATGCGTCTTGTTGGTTTTGCATCTCTTTTTTAGTGTGTATTTTTTTGTCTTGGGGTCTCAAAATTTCTACATCCGGGTCATTTACGCCGAAATATCTTGGGTAAACACCCATTTCCACTTTTCGTTACTTTCCTTATATACCATTATTTCCGTCTCTGCGTGTATGGTTTCGAGCGTTCTCAGTAGGGGGCGCGTTGTGTTTCTGTATTGAGTTGTAGGAGCTGGAAGGAAAATTGAAGGATGTCGGAAGAATTGGTCTCGATGCAACCTTTTTTTTCTTTTTTACCCTGTCTTTATATTATCTCCCCTTCCCAGCGGTCAGCCTGATACGATCTTTCTCGTAGACGTAGGTGGCGCGGAGGTATATTGAGGATATCTGATGAGTCAGTTTCACGATAGCTGGGATGAGAGCCGATCTATGCTTTTGCTTAGAAACGATTACGGCGTTCGAATTCTTAGTTGCTCAAGATGGCTATTGAAGGGTTTTCGTGGACAGCTGGGTTTAGGGGGGGGGATTTGAAATTCGGACTTGCAAAATCTGGGAAGATGGCTGTCTCTATGAACGAAAACGGGCTGGCGACTGGAAGATGGTGGATCCTCTCTATGGCGTTGGAGGAACTAAGTGTCCTCTTCTGTAATTACATACGTCTCTCTCTCTCTATTTAGCAACATACCTACTTGTATCTTTAGCCTACGACTCTATATTTATGTGCATCTTGGTCGCAAAATCATTTCTGTCCGAACTGCATCTACATGTGTGTGACATTTCATTTACCAAATAAAAAACACTTTATGCAGCCGCGGAATTCTACCAGAAAACTAAGATCGATGGTACGCAAGTTACTTGTCAACTTTTTGGGGTGGCTTTTTTTTTTTTGTGGGAACGCCGATGCTGTGTAATGCCCCACACACATCCTTTTCTTTTTTGACCTCTTTCCTTCCATTTTATTTTATTTTTTTCCTCCTTGAAGAATTTAACTTCCATCGATCGAGTACATCTAGAGCACACTAGAGCAATGAATAATCCTGCATCGGTGCAATACAGAACGAGGGGCGTGTGCTTTTTTTTTTTGTCGTAGCGATGCTACAGTCGATGCCTGCCTGCATCGTCCACTTAGATATAAGTTCTGCACAGTTTAAAAAAGTGCCCGAAGAAGTGTTCACGCCACAAAAATAAAATCGTCTTGGCTGAGGTCTTGGGGGGGGGGCAAGCTTGTAACTTGTAAGGTCAGACCCGCAGCGCACATATCACCGATTTTACCCTTATGGACGTGGGGAAAGGTCAGAAATTGGGGTTCTCTTTTTTTTTAAAAAAAAAAAAGCGGACCGGGATCAAACCTGTGGCGGGTTAGGTTTTATTGTTTATTGGATGAGCAGGTCTCCGGGGGTGAGAGGAGGCGCAGTATGTATGTATGTTCTCATGTATGGGTATAGTGAGACTTTGGACGTGGAGGCAAGGGTACCATTTGCAATTGTACCTTATGAGCTCAACCGATGGAGGTATCAGATACCCAGACGCCAGACGACCAATCAAGAGGCGTATTGGGCGGAAGGGTATAAGAAAGGGAAAGGTGGAAACAGATCTTCACCAAAGGAGGAACCAGAGGACTGATTTGAGCACGTTGAGTTGTGGAGATGTGTACTTCTGCTGAGGCATTGGATGTGTTCTAGGGTAAAGATGTACCCTCGGCCCGGACGCCAGATTTCGATTGTAGCAAATGGCTTTTTGTAGATGAGTATCTAACCTGGCCGTGCTGTCTGGGCGCGCTTATAATCGTTACATATATGCATATACACAATCTTTTTTTATATTTTTGTTTCCCTTCCCTTCCCTTCCAGTCTGGTTTATTTCCATTGTCCTTGTTTCTTTTCCCCCGTGCGCAGGGTTTCAGGCATCATTGGAATTCACATTTTGTTTCTTGGCCGCAAACGGAGATTGTTAGCCCGTGGGGTATCTTCCCTTGGTTTGCGCGTACAGTTTTACAAGACCTCTTGTCTCGATCTCTCTTTGGAATTTCACTCGCTCAGGCTGGAAGGAAATAGGCGCAGTGTGGCACTGGTATTTGTGTCTCCCTCCCCCACTCTTTTTCCTTTTCTCTTCCCTCTCTTCCTCTTCTAAAGAAAGCTCCACTTTTTCCCCTCCGGCATTCCCCTTGTTTGCGTATACAGTATACGTCCGAAGGAGAACAGACCGCCAACACACTCTTTTTTTTTTGCCTTCCTTGCTCTCTCCCTTGACCGAAGGTCCCTACTACATATCTCTCTACTTCCCCGGTTTTTTTCTTCACTTTCTCTCCCTCCATCCTCTCGTCAATCAACCTCATCTCATCTTCACGATTATTGCACAAAGTCCCCCACACTCGCTTCAATTGAACTTTACTACCATTCACTCTACCATTCACTCCTCCCATTACCTATAGCTACTACTATATCTGTAATACCCTTCCCCACAAACCTTGCCTAAACCGAACTCAAACCTCTCCCTTGTTCCTTTTATTCTGCTTGCTACTCTCCAAACTAAACACAATACAATGTCTTCGCCATCATCATCATCAAATAGCGGCCCCGCCAAAGAGTCGAACCTCCACGTCCCAAACCCCACACCCACTGCCACCAGCAGACGAGGCTCAATACCCAAAAACACACCTACATGGGGGTCCGAGGGCTCCGAAGACCCAGCGAGCTCGCTACGGAAAGAGATGAACCTTGTGGCTGAAGCTGCGAAGCGGGCTTCTGTGGCTATTGTTGTTCGGGATTTACAAGAGTTTGCAGTCTGATCAGTTGATGCTATCTATCTATCTATCGAATCGATCGGCGGTTTTTTTTTAAAAAAAAAAAGTGGGGGGGGGAGGGGGCAAAAGACAATGCAAAAGGCAAAAGAAAAGACACGGAAAAAAAAAAGAAAAGAAAAGAAAATACGAAAAATAACAAGATGCGGAATTCGTCTGTGGCAATTCCTTATCTCAGGAATTGGGGGTAGAGAGGGAGAGAAGACTTAGGTGGAGCACAACGGATGGACGGAACGGGACGGGCGTACACAACCACTCATTTTGGGAATAGACGGAGGGGACAACGAACAACAACGACGCTTCCGATACTTCCTGCTGGACTCGAATTTTCGGAGTTCGAATCGCGTATTCCTATCCGAGGTCGAGACTTCTTGGGTGTGGGAAACTATAGATGGAAAGGAGGGCGATTTTGATTTTATTTTTTCTGCGTTGCTTTACTCGGCTTTGCTTTGCGTGTGCTTGCTTTTGACTTTTTTTGATTTGGATGGAGGCAGGCTCTTGTATTTTGTTTTTCATTACTACATAATATCTCTTTAATGGGTGCTAGGGGGTAGGATCCCCAGGAGGATTTTTCTACATATATGATGTCTATAACGTATCATCTATCTGTCATTGCTGTTTTTCTCTACTCTAGTTTTCTATTTTATGTTGTAACGTGGCTCTGTCTCGAGGGATATGGGGGGGAGATTGATATTGGGGATAGGTAGAGGTTCCACGGCTGGATGGATGGATGGATGGGGGAGCGAGCTAGGACGATGGACGGACAGACGGATGCGCATGCGCCTTTCTGACTCCTGGCACCCGAATCAATTACTTTTCTGTGGGGGCGTTTCTGTTTCTGCTTACCTATATATTCTTGGTCTTTATCATATATAGGGATAAAGTGTCGATGTTATTGTGGGGGATCTCTCTCTCCAAGCTGCCGGCGTGAGGTTCTTCCTTGTTACAGATCTTTCCTAGTACGGTAATCTCATGCCGAAACAAACATAGTACTATGCGAGTAATACACGTTTTCGAGCAATGGTAATAAACATGTTAGAGTACCAATCTGATATATATATTGGCATGTGTTTTTTCGTCATCCCACGGCCGGGGACGGGATCCACCAAGCTGCCTATTCTAGGTGTCTTGTTCTATTGACCCTTCCAACGACCAGACGCTTAGGCTTGCCGCGGGGAATAACGACTTTAATTCCCGCGGGCAACGGCTGAACTGGAATAACTCTGGAGGGCCCGAGCTCCTTCCTGTTTCTCTGTGCTGAGTATGTAGATGGATTGTCAATTCAACCCGGAATTGCAACAGAGATGATTCACGGATGGGGTTGTCCTTTTCCGGCAGCAATGTGCTTGTTCGACTCTCGCCAGCTATATCCATCCTTTGAAACAAACAAACAAAAAAAACATATACTCATATAGACGTAATATATGACATGGAGGTTTTCAGCACTCGGGGGCATCTTGGCCACTTGATATTGGTTGGTCGGGAGGATTCCGACCGTTTTTCCGGCTCGGAGACGCGGAGAAAGTCCAAACTCCCCTTCAACGACCTTGACTGCTCAGCTTCGTTTGGGGGGAGAGAGGGAGGGAGAAGGGGGCTCGTTAGGTAACTCCCGACAGCTCGGACTGCCTACGCGACGCGAAAGAAAAACGCGGATTGGCTTGGCTCCAGAGCCTCAGCCGCAACAGCAACCTTCTTCAGGGTGCTGCTGCAGTGCTGTGGTCAGTGCGCTGGGTCGTTTCGGAATTCGAGTTCTCCCCACAGTCTCACCAGCTGTCGGCGTTCCGCGCTTATGGACCCTCTCTTTCTCTCTTTGTCGCTGTGGGTCGGTTGGCTTGCTGGTAGTTCGCTGCAGTTTCTGGGAAGAGGTATGTGTACGGGGCTACTATGTTTAGAAATAGGATCCGCTGCCAATCATATGCTTTTGTTGCTTCCCCCGTCTCCTCGAAGCCTGATATTGTATTACCTACTTTTTATCTCGTATGCTGAGTGCTAATCCCAAAGGGATGATAACAGCATAAACTCCAGTGCGGTAGGAGGGAGTCAATGACAATCTGTACGTATCATATATACATATATGTATAGCAACGGTGATTTATGATGTGGGGGGGTGGGAGAGAGGGAGCGTGGGGGGAGGAGGAAATGCGTTTTATTTTTTGTTTTATTTTATTTTTCTACAGACTCATCCCTTTTTTTTTTTTTTGGATCAACAAAGTTAAGCTTTATCAATCAAAAGTTGTTTCGTAGCGATAAACACGCTGCTGCCCCATGGATCAATCAATCAATCAATACAGATAAAGTGTTGATATTAAAAATACACACTATCTATCGGTGGTGCTTATGGCGCGATCTACAAGTTGTGATTAAAACGCTAAGGTGTGATGAGCAAATGTTAAGCTATTGGCTGGTATTTCGAGAAAAAAAAAAGAGAGAGATATAGTAGCTATATGTACGCAATATGTGATTCATTGCGGTATATGTGGGGATCTTTTAAAGAAGCTAAAGACTTTTTTGTAGAATAGGTTACATGAGGTTCCCTCTGTATATAGCTATCAAACAAAAGGAGCTCCGGCGAAATCCTAATGCCTCCTCCCCACAAAATTAAAGGATGCCAAAATAAAATAAAAATCCTTGTTGATATTGACATGCCAATTGTTCAGAATCAGCTTAGTGTGTCTCTAGGCGAGATGCGATAGCCTCTCTCTGGAATCAATCAAGAGCACTAAGCGATACGTAAATCCTGTCAAATTCCTTTTTCTTCTTCTTCTTCTTCTTCCAATACCTCTGATGCCTGCAACTTTCTGAGTTGTGAGATTGATCGAGGATCGATGGGGTCAAAACCAGAGAGAGAAAGGGTTAATTATACGAAACCTGTCTGCATGGATGGCCTACGAAGATCCTCCCCAGAATGGATTAAGCATACGGTTCATTGGGAGAGCTTCATTGAGGATCCCGGACTGAGCACAAGAACCATTTTGCCTCTTTGAGGTTGGAGGAGGGAGTGTGTATGTCGCAAATAGTCTTTCCTTGCCTAACGGGTTCCCGGGTTGCTGGGTATCGAGTACTTGAGGCAGGAGTTAGGCAACCCAAGGTTCGCCAATCACTAGGGGGAGGGTGGGGCAGTTCTGTTGTCCAAACTCTCAACCCTAAAAGGTTCATGTTGGTGGGGTTACGCTTACAGCGAGGTAAAACATCGAAAAGTGGTCTGTCAGGCATTTGAACGGTGGAGTTTGCTTTCTTGTCTAGTACCAATAAGGAGTTGGCAGCTGCCATAGGATTTTTTGGTAGCGAGGTGGCTTCTCCCCCCCGCGCCCCTTAAAATTGCCGCTTTTCCGAGGACTTGTTATGCGTGCTGTTACTCTTTGAAACTAATACTTATGGTTTTTATTAATGTCGCCTACGCGTAATGCCGTGTATTTGGCGCTGTGGTATATAATGGCCTCCTGTATACGCAACTAAGAATATTGCATGTAGTTACGTGTAGCCGTATATGTGTGAATATCTGTCTCAATACGATCATGATCATAGAGTTCTGACTGGAGCTGTTATAGATACATGTATAGTTAGCTTTCTTATGGGAGTGTTCGTACGAAATTGGATATAGCATGACATGTATTACCGACACAGCATTTGTATTCGCAAGTCACCGCCTGGCAAGTCTTATCGTAGCGTGAGTCACCCTTAAGGTCTCAATTGATGGGCGGTCATACTCTACTTAATCGTAAGGTTGAGGGATATTGTCAAGATTTCCTGCATAGGAGCGGGCGTGGAGCCACCATCTTGTAGGGTAGCAGCTGACATTGAACGATATATATTATAGGAGAAACACTCGCGTAAGAAAAGTTGGTTACGCTGCAATAGTGTCCGCTAGAAGAGGATTCTATATCCTTATAAGATGATTGTGCTTATAGCTAGTACTCCTAGAGGGCTACTGTACTCTACACTATAATTGCATATTGTTTTGAAAAACTATATCGCCAAGTCAAAGTTAGGGTATCACAAAGATTTAGGGAGTACATAACTTTCATACTCGTATTAGGGTTCAATTAGGCTTTTGGGCTAGTTTGAGTGGTAATTCCTGGCCTATAGCTATGTTAATGGATATCTTGGTATTGTCAACTCCGCTATAACGAACCTCCCTATAAGAAACATCTACTATTACCATAGGTATCCTTCTCCAAGGTTGATTTATTATAGACCCTGACGAATCTTATCTAGTGTGACGAATATTTTGGTCCCCGAGACTCGGCGACCGTTATGACGGTGCGACTATGCATGCAGACCGGCAGGATATTGTTTAATATTCTAACACTTGCATATGTATTATTTCTTCTTTCTCTGCTGTTCCCTGGGTTACTCTCCACGTACAGCTACCTAATTGCCGACATATTACAGGGTGCCAAGACTTTTTGGACGGGACGAACTATACTACGTAGTAGTATAAATGTGGTGCGATTTTGGATAGCACCGTAATTATGTGACTTGCGTGTAGGAAGTGTCTCACTGTATATGGCTTTCTTTGTCATAGTCATATTTGGGGTCCGGTTGTACCTATCTGTCACCCGTTTTCACGGTCTTTTGATGTGCTGTTGATAACAGAGATACTCAGGAGCTAAGCTGGCGAAGGGGATAAGGGTACTTTTTGGTGGAGTTTAGCGTAGGTCTACTGTTTCACTATGCTCTTGAGAATATCACGAGTATACAATTAGTCCAGGCATTGCTTCACGCACCAGGTTGGGGTGTTGGTTAATCAAAATCACTCCCAGTTTAAGACTTTCGCGATGATGACATAAAATCGTACTTGCTGAGATGGAGCTACTGCATTTGAGTAAGAAACCCTGTGGATGAGATACTCTTGCTGGGTACGTGGCTTACATTAGTTGTTCCATGCTTTGGTGGGGCTTAGACTACAGCTTAAGATCTCTGGGATAGCAAAATCCGGAGATTAATTGCTGCTTAAGGCGGGCTTTGAGGACCATTTTGAAATCTTTATTATGTGTTCCAAAAACAAATAAGCGTTTTTGCATCACCAACAAATACGTGTACCTATATTTTCACTGGCAAGTCGTTTCTTTAACCACTAGGCCGGTTTTCTTGGCCGGTAGATCACTTTTCTCTACTACTATGCTCCTTCTCCAGCAAACCCTTCCGCTCTTCCCAAGAAGCCTTCTATACATAGTAGGCTCGCTAGGTTTAGAATGTCGTGCACTGAAACTCGGCGCACAGCATCACCCGCCTTTTGGGTGTGCCACACTAAAGAAAGAAAAAGATCTCGTAGCTTTGGCACGATTTCTACTTGTTGATCTAAGATTATCCGCGGATATCTGTAATTTAGTTATTAGAAACGGTTAAGCGACGAGAGTTCTACCCAGGGTGCTAAGTCTACCGATATTTATATCAAGGCTAAGGAAATAGGAGCGATCTCGATGAGAGTTGGACCTATATTATCATTAAGGAACTAGAACCCCAGATGCTGGTTGCTGTATACGTACTTCACTAAGTTTTCTAGAAAACAGATACCGGTTAGTATTGTATTCTTCTTTTTCCTAGAATGCAGGCAAAAGGGAAAGAGAAAACCATAACAAGGAGTATTACTAGGGTGAGAAGTTATGTAGTCCTGGAGGAAGCGTTCCTGGGAGGACAATAGTACCAGGCATACAGCGTAACTGGGGGCAGTAGTGCATATGAGCTTGTGGAAGAAGTGGTTTCTTAATTCCTTGCCAATATAGGAAATGGTGTCTAAATAGTGCTTCCTGACCATGATCCTCTAGAATCTCTGTAAAGATGTCGCCGAGCTGTACGGCAACGATATCTAGCGGACCTTCAATGGAGCCACACTATCCCAATCACCCTCGTTACTATAATTGTCGCCGTTGCCGTCGTTGGTAGGTGTTTTCTGTGCTAGTAGACTTCTGCCCCTTTTCACCTGCCGCTTCCTTTCCAGAAGCATAGCTCAATTGTAAATATGATGGTGGCCAATTTCCCTCTCGCCAGTGGGCAGTGTTGCTGGTTCCCTTCCTCATTGCTGTTTTCTTGCAAATCAGCTAACCTAACTGGGGTGGAGTTGGTAACACTAGCGCTGGTTGTGTATCTGTATGAGTTTATTAGGGCCTTTCTTGCTAGCGAATGCTTAACCAATGGTTTAGATCCTATCAAATAGCTAGTTAACCACGAGGCTGAAAGAAAGTGCGTGTGCTTGTATCTGGCGACTTGAGAGTTAGCTGAATTGAAGCAGCACATAGTATACGGGAACTGTCATAACCCAACCGCCCCGCGGGTGGGGGCCTAAAAAGAGGTGGTGTAGTTTTTTGGTCAAAATTCTTGGCTGAGCTTTGGAGAGGCTGATAAGTGGAATAAGGCTAGTGATTCCCATACTTGCAATTGAGCAATTTGTTTTCCGTTCTTCGCGATGGCTGCATAATGCTAGATAGATACTGTGTGATAGTTTAATTTCGTGGATAGGTCTGAACACAGTTTGGGCTAGATGGTATTCAAGGAATTCGAGATACAAGAAGTTTGGGAACTGTCTGGTTCTCAATGTTTGATTAATAATAACGAGATAACGGCGAAGAGACTAAAACTATTATTGAGCTGCTGGCAAGCTCGAGGGATTAAGGTGTTGTATGATGTGACTGAGGAGACGAAGCTGTGGTGGTCTAGAATTAGCCCACTAGGTAATTTGGACAGCGTATTTGATATCTTACCAATGTGCTTAAAGACTGTCATTCCTGCCCAAAAGGACTACTCCACGCATGGTAGTGGCGGGTTTCTGTCGTATAGAGTAAAACCTATTATAATTCTAGTTGACCGTGCCTAAGATTTGGCATTATGATAGATACAGGTTTCGTGGTGACGCTTAGAGTTCGAACAACCCTAACCCAGATGCTTGCCGACAGATAATCATTGTTATTCCTTAAAAATGGGGGGGGGGATTTGCTATAAAGTAATAACTACTCAAAGAGAAATTATCTTTATAGGGAGTGTAAATAGCTATGACTGATGAGAAATAATTTCTATAATAGCCAGGTAACTGGGAAGTTAGCATTGCTGGGAACAGGGGTAGAAATAAGATATATGTAGAACAAGGCTTGTGGTCGATAATAGCTTTGAACGCCGGTATTCTTGGTATTCTGATACCTTTTACCTATGTACTGCCATGCACCATTCCCCTGTCTGACCCACCTAACCCAATATGTTATTTCACCAGAACGTACTCGCATATTTACACAGCCGGTTTTGTAATTAGTACTCAGATCAAAGGAAAGCTGACTGAAATTTAGGTAATACGTAACTATGGGAAGGCCGGCGGCCAGATCCGGTGCTAATGGATAACTCGTGAAGCAAGCCTAACTCAAGTACTATTTGAACGTAGCTGAAATGCCTCATGCATCGAGATTTGGAGGCCCTTCGTTTCGAGCGAGCTGTCGCGGCTACGGATTTCCGGAACCGGGTTTTTGGCATTGGCTCAGTCTCGTCTTGACATTTTTTGTGTGCTTCTGATGGAAGGCCTGAATTGTGCCAGGGCCAACGCGCGTCTGGTCCTTGGTCATTGGTGGACTGCCGTCTGGGTTGGCGCTATCAAAATCTCAACTAAACCTAGGGAACTACTTAATAGTGTGCCTCTTGCCAAGTTGTCGTCTCGGGCCGTGTTTTCTGGTAATTGAAATATATTGCTTATCGCTTGAACTACTGAGTGTTGGTTCGTGGAGCTTGTCCGGATGCGGGTTGAGTGATTTTCGTGATCCCACATTTGCATCGTATACGCAAACTTTATTCCTTAGGAATGAGTTTTTGGGGTTAAGATCTAACTGTAACTAGGTATTCCCTTCCGGTTTGGCATCAGTTGAGGTGCTCTGATGAGGTTGACAAGACGCCGTATAGTTTTATCACTTTATAGATACCGATGAACATTGGGAACGTGAATAATTCAAGATGAGTTCGTTCATATATGCTCTCAAATTTTCTGGCCGTATTCTGAACAGGTTACGTTGGTAAACGGCTTTAGGAGATTCGGAGGAGAAAAAGGAAACACTCGGAGAATTAGAAGCCAATTGATATTGAGTGCTGGTTGCGTAGATCGGGATTTTATATCGATGTGGCTGATGATTTCTCATATCCGTTTCTATCATGGCCAACGCCACGTGCTGTCGAGATTGACGTGGTGTTTTGATGAAAGTGGCCGACTGCAGACATGATGTATCAGAATAACAAGGTTAGATATTACCTATATTTGAATGAATATTTCGACCCGTAGCCGACCCGATGCCGCTGATTCGCTGTTTTCAACAATAATGGGTTGCCTGACTGTCTAGCGCATGGCGACAGTTCTATTAGGGGTGTGTTCGTGTTCAGTTGATGTTTTTGGACCTGACTGGGTCTACATACCATAGAGAGTACTCTATCTTGCGCGCACTTGTGTGATGTTACCACCCGAAAATTACAATAGTTTACGAGAGATGGCACACACCCTCCTGCTATAGTGTGAAGAAGAGATTGTGAATTTTCTCTGTATTGCGAAGCTATAGTTGTCACGGCCGTTGCCTGAGGACGCCACTAGTTTCCCTCGTATTCTCAAGTGAAATATTCGTGGCGTCATACGTTAAAGTCTGAGGGAGGCGATGTATTAATTCGTGGATAGGTGTCTATGGGTGGTGGCGTTAAGCGAAACAGGGTGGTGAGGTGTGTGCATATCAGTTAAAATATTTCCCTCTTTGGCTAATCGCATTTTTAACCTGGCTTGGGGTTGGATGGAGCGGCCTTGCGATTGGTGTCTTCCTCGTCACGCTCGCGTGTACGCATCCTCTTTGTCCAGCCGATCCCAGCGGGTGACACAGCTTGGTTCCTCCATAACTCTATTTATTAACCTTCCATCTGCACGA
Organism: Gyromitra esculenta; assembly: GCA_038503075.1. Lineage (NCBI taxonomy): Eukaryota > Fungi > Ascomycota > Pezizomycetes > Pezizales > Discinaceae > Gyromitra > Gyromitra esculenta. The sequence continues at coordinate 387,788 of JBCAML010000008.1, read as the reverse complement.
TACCTTTGACCTCAAGCTTTGCTATTCATCACTCGACAACCTATATCAATAAAATTATCAAATCACATCATTTCGCAAACAATCATCAAGAGCGTGGTAGGGGTAGCAGCAGCAATAAGAGTCAGTAGAGCGGGAATAAAGGGCTCTATCGGAAATAAAATGAGCGGGAATCCAACACGTGGACGGGGTAGGGGAGGAGGAGGAGGAGGAGGAGGAGGATCTTTTGGGGGTTTTCGTGGGGATCGTGGAGGTGGGGGTGGTAGAGGAGGGAGTGGACGTGGTGGCTACGATGGTGGAGGGAGAGGTGGTGGTGGTGGTGGACGCGGTTATGATGGCGGTGGACGGGGAGGAGGAGGGTACGGTGGTGGCGGTGGTGGACGCGGTTATGATGGCGGTGGACGGGGAGGTGGAGGGTATGGTGGTGGAGGACGAGGACGCGGAGGTGGAGGCCGTGATAATGATCCTGACCCCATCTTCCGCCAGTGAGTTCTTAGTTCACGTATTTGTCCTGCATTGAGTAGCTTCTAACACTCTGGGTTTCTTAGGGGCACAGCTACTGTCGATACAAAGGTTACTGCCACCGAAGATGGTCTCATTGAGAAACTGAAGGCTGCTAGATTGGCCCCCAAAACAGACCTGGTGCTACCTTTGCGCCCTGGCTATGGAACTATAGGCATCAAGACCTTGGTCCGAGCGAATCATTTTCCGGTTTCTATCCCACAAACTACTTTATACAAGTATGACGTGGCGATGGTACCAGAAATCAAAATCAAGAGGATGAAGAAGAGGGTCTTTCAACTCTTAGAAGCTAGTGCTTTAGGAAAAGTTAAGCATCTCATTGCTACTGACTATGCCAAGACGATTATCGCCCCATCCCGTCTCGTTCTGCCCGACGACCGATTACAAGTTGAAGTTACGTACTATGATGAAAACCAGGGTGGGCCCACAGAAAAGAGTAAGAAATATATGGTGACGATCCAGCTTGTTCAGATGATTGAGCCTTCCGAACTTCAGAAATATGTCGAAGGGGATAACCGTGATTTTGATCACGGAAGTGCAATCCAGGCGTTGAACATCATTCTCGCGAAGCCACCTAATTCTAACGAGGCAATCATTCCTCTGGGGAGGAGTAAGTTTTTTGTACAAGAAAACGATCCTGCAGATTTGGGGAGAGGTTTGATTGCCCTTCGTGGTTATTATTCTTCAATCCGCCCATCCATCAGCCGGATTTTGTGCAATGTCAACGTTTGCATGACGGCTTTCTACAGGTACGAATATTAACCATTATTATTTTTAATTCCACTATTCAAATCATTAAATGGCTATAGAGTTGCTAATTGAAATTGGCAGAGACGGCAATCTTGCAGATTTGATGTATAATTTTGCTCAGATGAACCCTGGGGCGGCACCCTTTCAAGGATTCCTTCTTGAGAAGTTGAGGGTTTTCCTGAAGCGTCTGCGGATTAGCACGAATCATCTAAAGGACAAAAACGGGAAACCTAAGATACAGGTCAAAGCAATCATTGGGATTGGGTCTGGGAAGGCCGCAAAAGATGTTAAATTTTTTTGCGAGGAATATGGCAAGGAAATATCTGTTGAGGAATATTTCAAGAAAAGTAATACGTCTATTGACTATAAGTTTTTATTTAATACTTACTAATATATTTTATGTATAGAATATAACAAAACTTTACGGCACCCAAATCTTCCATGCGTCGACGTTGGTACTAGGGAAAAGGCGGTTCTACTGCCGCCCGAAATGGCGACTGTTCTGCCAGGCCAGGCGTACGGAAACAAGCTTATGGATGAACAAACTTCAAAGATGATCACTCACGCCTGCCGCCGCCCCAAGAAAAATGCCCAGTTGATTGTCGGGGAAGGTCTCACAAGTCTTGGATTAAATCCGCCGAGTGGGCACCTCGTGCGTACATATCACTCTTGGGCCTACGAAAAGATACTAAACGTTGTGTAGGACCCGTTCAAAATCAAGGTCTCGACGGAGATGATCACCGTGCCAGCTCGGATCCTCAATCCCCCTTCCGTTAGATACGCCGGAGGGTCAGCAAGTGTTCGAGGAGCAAGCTGGAATCTGAGAGAAGTCAGATTTGCTCAGGGCGCTAGTACCGATAGTTTTGGTGTTATCGTTCTCAAAGAAGGCTATGATCAGTTTAATGGTTCGGGTTGGCAAGAAGTCGCCGCTAAGTTCAAGGACATGTGCAACAAATCTGGTATGAAGGTCGGAAATACAAGCGCACAATTGCAGCAAACCGTCAATATCCCCAAAGACCATTCTCCTGCATCCTTAGAAAAGGAGTTCTCACCTGCGTTCGCAGCAATTACGGCTAAAAAAGTGAAAATTATATTGATCTTTTTGCCTACGGCGGATAAGGGAGTTTATGCAATGCTGAAGTACCTAGGTGACGTCAAATTTGGGGTTAGCACAGTTTGCGCGCAAACCCAAAAGATTAGTAAGATGAGCCCGCAGTACCTGGCCAATGTTGCACTCAAGTTCAACTTGAAACTTCTTGGGAGAAACCACGGACTTCCCCCCACGGATCTTGGAATGCTTGCTGCGGGTACGACTATGATTGTAAGAAACTCAAGAGCCAACTTCATGGTATGAGGCTAATTTCCGTAGGTTGGATGCGACGTCACTCATCCTTCTCCTGGGAGCTTGAAGGGGACTCCGTCTATTGCTGGGGTTGTGGCTAGCGTCGACGGGCATTTCGCGCAATGGCCAGCTTCGTTGAGGCTACAGGAAAGCCGAAAGGAAATGATCACATTCTTGAAGGAAATGATGATTGAACGCTTGTCTCGTTGGCAGTTTGTGAACAAAAAACTGCCAGAAAAAATACTTGTCTATCGTGATGGTGTCTCTGAAGGTTTTTATTTCTCTCCAAATGCACATCGAAAAAACGATTATCTAATTATCTAATTATCTTACTGCTACAGGACAATTTCATACCGTGATTAAGGAGGAACTTCCGTTGATTCGTCAGGCATGTGCACGTCTCGGGGAAACATATAAGCCCAAAATTACGATCGTCATTGTAGGAAAGAGGCATCATACCCGATTCTATCCAACTGAAGCGGACAAGGCAGACAATCTCGGGAATCCTGCACCAGGGACTGTTGTTGATAGGGGTGTCACCGCCGTCTATGACTTCGATTTTTACCTTCAAGCTCATTCTGGGCTGCAGGGAACAACCCGTCCGGCGCATTATTATGTGATCCACGACAAGAACAACTTCACAGCTAATGACCTGCAGACATTGGTACGTGTATAAAATATAACTTTCTCCATTTTAATCCACCTTTTTAGTATGTTTAGTTAACAGTTTGTGTTTCGGATTGGCTAGACCCATAACCTCTGTTATCTCTTTGGTCGAGCGACAAAGTCTGTTAGTATCTGCCCGCCAGCTTATTATGCGGATCTCGTATGCGAGCGCGGCAGATGTTATATCTACGGCCTGCTCAATGCAAGCGATACAGCGAGCTTGCGCAGTACCAACAGTGATGACGAGGCAGCAGCTAATTACAGCAGAGCACAGCAGATGTGGGGTGATGGTCCGCATCAGAGTGTACTCAACAGCATGTATTATTTGTGAGAGGGTGAAGAGTCTAAGGGAAGTGGTCGGTTGAATTTCTCGTTATGGGAATCCCAATATTTTGATGTTTTATTTTTGGGGTTCCCCGACGGTATTTGTGTGGAATGGTAAGGACGAGATTTGGATAAGAGTATTTATATTTACTGTTTTTGTTTTTGTTTTTGTTTTACTATGCGCTTTTCTACGCTAGGGATGACATTTGTTTGGGAAGCTAGCTGGTGGCTGGTGTATTAGTGGGCTGCGCCTCTTTAGTGGCCATTGGGTACTTAAGACTTATTATCGTAGTCTTTATCGCTCTTATTATGGTTCTTGGCATGTAGTACACGTCTCATGAAAACTCTATAAGGTCAGAAGTACAAGGCAACAGTCAGATACATTTTCCCCAACTCTATTTCTTGAACCAAATGTAAATATTACAACTCTCACACTAAGTGATAAGTGATAGTCATGATATTGTTCGTGATTGCATCTTATTGATCCGAGGGCTTAGCAGTGCCGAGGATTAACTCAAATCGAGTTTTGTGACATTTGCAAATCAGGTCTGATGGACAGCTAGATTCGTGTATAAGCTCTATAAGCATAGCACAAGAAGTTTTATAAAGTTAATTGGTAGTGCATTGTTTTTTATTTCCCTCGGCGCACAATTCGCCCGGTATACTTGTGAAGACACTATTGTGCTAATTAGAAACCAATTGTGTTAGGTAGTTGCAAATCGGGCTAACATTGCAGGTTTCGTAATATTTGGGTGGTTTTTTTGTTTTTTTGTTAAATCATTGTTTCATTGTTTTATCTAGGTACAAGAATATCACATGCAACCGAAGTTATAGCGTGAACAAAACCCTACTCTCTCAACCCTCCTGACAAAAAAGAAATGCAAAAGAAAACAAAACAAAAAATCCAATGAACAAACAAGATTTTTGAAGCCGATGATGGTGAAGTTTGTTGTGTGTGATTCTCACGGTTCAGTCCCTCGTTAAGCCCTTCAGATATCCCGCGAAGGTGAGCGGTCTTCTTAAGCGAGGTCTTAACACGTTCGAGGAGTGCAGTATTTCTAAAAGTTCTACGAGGGGTCTATCTCGAGGTGAGATAAGTGCGGTGGAGTGGACAGCGACAGCGAGGTCTCACAGTTCAGGCTCTCGTTAAGCCCTTCAGTATCACGAAGGTGAGCAGTGCTTCTTAAGCGAGATCTAACTCGTTCGAAGAGTGCGGTATTTCTACAAGTTACGGGGTGTATCTTCAAGGCGAAGTATCGGCGATGTTTCACAGCGACAGCGAAGGTTCTGAGATAGAACCGAGATTGTATTAAGATGATACAGGTAGAAGTGACGAACGTTCTTAAGGAAAGAAGAAAGGAAAACATAAACGACCGAAAATCCTTCACTTTAAATACCCCGCTTTTACGAACACCAACAACAACCCGACAACAACCGAAACACAAAGACATTATCCCGATAACCGAAAAATACCCAAACCGCAGTTAACTTATGAAACCATCCGAACAAATAACAAAACCAATAACCAATAGCCAAACCCCGATTCCTTTTCCGAATCAATCCACAAACGAGTGCTGATGAGTAACCGAGATAAGATTTCGACAGTTTTACAACAGGCGTAAACGAGAACGTTGCTTAAGAGAAGAAGAAGAAAGAGTACAAAGACGATCGAAATCCTTCACTTAAATACCCCGCTTTCCCGTAACACTGCTCAACAACCCGACAACAACTGAAATGTAACCGAACAACAAAACCATTATACCCAAGGCGAAATTCTCCGTAAACACCAGTCCCTTCGTCCTAACCCATTACCCGCTCCATCCGCGAAAGCCGATTTAGAATACGTCGCTTTAGAGCCACTACTGCGCATCAAACACAAACAAGCGTAGAGACGGGCGCGCGCACTAAACAAGGCAAGAGTGGCTGTAACTGAGATCCGATCCGAGCTGCACAAGAGAGAAAGCGCCGAGCCTCGCTTGTGAGAGAAAGCGAAGAGCCAGATCATGATGGATGCTTCGTAAGCACCGGTATTTACCGCACAGGAATCTCCAAGAAGTTTTAGATAACAATCAGACGCTATAACCCGCCTTGCTATCCGCAACACAATACACAGCGCAAGTCCTAATCGCTTTCTTATGAACCGCTAAAAGATAACCGTAGCTCAAAGAGGACGAAAGAAAGTTCCGCAAGAACTTCCAATAAGAAGCGTTTAATAACTAACGCCGCGCCAAAGCCTCATGTCGAGATAAAAGTAATTCACAAGAATAGAAAGAAATTGCACTAAGAATTTCGCTGTAAACAATATAATATCGATAGCGCTCGTTCTTCGTCGCTAACGATCCGACTCGTAGCTTACATCCACTGCGAGAGTATTTATAATGCGCTCCTCTCTACTACGTTTCGCATATAGGCGCAGAGGCGCGCTAACTACTATGACAACATACGAAACCACTTCGCCTTATCTCCATACCCGATACCCCATCAGCTTCCCGCCCGATCCGCGTTTCTCCGAGCAGTATGCATGTCGGTAACACGGGAGATACGTATTCGTCTTCATTGCGTTCGTCTCTTCGAGACGATCATTTCGCCTATCCGAATCGTCGCAGAAGATTGCGTTCCCTTATCTTCGCCCGTAACTCCGCCGCTTTCGTCCGATTCGCAATCCGTTTGAACCACAGCGAAGCCAGACACTTCCCACATACCCTCCGGGTCCCATTCCGCCGGACGGTTTTGCTTGACGGCCTAGGGTTACTTTTGCCCTCCGACAGTGTCTTTTCTGCTGTCCCCCTTCTCCAAATACTATACCTACCTAAGGATTGGAGGCAGGGTAACAGGCTCCAGTCCCGATCCGGAAGGTGCTAAAGTAGGGTAATTCCAAAGATAGGGTAACTCAGGCCGTGAACTCCTTCAAAAGCACATGCGTATAACAAGATCCCCTCCTGTGCTACGTCCCCGTCTAACTATAATACAAAATAATTAACTGATTACAAAGTGGTTCTATAAAGATTCGTACACGTAAAAACCACCGCGTTTATTTTACTTGGCCACGATGGAAAATTTTCCCCTCGGCTTTCTTTTTAGTAGTAAAACATTTTATACATATTCTAAACGCAAGCGAAAGAATACAAATGCGAAACAACAGCTGTTGTGTGAAAGACTGTGAAATTCGGCAATTGCTTCGGCCGTACGGCTAATCCTCCTTCGTCTGCAGGTTCCCATGAGTTCTCATCTTCCGTATCCCACCCATTTGAGAAATAACATCCGCTTAATCGTTCGTCGTCCCACTTTGTTTCTCTCTTCTCGCTGACGACGTATTCCACCTCGTACTCATTGTCACCTTCAATGTCGTCAGGCGGCGGTCGGTCTTGTTTTCGGGTTTCCTGACGCTTGTCCCAGATGGCTCGAGCAAGCGATACAAGGCGTAATATCCTCCAGCGACCTCCTGTATCTAAAGCGCAAGCTCTAAGACCGACTCGTGTAATCAAGGGTCCGTATGACTTGTGGCTAACTTTTTCGCTGGACGCGGTTTCTAATGTTTTTGGCCGAGCATTACTAAATCTCCGACCTTAAAGCGATGGTTCCGCCTGTCGTTTCTTGTCAAAATATTTGGACATGTTTTCTCGCGCTGAATGGTAGTGGCAAAATCGTTTACTTTCTGAAGCCAACGTGCGTATAACTTTGACGCTGATTCTTGACTTCAGATCAATCGTCTGCTGTTCTGGATTTAAACCATGACGCATGGGCTGATTCCAGCTGGCTGGCTTCAGCATTGTTGTAAGCGAACTCCGCTAACGGCAGTAGGTCGTACCAGTCATCTTGGTCGTAGTTGACGAAGTTTCTTAGGTAGGCTTCCAGGACTTGATTAACCCTTTCGGTTTGTCCGTCGGTCTCAGGATGGAATGCGGTAGATTTGCTGGACTTAATGTCTAGAAGTTTGCATAATGAGGTCCAGAATTCCCCTGTGAACTTAGCATCTCGGTCTGAAACAATTTCTTTCGGAAGCCCGTGAAGTTTCCAAACTTTGTCAACAAAAGCCTTTGCCACATCACTTGCTGTAGCTCTTTCTATTAGTGGGATGAAGTGCGCCATCTTGGTAAACCTGTCAACTACTACACATATTTGGGTGAATCCTCTCGACTCGGGTAACTGGACGATGAAGTCTGTTGATATCGACATCCATGGAGCGTATGGGGTCTCTAGCGGTTGCAGGAGTCCATATTTCTTATGACGCACGGATTTGTTATGTTGGCATGGATCGCATGAGCGGACGTAATCTGTAATCCACTCGGTCATATGAGGCCAGTAGAAGTTCCGCTGAACAAGTTCCGTGGTTTTGTCCATGCCAAAGTGCCCTGCTATCTTGGAGTCGTGTTCATTTTCTAAAATGGTAGTTTTGATTTCATCATCGTTAGGGATTGTTAGCCTGTTTTTCCAATAGAGGAGTTCCTCCATCACTGTGTAGTGTTGTAGCCTCTTGATTTCGCTGCCAGCTTTAACTAAGTCTCGAATTTCCTTATAGTCTTCGTCAGACTCGACCTTCCTTTTAACCTGCTCCAAAAAGTCCGAATTAAATTTAAGGACTTGAAGCGCTTTGAGGGATGCTGATGAAATAAGTAGCTCCTCGTGTGTTGTATTAGGATTAAAATTATAATGGTGATGATTGCCGTTTGAGTCCAGCTCGGTAAAGTGTAACGGGTCATCGTTTTGGTTTTGTACAATTGTGTTATCGTCTTTTCTATGAATTAAGGATATAACGATTGACTTACTGGGACGGCCAGTCATATCGACTTGGCCGCTTCGGAACATGGCTTCTGTAGGCTGTGTTGTATCCCCCTCCTTAGGACGATACTCCGGTCGTCTTGATAATGCATCTGGCTTTCCTCCCGCTGATCCAGGTCGATATATGATTTTAAAGTCGAATGACGATAAATATTCCGCCCATCTAGCCTGTCGTCGATTTAGGATCCTTGTCTCCTTCATGAAATATTCGAGATTTTTATGGTCCGTATAGACGATCGCTTGGTGCTTGCTTCCTTCTAGGTAATGTCGCCATTCTTTGAAGGCGGTTACTATCGCGAGTAGTTCTTTATCGTGCACCTCGTAGTTAAGTTCGGCTTTATTAAATTTTCTGGAATGGAATGCTACGGGATGTAGCTTGCTATCGATGATCTGCGAGAGGACGCAACCTAGCGCATAGTCTGAGGCGTCGGTTTCTACCATACTGCTGTGACAAAGGATGGGTGCTGTTGTGAAGGCAACTTTTAGGTACTCGAAGGCTATCGCTTGACGGTCACCCCATTGGAATTTCTTGGGGTCCCGTTTGGTTAACTTGGGAGAAATTTTCGATGAACCGTCGGTAAAAATTGGCGAATCCAATGAATACCTGAACATCGCGTATGCTCTTCGGGGTTTCCCATGAAAGGATTGACTCGACCTTCTTCATTGACATAGACACGCCTTTGTCAGAAATTATGTACCCTAAAAACTCAACTTCCCGCAAGTGAAAGTAGCTTTTCTTAATGGATACTGCCAAACCCTCGTCCTCCAACCGCTGCAGGACTCTGGTCACCAAGGCCTCATGTTCCTCGAGGGTCTTTGAGTAGATGAGGATGTCGTCAATATAAACCACGACCCCTTGGTCCAGAAATTCGCGGAGCACCTGATGCATCATATCTTGAAAGGTTGCGGGCGTTTGCCAAGCCGAAAGGCATGACTGTGTACTCGAAATGACCATATCTTGTACGAAACGCTGTTTTCCACTCATCGCCTTCTTTGATACGGATCTGGTGAAAACCGTCTTTGAGAGTCAGGTTGGTAAAGATCGACGTTATTCTATCGCATGATTCGGACATTAGCGAAGGTATCGGTTCTTTCTTGTCAGCGCTTGTTGGCCACGTAATCTACGCATGGTCGTAGCGCCATAAATCGGTTTCGCGAATAATATGGGCGGCCGGCAGGTGAGCTAACTTGGCGTATCTTCGGCCGACTCATAATTTGTCCAAATCTTAGGAGAATCTCAAGTTCTTTTTCCGAAAGTTTATAGATTGGACCCCACAGGGCGGTTGTCCCATGCTCGAGATCAATAGCGTGATCGAATGGCCTTCGTTCTGGCAAGGATTCCTGGATGGGAGTGCCGAATAGACTGACAAATCGGTGGTATGCTCCCGGGAGAGCCTTCAGAAGTTCAGTTTCTTCGTCATTGATTGCACGCACCATGCCAATTATTCGGGCATTCTCGTCCAGGCCCAGCCATTCGTCATATTCGATATCGTTCTCGGTATTAAGAGGAGCAGTCGTCACAGAGCACTGGTTACAGCAACCAGGAGATTCGAACTTCCAGTTTGCGTGGTCGTAAGGGTTTTCCAACCGGTGACTCGTCAACCACCAACTCCCTGGCACTATCAAGTCTAACCCAGCCTCGACTGGCCCAATCTCGCAGGATACATTAGATGTATGATTATTCCCTATGATCATAGTAATGGGGTTAGTAAAGGCTTGTCCCGCTCCAACCACTTCTTCACCTGTGAAGTTTAATAGTTAACGGGACGTCTCTTTGCACCTTTGGGACCGACCATTTCCTAACAAACAAAGGGGACAAGAGAAAAACATTAGGCTCAGAATCTAGCAATACATTGACTACCACCTTCCTTCATTGATTCTGGGTAGCGCTTGCCCTCGGGAGTCGCTCGTATACGGTGGGTTACGTATGTTGTTTTTTGTTGGACGATTAGAAAAGTCGTCATCGCTTTCTTTTCGTTTGTTTTTGTATTTTTCGGTCTCAAGGATTGAGACAATTCTTTCTTCGATTGCGGGGTTTCGAATGTTTGGTTAACGTCTGCTACCTCCTGGCCCGCGATAGTCGACCTAGTGAAAATTCTCGACATTTCTTCGTCAGAATTTGTATTTGCGTAAAGATTAACAGGGGTCCTGGAGATCCGCCGCTTTGGAGCGATAGCTCATTCACGGCCCTTTGCAGGTGGCGTCGCGGCCTCGTCTTGAAACGCCTCAAGCATCAGCCAGCACTTTGCATTCTTTTCGGGTTTGACGTTTCGTTCTGAACGCCGCTTGCGCGGATGATACCGTTCGGGGTTCGCCCGCGTCGCACGTCTTCGATGACAGTCGGGTCGACCACACCTAGTGCAGTGTTTCGCCCGCCTGCGTCGATCAACTAGGTCTGACTTACCTTCATGGGCAGCCTTCCAGCCGAGGCATCTCCTGTCTTTGTTAGTGGGGGAGAGCGTCCTTTTTAGGGGTATCATCCTTGACATTACTTTTTGAGTCCTTCTTGACTCTGCTTTTGAACCCCTTTTCCGACGTTCCTCCTGCTTTTCTCCTCCTTTTTACGACCATCCGTGGTGGGAGACCTCTATTCTCAGTTTCTGGTGATACAAATACTCCTCCCACAACCTTCCTCTTGATCGTAAGGCCTCAGCCATTGCATCATCATCAAAGCAGGCGCACTACCATCAACTCTCGTATCTTGAGAGGGATCTTGCTTCGACCTTCATCCTCCACAGTGTCCCAGCCATCCCAACCTTTATGTTTAGGTTGCTCATTTGAGGATATATTCGCTCAGCGGTTGTGTAAGGTACACGATCATGGCATATATGGCGTCGCGTTTTCGTCCGGAGAGCAGAATACTTCATCTTTAGTGAGAAGGTTGCGATAGGCGTACTCTGGTTCCTGGATTTGTCCTTCTCCGTCCATCTTGTTGGTATACATAACAACGTATGGTCGAGCCTTGTTCTCATGGCATTGTGCGTAGTGGATTTTGTGTCGGTCGCTGGTCCAAAGCCACTCGTTAAATCTCAAAATATCTTCGCACTTCGGATCCATGCTCTGAGATCACTGGTTTGTGGCAGCAGTGAATTTTTCTGGTTCACCGATCGGGATCTTGTGGTGTCGTGATGACGGTGACGCTTGGGGGTACCTGTGATCGATGGTGATTACCATCTCACCAGGGTTATTTTGGGGGGGTGGCGGTGGAGGAGCATTCTTGGTGCCCTCCGCCGCCGGTTTCTCTTTCTCTTCTTCTGCTGGCCAGCCATCGATTGGTATCTTCGATGTTCTTCCTGGCCTTTCTTCCTCCGAATCATCCGATGACGATCCGTCATCGATCCAGAGGCGCCAGCACCAACACGGTAATTGGGTCCATGTGGGGGCTGCCGCATTACCGTGTCTTTCCGGAGGGTTCACCTCGTTCACTTTGGGCTGGTTCCTTTCCTTTTCGCTTCTAGTGGGGGCAGTTGGGGTGCATGAATAGAGCCGCTGAGGCCTGCTTCTGATCGGGCTGGTAGTTCTGACTGAGCACGAATATGTTGAGTGATCTGGTGAGTAACACTCACGATCGTTAAGGCGACTTCGTTGTCTTTGCATTTCTCCTACTTGTTTCCCCCACTATAGCTTCGACTACCGTTTCCACTCTTCCAATGCGCTGGTGTGCCTCATGTCGCTTGCTGTTGCAGGGCCAGGCCAATGTTATTACCAAGACCGTGAACCAGTACCTCGATACGGGCGAGTTCTTGGCCGAGAACTCTGTTGGTCTGCCATGCGCTGCTGGATATGGGTTAGGCTTAGATATTGAGTTTGAGCCTGTGAGTTAAGTTGGTTTAGGGCAACGGTGTTTCCTGCCTGAGCCTCTTCTTGCGCTTAGTACAACGTGTCTAAAGGCTTCGTTTAGCGTAAGCGTGAGATTATCACGCTGTGCATGAACATCCTCAATTTGAGCACTCTTTCCGTAGGAATTGCGGATGAGGCGTGAAGTGTTTTGGAATGAAGGGCTTAGGAGCGGGTGTGAGATGGGTAGTTCTTCGACGGGCCAAGGAGTTCTTCGAAGAGTGTCTCGAGATGGGATCACTCAGAACCGTCGGACATGTACGTATCCATCACAAATACGTCCGCCATTATAGTTGAATAACCGAAGTATTGATATGCCTATCAATATCTTGTAAGACCGGTACTTCTCACCGCACAGGAAATCTCAAGAACTTTAGATAACAATCTAGACGCTATAACCTGCCCGGTTGCTATCCGCATACACAAGCTGTGACCAATAACTGCTTCTTATGAACCGCTAAAAGATAACCGTAGGGTTCAAAGTAGGGATCGAGCAAAGTTCGTGAAGAACTTCCAATAGTAAGGTTTAATAACTAACGCTGAAGGGCGAAAGTCTTGCTAAGCGAGATAAAAGTAATTCACAAGTAATAGAGTAAATTGCACGGAAGTAATTTCTTAGAAACAATATAATATTGATAAGGCTCGTTCTTCGTCGCTAATGATCGACTCAGAGTTTACATCCACTGCGAGAGTATTTATAATGCCTCCTCTCTACTATGTTTGGGTATAGTGTGGTGTAGAGGCGTAACTCTTATGACAACGTAAGAAACCGCGCTATCTCAGATTTGATTCACGCCGTCCGCGGTCTCGAGCAGTATGCATGTCGGTAACACAGGAGTTACGTATTCGTCTTCATTGCATTCGTCTCTTCGAGACGATCATTTCGTCTATCCAAATTGTCGCATAGCATTGTGTTCCCTTATCTTTGTCAGTCTGTAACTCCACCAGTTTTGGTCCGATTCGCAATCCGTTTGAACCACAGGGAAGCCAGACACTTCCCCTACATACCCTCCGGGTTCCATTCCGCCGGACGGTTTTGCATGACGGCCTAGGGGTTACTTTTGCCCTCCGGGACAGGTCTTTTCTGGTGCTGTTCCCCCTTCTCCAAATACTATACCTGCTGGAAGGATTGGAGGCAGGGTAACAAGCTCCAGTCCCGATCCGGAAGGTGCTAAAGCAGGGTAACTCCAAAGATAGGGTAACTCCAGGGCCAGGAACTCCTTCAAAAGGTATAGGTATAACAGAACATAAAAGGGCATCATGAGAGGAGGAGAAGTATCACGAAGCGGGGGTGAAGCCTAAGTGCTAAAGACTTTTGACCCTGTGTCACGTTGCAACACAGAAGGAGGAGTTGTTGCTTCAAGTGAGTGAAGTGTAGAGGAGAGAGCATGGTAATATTTGGGTGGTGAAGTACATGTATATATAGTTTGTTTAAGTTGTGAAACACATGCTTCAGCAGCACTTTTATATTTCCTGTCTCACTTGGTTGCTCTGCGCACGGCAACCCGCAGACTAGCAGTAGGTGGCCTCGCGTTGTGGTCAATCAAATGGTCGATATACCGTCTCTATCAAGAAGCGCGAGTTTATCAATGCCTACGCAATGTAGCTTTAATATTGTTGATCTTTTGTGGGGAAGGGGTTAGGACCCTTTTGCCCAATATCACTGCCAGTAGTCAATAGCTCAATCTCCCTTGAACACTGCAAGAATGCCATAGCAGCTGTGGCAGGCCTCAAGAGACGATGGTAAGAGGTCGTGACGACGATATCTCCGGAATCACTACTATGGTGTAGTAACCATATACTTTGTTGCGTATCGCCAAAGATCAGCAATTACGAGGTTATATTAAAACGAGAGAACCTAGATACCTGGGCTTTAGTTGCATGGATCTATCGTTGACATGCATAGTCTACATTAATTATAATAAACTATAGCTCGGAGATTCCTGTCCCAAAGCCCCTTCCGATAATTTGTCCAAGACCTCCCCGAGCCCTCACCTAGGCTTCGGGCCGTACTACTCAGCCTAGAGGGATGCTTTCCGGCTTTTTGTCAAGGTAGAGCGAGTGACTTTCTATGATCGCTATTGTAACGTAGCCTTTTTTCTAGCTAGCTTTTCATACCCACGGCTAAATTATTCTTAGAGGCTAAGAGCGAGCTTAGCCATAGTGGGAATACACATACATCCAAGGAGTGAACGAGCTAATCCCAAGGCCAACCGCAGCATACCAATATGTCCCTATTATCGCAATATCACCACCCAGCAACTAGCGTGCCTTAAGAACACGAAACTCGCCGGGGCCCACGGCACAGCAATACTCAGAGAAATATTCTCAAGAACATTTATCCAGTACTCTTTCGGATTGCTGTAGATATACCTAGGAATAATAGTTTTAAAAGCCTAGACTAATTAGCCAACTAATTGTCTATATATGTATAGCCCTTCTGATTCAGTATATATTCGATTTCGGGCTAGTATACTAGAAGCATCACAACGGCTCATGGCATATCCTATTGCATGAGCAGCTCAAGGTTGACCTTTCCGCGAGCAAAAGATACTTTGAGGCATACATTTCAATTTAGCTCAAGTTACTCATGGGTGATCTACTACATGTAGTAACTGATATAACGTCCGGAGAAACATATATCGCATCATGTTTCGGCTGATCGATCAGCAATTCCTGGGTTAAAACCCTCATAGTATGTTTTTCAGCTGCTAATCCTTCACCATCTTCCTTAGGTCAGGATCGGGAACCCAAGAAATGCAACCATCACCAGGACCCTGCATACATTTCTCAATTCCAGCTGTTGTAAACGTCTGGAAACTTTAGTCTTTATTCTGGTGCTAGATAATTGAGACAAAACAATTTTTATGACCGAGTCGCGATGGATCACAGACCGGTCAAAAGACCGCGAAGCGTGCATTCCACAACGCATGCGTGTATGTACATATATATTCTAGCGTAAAACGAGTACTTGAACATGGTGATGTCAAAAACGCGCGCCGTACGTACATGCATAGAATCCCACGTGTGTCGGATGCAATGCATAGAGGAAAAAAGAAACGCGGAAAAAAAAAAAGAAAATACACAGAAACGACAGTTTATACTGTGGCATTTAGTGGAGCGAGACGGCGCCTCCATCGCCTGTGTGCTCTGGTAGAAGCATGATTAGTGGAACGATGTAGCAGTCGCGATATTACCCTCAATGTTCTGATCATCAGTCTTTGAGCACAGGGGAGGGCGTTTATCTCGGCGGAATTGATTCACTGCTATATATGAGCGAGTGCCGATCGTACAGAGTGATACCAGAAAGCTGTGTAAATGCCATTATCAACCGTCGGGTTGTGGTTTTGTGTTTACATCAATATGCACAACACGCCAAGATCTTAAGAGATCGTGATATATTCGCGATCGGTGATCTCGATGCAGGTCTGCTGTCCAGCTGCAGAGAAATCTAGTAGGTACCGGTTAAACCCCGCATTTTGCGTTTGTCGCTGTGGGGTTCGCCGACGCTGCTAATGCATTTTGTCCTGCAATTGTGGGGGAACGAGTCTTCTTAAAAAAAACCCCCCCGATTCCATCGGCCTATAAAGCTCCGTGTATGATCACGAGGAGTTCGTTAACTCACCCTATTGCGCAGCATCGCTAACCCGGAATACTAAGTCCATCATCTGATTTAGTATTTAAAAACCGCCGCGATGTTTGGCCCGATCAAATTTGATATCCCAATTGCAGCTGCCGAGATCGAGCGAGAAGCTGCACGCTTTGGGCGGTTTTACGGTGTGGGATGCTGAAGGTCTGTCTATGCGAGCATTCGCTAACTGTTTGGGCTACTCTGACCCACTGGGTGCCACTTTCTCCCAACGTAAAACCGATCCGAGAGAACGGATACATCTGGTCAGGATTCGAAGGCATGGTTATACATTCGCATTCTGCTATACCGGGTGCCGAGAGTCTGTAACGAATTGCGAGGGATCTACCATAACAAACCATTTTTGCGGTTTTAAAAACGACTTTAAGTGAAGACCTTGGACGGTGAAGCAAGAGATCTAGGATAGTACGGTATGCGACAGCAGGGTACGATTGTAATCAATAAAATATTTCGTTAAGTGATCGATAGAGGCATGTTATCTAAAATATAAAATATAAGACACCAAAGGGCAGAGCTACGTAGACTACATGTACAATATCTCAAATCAAGTCCACTTTGCATTAGTGGCTGACCTGGAACACCAATAGTTCTGAGCAGCGGAAATTAATGCAACAAAACATATTCCTTTTTTTTATAAACAAATACAGTCTCGACCTCCTCTCTACAAGTACACCAGTGACCCACGCTAGTACACTATTTATCAGGTACGGACACATCCAGTATTGGCGGTCAATGCTGCAGGGCAGGTAACAGTCTTGAAAGAGACCGACGGGTTGTCGGATCCGCCAAACCACTAATTTAGGGTACATATGTTAGCTACTATATCGGCTTGAATTATATGAATGGGATACATACGTCAAACCTCCATTGACACCCAGCCTGAAGAGCAGCGGGAAGTACACTACAGTCGGCACGACTGGAAACACCTCCGTATCTCGCACCCCAACCATCGGTAGGAGCGTTATACTGAGTGCTGCAGCCGTTGAAGATACCGACACCACCACCGGGAACTAGACAGAAACTGTCAGGAATTGAAGATAGTACATGGTCCTTGGATTCAAAGACTTACTAGCAAGATCAAAGTGGTTGTCGCCGAGGTCACTGCCAGTGTTCGTTGCCTGGACAACCATCTGCTTTCCAGCAGCTGGCCCAGATGTGAAGGTCAACTCGTAGCAGGCGCAACACCAAGTAGTCTCCGTCTGTCCAGTAATTCTGACAGCAGCATACCCATAGGCCAAAGTTGAGCTAACTGCCCATGGTTCCTGGTTGTTACACATGTATGCACTTCCGCCGCTGTCACATCCAGAGACATCGTTGTAGGTAGACAACACCTGGTTTTGAGAGTTACATGTATTGACTGGATGGGTTACGCTTCCCTAGTTTTTTTGAAATCACTCTTAATATATGGGGCAAAGGTATGAAGGGGCCGAAGGGATATACAAACCTTGCCAGTCCAAGCACAACTCGGCTTGCAACAATCCCAGTAACGGGTAGTCTTACCGGTTCCGCTGGCTCCACCGGGAATAGGAGTATTCGAAGGATTGGATGCTACCGCAGAAGTCTGAGAGGTGACAGGGGCTACTGTAGTAGCTGCAGTTCCGGGGAGACATTGACTATAATAGTCACCGTTCTTCACGCAAGTATAACCACTAACACAGGTAGTCTGTCCACTCCCTATATCAATCAAAATCATATATTAGCTAAGTCCATATAAAAAAACTGCGACTGTAACTGGTTAGTGCTGAACTTACACCCGATACCACCACATTGACCATAAGCAGATTGCTGGGCCGATGCGAGCAGTGGGAGAGCTCCGATGATAAGAGTAGATAGAAGACGAGTCATGCTTAATGGTAAGGGGATTGACTGCGAGTGTGGGATGGTGAAGTGAAGGTATAGTACAAGAGGGTGCTTAGGGGTTTATATACAAGTCCAATATCCCCGTAAACTGCATGGCAATATTCCCATTTTTCTAGTTTTGTAATTTGATAGGGATCATCCGCCCGCCGTCTGCGTGTACATACCTTAGCTCACGACCCTGGGATAGGTAATTTCGCTGCCATAGTTTGCTCGGAACCAGAGATGCCGCCCCTATCGAGCCGACTGAACAATGGAGCAACTAGCTGATACCCTTTATGCAGTACTTCTATGCTACTCTTGGTACTAGAAACATAGTCAGTTGTAAAAATACCACAGTTTTTATTTTTTGGTACGGGGCATTACTCCAATGTTCCTTCCCTTCGTGCGTACGTTAGATTAACTGTTATCGGAAATATTGATATTGTATACCCCGCATTCTAGCCCTGCTCGGGGAAATTTTCTGATTTAAGACAATATGAGACGTTAGACCTTACGAGACTAGGTGCCGGACCGTCTCCCGCCAATTTGTTTGCTGGTGCGGAAGTTTTTCTAGTACTTTGACCCTGCAAGGTACTTGGTGTTTAAGTTTGTTCCGGATTCGCCTCAAACGATCGGCCGCGCGCCCTTGTGCTTCTTCCGGAACTCGCATGGAATATATGGATCAACGGGCCGTTGGCGATTTACTCTGAGCCTGAACTCGTCCAGGCACATATAAACTTTCCTATCTATTGCTCTTCCAAGTTTCCCCAAGCCAGTCTTTTCAAGCTGATCTGTTGGCAAGAGAATATGTAACGAATCCTTAAATTAACTCAAAACTGTTAGACAAAATTCCCGTTCTACACGGCTTGGTCGTGAGATTGGCATTAGCTGTAACAAGAATATATATTGGATGATTAATCGATACCCTTGTTCATTGGCACCCGAAGGTCATTGCGAGACTTGAATTGGCCAGACAGGTACAAATGAAATCATCTAGCACCCTTTGACACAAGTATTAGCAAGGGTAGGTTAATATAGAGAAATAACCTCTAGGGTATCTCTTTCCCCTATGTATAATCATACCCGTTAGTTGTGTAACTCTATACTAGTGAGAGCCCAGAGCGCTGGTTGTCGGCTGTTGCCAAGGATCGGGTATTTTGAATAACAATCTTGTAGTGCGCCTAAATGCTTAATTTTAATCGCGTTCGCGTCTATTGATATCCGCACTAACGCGTCTGTCGGAAAACGCTAGGGCTGAATCATTTCAAACCGGACCAGAAAAGACGTGTGGCGCACGCCAAGAGACCCGGCGAAGAACGCATAAAATTGGCAACCACACTTTTTTTTCTTGATCTCACAAAAAATTTCCCCAGCTCTTTGCTCAGGGCTTGCTTTTGTCTAGCAGCGTCGGCTGATCAATTCTCTGGTTTGGGGTGTATGAGCATATTATTCGTGCCGAGCAAAGTCCAGCCACTCTTAGTCCAAGAGCAGGCTTGAAAGGCTGGTGAAGATGGCTTGTGAAATCTTTGTCACATCATTGAAACTCCTAATTGACATGCTGTAACTCAAGACGTGGTCGGTTCCGAGTGAAGTCCTTATTCAATTGGCAGTACCTCAATAATTGAATACCACTCCTAGAAGAACGTACATCACAATCAAACTGCCTCTAGAACTAGGTAACGTTTTGCTCTCTCCGCTACTTCTTTCGCAAAGGGAGTTATGCTTTGCTTAATTTTTTTTTTTGTTGGGTGGTACGTGGTTCAAGGCATGATCCGTATGAAATTTTTTTATCGAATATGTGCTGACTTTAAAATAAGCACTCATAGAACGAGCAAACATGTTATACTGGTGGAACCCCACCTAACAGCCAGAATCCATCGTGGTAGATCCGGACATATACCCGATTTCCGTGTAGCCAACTGCAGGATTTATTTTGATCTTCCAAATATATGGAATAAAAGCTGTTTTTCTCTGAGGGCTGCACGCCAGTACATGCACATCACTGAAAATAAGACCCGGTGCAAAGGGCTTCTCTGGTGCCAGACAAAATCAGCCTGTCGACAGTTGGTCACTGATAAAACGGTGCCCTGCTTGATATATGGAGAACTATCGAGCAACTTCCAGGGCTGATCGTTCGATGGTATGCCAATGGCTATCTTACTGGGGAGGATTTTTTCTTGTTTCGACACCGAAAAAAGCGGGGCAGTTCGGGGAAACAAACGAAAAAAGCAGTGGGATCGCTGGGAATGTGCTGGCGCCGAACATACCAATTATGAGAAAATACCATCATCATTTCACTTTCGTGTGGGAAATGCGGGGCGAGTTGACGCCACATTAGTGCGTATTTGGGAACGCTGCGCTGCGAGGAATCAGCAATATCGTGGACCAGTTAAAGATCTCTCAGAGAAGGGTCTACTCTTCCCCTGGAAAAATGTGGTTTATCTTTAGAGGCTTGCTTGTCTAGGTAGACAGGTAGGCCTGACGAAGACCGAACCACGCAGACAGGTATTATTAGCCCAAGGGCTCAAGACACATGGACTTCGGCAAAACTGTTGAGATGAAGTGTATTCAATCTTTTGGATGCTTTTCCGATAATCAGTTTTCTAGGATCGTGGCTCTCGCTTTCGGGAGAAGGGAGAATACGTGTACCAAAAATGGTTGGGTTCGAAGGGCCATATATCACGACCCTAATCATCCCAAGGCGTCCAACTACTATTCGAAAGGTATCTACCTGGTATTGGTGAATATTTTAGGATACTCGCGGACGGAGACACGTACATACGTAACTGCAGCCTTGCCACTGTAGCCCACAGGTAGAAGGGAACAAGGTATTAGCCTGAGTTTTGTGCGATAGTATGTGGCTGCATGGCACAGTAGACAGCAGTTAAACCATCGGCCCATTTGTTCAGAAGGGTAAAGTTCCGCATAAAAATATTGCACATTATTACTTCGAATAAAAAATAGATTAATTCTACATGATATCCCTTAGTCAGCCCTGTTCTTCACACACTTTTAGTAAGGTTACTAACAGCAGAAACTAGCCAGAGGGTGTCGCGACGGCATTTTCACCGAGGATCCTGTTAATAGAACAGCTGTCACAGCGTTATCCCACCCTTTTGCCACTCTTCTAGGAATAGCTCCTGTGCCTGAAAACGAACGAAGGGATTAAGGTGGAAATCTACTGCCAAAAGATATAGTAGTGATCAGTGTGATAAGGATCTTGATCACATTGTTAGACACACAAATACACTGAGTGTTTAAATGGCGGACACAATTCTAGCTAGACTTTCGACGTATCGCATAATTAAGAACATTGGGTTGTGTGTTGGTGATAGTGGTGATTGTGCTAAAGTCGCACAAATGCTTGAACCAGTTCTCAATCTTCGCAAAGTTAAAGGTTGATCAAATTCTGCTTATGGATTGAGCTTGGGCCTGAGCCTTATAAGCCCAAGCCCAAAGAGTGGACGGGATCGGTTCCGTAACCTAGCAGCAAATGATGGTAGGCAGTGAAGTAGAATACAAACGGCAAGTATTCACTCACTCCCACGGTGTCTGATATTTCCCAAAAGAGGCGGAATCTGTTGCATGTCTTAGGAGTTCCATGGGTTCAGAAGGTTATCGGACACAAACTGAACTTACCTGGTTGATGGGCCGAAAGTTGTTATGACGGAAGGCATATGACTTTATGGGTGGGCAGAATGTCCATTTGTGATTGGCTCTTGCTATCTTTCATCTCCCCGTTTGTGATTTGGTCGTGACTGAAACGGATGGATTGGTAGGACCAACAACATAGATGTTGCACAGTACGTGACATGCGTGACGATGATCGGCCGGTCACACCAGGGAAGTGGCTCATGACACTTAAGGCATAACCAACACTGTCTTACGAGCCTTTACCCCGCCAACTAGTCGATTGCGTACTAGGTCAATCCATATCGCGATGAACGGGTTCAACGGCCATCTCGCTTCGAATTAAATCCCACGGAGGTATACGGTTAAGCGCAAAGTCCATTAGCGTTGGTGTTCTCGGGTGCCGCCTGGCCCGGTTTAACGAAGAGGGATCTGCCCTTTGAGATGCGAATTTCATGTCCAACTCAGTGCTCCAGCCACAAAGCTCCAATCTTAAAGTCTACTGAGACCAGGTAGCGAGGTGGATCTTATTGCAAAACCCTTGCACCTTGAATGTTGTTGGAGGCTGGAACGGTTTTAGTCACGTGAAGGTCCGCCATCGCTTGACATGCGCGCTGTCACGGCACGACGGCAACGGCGTGTCCATCACCATTTTCTCTCTCGGCTTCCGGTAGTTGGTGTGTGGATACTGTGAGACAGTTACCAATGTTATAGCCACGATTAATCACACGGCCCCCAGTATGTACTTCTTCGACTTCCATTTCCGATCGCAATATTTCGTATTCAAGGGCTCCTGATGAGAATGAACGTGTTAGCGCGGGGATAGAATGGCTTATGGGCAACTTCGGAGTAAGACTTACTTTGTTTCGACAGATGAAGAAACTCCAAAAAGTTTCGTTGTCCCAAGATCTCACCAAATGTTTCAGACCCATACTCGGATCCCACCTAGTAACAGGTAAGCCCGGCGATTTGGTTCACGGAACCACACTGTAAGATCAATGAAAACACTGAATAGGCAAAGATACCATCTGTGCTGGTGCGTAGCTACCCACACCGAGAAGGTCCGTATCAAGAAATACGCCCAGCGGTTGGAAGGGTAACCAGGTGTCTTCTTGATCGCATCTCTACTCGCAGGCGAGCTAGTATTCTATCAGATCATGGAACCATAATTCCTCGACCGTTATGGACTTGAATGGCTGTTTGATTTGTTCGCATGTGTAGTCTATCTATTCGAGGTCTTAACGCAAGATGGGTTTGGCCTACAGCGGCGTGACCAACACGGCCCCCATGTTAATGCATGCGGTGCATGATAAACAACCAACAGGTTCCACAAATCTTCCGAGAGAGGGTCTTTGGGATAGGTGAGGCTTTGCTTCTGCATCAAACACTGCATCAAATTTCGCTAGTGATTCCACAGTCGTAACTGATTGGATCTTGGCCACAATTGCATCGTTGAATGATTGGGTTTTGGGGAAAAAGGCTGCGCAATGGAGAGAAAGCTTGAAAGAAATTAGCTATATGCATTCAATGCATCCTGATTTCAGCTAGAGATTCCCCCGCTCACCAACAAGATGAAATACAACATATCAAATAGGAAAATATCGTACGGAAAATAAAATACTACAAAAAAAAGTGAAACTAAAAACAAGAAAATAAAATTACAAAAGAAAGAAATTTTAATGGTCGTAAATGTTCTAGGGAAAACGGCGCTGGTCTATAGCGGAAAAAAGAAACAAGAAATTACCCACAAAAAAAAAAAATCCATGCTATGGAAGTAAAAATGAAAAACCCCAACGCTATGCTGCCCTTAAGCTTTTGTCATGACCTGCAAGAAAATAAAAATAAATAAAAGATCTAAACACCTCAAAGAAACAGAAATCCAAGGAAGAGGAAAGAAAAAACTAGGAAATAAGAAACGAATGACCAGTGTCTGAGAACATCTCCTAGTCGTAATAGTCCCTCTCCTTCGTGAATAAGGCAGCAAAATCCGCTTGAGGAATATCTGGTAGTGGTTTATCGTAAATATTGAACCCCTTTTCAGAACCAAATCCCTCCTTCCCAAGATCCTCAAGGCAAACCGCCCAGTCAATAACCCCCTCCCTTCTCCATCCCATGTACTCATCATTCACACCCACCACTCCCCTTGTCCCAAACTGCCATTCGTATTCCGCATTCACTCGAAGTAAAGTCTGATCTGAAATTTCCATCCTTGGATAACTCCTTCCGATGTATCCCTTTGTCAGAGGCCTCCCCCTGTAGACAATCACCAATCTTCGTAAGATTACAACCGCATCCTCCAAATCCTTGGCAAAGAATAGTCTCGAATAGGTCTCCATCTTGGCCTTGAGTGCGAAGAAGAGATCAACGGCGATAAGGGTTAGGCCTTCAGACGAGAAGATGACTTGATTCTGGAGAAGGCTTCGATGCACGACGTAATCAATGTAATCACGGTCGATCTCGTCTTCCAAATGAGTGTCTATCCAGTTTGGAGCCAGACCGAACTTCTTTTCTGCTTTCTCGACTGCCTTTGACAGAATACACAAGGATCGAGAGGAGAGTCTTGTTGCTTTAATGACGCTTATCGTGTGCCTGATTCATGCATTTATAGGTTAACACCGCTATGCTATACATGTTATAAAAGAGATAACTTCAATTTAATGGATGCTTACGTTGTGGGTCTAGATTTGAAGAGAAGACAGGAAAGCGCGTCTCCAGCCGCTACCAGGTGTACGTGAATGCCCTTCGCAGTGAGCTTTTGACTGACGTACTCGAGAGCTCGGAGTACCGTGCTTTCAGGCATGTGGACTGTGGGATAAAACGCGGTTGATGGTTTTGGTGAAGACATATGACCCATTATTGATAGCCAAAATGGCAAAATGGCGGGAGTATTAATGACTTTTTAATGATACCCGGTCTCGATGAATTATTCAGTAAAATTAAACAACAGTCAATAATCAGTTCTAACTATGGGAGAGGAGAGAGGGGACGTGAGGCTCTGATTAGATATAAGTTGATTAAGTGTGAGAAGGCCAGATGCTTCTCTATTGGGCGGAGATTCTAGTAGTGTCTTTGGGCGGGGAAGTGGTTGTCAGTTAGGGATTCGCAGAAGGCTGTGCTTCTGGTAGAAAGAACGACTATGGTAAACGCAGCAAGCGCGGTTTAGAGTGCAAGGCCAACAGAGCCGTGGGCCAGTTGCCTATATACTCATTCGTAGATAGGGAGCACGAGCCATTGGAAAGAAGGAAGGTGTCATCCAGGTATATTTCAATGGTCTCACCTCTAAAACCCAAAGTAACACTTGATCGCCGACAAACACCGACTTTCGAGAAGCACAGGCATGGAGTTAATGACGTGGTATCGCAACAAACAGACTCGGCTCCAGTGATTTACGTACTGGTCTTTCTGGTGCTTTCCTGTGTGGTGGGCTTACGCCGAGGCTCCCCACTCCCTCTTCTTCTCCCACTCGCAAGCCAAAGGAGAGTGGGGAGTATGTGGCATATCAGTAGTAGCTAGCTAGTATAAGCCAGTCGTGGGTCTACATACACACAATAGAGGGTGTGCCAAACCGTGGGGAACCAATGTTTTACCTTATGTGTGTAACCCCCAGAACCCCGGATGCAAGTTATTGTCAAATGATAGTATTACAGTTAAACACAAGATGGTGAGTGTTATTTTTTTTGCTTGGTATCGACCCGTGTGGCTGGATTTGGCCCATGCAAACTCTACTTACTGGGCCACTCCACTGATCCCAGTTCCTCGTGGTGTCCCATGGTTGAACCAAGCTGTCGGTGGTGGCATGCTGGCATCCCCTAACCGCGATAGGCACTTCTGTGAGCCGCCCCCCACCGCGTCAGTCGAATAAGCGCAAGCGTTGCAGGCGCACTAGCAATAAACGCAGTCGACTGGTAGCCGACGTGTGCCATACAGTGCTGACCACGTCGCCGTGCGTCTTTATATTTACCGCAAACCTCCACGTATGTAAATCCAAGGTAAAATAAGCGTAATGACTCTTATAGGCCCAACGGGACGACCATACATCTACAGTAATCGCCTCCTTACCTCATGCCGGGTGAAATACTATTTGATAGTGACTGTTCTCAATGAGCGAATATCTAGCGAACACCATTAATAGAGAAAAGCACACCACCTACAATGCGGTAGGTACTTGCGGCTAAGTCCCAGCCCCTCTTCTACCCTTATCTTCCGTTACTGCCGTACCGTCACTGGTAACGGGAGAATCACGCACTGTTGGTTTACTCTACTGTTCTGCGCGTCCCTCACTATTATTATTCGCGTGGTATTTTTCATCATCTGTGCAGGGAATTGACGATAAGGATTGAATTAGCGGTTATCAGATTCGTATCTATCCGCCACCTGCACTGCACCACTCCGAAAGCGAACCAGAAGGACAACACAGAGATGGATAAATGGCCACGGATGCACCCCTCAAAACCCCGATCAACGTCTTGCTTTACGAAGAAAAATTTGATACCGCACCGCAGCTCAACTAAAATGAGGGGAATGAAAGGGAAAAAAAAAAAAGAGGGTGAAGGTAAAGAAATAATCACGGCAGCAATATCGAATGGCTCCGAACAATCGATTCATAGGAAAGATAACTAAAAATCCGCCAACAAAAAAAAAACCACCATATCCAACCCTTACACAATAGACGGAGAAATAAGAGGCGAAGAAACAACTAAGGTAAGTAAAAAAGAATAAACTAAATAAATAAAAAAGATATAAAAAAAACAGACCCCCCTTTATGCTATCCTATGCTAAAAGTGTACCCCGAAATATTTCCCGGAAAAAAAGCCCTCGCCCCGTTTTTCTTTATCCATTGTCTATGACCAAGCCCCATCCCTCCTCCATATACCCTTTCCCAGCCCGACACCACCGTACAGATACAAAATGAGATACATGACTTTTTCCACACAAAACGCCTGATACAAGATAGTTTTCCACATCACACTAACATCACATAAAAAATTGACATAAACATAGGGAAGAAGCATTATTAAGGCATCGTCAATCAACAAAAGAAAGAAAAAAAACCAAACTAAAAGGAAGAAATAGGCAAAAAGAATAATAAAAGGACAAAGGATAAAACAAACGGGGAAAAAAAACCCTCAGCACAACCGCCACATCATCTCACATATATCCGATCACCGATGTGTGTGGATGCCATGTCCATGTGCATGCTTAACCTTGCCTGCCAACGCAAGACGCTGGCTATTCCTAGATAGCGGCCGCGCGATCTCCACACGTCTGCCTAGTCTGGATGATGGCCTTTCAATAAAGTCGACCTTACGTCCAAGGTGCCCCATCCCAAACCCGAGTCTCGACAATGGGCGTTCAATGTGCACGGGCACTCGTCCACCGGTCCTCGATAGCGGTCGATCAGCAAAGCGGACAGTGGGTTTCCGGGGCTTGCTCAACTCCTCCGACTCTGCGAACCCTTCATCTTCCCAGCTCTCGTCATCGTCTTCTTCCTCTTCCTCGTCCTCGTCCTCTTCGTCCTCTTCCTCGTCCTCGGAGCCGTCTTCACTCTCGTCATCCTTGTCACCAGTCTCAACGATCATCGACCCATCAAGGCTCATGTTGGACAACTTGTGGGTAAGGGTCTTAGCATCGAACCGAAGTTGCTTGATCTTCGCATTCTCCAACATCCCATTAGAATACTGGGGACATTCTGGTTGAGAGGTTTGGGTGGTTGCCTTCTGGGCTGGGGGCTGGAGGGTGGAGCGAGGTTCAGGTCGGACAGGCTCAAGAGTATGAGGTCGGACAATTTCAACACCGGGACGCATCTGGCGTTCACTAGAGCTATTTGCACTCCTCTGAGGTTGGGGTTGGAGGAGGCCTTCTGGGGTGATGATCTCGTACTGACGGCCTCGAGGTTCCTCAACAGGTGAGGTAGCAGCCTCTTTGGCAAGACCACTCGGCCTCTGGGGCTGGGGCTTCTGAGCCTGGGGCTGGGGCTTGTGGGGAGGGGGCTTGGGTGCTTGGGCAAGAGGCTGTGGCTTGAGCAGGTCAGACTTCTTCAATTCGAAATCGTACTGGCGCGGACGAACATGTTCATTCCCGTGAGAGGAACGGTCATGGGAGGCAGTGTTCTTCATGGGCTGCGACTGTTGCTCATTCACGACCTCGTACTGGTGTGCTCGGCCATTATCTGTGGCAGGTTGCTGCTGTTGACGCTCATTCGAACGCTGGATGGGTCTCTGTACCTGACCTTGCTCAGTCCTTGGAGGTTCATACGGACGTCCACGGGAAGTGGCTGTGTCCGCACTATGACGATCAGACGGAGGATTGATAGGCCTCTGGACCTGTCCCAACTCGGGGCGGGGGTTCTCGTACTGCTGTTGGCGTCTGGCAGTCTCACTGGTCTGGGAAGTACGTTCAGTGGGTGGATTAGGAGACCTCTGAGGAGGATGGCACTGCTGCTCTTGCATCGCAACCTCGTACTGACGTTGCCTAACGTGCTCACTGCTTTGAGACTGGCGCTCGTTTGATTGGTTCGCGCTCTTCTGAGATTGCTGAGAGTGAGCTTGTTGCTCGGGCAGACCCATCTCGTATTGATGACCCTGGAACTCAACCGGATTGAAACCCCATTGCAGTTGAGGCTGATCGTTCCTCTGACGCTCAGGTTGCACAGGCCTCATCGGGTCCATAACATCCATCACATACATCGGACGCTCGGGGAGGGAACTTTGCTTCGGTGGTTGCTGTTGTTGTTGCTGCTGTGGCTGTGGCTGTGGCTTCGGTTGTTGGATCTTGATGGGCTCCTGTTGACGGGGTTTGGGCGCAGGCGCCACAAGTTCCACGCGGTCTGGTTGAGGTTGAGGACTAACCTTCTGCGCAGGCTTTCCATTCCTGGCAGGGTCAAGCTGTCGCCCTCTAGTGTGCCTCTCCTGGATCTCCTGCACAACATGTTCGATCACAATATTGGCACCCTTCGCTGGCTGAGGTTGCTTCTCGGGCCTTGTCTTCTCCGCCTTTGACTTTCCACTGCCATCGCTGGCACGGCTCGGCACACTCTCAGTCTGAGAGTTACCAGTGCGCTGCGACAACGGCTTATCACTTCTGCGCGTCGGGGACTGGTGGCGAGACTTGGGTTCCCGGGTAATCTCTTTAGGCTCAAAGCGAGGAGTATCGATGCTAGTTGCCCTGCTGCTCGAAGCTTGGCTAGAGGCAGAAGAGTAGGTCTGGGATGATTGGGAAGAGGGAGTGAAGGAAGAAGTATGGGACGAATGGGACATCTGACTGTTTGCACGAAGGTGGGCAGGACGCATATCAACATGAATCGGCTCATACCGTGGGATATCGGGCATCGTCATGGAGCGGTTATCGGTAAAGATGCGTCGTGGATCAGACATGGGTTGCTGCATGGGCACGGGAATTGGGTGGACTTGGTGGGAGGGCATATGATGACCAAACTGCGAAGCTTGTTGCATCTGCTGGGCATACTGCAAATGGGCGAGGGGTTCCGATGGGATCTGGGGTTCCAAGAAGACATGAAGTCTCTCGGTTAGTGGTGCATAATCGTTTTGGTCCTCCTCTGAGTACTTGTCCCATGGGTTGTGGTGGAACTGAATCAGTGAATTGTATAGAGACTGGTACTGTGGAGGAGACCTGCAGCACACGGATTTGACCACGGCACCGGATTGCTGGTTATGGAGAAGCACGCTATTGACCATGGCGACTTGCTTGGGCGAAAGACGTTGTACAGGAAATTCCAACTCATCGGCCTTCCTATTCTCAGGCACCACATTCGTCCCAAACGCTTGCTCAACTTCCTTAGGCAATGTCCAACCAGGTTTCAGGAACGATGCGTCTTGTCGAGCCATGTCCTTGTAATACTTCGGTGCGACCTCATGCGGCAGATTCTCTAACAAAGACCTTCGAAGTCCCCATCGTTTCCTCTGGGCCCGGGTTAACTCTGGATGCATTAGGGTGCCGTGACACAGAGCCGCTACTAGGGTTGGCGAAAGAACATAGAGCTGATGCCACATAAAATCTTTGGTGTAGATATGTTGTTCGTGTTCCCTTGACTTCATGTTGATAGTTATGTTCTTCTTTGCTCCAATCTGACCACCCTCGAAACCTCCAAACCCGTTTTCAGTGAGAATAAACTCATCCCCTGGGCCCGCCTCCCAAAATACTAAAAACCTCTCCCTTGCGTTCGCGCGGTAGTCTTCTCGGTCTAGGTCAAAGATGGATTGATTGTTGTGTACGTCGTGATGCTGTGTGTTCAGTGTCTGTTCCGCGTTACCCAACCACACATCTCTTGGGTGTTCCATGCTGTGCGCTTCAATAAACCTCTTTCGTCTGATGCGAGCATCCTCCATATTCGGGTCATGAGCCATTAGATGCATGGTCCTGTCCCTGCTGTGTAAAGAGGTCATGAGAAACAAAAACTTTCGTAGCGAATAAACATCGTCCCTGCGCAAAGTGATATTCCCCGATGGCTGCAACTGATGAATCTGCCAGATGGGGTCAACCAGCCCATTGAAAATCTCCCTGTCTACTCGCTTCACAACCTCAAACTTGCGAAAGCCCTCGCGCATCCATGTTTCCGTTGTCAGGTTGTCGAAGAAACGGCCATAGATGTTTTCGGCGCCAAAGCACTCGGTCCAGTGTCGCTTCTCAAACTCCCGTGTCTCCGGTTTGTAGATAATCAAAGTCTCGGATTCGCCAACGCACGTAGGGCTGATAAACGGCCAAAAGATTTATTTAGTACAAACGCACAAGCTAAAGAATGATGAGAAAGAAAAGAAAACAAATCAAAATTGAGGTTGTACATTTGGTTCTGGTTATAGACCACCCACACGTTCTGATCACTACTGTTGCAAAATGTCCGTAGGACAAACGGCGGAACAAAGTGTCGAAATTTCTGGAGTTCCCCCTGAGGGTCGCCATGAGCGAAAAAGATGTTCGCCATGCAGCGAGACCACTCTACTGAATCCATTTCGGCCTCGGTACCAGTTTCACTGGCTGTTGTTGCTGTTGTTGTTGTTGCTGTTGTTGCTGTTGTTGCGTGTGTGTATGAATGTTGTGGATGTGTTTAATGTTAATAGAAGATGGGGTCAGTAGTGGTAGTAATGTAAAGTAATAGACCTAGTACTGATAACGGTAGTAGTAGTAGTAGTAGTGGGGCCTAGGTGTCTATGAGGAACGGAAGGAAATTAACATGAACCCGAACCCGCGAAAAAGGAACCGAGTCAGTGATGCAGAACGACTTACGCGATCAATAGGGTATAGTAGTAAGTAAATAGGGATTATGTGGGTGGTATGGTGGAGTGATGCGATGTGCGATGTGCGTGGGTGTATGTGTATGTATATGTATATGCAGCGAGCGGAGATACTAGTCCCAGCGCCGTTGTTATATTTCAACGATCTGAGGGCTCAGTTAGCGTGACTGTCGTTGAGTAAGTTGCTGCGGCCCGGTGACGAGTTCCCAATGTTCATCGACTGCCTGCAACCTCCCTTCCAGCCAATCGCTGCCAAATCCCAGCAGGCGGCAAAAAATGGATGAAAAAATAAACCCCCCTTCCAAGATGTACATACCACTTTTTTTTTTTTTATGACTTTATGCCTTGCGCTGCTTTTTTTTCCGTTTCTCCCTCTCTTTTCGTCCCTCTTCTCGCCGCTTCCACCAGGGCACAACTCTACCTCAAATAAACAAAACTGTTTCAAGAATAATGATTTAATTCGATGGGGTTTCCGTGGGCGCGGTTAATAAAAATAAAAATAAAAATATTGTGTTTCTCCGATGAGCTGGGAGTCGAGTCGAGTGAGTGAGTTCACAGCCCACGGTTTTAAAATAAACCCTCCAATGCCCAAAAAAGTAAGCGATATCGATAGGTTAGAAAACCAGGCACCCAGCACGCACACTTGAATTCAGATGCGGATCCTTCCTTATGTCAGGTACAAAAAAACCCGATCAGAATAACGCAAGCAGGCAATGTCAGACACCAGAGGCAGAGATAAGTAGTAGGAGCAGCAGGTTGTTTTGTTTTGTTGTCGTGTTAACATATTATGACGCATAAACACCCCTATAAACAAACAACGAGGACAGAGGTGATGGGGGGCGTAGAACGATAAAAGGGAAAGCAGGAACTCGGATGGGTGAGCAGATGCTACTGCTTAGAGAGGCGATGCGGGAACGGGGAAAGGGGGACCAGTCGAAGGGGGGGTGGAATGAGGTGGGGGAGTTTCCCTTTTTTTATTCTGCACATTTCTTGCGGCATATGCACAGGTAAATGAGCCCTACCAGACCACCCATTCCCTCCACCACCATCTCATAAATTCATCCATCTCTCCCCATCCCTCCCTTATCTTCCTGGCACACCCGTAAAGGCGACCGACCAATTAGCCGGCTACTGTTGCATCGGCCGCAGTCAGTCGGACAGGCCAGGCAACTCTTGCGAAACATGGTCATGCTTGTTTTTTCGGCTCATGGATTGCGTATGATATCAGGAGGAACACGAGAAGAACCAGCGTAGAAGGTCTCTGAAACTCTCAACAGGGTCCCGTAAAATTAAAATATCGAGGAATCTGGTGCAACAATTGCCGGAGATGGGAATAAATGGACAGGAAAAAGCCCCGAGAAGAGCTGACCTGACCAAACTTCGCCCTCACTTTTTTGTTTTTTATGTTTTGCTTTTTAAACATTGCTGAGACACAGGACCTAAACTTGGCAGTGGCTCTCTTGTTGCGATTGCGTTTCAGGCCAGACCTGAAGAACATGGTGTGTCTGGCGATCACAAATGAGTTACTTGTGTCACCCACGCCCATAAACCCGTTCCAGGGACTCGCTCTTTTGGGGGGGCGTTGGACCAGGCCGGCCAAACAGGGGGAATTTGATATACCGAGCGATGACCGACATCGTTCGTGGGACAGAGAGGGAAAGGGGAGAGTGGGGGGAGGGATGGGGGGCCGCAGCACAGAAGGAGTTGGAGAATGATAACATCATCAGCATCAGCATCATCGTAATCAATCGAAGCCAGGGAGCGAGCGAGAAAGAGCGCGCGCGAGAGAGAAATGCTCAAATAAACATGTAAACAAACCGGCGCGGCGATAACGAGTGAGAGCGATGATTTACGCGACTTGCACACCACGCATTCATGTCAAATGCGCGGCGCACAGGATACATACGAAACCCGCGGGACTCCCGTTCACTCGTTCCTACGATTTTCCTCCAGGGCATAGACTCACATCCACCCACCCACCAACTCCTCCCTTGACCTGACCTACATTACCCACCCTAACTAGGCAGATACTCAGACCAAACGCAGGCAACAGCCAGAAGCGCCCTTTTTTTTTCTTCTGCACTCCCTTCGTAGGAACAATCGCCTAAACAGAGCGCACGAAACACTAGAATAGGCAACTATGCTCGCCGAAACCTATGCAGATTCATCCAGGTTCTCTTTGGAAAATTAATTGCCCGATCCTCAGCGCCAAATCGCGATTCCGATTGCATAGCATAGCATAGCAGCAGCCCACGGTACAGAGGGAAAGGGATTAAAAACCAATAGGCAGCAACGACCGGCTATCGAATCGAACCAGATACAAATCGAACGGCTTTCTCGCGCTGCCCCGGCAACTGAAGCAAAAGGAGTATGTACATATCGAATCGCCGGGATGTCACAATATAAAGCAAGAGAGGGAAAAAAAAATCAAAAAAGGTGTGTGTGAACATTGACAAGGGAGGAGGTGTGTGTGGGGAGCTGTAGAATGGAATGTGGAAGAAGGGGATAATCAAGCGGAAAGAAGGGGATGGATGGTTATTACAGATTACAGGCAGCCGGAAAACCAAGAACCTCGAAGCTGGATGTTCCCGAAAGGGTTCATATAGAATCCATATGCCTTTCTGTATCATGTACTCCATGCTATGCTATGCTATGCTAGCTACCCCGCTGCTGCCTGCAGCTGCAATTCTCGCCTTAGTCTAGCCCAGTCCGCATACGTACCTTTCTTCTTCTCCCTTCCCCCCCCACTTAGGAATTCTTACTCAAGTTGAACGAACAAGATACCTTCCCCTTGCACGAGAGCAGCAAAAAGCAACGAAATCAACCAGGCCAAGAATAAAAAACAAAAAAAACGAGTGTGATCCTGAGTAAAAACTCAAATAAAAGCTGCACCAAGACAAAAAATGGGAATGCAGCACCCCCCCCATGAACGCCGCGCCGGCTCTGCTGACCTTGTTCAATCACATTTTGAGTCTTCTCTCTTGGTCCGAACGTGATAAAGTCATGCGGCCTTCACGAGCTGCGACGTAACTCCATATCGTTCAGAAAAAACAAAGAGATCGGGTTATAAAAATAAAATATACAGGGACGATGTGACTGGACCGTCTGAACTATCAGCCTCTATTTACGACACAATCCAAACCAACTGCGTAAACAAAATTCTTAACACGACTGCTTGTCCCGGCGACGGCTGGCGATCATCAAAAGCCCCAAGAGAGTCTTCGTAACTTAGGGTTGTATCTACTAACTCCAACACACCTACTTTACCTCCGACGAACAGGATATAAACTGTGGCCCCCATTTTCCCGGTCTTATGATGCTGCTCTTCTCGGGAATCGAGAGAAACGGTAGAAATGATCCATGAAATTGATGTTTCGATTTCCCACACCTTTTTATCACTGTTACTACAGATTTTGGATGGCTCGGAATCGATGATGAGTGAGCCGAACGTTATTCCTCATTCTCGTTCGGACTTCTGTTTTCCCATCGACTTCAACCGAGGTAGATCTTTCCCCTCTCCAGGCCGGCAAGGTGAACTCGCGTGCGCGCGTAAAGTGTAATTTTGTCATTATTCTTGGCCCCGGAAACAACGCCCTCATCGATTGATCCTGAAGGACAGATGGATGGTATCCTCCGGGAACTCCTCCACCCCCCCATCCTCATCCCCTCATCTCTCCATAAATTACACGGAATCTTTATACAGCCGGGAACCATGAGCGTGCTTGATTGTTTGCTAACACCCTCTTCAGAAACCCCCGAGCACACGACCATCCCCGATTCTGGTCGCGATTCCCATATTCAGACACAGTAGGTAAATTAATAAAGGTGTGTAACTGCGGTTAAGACAACCCCCCCCAAATCGTGAGACTGTTCTTTCTCACATAATCCATCCACTATACGGCGATGGTCCTATTCTCAATACTCCCTGCTCTCCCCGATGTCGAACACATCGAACACTCCTTCCTCCGCAATCCCATCCTTCTTTAAGGCCTCTTTCAAAACCACTGGTGGTTCCATAACTGGTTCATCGGTCAAAACCCAAGTTCCTGTCACAAGCGCAAAATAATTAGCCCCAGAAAACTCCGGAGTTCACGCCCCCCACCCGATGACGCGCTGGCCCGGAAATATCAATGAAATGCGGGGTAGACATGTCCAAGAATGTTCAGCGGTGTTCCTAAGTAAGGCAACAACGATGCCGAGGTGATATGAAAGAGGCAATATTAAATCCAAAAGAGAGGGCCAGGTGACTCACCCCAGTGCATCCCAATAGCTTTTTTGCACTTTGTTTCGACAAAAATACGAACAGAATCATAGGGACTTGCATGCATCGGACTCATGAACCTAGAGCATTACTCAATAGTGTTAGTCGGAATCTAAATATCTAGAGTTAAACGTCCGTGCCTGTGGCAACTGTGTTGGAGGCAGGAAGACAGGTGTTGTGATTTCCCGGTCAATTTCCGCCACACGAGCGATTTCTTGTGATATCTCAAAGAATCCCGAGCGAGCCGTAGCTTTGGGTATCATCAGGCAATGCTGCAGCGCATCTACCAAGTATATACATAGATAATCCATACATGACACATGAAATGCTAAGAACTGAGCTGGAGCTGAAGTAAAGGTTCTGGGGTAGTCCTTGCGCCCGGCAAAGATCAAACGTGGAAAAACGGCGGAAGGGAAATAGTTTGTGGAAAGCTCAATGCGAGTGGGGGGTAAACGTACCATCGTGGCCAGTAGGCACCTATTGGGATCAACCCGAGGTCAAAAGGACCCCTCAGCTCTCCGATCTGTTTGAATGCTGGGCAAACTGGTAAATCTTTGAATTCTTCGCCATAATCGTCTACGCCAGCCGGAACATCTGGGACTGCACGGTATCCGGTATCGCTATTCGTACCAGGTTAGCATACGTAAAGTGCCTCAAAAGCCCATGCACAGTATTAGAAAATAATCATTATAATCCCCAACAACAAGAAAAATGTCTAATAGCACCAGTGATCGAACCGATAGAAAAGAGCACCGGAGGAACCAAGTTCCATGGTAGATCCTGGTACCAAATCGACATGTTCAAACACGCTTAAACCAACAGCAAAATGAAATGGTCAGATACTTGCCGCGGAGAGCCGCGTCACACTCCAGACTTCAAACCGTAACATGCGGCTTACCAATAACCAGTTGGGGTCATATCGCTTTTATAAGGCTTGGTTGCGCAATACGGGATCCTCGGGAATCCGCGATCATTCCCGGCACCCGAGACAACCGGAGCACTCCGGAGACCGGTCCCGGCGCCCACCCCCGAAAAACACTCATCCCCAAACAAGAGACAAATAAAAGTTCAGCTCGCACTCACCCTGCAAAATATAGTTTCTTTCCACCACTCTCGACGCTCCAGCTTGACCATAGGGTCGAGCCTCGGTCATGAAAGCTTCTGTTGCTGATGTGCTGACAGGGCAAACATCCAATCCTTGCGATGATCTCACTAGCTTTCTTTCCTTCTTCTGCAGGTTCTGTCGTTACCTTAAGCGGCGAATCAGCACCTTCAGGTCTAGATCCCGATGAATTTTGTGCAGACTCGGAATCAGCTGGCGCAAGGACCAGGTCTCGCTCTTCCCACCAATCCATTTCCGTGCAATTTGGGATCCCTGCATGAGTGAACCTACATCACAGATTCCCTTGTCAGCCGAGTTTCAATTATTATATTCGACCTGTCTTGATCACAAAATCATTGGAGGATAAGCATACCATGCCTTATTTCCCAGGGGCACGAAAAACCACACGTTCGGGTGGCATTTCTTCAGAGTCATTATGGTATGATAATCCATGTGATCGTAATGATTATGACTGATGACCACAATATCTATCGCAGGAATTTCTTCGATTTCACAAGGCATCTTGGTAACCCTTTTTGGCCCCATGAACTGCACTGGACTGCATCTCTGGGAAAACACTGGATCAAACAAGGCTCGAAGACCACCAGGAAACTCGACATAAAAGCAAGCGTGACCAAGCCATGTTGCTTTGAATTCTTTAGAGTCGGTAGAACGAATCGACGTAAATTGAGGAGTTACAACTGGTGGTGTACTGTCTGGGATAGAACTGCCGTGATACCCCCCACAATATTTTTTGTCGAGACGAGTACTATTTGGGGGTTTTAGAAGCTTCCCCTCTTTGGGATTGGGGGGTCTGGGAGAGAGTACCTGACGAAATACTTGATACCTGCAATGGCTGCTGGTGCCCTCCAACTGCATATAGTCAAATTGATGCGATGTCAGAACGGCTCAATTTTAAACTTCTCTGCCTTCTAGGAGAAAAAGAAAAGGGAAAAAAGAACAAAGATACACCATGAGAGCGCGGGGTGGGTAAAACGAAACAGTGAAAACCACATGTGATAACTGAGCGGGAATGAGCAGGAAAATTTAGATATACCTAGGCCATGGATTCGTGAAACCATTCCCAGATTTCAAGTGATGACTTTTATTGACAGCATCCTCCGGCAGGCTTGGGCGATTCTCTGGAGTGCTTACAGAGGCACTATAGAGACTCGCGATGATACCCTCACTGCTCGACATCTTGTTAGATGGAGTGCTACTGCTGCAGGAGAAGCTTTTGAGATAACCCGGTATGACGTCTTTCACAGATTTCAACGGTCGGTAACAGGGATGGCGGTTGCTGCTCTGGGTTAAAGATCTCTGAGAGAATCTGAGCAGAGCGGGAGCAGGACAGAGGCGCATATAAGAGCACGTTGAATGGAAAGCCAAGAATTGAGAGAAGTGGGAGGGGAATGGAATGGATAGGATGAAAGGCGAGACATACATAAGTAGAATGTGAGTGTTGACAACGACTGCGTGGCCGTGCAGCAAGCGAAGGCTTCGAGTGACAAGCGGAGATGGCCTTGTCGCGTCACGTGTTGGTGGGGTCGATAGACAAGAAGAGGTGTGAACCCGCCCAATTGGCCCTCCGTCCTGAATTATACCCTACATGCGTATGTACTGTACACGCAAGTTCACTCAGTTATCGGCCCAATTCGTTTTCCGCCCCGTCTAGACATCACTACGTTCGCCTTACACGCAGCCGGCCGATTCATTCGGATCTTTAAGTCTATCCGTTCCCTGTGCATGCCCGGAGTTAAGGCAGTCTGACCCGAGTGACTTCAGAAAACCGATCGAGATAGGTGTCGATGCGGCACCGGACATCGGATGTTAAGCGAATGCTCCGTCCCCGTATTCAGGAACGGACGATCAATTCTTCCGACTGGCTTTGAACATGGGTGACAGTTCGCTGGCAAGCTGTTATAGTGCTGAAATGTATGGCTTGTTGGGCTCACCGAGTAGGATTGAGGCATTTCCGGTTCTTTGGCGTCAAGGACACGTCTTAAGGGGCCGCGTAGGGCTCAGACCGACTCTGAATAATTCATCCGTTGCCGAAAGTCGATGAAGCCCTAGGGTTAGGTCTGAAACATCATCTATCACTCATGGTCACGTTTCCCTCTCCTCCCCCTCCTGGCACAATGTTCAGACTTCTTCGAAACTGGATAAATATAACTGTCTGTGGCGATTGTCCCTAATAGAGTTGCCCAACAACAAGTAATTCACTTTTCAATCAACATTACAAAATATCATCGATCCGGGCATGCCCGATCCTACAATGGCCCTTGAGGGTTTTGCACCCCACGGAGTTCTCTCGCCACTACGCCACATATCCTCACACGATATTGTGCTTCTCTCATCTCATCATAAAATAACATGAGGCTCAGCGACATCTCCCCGCGCTTCGAAGATCCCACGTGAAGAAACGTCTGAGGAGTACGAACAAGATCCACCAGATCGAGGACACGTCACTTTGATGCCTGTCGATAGCAAGTCCTATATGTGACCCAAGTACCACTGTTCCTACCCACCACTTCGAACCAGAGATCTCTGGAACACTAAAACCCTGCCTACAAAACTTCCCAATTGCGTTAGTGCTGCGATTGCCAATGGGCCTGAACTGCACGACTTGAAATAAAACGGGTTGGCGAGGTGCAGCAATTCAGGCACATAGGTGGCCGCAAACGTGTTTGTATCAACGTTGCCCGAAAAACTGTGGGGGCTGCAAACGCGCGTTAAGCATTAACATGCAGTTGGTCGAAGATGCTCATGCTGCTGGCCTAGAGAGTTATGGAGTTTCAATGCGTTGTAACAGTTTCAACCTTTTGGGATAATGCCAGCTCTTTGTTGGCTTATGATTTAGAAACCTATTTGGAAGTTTCAATTGCGACCACCGCCCTTCTAGCTTTTGGCTAGCAAGAGCATAAGGAATCACTCGCGACTAGAGCTTGTTTCTATTAGCGACCTATTCGCATCCGCCCTAGGGATTTTGCTGCACGGCCGATATCGGCTACCTTGCCTCGCTGACTGGCTGGGGTCTCATCGGCAACTCCCTGGCGACAGCCAATGATTGAGTTCAGGCAGTTTAAATCTTGGCTCAGCAAGGGTGGGGTGAAACTCGTGCTGAGTAGTAGTCAGTATGAAAGTGTATTCGCTGGGCCGGTATGGGTAGGTAATGAAGTGAGCTTGCTGGGGTCTTGAATTTTGCTGTGATAAATGCCAAGCTTTGTTTGGACTTCAAACCTGGGGATAGATCAAGGTTACAGTAAGGGGATTGGATAATTCGAGGTGTGTAAATTAGAGTGATGCTGTGGTGTCGTAGGAGGTGTTGGTCGGAAGGGATGGAAGGATGTTGGAGAATTATGTGTGGTGTACGGATATTGCGGTGGGATTTGGGGATTATATAGGGGGAGCTTATTTTGAGAATGCTGAATCGGTTGTGAGCGCATGTATACGTGGTGCTAGTGGCTCAAGTTAATCTAAGAAGTGTGGATTGTGAAGTAGTTTGATCAATTGAGCTGGTGGTTTGGGAATCCTTGAGTATATTCATTCTGTGGTCACTACAGGCCTCGTGCTCAAATAAATTAGGTGTTTCTCTAATTGCGAGGAGTTTGGTGCTGTTGATTCGCTGTGGGGAGATGTATACTAGGCCATAATACAGCAGGGCTTATCATAAGCTGCTGTTTGTTCAGCGCTGATGCGCTGCGCGCCATACAGTGCATGTACATGTAGTTAATAAAATTTCCATCCTGACCTTTTTGTATACTCTAGGACCAATCTAGCGTTTTAAAGAATGTAAGATCTGAAGCATAAGCGCTTACTTGCAAATCTCGTTACTGGGTAGACTCTATTCAACTTAATTATTCTGAAGAACAATTAACTTTCGATGTCGTGCGCGTGATGGTCTCCCAAGCCACTTGCCACCACACCTACATGTATAATCCATGCTGTATACTTATACACTTCATAAATAATAATAGGAAGTTGTAACGTCATTAGTATTTTTGCACTATCCTTCGATGATAAAGGCGTAAAATGAGATTTTATCGAATTAAGGCATGTTTTGGCTATGACGTCAAAATCGTGTTTAGCAGTACTTTTATAGTATAACGTCAGGCGGGTTCACCCTCCAGTTTTTTGATATCATAATAGTAGATGAATTACATGTACTTGAGAATAGAGCTCGAGATTCATGCCACACGTACTTGATTAGATGCAGTCTGGTAGTATCCCATCGACTCGTACGTGTAATTTGGGGTTGAGATGACCACTACATGTAGTTGAGAGACTCGAGTAGCTTTCTATACTCACACGAAAGAGATCGCGAGGCGGCAACTAGTAGCATAACCCAATCCGAAGTCTAAGAACGGCATACAATACCTCTTTCACTTGCTATAAACACTATTTTAGATTTTTTCATATAAATATATATATACCAGTCAATCCGACACCCCCCCAAACCAGGGTCATAGTCCGCCATCTCATACATAAATTCATCAACAGTCAAAACAGGGCCCAGAAGAGCCCGAATCCAGATGTACGTGTACAGGCGTGTCCGCCACTGCAGAGATATCCAACTCCAACATCCCCAACCCCCCGCATCAAACACCTACTCGTTCCTCCAAAAAATAAGGATCAACAATAAGAAGAAAGGTATTATACCAGGTGCGGGGTATATAGCAGTGTGCCATAAAAAAAAGAAAAATCCAAAAAGTCCAAAAACGCAAACGGGTCTGCCGGGGCGGTAATCTACGTGATGATACAGCAGGCCTGGAGTTTCTTGATGAAGATGGGCGCAGCTTTTTTCGCCAGCTCTTCCAATTCGTTAGCCGGCTGCTGCTGCTGCTGCTGCTGCTGCTGCTGAGGGTACTGTTGTTGCTGAGGGTACTGTTGCTGTTGCTGTTGCTGTTGATGCTGCTGCTGCTGCTGGTGATGTTGTTGATACCTCCCACCACTCTGATACCCCTGCTGCTGCTGCTGCTGTCCGCCATGTCCCCCCAACTGCACCACCATCTTTCCAGCATTCCCCTGATCATACTCAAACTGCAATCCCATATCCCTACACAGCTTCTCCACCGCCGGCTTAATCTTCGTCACATGATTCGCGCTATGATTCCCCTTGCCAACAATAACATGAAGATGGTCCTCCCCGCGTCCCCTCGCGGCTTCGATCCGCTTCGACAGTATCTCCTCCGCCTCCTCGACATACAGTCCGTGCAGATCTATCGTGTCGGCGGGCTGGTGCGCGTTGTTGGCGCGGAATATATAGTCGCGTGCTTGTGCGTTGTAGCGGTCCATATTTGCGCCGTGCTGTTTCCCTTCTTCGGAGAGGGTGTGGGCTTCTGCGCCATCGCCGGACCCGTACGCGGCACGGGAGCGCTCGAAGCAGCGGCTGCGTTTCTGCGCTTCTTCGCGGGCAACTGTGGGGGAGGAGGGGAGGGTTAGTATTGAACATGTATGTGAGTTGGGAAGAGTGGGGGGGGGGAATTACGCCCGCGAAGACGGTCGTATTCGACTTCGTCGGCTTCGGTCGCGCCGCCGTGGGGTGGGGAGGTGCTGGAGCTGCCTACAGGGTGTTAGTATTGGGCTTTGAGCGCAGGGGGGGGGGGGGTAGGATTGAACCTTGCGGGCCGAGCTGGTTCATGGGATATGACATATTTATCGCAATTGATAGGTAAATATAGTAGGTATGTATGTAAGGCGGTGAAGAGGTGCAGGAGGGAAGAAAGTAAACAAAGGTAGTTTTTTCTGGGGGGGGGAATCGTTTTCAGGGTCTTGAGCGCTGCGCCTAAGTGTTGGCAAGTAGCACTACTCTAACGCGATTGGGAATTGGGTCGCTGGATCGCTGGTCCGAAGGGACAGAGGAGATCGTGGGATGCAGACACCATAGTGGCTCGCTCATTGGTGAAGATTGAGGCGATGTGGGGAAGTTCAGCGGATTCCGCGTGCGTCTTTATCGTGATCGTGGAGGTAGTTGGCCATGGCTCTGGATCGTGGGTTTGGGCTCGGGAGATCTCCGAGATCTCGCTTCTGTGTGCCTGGATGCTGTATTTGGGCACTAAGCTGCATATGGGACTACTCACTTCACGGCGATGGGGGCTATCTATATGCACGTAGTGGTTGGGAATGATTGCTGGTAGAGAGCAGTAGAGCTCCAATAAAAATGCTCTGGATTAATGTATTGGCCTGGGGTTTATTGGATATTTGTTGAAGGGTTAAGTATTTCCAACAGGCTAGAATGAAATGCCAAGACACCAAAAGCGCGTGGTTCTGTGTGTAATTGGGATTGAATAATCCAAGGTTTATAAGAAGCTATCATAGAGAACAGGCGCATACGCATCCCCCTTAAAATAGCATGAATTGATATTCAGTATTGCTTGCAGCCCACAGGGCAGACAGCAAATTTGTGGTTTTCTCGCGCTGCATAACAGCTAAGCTACGAGCTGATGGAGACAATCTTCTGCTAGTAGCCCATGTCTTTCATATAGAGAAATTCAAGATATTTGAATCCTTTGTTAGCGTTGAGCGGATGAGTTATAGTTAGACTTGTTCATAAGCCATACTGTTTTTGGGACCAACTTGTAATATATTTTGGTGACTAGGTACTCAGAGTAGATACAATGGACTTAAAAATGTTGAGTGCCAGTTAGTTTGACTGGTGAGGGCGAATCAAATTTCATTACTAGCAAGAACCAAGCCTAGGTTCTCTACTCTAGAATCTTTACAGCTGTCCCAGTTATGATCCATGGTCAAGAAAGGCTGACATTTGACGCAACGAATAAAACTCAACTTGATGTGATAGAATCTTCTCTACGCCTCCAAGTAGCTATTAGAACCGAGGGTAGT
This sequence comes from Gyromitra esculenta, assembly GCA_038503075.1. Taxonomy (NCBI): domain Eukaryota; kingdom Fungi; phylum Ascomycota; class Pezizomycetes; order Pezizales; family Discinaceae; genus Gyromitra; species Gyromitra esculenta. The sequence continues at coordinate 344,999 of JBCAML010000008.1, read as the reverse complement.
AGTACATGGACTATTTCCTACTGTGGATATATAGCATGTAACGTTGGTTGTCTGAGGGACGTTACGACAGTGAAAGTCGGATACTTCAGGCGTCTGATAATAAAGTCTATAGACCTACAGCTACTCTATGGCATACTTCAAGATGAGCCTGCAATAATGACAAACCGATAGTCATGTAGTGCTAATAGCATGCGATATTGCTTCTTGGAGACGAATGTTGATTGCGCACCGTTACATCAATGGCGATATTCTTGGCGATGAAATAAATATTGAAAAAAGGAAAAGAAAAGAAAGTCTTAATACGAGGCGATATATACATGTATATAGAGAAAGGAGGTTGGTTAGTGGTTAGTGGGATTGCCAAATCTATCCCCACTAGCTTAACCTAACCTACATGTATTGATATTCCACAAGCCCAGCTGAATAAACCCACCACCACTGTTTTTATCCACAGCCCAACATAGAAGACAGTTTCACTATGCAACGCCCTCCCTCCCTCCTAAAACCGACCGCTAGGCTCCTTACCTCAGCCATGAAGCTCATACTCACAATCTCCGCTCTCTTACTACTCCAACCTACATCACCATCTGCACAAGACATTGGTCACGGTGTGATCAAAGCCCTTAGCACAACCTCTAAAAAGGCCTCCGAGCCTACAATAGTCTGGTTTTCCCCCCCTCGCCCTCAGCGCCATCTCCACGCTTCACAGTACTAAGAGTCTCCTCTAGGGTGACCTCGACACTCACCGACGGCGAGATAACATTCGTAGCGTCTTTCTACACGCAGCAGTTCGGATCAATGTATGAGAGTGTTGCGACGCCGCTGAGCGGATCGATAGGGCTAGGGACACAGACTGGGACGGTGGGGGCGGCGAGGCAAGTACCGGCGTTGGGGACAGGCGTGAAAGTGAGGGGAGAGTGGGATGCCTGGATGGTGAGATTGGGGGTGGCTGTTGGGGGTGTTTTGGCTGGGGTGGTGCTGGTGGGTGGGATGGTATTGTAGAGGGGGTTTTTTTTGTTGGAAGATAGGGTAGGGTTACAATTGGGTTTGTTTTGGTATTGTGGAAATGCATGAGTCCCTTTTCCTGGTTGGAGTTTTTTGTGGCCTTTCCTCGCTATGGGATTACGTTGGCCTTGGTTCAAGCTCTAGGCTGGGACCTGGAGCGAAGTTAGGGCCTCTAGTAGGTATATTAAATGCTAACTCATGATATTCCATGATTACATGGCCACACATTCGCCTGCTAACCATTCCATCCATACATACTGGCGTCGGAGTTGGACAGCCCCCTGTTTGGAAATGTTTTGGTTTTTCTAGGAGAATCTGTGCTGGGTGGACAATACAGCATGGAGTGATATGGTTTTGACGGGACTTGGATAGAACCATCAAATGTCACTCGCTTGGCATGCTGAATCAATGTCGCTAAGCTGTTGTTGTTTGTTTATTCATTGGGTACATAATGTCGCTAAGCTAATAACTTTTAATACTCTATGAAAATAGGGCAAAAGCTGTACCCGTTTCTCCGCTTAATTCGTGATTCTTCGCTCCCTATTACGAACCGGGTTCCTAAGTTCTAATCGCACTATGACTATATACCAAAATTTTACTATGAACAAGAGAATAAAAACATATACAGGCATCTTACATTCCATGATACTATTTCCCAACCACTACCCTTCAACCACTCAACAAATCTGGGTAAAAGCCCTATTAATCGGACTCCTAATCGGCTTCACATCCTTCCAGAAATCAATAGTCGCCATAGCCCTCTTCGAGACCCCCTCTGCCGTAAACTCAAATCTCTCATAAACCTTCGACCCACGCATCAGTCACGTGAATTAGCTAGGAAAGGCAAGGGGAAACAAAACCTCTTTATAAGGCCCCGAAGCACCAAATCTATTCAATCCGAACTGCTCATGGCTATACCTCTCCCACCCGAGCGTGCTCATAACCTCTACCGACAAGATCGGCACACCGTCTGGTAAAACGCTTCGCCGGTACTCTTTTTCTTGAGCGTCAAAGACTTCCCAGCACGGCAGACTCACGACTCTGGCTACAACATTGTGTTTCTCCTTCAAGTACACAGAGGCGTCAATACAGATGCCAACCTCGCTACCCGTGGAGATGAGAGTGATGTTTGCGTTTTCTGCCTCGACGGCCGTGTAGCCGCCCTTAATCGCACGCTCAAGCGTGCTGTTCTCCAGCTGCGGGAGGTTCTGTCGACTCAGCGCAATAATGCTCGGCGTATTCTTCGAGATCAACGCAACATAGTACGCTGCCGAAGTCTCATTCCCGTCGGCGGGGCGCCAGACCATGATATTCGGCAGCGCCCGGAAATGGGCGAGCGTCTCGATGGGCTGATGAGTCGGCCCGTCTTCTCCAAGGCCGATACTGTCGTGGGTAGCAACATATATAACCCTATGATGGCCGAGCGCGCTCAACCGTACCGCTCCAGCCGCGTAGGAAACGAAATTCAAGAAAGTCCCACCAAACGGAATAATCGTTCCATACGCCGCAAGGCCGTTCATAATGGCTGCCATGCCGTGTTCGCGCACGCCATACCTGATATACCTCCCAGCCCACTCCCCCAATCCCGTGCTCGGCGGCTGAAAATCCACCGTTTCCTTCGGCCTCGTAAGATTGCTCCCGGTCAAATCCGCACTCCCACCAACAAGCTCCACAATCACCGGAAACAGCTTGCTCAGCACCGTTTCCGACAGTTTCCTGGACGCAATTGCCGGATCGCCGGATTTGTACGTCGGCAGCAGCTTCTCCCATCCCTCCGGCAGCTGTCCGAGGAGTCTGCGCTCGAGCTCTTTCCCCTCCTTCGCATGCTCCATTTTATACCGCCAGAAAAGGGTCTTCCACGCATGTTCGGTCTTGGTGCCTCGGGCCGCAGTGACCTTATACGCTTCATACACCCTCGGCGGCACAACGAAGCTCTTCTCAGGGTCGAAGCCAAACTTCTTCTTAACCTCCTTCACATCGTCCTCTTTTAGCGGACTCCCATGGACGCCTCCAGTGCCCTGGATCTTGGAACCGAAGCCAATAGTCGTAGTGAGCTGTATAAGGGACGGTTTATCCGTGACCCTCCTCGCCGCCCCAATCGCCTTCTCGATACCATCGAGATCGTGGTCCCCGTCTTTAACGTGCTGCGTGTGCCATCCATACGCTTTAAACCGCTCCACCACGTTCTCGGTAAACGCGCAGGCTGTGTCGCCGTCGATGGAGATGTGGTTGTCGTCCCAGATTGCGATGAGGTTTCCGAGCTGGAGGTGGCCGGCCAGGGATGCGGCTTCGGAGGCTACGCCTTCCATCAGACAGCCGTCGCCGAGGAAGACGTAGGTGTGGTTGGTGATCAGCGGGTAGTTTGGTTTGTTGTAGATTGCGCCGGTGTGGGCTTGTGCGATTGCGAGGCCGACGGCGTTGGCGAAGCCTTGGCCGAGGGGTCCTGTGGTTACTTCGATCCCGGGGGTGTCGGCCTGTTTGAGGTGTTAGATTTTGTTGCTGGAGACGCAGTTTGGGGGGGGGGGGGTTTACGGCTTCGGGGTGCCCGGGGGTTTTGGACCCGATTTGCTGGTGTTTTGTCGTTAGTATCATTTCCAGGCCAATAGTTGGAAATCTTCTAGCTAAAATAAACTCTGCAGAGCTTTTGGACTGGACTACTGAGGGATAAGCATACTCTAAATGCTTTTAAGTCATCGAGACTAACGTCGTATCCAAATAAGTGCAAGAGCGTATACTGGAGCATACACCCGTGTCCATTCCTGTACACAGGGTCAATGATTGATCAGTGGTTCGTGCTACCGCACATCTAGCGAAACGCAATAACAAAACCAGGGAACATAGCACAACAAGCGAGAGTACTACAAATAGAAGGATAACGCTCGTAGTAAAGGCAAGTCGCTGTTTTGGCAATAGTGATGCTGGTAAACGTGACAAAGACATCGCTCGAACGCAAGGCTAAACCAAAGCAACGGTTTTTCGAATTAAAAAAGCAACACGTTCCAAAGGGGTGAGCTAGAGACTTAAAAACATCTGCATACACTAAAACGAAAAAACCAAAACAATACCACGCTGAAATAACTAACAAATATACCAAGCGCCCCCGTCCAACTTTCGACACAAGTCATAGAGGTAAACTCACGAGAGTACAAATCTATCTCTATTAATCCAAACCGGGTTTTTCGGATCGAACGCCATAAACCTTTATTCCTCCTGTGTCAGTACTCCCCGCATTTCTCGGTGTATTGAGGGAGGGGGGCTACTTGTTGAATAATACATGAGCGGCCGGTGCCATCCCCATTGGCATACCGGGATGGCCAGAATTGGCTTTGAATGTTGCATCAACCTGGAGGGTGGATTAGTAAGGCTATCGAGGAACTTTCACAGGAATTGAGTGGGTTTTAGTGGGTGGGTTTGGTGGGTAGTTGAATTGACGTACAGCGAGAACACGGATCGTGTTGACACACAGCTTATCTAGGTCACCGAAACCCATGTTGAAGGTGCTGATATATAGATGGGTATTGGGGATTTATACAGGCAGATGGCTTGAGAAGAGAATGGGGAGGAGATGAAGATGGAGATAGAGGAAGAAGAGGGGGGGGTTTATGATGTGCTGAGCTAGAGCACATACCTACGTCAGCCCTATGTTGCTGGTAGCTAGTGGATGGACTAGCTCGATAGCTGTGCCCGAGGGTTGGCGGAGTGGGGCTGATCATTCCCATGGACTTTTTACTACGGAGGTTCTCTCGGTGTTAGCTGGTATGATAGGGAATCGAAATCCAGTAGGTTATTGGGGGTGGTTGTCGTTTTCCGAGTCGAGTCATCTAAGGCTCAGGGTTGGGGTTGAGGCGGTTTAAGTATTGTATGTACGCTGTACGAATACCGGAGTCTAGTTTGAAGTGATTTGTTGATGGACAGGAATCGGCAGGAGATTGTACGTGTTGATGGACTAACAGACTATATAATGCCATCTTAATTGCGAACAATCCCGCAATAAACCAACCCCACCCTCGTCCCGTGCTTAATTCCCCCCCACAATCTCTTTTTTCTATACCCAAGTTGAACCGGGCCGTCGACATTACTAGTATAAGCATTCTGGGATGAGAGTTATATTGATGGAAGATATGGTCAAGTTTTATGTTTTGTTAGTGCTTATATAAACTGTCACAGCCGTATGTGGGACGAGCCAGATATGTATAGCTTAAGCATCCCACAGTCTTGGATGGTGAGCTGAGAGGCAGCTTACGGTGTTACGCAAAGGCACCAGATAGGGATGTTGTGAGCTGAAGAAGCTGTATAACTGTTTTATTAGGGGTGCAGTGATGTATCTACTGCTACCGCTGCCGTGGGGTTTCCGGGGAACGGCTGAGCCAAAAGAGAAGGTCCTATCCACGATACAGAAATAGAGAGGGGAGTCGGGGGATTGAAGTGCGCAACCCTAATCTGCACAGGGGTTTCTCGCAGCACAGCCTCCATTCGCCAGACCAGCCTGGAAAAGAACGAGTTCGAGCTTCGCTCCCTGGCCCGGATATAAATAGAAGTGAGGCTCAAGTGAAATCCGCGGGACTGCCGTCAGTCGAAACAACCCACAGACTGACAGAGATGAGCCGAGTTCTATCGAGTATTCTGAGCCCTGAGTTCTGGCATCTACCCTAAGCATAATCCCACGATGGCCACAGGGAATTGTGTTCCCACTCCCAGCCAGCGAATCAGGGATTTCCTCCCTGCTTGTCCTCGGCTTAGTCAGACCAGCGCAGATTAAATGCAGCCAATCGAGCGGCGTCTTTCTGGCTGGGCAGCCAAAAGCCAACCCAAGCTCTCCGAAAATTGTCCTCTTCTGCCCCCTTTTGTGCTATTGTCGAGAAACTGCCCCTCTGCCCCATTTCCCTCTGCATCGTGTCTCTCGCTGTTAAAACTCGGCCAGGCTCCCCCGACAAGAGCTCGTTCACGCGGGCTGGCATCTCGCCCCTGCTTTAAATTTCCCTGTGGTGTTTTTATTTATTTATTATCTATTTAATTCTTGCGGCCAGGTACCTGCCTCTGCCAGCCGACCCAATTCCGCCCACCATGGCCGCCCGCTCTCTCCGCCGCTCCAATCCCATCACGCTGCTGCTGGGCCTCCTCCTCTTCCTCGGCTTCCTGATCTTCCTGATCACGCCCTCGCACCCGCCGGCCGCCGCCTCCCCGAAACCCAGAGCCCGCACCAAGTCCTCCTCCTCCTCCGCGCCCCCCGTCGTGCACTACTACCTCAACAACCTGACCACCTCCGCAGACCCGATCAGCAACCGCGAGAAGATCCTGCTCCTGACCCCGCTGGCCCGCTTCTACGACCAGTACTGGAGCAACCTCCTGAGGCTGTCCTACCCGCACGACCTCATCGAGCTCGGCTTCATCGTGCCCAAAACACGCGAAGGCAACACCGCGCTCACGAAGCTCGAGGAGGCCGTGCGGCGCGTCCAGACCGGCGCCAAGAAGCACCGCTTCGCCGGCGTCACCATCATCAGACAGGACTTCGACACCCCGGTGCCCCAGGGCGAGAAGGAGCGCCATGCCCTCGCGGCCCAGAAGGCCAGACGTGCCGCTATGAGTCGCGCGCGAAACAGCCTGCTGTACACCACCCTGGGCACCGAGACCGCGTGGGTGCTGTGGCTGGACGCCGATATCGTGGAAACCCCGCCGTCGCTCGTGCAGGATCTGGCTTCGCACGATAAGGCTGTTATCGTGCCGAATTGCTTCCAGCGCTACACCGAGGACGGGGTAAAGAAGGTGCGGCCGTACGACTTCAATAGCTGGCACGAGAGCGATGCCGCGTTAGATATGGCGGCCAAGATGGGGAATGACGAGATTATCCTCGAGGGATATAAGGAGATGGCCACATGGCGCAGCCTGATGGCGTATGAGCGCAGTGAAGGGGGGGACGCACATATGGAGACTATGCTGGACGGTGTTGGCGGTACTGCGCTCATGGTTAAGGCGGAGGTGCATAGAGACGGTGCTATGTTCCCGCCATTTGCATTTTATAATCTCATCGAGACGGAAGGGTTCGCGAAGATGGCAAAGAGATTGGGGCATCAACCGTGGGGTCTTCCGAATTATTTGGTACCTCCCCTCCCCTCAGATTTGAGTTTTTTGACACAATTGGACTAATTGATATAGGTCTACCATTATAATGAATAATCACCAAACCAACAAAAAAAAAAAAACATTACGAACCAGCTCTTCATCCACTACGTTCTCGTCGATACTTTTTTTTTTCATTCAGAGGGAGGACCATCTTTTGTGGGCAATCACTCGGCTGGCTTTGAGCGATACGTAGTTTTGTTTTTTTTTCCTACTCGTGGAAAGGGAATCTTTGGGGCTTTGTGGTTTTTTTCTTTCTTTTTTTCTTAAAAAAAGACTTTTCTATACCCTCTTCGGTTTTTTTCTTATTGACATAATATTTTATTCTATATGGTTTTTTTCCTTCATGATTCCCTCCTCCCTACCTGTCTGTATCACCCCCCCCCCAAATTAGTATTTGTTCGCACGGTTATAAAAAATTGGCACGCGGTACGGTTTTTTTTTTTTGCGGAATAGAGATGACTTTTTTTTTTTGTGTATTTGTGCGTGAGCCTTAAGTTGTGGGGGAGGGTTGGAGGTGATAAACTGTGAAGATGTGAGGGTCTCTCAGATTTTTCGAACCGAAGTTGCAATTGATCTGATCAGTACCTGGTTCTGGTTTATTTCGAGGCTGGAGTTCCATGTTTAGGTGGTTTTGGTCTGATGTTTTTTTTTTTCGTGAGGTAGGGGTTTATTATGGATGTTTTAATACTGTAATGTCGCTTTAAATCCCCCGTGAAACCGCGTCGTGGGTTGTAGTAGAAGCTCGTCTGAGTGAGAACCCAAGCGAAAAATCCTCACGTACCTGTGCTCCTGCAAATTGTAAAAAGTTGGATCGTTTTGGAAGCACGTAGAGCTGTAAGTGGTCCGATGCTGGTCGATGAGTGTCTGTGAACTGTACCAAGGTCATAGACCGTATCTACGGTACGAAAAAAAAGAAGTGCTTCACAGAAGCCCCACGCGGGGGTCGAACCCGCAACCTTGAGATTCCACATAAGAGTCTCACGCTCTACCGATTGAGCTAGCGAGGCGTGCTATTCGTAGGTTGTTTTGATTCCATAGAGAAAATAAGCACTTGGGACGATATGAGCTGCCTGCCTAAACTACGAGCCTTGGCAGTTTTGTGGTGAGTAAAATTCTGCCGTGAACCATATGATTATGACGTCAGATTCTTGCTTTGATTGGTCACAGACAAAAAGGTTTCCATTCTTCCTAGGGCGTGCGTGCGTCAATCACTAAAAATAACTAGCTTGGAGAAATATATAGGGAGGTTTGCTGCACGGCATCCGAGCCGGAATATCGTTGCCCCTAACCACGGAGAGATGGCGGTTGCTGCCTAAAATAAATTAGGATCCGAAAGGCCGTATTGGCGAGAGGGGTTTGTCGAGTTTCTTTGTTTGCCGTTCTGGTGATTCCTGGCGATTCCTAGCGAGCCCTAGGCTTGTGGTTATGAGATTTTATTTGGACGAGAGGACTTTTTTTGGCCATCAGCCTATTTTAGGCCAGCCCGTGTGCATCTAGTCCCTACATCGCTTTTTAGGATCTGATATCGCCAAGAGATATCATACTGAGATTTTGACAATTAGCATTGATGAAAATCCCCTGATTTTTGATATTTGCTTTGTAAGTAGTGATAACACATCAGCAAAAATATAGAGTTCCATGGATTCCCGCTCGGCGTTGTGAGTTCTGTGTACGAGAGGCCTTGTGCCAATGCTGGCAAAACTTAGAAATAAGATATTGCCAAATTCAACGGATTTTTGCACCTATTGTGCGAGGGATTGATCATGATGACTTTCATCTAGTTGACTCGTGGAATGGTTGAGTCACAAGTAGCGGAAGGTTAATGAAACAAACATCATAGGGTTAGTATAATTTCACTTTAGGCATGACAAAAACTAAACTTAGAATTTTCCAGTCGTTAGCAGTCCCCCGACGGCTATATTGTTCAAGTTACCTTTGTATTAAGCTCCCCGTACTAGTGAATTCTCCTTAAGCCGATGTGATGTGTGAAGGTGTTAGGTCAAGCACAAGTGTTACGGTGGAAACGAGCACAGGTGGTAATTTAATCGAGAAATCACCAAAAAAAAACTTACATCAGGAAATAACCTCCACGTTCCGGTATTAAGCTCCAAATATACCGAAAATAATGAAGCAAACAAACCGGGCAAAAGCTTGTTTGGTCGTGTAACTTAGCGTAGTGCTGTTTAAAATTTTGATGAGAAATTCCGAGAAATTTCTGATGCCACTATGGATCGATATCATGATGTAGGATCCACAACGAAGCATACAGTTTCACCAGGTTAGTTACCTTGGATATCTATAAGAACCCCTGTCCTTCCCGATCAAATTTTAGAGATAATCTATCGGAAGTTTTTCGAAAGATCATATAGACTTGACCGATTCAGTGGGATATTTTTCCTTTTTTTTTTACCAGTCACCCCGTTGGTTTTCAGGTTTCCTGAGCTTCATTCGTGATGAAACCATCTCAACAGCTTGCGGCTATGGCCGTGGCGGGCCTTTGTGGTGCCGGTATGTGCTAAGTCTCTCCGTGTTGTAAATAGCCCCAGTCTTTGGCTGTATTCTGTATCGCCCCACATCTCGTTATGTACCTATCCCAAGAAACCCTGCTAACGTCATCGTTTGTCACTCGCAGCATTATCTCTCCCCCAGGTCCCATTTTACACTTCTCGTTTCCCTCAACACCCCCAGAACCTTGGCTATGGCGGGGACTACCCCAAGTACTGGCAAGGCGAAGCCTACTCTCCTCCTCAAGCAGGTGCCTCCTACTACAACCCCTCCAACCCCTCCAACCCCTCCAACCCTTCTGCCCCTACGGAGCCAACTGACCCAGCTCCTCCTGCCGTTGAACCACGCCCTTCATTCACGGACCGGAAATACCCCGCCCGCGAAGCGATCAAGTACTATGGTGGCAATCAGTTTCCCGTAAACGAGGAAGAGGTTGATGAACCAGACAGCAACACCCAGAATATCAAGATCAAGAACGATACCCCAACAGGAGAAAACGATAAGAGCTTTATGCGCATCACTAAGTCCCCTGGAATTGGTGGTATCGGCAGAAAGAAGAAGGCTGCTCTGGAGAACGAAGAGGCGTCAAACAAAAAGTCTGGTGGACTCGAGACTATCGCTGATGCTGCCGTTCCCGAGTTCAACGGCGCCGCTGAGACCGCCGAGGACAGGGACCGAGAGGATGCGGGTGAGCCTGAGAACTGGAACTCTTTCACTTTCGGGGTCGTCAGCGACACACTGGTCTACCATGATCCCTACGAGGACCGTGAAGGTGACTTCGAGCGCAAGACCAATGCGATGGAGAAGATCGAACTGATGATGGGTCGCGAGTACGGGAAGAAGGATACCAAGAACACGCGCTCTAGACGTTCCTTGGGCAAACGCGATTGGCCAGAACATATCCAAGAGAAGGCACTGAAGATGATGGACTCAGCGGCCAACATGCAAACAAAGGGCCAGAAGACCATCGACAATGACCCAGCCTACCAAGAATCTTTGAAGGCGAAGAACCCTGCCCCTGAGCCCGTAGCAGCGGCACCAAAGTCCACCTTCCCAGTTGCTCCTAAATCGAAGAACCCCCAGCAGGCGCCTCCAAAGCAGGCACCCCCTCCGCCGCCACCGCCGCCGCCGCAGCCAAAGAAGAAAGTTGTTGGCTCCGGTGGAGGTGACCTTGTCCCTCCTGGAAAATCTGGGAAACTTGGAAGGGCTAAGGGAAGGGCGCCACCTCCTCAGCAGCAGGGGCCTTCCCCTCAGCCCAGCCAAAACCAGCAGAAAGCCCCCAAGGCTCCCTCTGACCCAAACCAACCCCGCCAACCTAGTCACAAGCAACCAAACCAACAGCAACCTAACGGTAACATGCGTAAGAAGACTGGTAATTCCAAGCAGCCTCAACAGGCCAATTTCCCCTCGCAGGATCTCCCTAGAAAAGATACCAAGGGTTCCGGCCTGAACACCCCGAACCAGCGTCCACAAAACTCCCAGAAAAAGCCACAGAACGGTCAGAGGAAACCAGTGCAGAACAACAAACAGCCTCAGCAGAGGCCCCAGAACAAGCTGCGTAAGCGTCAAGTAGCAGTTCCTGCGGGGTGAGTACTTTCTTCACAGCCAATCACTCGCTGAGTGCCAACGAACGATATCCTGCTAATTTCTAGAAAAATGTGTATAGCCCCGAATATCCTCCTGGTACTACAATTATTAGACGTCCTTATGTTCCTCCTCAGCCTGCTGTTGCTACCCAGAACACTCAATCCAATCCGTGTGTTGGCCAGATCTGTGACGGGCAACTCCAGAACCAGGGCCAGGTCCCCCCGATTCAGCAAATCTCCGACGGACAGATTCAACGCCAATACATTCAACAAGCCGCCCCAATCCCTGCTCCTATTCCAGTGCCTGTTCCCGTTTCTATTCAATATCAGGTTCCCGCGCCTCCACCAGTTGTGTATCAGCAAGCCGCCCCGGCCCCGGCCCCGGCCCCATATGTTCATCAAGTTGCACCAGCTGTTGAGAGAACGGAGACCGTCCAGTTTGCTGCGATTGTCCATCCTGGCCAAGTCATCTGCCCCGAGAACAAGCCCTGCCCGCAGCCCGAGGCTGAATACGTCGAGAAGACGGTCCTACAGCCCGTGCAGAGGCTTAGGGAGATTCCTGTCACCCGCGAGGCGGTCAGGGCTGTTCCTGGGTTTGAGGCTGTTGATGTTGTGAGGGAAGTTGACGTTGTGAAGGAAATGCAAGTTGAGAAGCAGGTCGTCAGGCAGCCAGTTTGTGAAAGCTGCGAGCAGGCAAGGCAACCGCAGAAGACGATTACTGTCTGTGCAGAGTGCAGGGAGGCTGTTGGCGACTGTTCTTGTCACAATGATAGAGATAGTGGGAGCTATAGTAGGACTTTTAGCAATGGAAGGGAGGCGAGTGCGTATGGGGGCCCCGGCCCTGTATCTGGTCCTGCTGGGTTAGAGGCATTCTTTAGACAGAAGATGCCGGAGCATTTTGGAAACTAGCTGTTGAAGGTTGATTAGTTTCTATGATTTGTTTTTCGTTATTCGTTAGCTCTTATCTTGATCGTTTGGTGTTCATTTTTCGAATGGAGAAGAGGGGGGGGTCTGTGAATCGGACGAAAGAGAGCGCCACCAAGCATCCTTGCGTTTTTTCCGCACCCTAACAACTCCGTATCGAGAAACTCCCCTGTCTTGTGAGCATGCGATTTTGTCAAAAGCTTCATGTTCATTATTTGTCTCCAATAAACCATTTGTCTTTAAATATATGGGGAGGAAAGAATAAACAAATAGAAAAGGTATAATTTCCTAAAGAGATCGGATCCAAAAAGAAAAATCTAACATTCAAACCATCTTTGGGGCCATCCATGCATTATTACTTGTCCTCGATTCCTTTCGACTTCTCTTCCGCCAACCTCTGGTCGTTGGCATCCCACCACCACTTATGTGTCTCATCCTCACTCTCCCTAACAACCCACGGCTTTGGAGCAAGAATATAATGAACATTCTTTACATCCTCGTCACGCCAAATCTCTTTATGACACCAACGTAGTGTCTTCAATGCGTTGTATATGTACGGCAACGGTTTCCACCTTTTACTGAACACATCCGACAGCAAGCTCTGATCAGCGAGTGTATATGTCTCTGTCCTAGCCGGATTATCTAGTGGGACAAGTATTTCCTTATATAGATCGAGTGATGGCTGAAGGACTAATAATCCACTGTTGAACATCCCGATTCCAAAGTCATTGGGAGGACCCTCAGTCGCGGCAGCTGCTGGATTGGCGTGTTGAAGAGTATACCCGCAGGTAGCTGGGGTCCAGTTGGATGGATAGCGTTCCTTTTTCATCGGATTGCAGACGCAGGCAGGGGAAGCAGCGAGCACGCTGTTACCCGTGATGTCGAGGGTAACGTCCATGAGTTCATCCATATTTTTGAGGACTATCATATCACTATCAAGTAGTATTATGCGCTCGTAGTCGGTGAGTGCGAATACTTGAAGCTTGGCTGAAATACGCATTAGCTTGCCCAGCGCCTTAAAAAGGTCACGACTTTGCGAAGAGAAAATGCATACTCCAGCACTCAAGAAACCGCACGTCCTCTTTAAAATCTTTAGCTACTCTTGGCGACAAGTATTCAATTCGTTCTTTCAGAATTCCCCGACGATCCAGCGCCTCGTGAGCTTCAGACCCCAGCGAATCCGTGTACAGAACTACCAATGGATACTTCGTGCCATGAAGTTTCAGCGCGAAGTTGAGAGTTAGTACCCCGACGAGATAGTTCGTGTTCGTCAGGAGCGTTGCCCAGACTGTCGAAAGTTCCCAAGTTAGTTAGGAAGCATCCACCAGTACTAGAAAGTACATGCACAGTAGCTGGAAGGGAAGGAAACTTTTAGGGCTGTCAACGGTCCGCTTATGAGGCTCGGATGCCATGTCGGTAGGTTTCTCGGAATATTCTGGGCGGTGATACTGATGGAAGCGAAGCGATGGGAGAATGGGAGGATTTATTCGTCCAAGCTTATCCCGTCAGACGTCTTAAGGAAAGCGCGGGGTTGAGAGCGGGGTTCGTTTGGGACCACTTCCCGTTCCCATCCTTTCCCTATATTCCCACAGAAATCGTATCCTTGAGTAATCGGTTCTAGAACACTCCATCGGCAGGTAAGTAGTACTCAAGTAGCAGTCGTTATTAATTCCCGAGTGAGGTACAGACGCGTGCGATAAGCCGCGAAACAGTGGCCAAAATACACCAAGACTAGCAAACTCTAGCCAACGAATTTTCTACCAAATAGCTTCCCGCAGAAGAGCGAGGCCCTCGATATACTTACTGGCTCTGAATTTACCGTTTATACTATTTTTGCCATTTTTATAATTTTTTGTAGGAAGATAAAGACTTTTGAATAAGTGAGCTCCGATTGGAAACACAATTTTGGCGAGGAAAAGTACATACAACACAACCAGATCCGAGGGCAGTACCACGCTTTCCTATTTGATTTAGCTTCTTTAGTCTATTTTTGTAGCCATAGCGGCAGCTATGTGCGCCGAATACACAATAAATAAATCTACCTTAGCGACAACGCACATTTGTGTCTTTATCATTATGTGTGCGTCTTATCGTTATCGTCTTTAACGTTGGAGATAATGAATATATCTGTATATCTGTGCAGCGCGGTGGAAGAATGTATGAGAAAGGGAAACCAAAAACGGAAATCAAGCCCTATATTGTGCCCAAGAAAGCCATAGAAGTCGTGCTAAAGGAGGGTTTCTTTGGGCGCCGAATATGTCGGCCCGAGAACCCTCATGGTAGCTAAAGCTTCTACCGAGCCTGTGGAGTTGAGTGAAAGATCCTAACGCAGAGGGCATGTATCCCTTTTGGCGTAGGATTATAATCTTTCTGAACCGTTGTCCCGCCGAAAGACGTGAACCCAGGAAACCTATATATATATATCATATATATATCTGGCACTTAAAGTGGTTCAGATTATCGAGTGAGAGAGCATGACCGACTATTTAATCCCACAAACAAATCATTGCATACGACTATTATAACGGTAGTAGTATTAGCCTACAGTTGAAAGATTTTACTAAACCATGTGAAGAAATCTCAAGAGAAAACAAGACATTTGTACCCGGTTAAAGAAACGAAAAGATAAGGGAAGACAATTGTATTCCTCCACGCGAGCCTTTCACTTCGGCGTACCTAGCGAAAGTAGGTTTCCACCATCTACACAAGCCACATGACCAATCCCAAAAAGGCCAACATGAATCCACTGTGAGTGATAGTATTCTGAGCTCCTGAGGCGTCCGTAGTGGTGCTGATTGGCGCTGTCTCTGTGCTGGACGAGCGTGTTACAGTAGCTTTACGGGTGGCTGTCATAGTACTCTTCCTAGTCGTTATAAGCGGGATGGTCATGGTAGAGTTCCCACAATTTCCTCTGGTGGACGTCGGGGAAAACGTATACGTAGATGTAGAGTTCTTCGAGACCACCACAACATAGGTAGCATTTTCGACGAAAGATGGCTCACAGGTAACGGAAGTTGGAACCGCAGTCACGGTCGTGATAGTTTCAGTGACGGTCGAGGTTTCTATCGTAGCGCTGATTTCGATGGGAAAGGTAGTGGCGGCTGTAGGTTTGGTAGCCAAGGTGTTGTCTGTCATTGTGTAGGAAACACCAAAAGCGGCCGGAAGATCAGCTGGAGTGTCACCAGGAAGCTCGATACCATTAGATTTGCAAAGACCAGCAGCATATATAAACGAGTCCTGCTTATCCTTGGCACTACGGCCTGCATACCAGCGACTTTGTTAGCACAACCAGTGAAAGAGGAGATGGAAATCTTTGATCATAGAAGGGAGCAGCGAGATCAAAGTGAGTGAATGAAGAAATACATACATTCACCCGAATTGAGAATACAATTGATAGCCTCTCTGAGAAAGACCTTATCCTCACAAAGACAAGGGAGTGCCGAAGGATCGGTGAGCCCATTCTGAGCCCCCTTGCATTTTGTCGTGAAGAGGGATCTCTCAATGCATATAAGGGTGCAAGGAACCGGACTGAGAACGGACTGAGCGAGGGTAGAGAAAGGGAGAAAGATGAGAGGAAAGAGGGTTTTGATGGAAAGCATCGTGTCAAAGATGAGAGGCTTGGTGATGATTTTGGGGGGGTATTGGTAGTACGAGTGATAACTAAGGAGCGAGTATTTCGGCAGCGAGGGATGGGAAGAGAGGAAGAAGGAAGAGAAGAAGGAAGGAAGTGGAGCACAGACGAAAGGGTGGCGGGCTTACTGTGCAGACGGATGGCCTTACATTACATAGCACTCACCCTGCTACATACTTTTGGAACGAGCTCTCGCTCTTGGGCAGTACATAGCCACACACTATATGTAAGGTTAAGTGACTGAAATGATTTAATACAATGAGTCTAGGACAGCTGAATGGGAAAAATAGCTGCATAGAAGGGTTTCGTAATGTCTTACTTTTTTCTCAAACGGTTAGATACATGTACCTCTATTCAGCCCAGCAACCCAGCGACTATGTGTATGTACTTTGAATAATGTTTATCTTCTAGTCCCACTTTCCACACCTGAGGTGAGCGAACTTAGACAAGCGGGTCCGAAAATGTGACAGGATTTTTACATGTAGGGCTTTGGAAATAAGCCATGAGGCGCAAAGGTTATATTGTATTTATTCGGACGTAGGGAAAACTTTCCTAGTAACGAACATAATTTTCTCGAATACCATAAAAAAGTAGTAATGTTCCTTCGGGGTCTGGAAATCCTACAGTCTCCTGTACAGGCCTATTCTCTACCGCCTAAAAATACATGTAATACCGGCGTTCCGAACATTCACATATCCTTTCTCTTTTCTTTAATATCATCATTTTATGCGTATGTAGTATAATTGTACATGTACAACTTATGTAGTTTGTAAAAAATTAAATTCCATCTTTACATACGCTTTTCGACCCATCCTGCTCAATGCCCCCGCATCCCTTCTCCCACAAGCTGACCATTAAGCTACTCCACGAAGCCTAGACAAGAAAACCAAACAAGCAAAAGATCTAAGGGAAGGAAACAAACTAAATGCACCCGACACGAACTTCATGAAACATAAATAGCTGATAATCGCTATAAGGGTTTTCGTGGTAATGAAACCTATCCTCCATTTTTCGTAAGAAGCAAAGTCGGCCCATTCTTAGTATTACGTATTGTTGTGAAAATCAACATCACCTATATCTAGACCAGTCAACGATTAGAAATGAACATTATCAAATAATACGCTTCATGGTTCGGACGATAGTTCTCACGTTCATAATCACTACAAAGATCTATGATTTCTTCGATCATCTTGGAGACAGTTTTTCCTGGGAATTGGTAGTCAAAGCCCACAGGGCAACAGCCAGGCATCTTCCAATCCGCGTGTATTCTATTTGTATATTCCGTGAAGATACATCTGAGGTTCTGGGGCTGGGGCTCATAACGATGTGGATATGGTGGTGTGCAGGATTTCTCCATCTGATTCATATAAGCATGACACATCCAGCAAACCGGCCTAGATGTGCCAATTTCAATATTCAGGCAAACGGGTTGCCGTTTGTGAGTTTCGAGACGACGCTTGGCCATAAAGCTTAGTAGGTTCAACTCGCAATGAACAGAGACTTTAACCTGGGTTTCTAATACACCTGGATTGGTGTATGGCCTAGCGATTGGATCATAGTGTTGGCAGAGGGTTTTCAAGGCCTCCTTCCTGAGCGGCTTCCTTCCACTTGCTTTGGCGAGTCTGTTGAGAATATGTATAGGGTCGCCATACGCACGGGTACTAATAGATTCAAGCATTGGCGAAGGTGGGCAGACCTATAATTGTCAGCTCAACTCTTAAGAGAATGGGGAAAAAAGCTATTCGTTATAACTCACTTCAGTAATGGTCATCAGCTTTTTGCTAGGAGCTATACGGCGATCGTACAGGGTGGCGAGGGCGATATGCTCCACTGCACCAAATATGCTTCCCATCCTTCGCAAACGCCAAAGCAACACAGGATGCTGGCCAATAACTGTCTGTACGTCGCTAGCGGATGCGATGCGGTGCATTATCCTTAGAAAGTCCTCCACCTTCTCCGGATCTAGGTTATCATTATCAAATACCACAGCATCCATCACTATGTTCATTAGTTGGTCCATCTGCATATCCTCCGGCACAGATCTTCCAAGTAAATCTGCTGTTCGAACATAATGCTCGAAATCCACCGACGGATTAAACGATATATCTCCATTCGATGATAGATCTTGAAGAAGGGAAATTTCGCGCGCAAGTTTATTAAACCTTGACACAATTTTCCCCCGACACCCAGTAATCACATGTCGTAGGATATCCTGAGCCAAAAGATCCGGGTTCACGCCATCTTTGACGATATCTAGGAGACGAGCGATGTACTTTTTCTCCTCTTCTTTACATGGTCGATTCTTGCAGTAGTATATATGGATTCCGCTACCGGTATTCTCATACGTGACCGCTGTGGCCGTCTGTTCCCCTTCCGCTCCAGTGCAGAGCAGGAGAGAAATATCATTTAGTAAATCGAGGCGCTTCGCGATTGTCATTCGATGCCGATCCACCTGCCTTTTGTAGCCTCCCAAAGGCATGACGACTGACAAAAGGTGGAGCTGCTCTCTAAACGGTACATTGACGATATCACCAGGTTTAGACTATTGGTAGATATTAGTACGTGTGTAAGAGTTCAAGTTAAATTCGGACGAAAGAAGAAAACCAACCATAACGATAAAAGGATACACAGGGCAATTTAGGTCGTTGACAGTAAGATGTTAAAGATTTTTTTCCTCCAATTGTTAGTAATAAGGAAGAAAATTATGAGTGGTAGTTTGTTATTGAAGTCTGCAGAAGGAAAAATTTGAGCAGGTCCCAGGCCCACCTTTAGTGCGAGTGAAAATCCCGCCGAGAAACTCTCGCAATACCTTCGTTTTACGGTTTATAGCACGCGGTGATATATTCTCGCGCGAATCCATCCAACTTCATTACGCATTACAACACTTTCCTCATTAGGTATTGCTGACCTGTCTTTCAGGACACTTACACTCGCACCCCTAAAAAGAGTCCAGGGCCACAGAGAAAAAAATCATATGCTGTTTTGCAAATAATTGGACATAGCCAGCTCCTAGCCATTCAGTGTTTATCCGGCAACACACGGCGGAGAGCGACTTATAACTATGGTGATTTTGGCCAATTTCCTACCAAAGCACATGTACTCACAAGATTCATCTACCAAACTCTCACTTAACAGAAGGTCTAAACGTTAACGGGAACTGGATAAGTCTTACTAAACACGTATTATTGAATGCTTTCCTAAATCTCATTTCTACACCGTTTTAACACATTCGGTATAGTCGTGACTATCCTAAGAAACCCTCCCCCTAAAATAATAATAATAATGCTCTCTAATTTCTTGAGACGCTGAGACGCTTCAGAGATTTAAGTACATGGTGGCTCAATCCTTGTAAAAATATCACCTTGGGTTCAACGTTATCACCAACCATCACTCGACATGATGGACATTTCCTCTGTTGTAATATTGGGGCACGTAGGGAGGAATAGAAGACCCGATTGCTTGATTGTTTAGGCTTGCTTGCTTGCTAGAAGTGGGCATACGACCCCTATCTAAATAGCTCTTCGGGTGCTAAGTGCCCGTGTGCTCGGGTACCTGTCTCTCAATCATTTCCGACTCCGAAACCACGCCCGTGGAGGCACTCCGTATTAGGAAGCTTCTCCAACATCCTCTTATAGATAGAGGATAGAGGACGGACAAATTCACCAACCCGTATAAGTCGCGTCACAAGAAATATATATTACGTCTCCTGGTGCGTCCTCCGGGCTAACCGCCATAACCTACGGGTTGGATGCGTGAATGACAAATCTATCTATCTATCTGTCCTCCGGGCTATTGGACTAGAAACCGCATGTATCGAAATAATACTACATACGTGTAGTATTATAGGACTTACTTCTTATGACATTTACTGACGACTTTCTATCAAATGAGAGATGAAATTAGCCTCGGAAAGACGAAATGGTTAAAAAGATTAGTAATATAGGTAAAACCTAGGTTAGATGCATATGTAATTTTAGGTTTCCTAGCCCCTTGTGCCTTCAAAACTGTCTACTTTATCATTCCCTCACTTAAGGGCGTGCGAGAGGGTAACGCTCTTTTTTTCCATATTACAGGAATACACGTAATACGGCGGCCTATAGCAACCATCCCGCCATAATTCAAAAGTCAAAAGTTGAAAATGCCCCCCAAGTTTTTTTTCTCTCAGAATAAATTGTAAAATTAAGGTAAGATTCTGGCATACCTGGAGAGGCCCTCCTAAGGCTCCGGCTGCCTGCAAAGTGTCTCTTCAGGCCCAAAATACTGCAGATAGTAGTGAATTTTGTGAAGACAACCCTAACCCTGTAAATCCGACGATTTTCTACATACTCACTAAGCACACTAGTAACCCACTAGGCACAGACACTGCACGTACTGGAGGCACAGGACGAGCTGCTAGTAGACGCATCATGATCACTCTCCTTTCACACTGTCCTTAAGTTTATGAGTATGTGCAATATAGTCAATCCTCTTGAACTACTAAGCGATATATGTATATTACACCCAGTGCCCGCCGCTCTCCCTAGTGCCCGCCGCTCTCCCCAGCGCTTCCCACCCTGTCCTACACTCCAGCTCCCCCAAAACTAATCCGACTGTCAGGTGAGTGGTATATAGGCATTTCTAGGGATCTTGATCCTGTTATCAAGCAGCTCCATATAGGGCTTGCTTGGGGGGGGGATTAAGGAGAAGATATGTGCATTTAATTTCTAATAAGGAAGTATCCAAGCCAGGTTATTATGCTATGTGGGTGGATGCTAGTACGGATCCTACAATCTTCAGGGTTAGGGCTTTCTCTCACGGTTTGATCCCTCGTTAAGCCCTCCAGTATCCCTAAAGGTGAGCAGTGCTACTTAAGTGAGAGGTCAAGCGACGAGAGTCATGATGTTTCTACAGGTCCTATGTGGGTCTAACTCAAGGCGAGTTAAGTGTAAAGGTTTTCACAGCGACAGCGACTGCGAGGATTCTGAGGTAGAATCGAGGTAGTATTAATGTAATACAGTAGAAGTAAGGTAAGAACGTTGCTTAAGGAAAGAAGAGAACAAAACAAAGAATGACCGAAATCCATCACTTAAATACCCCGCTTTCTCAACAAAACCCAATACCCGAAAACACCCGAAATACAATAGCATTATTCAACAACCCAAAACATTATAACAATCCTCAAACCAAAACCTAACCCTTATCCAATCCTTAACCCGTGAAACTTTCTCTCAAAATACCGACCACTACCTGCACTATTTCGGACTTGAAGAGACACTTTGCAGGCAGCCGGAGCCTTAGGAGGGCCTCTCCAGGTATGCCAGAATCTTACCTTAATTTTACAATTTATTCTGAGAGAAAAAAAACTTGGGGGGCATTTTCAACTTTTGACTTTTGAATTATGGCGGGATGGTTGCTATAGGCCGCCGTACACGTAATTTAGGATGTTGAATGAAATATTAGAATCTATATTTAAACTTATTCGCTTATGGGCTCAAAGTAATTAGCATTATCTAAACGAATTCTCCAATTTACCATCGCTTTCATCCCACAACAGAAGGCATGTGTATCCCTAGACATTTTCCAGCCCTCATCCCGCCCCACTCCCCATACTAATCGTATATATCCATATTACCCCCCTCAAGCGTTTTTCTCCATTCCTCCCATTTTTGATATCTGAACCCGAATCTTTTCTTCTCGATCATCGCACTCGCTTCGATGATCTAGCCAACTTTACCGCTTGTTCCATCTTTTCCTCGACCGCCTTACGCATGCTCAACTCCACCTCTGACATGGATGTCGGCATTCTCCAATCTGCACAAACTTTCGCTCTGTAGTTACTAAAGGTAACTTTAAACTGCACTACTCGTCCCCTCTTCCAGCGTAGGCCTGGCGGCCCAGCTGGCTCATAGAATCCATAGTGGGATCCTAGTTTTTTGATGTATTCCGCGCAAAGCCAACATATCCGCCTTGAGATACCGATCTCGAGATAATTGGAGATAGGAGCACCAGTGTGTTTAGAAGAGGCACGGCGGCGGTGGATTAAGAATTTGACCATTGTGGTTTCAGGGTGGATATTAGTAGGTGGATGAAGTGTGTAAGGCTGAGTGGGAGCCGAATAGTTTAAGTCGGCGGTAGGATGATCGGGAAGTGTCAGAGAGACCATACCGCGCTGAATAGCAAAACGGTTAATGATCTCTTTGCAGGTGCCACTTACGGTCTCAGAGACTTCTACATCAGGGTGGAAAATCTAGAGAGTTTAGTAATTGCAGTAAACTAGTTAGTGAGTGTACTCACCTCAGTCACAGTAAACGACTCCTTGAGTCGCGGGAAAATCCGGTTCTCGCTAGTAGAGTTTGAGATGGCTACAGCAGCTCCAAAGTAGTCGCCAAACTTTTTGATCCTCCCAACAATATTGGGATGGGGCAGAGCGAGGCCTAGATCTGGAGAGGTACTAATACTATGAGCGAACCCCATATACAATATTAGCCCTTTGCCATCCATGTGCTGGCATAGATGAGCCAAATGAGAAAAGAAGTTTGCGAGAAAGTCAGTCGGAGTTAGATTATTTTCCGGTATTTTCCGTATATGACGTTCAAACCTCCAGGTGAGCTTCCCAATGATAGCTTTGATGCCCTTTCGAACGATCATAAACCCAGCAATTTCATTCACGAGTTTGAGAAGCCGCGACTTGATTTTCTCATGACAGACTGGAATGGCACACTGAAGGAGGGGTATGGTGATTGTTTCGCCATAGGTTGCGAGATGAATGATTCTCAGGAGCTCTCTGATGTAGTCCCTTTCATGTTGACTACACCGGCGCGTTTTGCAGTAGAAAATTTTGACACCGTCGGTGCTCTGCTCGAGCGCGACAGCTGCCGCATTTCCTTTTCCTCTCATACAGATAAGCAGAGCAATTCCATCGAGTAGGTTTATCCTTTTAATCGACCTTTGAGACAGCTGTGGGTAGCCGCCTATACAGTTAAGGGGCTGGTCCTCCTCAGCAAAGTCGAAAGGAGTGTTAAAACGGGAAAGACTATATATCTGCTCCGCGAATGACACATTGCCATGGAGTAATAGAGACTAGAAAGCTAGATCAGTAAACACGAACTCGAGCATGCAGCTCCATTGCCCAAAATCGGAAGATAGACGAATTGTTGTGGAAATGGCGAACTAACCATTAGATTAGTGGCTGGAGCCAATGAATATATATACAAGAATATAATAAAGCTATGCTGGAATAGTTCCTGGACCACTTGACAGTGGGGAGATGGGAAGATACAAGAGCAAGCATGCGCAAACGATGTAGTTCCTCTAGGGTCTAGGCGGGAACAGAAAGCCGGGCGACCCACGTTGAGATTTTCAGACGTTAGATTTTCCAGATTTGATGGGCGGAAGAAGAAGGTGGACGACTGATGGACCGCAGCTTCCTCGCTCAGCTGCAAGCTTCCTCGATAGACAGACACACCAGCAAAAGATACATGATACGTGCCGAGTGATGGGATATGATTACGCTCGCGGTCCATTCAATCTATTCTCTTTGCTGATCAAAAGTCTGGAATCTGGATCAATCTCGAGCCCGTTAAAAATTTCCGTTAAAAATTTAGCTACATGTATACATGTATGTATAGGTTGGTCTTTTCTGCTTTCTTCACCCTGGCCCTTCATCCCATTAACCGCCAATCATCTGAGAAGCACCAAAGGCGCTTACTTTTAAGAACCAACCTTTTCGGTAATCTAATTAAAGTTATATTTACTACATGTAGTTATATAAGAGAATACGGCGATGCTTTTTGGGACGCGAGAGACGAACAGAGCCTTTCATACATGTACCTATTCTTTCTCCCAGAATCAAACAGCTAGTCCATAAACACGTGCAGGCTTGCATAACCCTTGGCGGGATGTCGGTACGGCCAAGCTATCAGAGATTACATACATATGTAGACATGTAGGCCTGTTTCAGTCAAGTTAAATGTACACACTACATTTTCGGGATATGGTCGATGAAATAAGCGCTGCCCGTTTAGTATATTCAAAGGCTGCCTCAGTGATAGGGTTAGGATTTCGACATACCACTTACGAATGAAGGAACGAAGGCTGACTATTTTCCGGCAAATTCACATATTTGGGGCTAAAAATTTGTGTTAATTTTTGTAAGGCCTCACAGAAACATACCGAACGAATAAATAAGTACATGTAGTAATAAAGCTTCGTGGTAAGCCATGGTTAGGGTTAGGGTTAAACGGAATGCGCACTATTGAAAAGCTCACCGCCAGATCTATCTAGACCCACAACCTCCCCCCACCACCACCAATGTCAGGCAAAAACCCCACTCCCTCCGACCGTCGACGCGGCTCCCGTGCAAGTCTCCCCGCAAAGAAAACTAAATACAAGCCTGCTGTCAAGACTCCTCCTCCTCCTCCACGGGTAACTGCTGAATCACAAGAAATTCTTGATCTCTTCCGAAATGCCTTTAGCACATTATTCACGCCGCATCTCCCGTCAATTCTCCAAACTGTTAAGCAACATTTGTTCAATAGGGATTTTTTGAAAGCGTTCGGCGCGCAAGAGAATCTAGAAGCCTACGTCGTACGATGGAGCCCTAGTAGGGCGTTGGCTTACCGTGAAGTGTTTTTGGAGATATGCCCAGAGGTTCGGAACGTATTTGATTTTAATACAAAGAGAGAGGGGCCGGTCGAGGTTGTTTGCATTGGCGGAGGAGCGGGGGCAGAGGTAGTTGCTATTGCAGCGGTTGTTAAATCATTACTACGAAGTGACGCTGGGACGGATGAAGAGAAGAAAAAGTCAAGCAGCTCAATAATTGACCTTCCATTGGAAGGGCTTGAAGAAACCATCTCTTCATTAGAAATCAGCTCTCCTTCTATATCAGATATTGCAACATCGGAATCCCCCCCCAATACTCAATCACTCCACCTTACAGCAATCGATATAGCCAACTGGACACCCATAGTCAATACCATTTTTACAACCCTCACCACCCCCGCCTCCTCCCGGTATCCCGCCTTTATTTCTCCTTCAAACTTCTCTGTAACATTTCATCACCATGATATCCTCACCCCCCCTGCAACATCTTTAGTTTCACCGTCTACATCCCTGATAACGCTCCTTTTCACTACCAATGAGCTCTACACACAGTCCCGTACTGCCACGACGCAGTTCCTAATTTCATTAAAAGAGCAGACCCGCTCAGGGTGCCTTATGCTTGTTCTAGAGAGTGCGGGGAGCTACTCGACGGTTCAGGTAAATGGAAAAACGTTCCCGATGGGGATGTTGTTGGATCACACGTTACTGGCAGGAGATGTGTGGGAGAAACTGGTCGGAGAGGAAGCGAAGTGGTATAGGTTGCCTGAAGGGCTGAGATATCCAATTGAGTTGGAGAATATGCGTTATTTTGTGAGGGTGTATAGGAGGGTTTAAAGCTTATTTTGTTTGGGTGGTGTTGGAAGAAGCGGTTTGAGGGATAGACGCTGTTATTGCGAGAGGGATATATGCATATATTAACTCTAATATGCTTCACGTGCTTGGCTATATATCATGCTTTCTGAAGTTTTATTAATGCGCTCACTTCCACATACGAATCCTTGAAAGTGCTAGGATAGAAGCTTTGATCACCCTCAAGTCAAAATCATATTTTGCAAAATGTACGTATGTCTCCCTCCTAAACGAATACCTATAGGGATAGTATTGATTAAACTACTCAACCTCACACCAGCAGTATCAATATCGCGGGTTCCAATGTGTCTCCAACCAATATGTTCCTAGAACACGGATGTTGGAGCATCCCGGTATTTATGTCAGCTTATGTGGCACCATTACGTTCGCTAGCGTAAAATAGGGTGTATCACACGTCTCCTTCACTTTTCTCTTCAACCTCTCTTTCCCTACGATTTTTATTATCACTCTTATTAGGTTTAATCAATGATAAGACTTATCACGGCGAACTTAGACAACCTCATATTTCATATTTTTATTTCTAAAAAGGTATGGACACATTCTGACTCTTTTTAGAAATAACGTGCGATCCCGGTGTAGGGATAGATATTCACTCACAAATACACAAAAAATACAAACATTACGCGGTCAAGTTCAGATTAACATAAAGAAGTAGGTCATAAACTCATAGCCATCAAGTTGAAACAACAGGGGCGTTAAACGTAGCTAACATGGAGCATGAAATCATTTAGGAAATTTTCAATGCAAGGAAATATATGTGTAAAGAAGATCCAAGGACAGAAGTAAGGAATCCAGGGCCGAAGCCACCTCAACCGCCACATGCTAAAGAGCATCTCGAATGATACTTAAACTAAGCGGTTATCGGTAGCATACCGCTTGCTCACCATCATCCAATTAGCCATACCGTTAGCGAACCCCGTAACAATCTCAAGATACTTCCTGATATTATCATCTGGCATCGACACGCGTCTCTGGCTAGGGTCTCCTCGAAAATCCGGCCACAGGGTTATAGAACTTGCTCCAAACAAACTGGCGTTGCCATGCGGTAGCGTTGGTGGAGTTAAGAAATCAGACACGTCGGAAAGAGGAGGATTTGCCGCTTGCAAAGACTCGATCCAGGCGCGTTCACCGTAATCGGAGAGATGCTGCACAAGTTCATTGTGCATGCCGATTACGTCCTTCATAGCCGTAGATGGCTTGATCCCGCTTTTGGTGAGGATCTGGATCGTATTAAGAGCGTTGCCAGCCCTAGCATCTCGCTCCCAGCCTGAGTATTCTTTTACAGTCAGCCTTTTGACTGAAGCCAGCCGTCCAAATAGTCCAAACAAAAACAAAAGTTAATTTTACCTAGTATGTCGTTCTGCAGGCCCATGATAAGCTGCAAAAGACACTCAACTTTCGCTACGTTGTTATCGCCACCTCTGTGATCGGGAGAGACAGGAATATAATCTTCCATCAAAGGATTTCCGAAAGATGACAACACCGGCTCCAAGCCAAGACTCGCCTTCGCGAGAATCATGAATGGACGTGCTGTCGAGATATCAGCGAGATTCGTCGGTTTTAAAGGACTTCCAATTAGGAAAAAACGGTCGGGTTTATTATACCTGCTATTGTAACCATCCGCACACGCATCCAATCAGATAGGGCGATTTTCTTGGTATCAAGAAGAGGCCTCTCGGCCTGAAATCCGGAAAGCACTTCTTTGATTGCGCCTTTGAAGTTGTATCGCCATACACTCTCAGCCGCGTGAGAATCGTTGGCATAGATTTCTGTGGAGTCAATTACAGAACGTAGTGCGAGTGATACCTGAACGACATCACCGTCTACATTGTTGTAGTAGCCTTCATTGCCATTCTCAGAAAACACCTGAACCAGGTCCGATTCTGCTCAGGTATCAGCTTTTGATCATCGATCAACACATCCAAGATTATGATAGAACAAACCAACGAATTTCCAGTCTTGTCCAACAAGATTTTCCGTCAAATCTAATGAAAACTCATCAGCAGCTGATACTATATTCGAACTATTCAAGAACAAAGCAACTTACCATCAACCATACAAAGCCAAACCCAAAAGCAGCTTGCAATATATCTAACGCGCCCTCCCACTTTCCCATATGGGAAGAGTTTTGGAACTAACCCAAGTGGACTAGCTTTCTGTGAGATACTCCGACAACTCTCTGGTAACATCTCAATAAATCTATCGCAGCTGATGTTATCATCATCTTCCTCTTCCTCGGCAATCCCGAGGGCGGAAGTCCCCTGGGAGATAGGAAGAAGCATCTTAAACTTTTTCTTACCCAGAGACTTAACCTCAAGCATGATCGGTTCTTCTTTGAAGATCCGGCATTTGGCAGTCTGGGGGTTCGATACCTCCGAGGTAGGGATTTGGGCTAATTCTGAAAATATTTCAGGGAGGGATTTGGAAATTTTGCGGGAAGAGGACGAGCGGAAAAGCTTTTGTTTGATACCGGTTAGGCGGGATTGGGTCCTCTCTCTCAGAGAATTTTTCCGCGTCACCTGAGGTGCTGGTGGCACAGGAAATTCCTGAATGACGGGCAATAACTCGTGCTTAGTGCTACTGTCGAGGGGCAACACAGAGGGAACAATATCTGCAAAAGATATAGCATCGTGGACGCTATCGACAGGCGGCACAGGCGGCACAGAACTGCTATGACCCGGCGATAACTGTTGCCTGGTGGTATTGATAGGCGGCGTGGAGACGCTACGATTTGGAGATGATACGTATTCCTTAATAGTATCAATAGGTGGTGAAAAGGTAATAGCATCTGGGGAGGATGCTTGCTGCCAGATGCTATTAACAGGTGGTGCAGAATTACTACGATTTGGAGGCAATATCCGTTCGGTAATCCTAGGGACTGGTGGCGCAGACTTGCTACGATTCGGGGGCGATAGCCTAGTGTCGAAGGTTGAACTTTCAAAAATATCCGGTCGTACAACCCTGATACGAGAATCTTTTGTTCTCAAACTGCCGATCTTCGACCTCAGACTACCGGTCTTAGACCTCGATACTTCGAAAACGGTAGCAAAAATAGAAATTTGTTTGCCATCTGCTTCTCTTCCTTGTGCTTTAGCAAAGCCATTGGAAGACTTGCTTGGGTGAAATTCAGACCACGGAGAGGTAATTCGAAAAGACCGGTTTCTAGAAGGCGAAGTGTTGTTGGCGGCACTCATTCCGAGGGTAGGTGAGGATCTATTGGTAGTACTTTCCATGCTGAAAAATAAAGTTGTCGATTCTAGTGATTTTGGGAAATTTACTTAGCTTTATAAAGACAACAGCAACGACTCTGGATGTGAATATCATGACTTACCCCGCTTGACAACTACCGGATACCTGCTTCTAATTCTCGGGAAGATGAATTTTAAGCTAAGAGGCAAAAATATAAATATTAACAGTAGAACAAAGAATGCGATGAGAACCAGGAGGGCTGAGATGTTGTTTCCCGCAGGCCCCTGGTAGGTTTATATAACGAGCTTTCCGAACTCGGTTTCCTGATACGGTCCCGTAATCGGCGCATTGACGGAGCCGGGTATAGCTGGAAACACACAGGTTAACGGCAAAAATCAAACAGAGTGAACCCGCAGAATCCTTCACGATCATCGGGCGCCTACTATTGCGAATTCTACTGAGAGATTCGGCCTGGAGACGACCGAATGGACTTGTGACACGGATGGAAATCCCGGGGGAATAGCAATCGAGTCTATTACTACCATATTTGAAATATTCCATGAGTGCAGAGGACTGGCTCCACGTCTTCGCCTACATTACCTGATACATGAAAAAAGCAGGGGCAGTATCTCTAAATCCTATCGTTTTTAGAAAACCCGGGCTCGAGAGGTCTATAATCTGAGACATGACACCATTTTTTTCTCTCCGAAAATCATGAGCGACAGGGGTAGCAAGCATGACCACTTGTTTAAGGGCCAGCGCGTACTGTTTGCCTCATACTCAACCCAGAAACCTGTCTCGCTTCGACAGCCAGGTGATTCTGCCCTAGGTATGCAATACCGTGCGGCTGACAGGAACCAAATTTCTAGCGAAAGGTTATCAGTCACGGCGCATTCCATCTAATACTAATGATTTGGTTATTTTCGACACTGATACAGCCAGCAAATGTAGGTCTAAGAGATACTATTACCTACGTAGTTCGTAGTTAAGCATAACAAACAAACTGCATGCTATTGGTACTTATACAAAACAATGTGGGTGCTAGAAATGCGTAAGCATTACTAGTTGTATAGATAGAGCTCTGCACCGCAGAAGGAAGCAAAAAAAACAAAAACAAAAAGTGGCATGAAATTCATATGCTACCGGTGGTTCCTGACCCGTCGGATTGGCCAGTCAAATAGTTGGACCAGGTTGGGCAAATGTTCAACTTGTCCTGCATATCACGTCACACAAAAGCCTGTTGTTACCGTCCGCTCATCATCTCGCTAGCCACATGGTGCAAGCCGTGTTCAAGTGAGAGATGCGCGACAGATGTACCGACGCTAAATGCGTACGTGTATGATCGAGTACATAAGAGTCGAGTGCGCATCCGTGATAAGCCTATAAAACAGATACTTGGTGTCCCTCTCTACTATATGCGGCTTGGGTTCGAATTTTCCTCTTGATCGTACTTTCGGATATATTTCCCTCCTAAGTCTAGATGGGCGAGATGGGTCTTCACACATGGTTATCGTCCATTGGCTTTTCGGTTGTGCGGTTTGTTTGTGTTGAGAGACGTTTTATGATAGCCGTGGGATTGGGGCAGGCCATAACTCTGTTACATCGTTCCTGTTTCGAGCCCTATTCTCTCCGTCTTCTATGCATTCTACCCACAGGATCATTAAAGTGACTGACTGGCCAATGCGCCGGAAACACTTTGCAGATTTTTTTTTCTCCAAGAGAATTTTTGTTCCGGAGAAATATCGAAGAGACTGTTTCGTAGGCACGCATTCGTTGTTGACTCCAAATTGAAGCTTTGAGAGCCACGAGAAAAACTATCGTTTACACAACTCTATCGGTTTACAACCAAGGCCGCGCATCTCAAGACATAGATAACTTTACTGTAATTAAACTTGGTATCTCATTTATCTTCATAGGAAACCAAATACTCACCGATTACTAGTAAAATATTATGACTGTAATTCGGAGAACCGGGCGTTGTGAGCGAGTGTTTTCGGTGAGTTTAAAGCAAAACTATATCATATGTATGTCTCATTTGACAAACTTCCATGGGATTAATTGGAAGATGGTTCTGCCGAATTAGATCTGACCATCAATGTTTGGAAAAACTAGAATCGAGTGATATCTCATGCACAATCATATGTGCCTCGGACTAAACGGGTGCAAGCATGAACAAAAACGGGCAATAAGATTTCCTATTATTGCCCTTCGATGCACGATCTTGGCGATAGTCTCCAGATCAAGAATTAAGGATGGGATGCCCCTTCGGGGTTTGGGGCACATGTGTGCACCTCATCTTGCCAACAAAATCGGATGCATACGATGTATCGATTCAAAGACTGATCTGGAATATCTATGGGCCAAAGTTTGTTGTCATTGCTTTTGGCCAGCCACCAAGCGCATATCGTGGGGGACGCTGGAAAGCGTTCGGGAACATCTCGAGTTGCAAACAAAGTGGGGTTCCAAAGATCGGCGGCAGATGCGATACCTCACCAATCACTTGCGCCCTAAATCTTTCCCCGCATGCCTCTCCCTCTTCTTTCCGGGGAAATATGCGCGAGGAAGAACAGATCGGAAAAGCTTAATCTTCTCGCAGGGCGATCAGTCACATTAGCGAGAAGAATGGGATGGTATCTCCACAACTGGGCACTGGAAACCGACGTCATGCTTAAAATCTGGAAATCTAATCGAATACGAAGTTCCAACACTATTCGATAGGATACCCCCTCGAGATGTTTGGGGCCCCCGCGGAAATATGGGTTTCGTTCCATAGAAACCATGTACCGTTATCTTACTGCGATGTATTCCCAAATCAGCCATGCTTTAAAACTCCATGTCATAATCGATGCTTGCTGATTTGAAACTCTCACCCACAACGCGACCCCGCTCCACGATGGTTCAAGCATGAAGCATAACGGCATTGGACATATGGGTGCATACAGTTGGAACTGAAACCCCAAAACATGCATGCATAATAGAATAACGACGTCTGAGGCCCAGAAGCCCTGCGTGCTTCGCGTGCAAGGGCAGTTTACTTGGGATTGGGAATGTGACTCGTCTTTGATTACTTCCGTAAAGAGGCGGACTACAGTCGACAAACCATGGTTAATCCACAACACATGAGCCCCGAACTCCGATGCCAGCAAATATAGCTCTCAATTAGGAGGACAGTAGAGTTTCTTAAGACATTTCAGCTTCGATGAAAATTCTTGTCTACAGTTTTAGACCATGTGGCTCGGAGATAGGGAGGAAACGAAAAGATCGAAAAGGATGGTGCTCCATCGACCAATGATATACACCAACGAATCACTGGGAACCATCACCTCCCCAAGTACTTTATCTATCCGCTTCCCAGATACCCGAAAACATGGAAAACCGAGCTACTGCATGTACAGGAATTCAGACAGATCTGCAGCCGTGAAAGAGTTGTTGAGTTGAGCGAGCACCAATAACTTAACAGTAAAACTTGGGCACCTACCCGTCTAAACCTCTCGCCTCCCCGGCCACTAATAATCTTCCCTAACTGACACACAACTAGAACGCCATTGATGCGCTATTGGCCTAGATTGTTGTTGATCCAGTCATTTCCAAAACTATATTCTTCGGCTTAAGACTCATAGAATAAACAGTAGCCATCCAAATTACTTTATTGAGGCCGCCATATTTATAAATTGGCAAACATTCAGCTGCATAAAAGCACTGCAAACACTCCAAAGCTAAATGTACTGCGTCAATGCCGCCCAACGACGGTAAAGTTTTGTCGACACAAGGTCATGGAACTGAGCCTAACTACTACCACAACCCAAGCTCATGGGAAGCTTCAACCTCCAAGATGTAGCACATGAGACACTATACGCCCAATAGTGATCAAAAGATGTTCGAGTGACCGTCCATGTTGCGGGAATCAGCGTACAAGCACATGAGTCCCCGATGCGGATCAACTATTTAGGTAATGATAGTGCAAATCAAATTTATGGACCGCATGCAGCATACATGCATGCATGTAAAATCGTGCCTGGGAGATATCTCCAACCTCGATTTTTAATTTTTTTAAAGGTCAATCCCAGAATGCTTCAAAAAATAAATAAACCCATATGTACCTCACGCGTGTACTACACAGCATGAATTTTAGTTCTACAAAGTCGATATCCGCTGCAAAACAACATTACGTCTTAGCGCTTACCCTACATGTAGTGAATAGTTCGGCACAGCCCATCATAACATGGGCGCTCGTCATCCTTCTCAATGGAGATAGAGTTAGAGCGGCCTAGAACCATCAACCGTGAATAGTCTTGTGAATCTGAAAATCATGGCTTTTCACCTCCCCAGGTCGGTGCTACTAATTTCAATCATTCGTGGTGACGGTAAACTATTCATGAAGTGTCTAGGGTGGCTGACGAGCATTTTGCGATGATATTATTAATTCAATTATCACTGAGGGAGAAAATCAACATGAAAGACCCTAAACATACTTTATCCTGCAAACCCAGTTTCTTAAGCTTATCCACCCCAGTCAGGACTCTACCACAATAAAGGTAGAGAACATCACATAAAGGATATTATATAGTGAGAAAATCTGAGCGTTCGTAATGCCAAAATAGCTGGTACGGGAAACTACATGTACTCGTCCACCCACCCCCCAACTGTAAAAACAATGCAAAAAGATGAACGCTGGCTTACAGAAGCCCCACGCGGGGGTCGAACCCGCAACCTTGAGATATCCAAGTGACCACACTAGTGGACCACTGTAAGAGTCTCACGCTCTACCGATTGAGCTAGCGAGGCATGGTAGATGTTCACCAGTTGCCCACTAAGACTCACTCTTCGGGCTACCTCTCGCCTAAGGTAGCGACATAAACCCCACTAAGAGAAAAAAAACCACTTGTAATTTCTCGACAGTTATTTCAATTCCCCTAGTTTACCTTCACGAGTCAGTCTAGCGTTGAGTTTCGTGCCAAGATTTGACTTCTGCTCTTAAAAACTTATCCCAACTCTGCTTAACTTCTGTAGATTTATTCCACTAAGCTATTCCTAGAGTTTGGTTAGAGATAATTTAATCACAGCCTCTGTTCTAGAGTGACGTTTGAAATCAATACACGTTCTTAGCGTGATCCAGGAGTGAGGACCCGTTGAAAATGCCTTGTATTTTTTTTTTTTAAGGCCATCCTTAGAATACTATGGGTCAATGGATCCAACCCACGTATTTTGTTAAAAAAAAAACTAGACGTACCACTGGATGTATTCACTGTCAGTCATACTATAGGGGTTCAGATGTACGCCATTCTAGATATAAATAGACAGGCAATCTCTGCCGCAGAGAGCTGTTATGTGGACTGTCGCCAATACCATCCCAAACCCTTCCAAACATTGAAGAACGCCCATTGCCACGTTGTGAAACCAGAGAAAACGCCAAGCTTCACTCAGATTATTCAAAACCGATACCGTCTACACCAAATGTCTCCAAAGACTCATGTCACCGAGGAACAATCATCTACACTCTCCATATCGCTTGGCTAATCAGTTTTTACACCAGCGAATTTTTAGCAATGAATCGCCATATACATAGGTAATAGCCTTTGTACTTCTGCTTCTGATGGATACGTATAATCGCGAAAACCGCGAAATGACCTGGGCCGAGACAATAGGAGGATATCACGTCTTCATTGGCCATCCAGGCCCTGAACCGTGAGCTCAACCAACAGAGAGAGACCCATTCTGTCCCCTCAGCCAGTAGTTATACAATACTTTTATGTGGTCTTAGCCTAGGCCATTTCGTTAATTTCGAGATTATACGGTACACCGGCCAGAAACTCTTCAAGTGCTAAAATATAGCGTTGGTGTTTTACCTGTGATCTGCCTAAATGCCTTTTTCTCGATAAAAGTTTGGAATGACATATCTTGTCGGTTTTTTTACGAGTAAAGGACTCGAGCAAGATGTACCTCTACGGTGAGACAGCTTGACAATAAGATGATGGATATGCTGAGCACTATCCTTTAAACCTTAGCATAAACACCATCATTCTAGATTTTGGTTAAATCCCTTCTTCATCCATTTATAGCCCAGATTCATCGCTACCATTCTCGAATTTTACAGGGCCAAAAACCCCATTCTAGCTAGGTTGATTCGTTTCAAGACGTGCGATTGTCTTATGTCCAGCCTGTTGTACCAGGTGTAAAAACCTGTGCGCCAAGAGATTTATTAAAAACGTGACACTGTTGACATCGTTAATGAGTAGCCATTGCGAATAAAATCGTAATCTATGCAGATTATATTTATATACCACGTAAAAGTCAGTGTTTGTTGAGCCCTTAACCTAGGTGTGCTTTTAGCGCTAGCATATCACGGCTAAATCCCGAATAGGGCATAATACTCAACGACTGAGCCATTTGCTCGTGGCTCCTATTTCGCAATAAACGTAGCAGTTGGGTTGCAAGGGGACATCATCTATACAAAAATAACCGTAAGCAATAGCTACCATATTCAATCTAATAGGTAAAAAAACTCACACTCTAACTTCTAAATACGTTCATCTTCTGCAGCTATAGTCTCTGCTGAACAAATCGTAATACCAAGCTATGAGGCCTAGCTCCCGTCAGCTGCATAACATAATAGGTACCACTGCTTTTCATAGCGCTCCAAAGCACAATGCTAGCCATCATGACATGATTGTTTTTCGCACAGTCGCTGAGAAGCGATATTGAGAGAACGTATAGATCTGGACCGCTGAGTCACTGAAGCTGCGAGACGAGGGCAGCCAGTTGATGAGATGAAAGACGTAGAAGGAAGCGCTAACAAATAATGACGACTATCCCAACCCCGTCGAAGCTGAACCTGATCCATCAAGGTACGAAACCGGCAACACCCGAACCCACAATAAAGTCACTCCATCCAAGCATTTCAAACACAACCAACCTTGGCAGTCAATCCCGTAACACCGATTCGTCACCGGTCGCCCTTCGCCCAACCTGTTTCCCTCTGAGTAAATTTTCATTTTGGAATACCCGTTCCCCCACCAGAAATAACAAATTTCTCTCGAAACAAAGCAAGGCAGAAAAACTCCCCTTCCCTCCTAGCCGATCCTCCGCGCAAATCCGAACAAATTAATGCACTTGGATAAGCTTAGATAACATCATCGTCCAGTCTCTTCCGTTTAGACTAGGTACAATTTCTTTTGCTTGGGCCTGCATAAACTCCTCACGTGGGAACCATAGTTGTCCTCACGAGGAAGCTTGGCCTACAGCACACCGAGAAGAACGCGCGGATGCCAAGTTGCTGTATTCTCAATGTATCTGGTAGCCGGCAGATCAGTAAGCCTAAATGTAGCTGTGCTGCTAATTCACGTATCTGAATTGGACTTGGCAAAGGGATAAAATTGCCCGGACGGAACTCTATGCGGTTGTATGGATCAGGCGTTTTTTTTTCCCTTCTTTCTCTTTCGCTATCATAACACTTAGCTGGCTTCTCGGAGACGAAACGGAATGTGGAGCAGGTACAGCAGTGCCCGTCCTTGCTTGCTGCAGCGCAAACTGTTACAATCACGCGGCACACCTCTTCCCCTCTCTACGCTGTCCAAGGTGGAGGGAAAGGTGTTCTACGTAAAAGAATCCTTTGAATATCCATCTTTAGATACAAAAGAGAAAGAGAAGGACTCGTAACTCGCAAAATAGAGTGCAGTGACAACAAATGACGTCTTCCAATGACGCGCGCGATCACAGCCACAGTCGATCGCCACGATCACCCGAAGGGTGTGGCGAATGCGGGCCAAGGAAAAGGTAGAATACTATGACGTGACGTGACGCTTCTGACCAGCCTTGCTGCGAGGGAGGGAGGGAAGGGATACAAATACATAAAGGGCCCCCCGAGCTGGTCTCCTCTTTCTCTCCTGTCATCAGTACAATACGATACGATAAAGAACAATTCACAACACTCTCGATAAACGATACCCTTTTCTAGAATAACCATCAAAGATCTCCATCTAAACAACACACAATATGCCTTTCACTGCCAGGTGGGTCTAGCTGTCTTTCATTTGTTGGTCAAAACAGATTTGCTGATGCCTCTTCTTCCTACAGCGACGTTTGCAAGATCATCCTCGCTATCCTCCTCCCTCCTCTCGGTGTGTTCCTTGAGAGAGGTTGCACTGGCGACCTGCTGATCAATATCATCTTCACCTGCTTGGGATACCTACCTGGAATCATCCACGCACTGTATGTCATCTCCCAATGGAGCTGTTATTTTCATGCAAAATGACTAACGTTTTCGCAGCTACATTATATTCAAATACTAAGCCCCGTGGTGCGCCGGTTCCGACAATCATCCGTATCTAAGAAAGAGGTGGGGGATTTAATGGTAGTGGGTCAGTGAGGGAGACGGCTTGATCCTTTTCTCTCGAAAGAAAGGATTATTCTTCTCTTCTTCGCTCGGTTCGGTTCGGTTCGGTTTACATTCTATTTGTTTGGCTTTTTGTTTGGGAGCGTGGCTTTCGGGAATTTGGTGAGATAGGTTTTATTTCGTTGGTTTCTTTCTTGGGTTGGTTGGTTTTTTTTTCTTTCTGTATGACTATTTACGACCGGAGATGATGTTCTAAATACTTGAAGCGAGGCCTTCCTTTCCTATACAAAAAGCTGTTTGTTCATGTGATTGATGTGATTTTTCTCGCTGTCTTGTGTCTTTCTCCTACACGATTGATACGAAGAGATACATCTTCCCGTTAGAGTAACGGCTGCCCATCACCCATCACGATCTGCTTACTTTTTCTGATTCGGTGATTGTTACACCATTGACACAGAGATAAGCGCAGACTTATCTATCGTTCTCCCACCGTTTCCTGCGCTACCCCCAGTTGAAACAAAAAATAGAATAAAAAACCACAATGCTCTCCACAGAGAGCGACAGTTGAGCCCCTGGCAGTAGCCATGAACCGGTAAATCCAGGGGTAGATATCATCGCGGGTCTCGGGGTTAGGGTTATCGCGGGTGTGGCGTAAAAGGGCCCACGGCCGGGGAAACGAAACGGAAAACGGGATATCCAATCTCTGCTCTCGTCTGCACTCCGCCAATTCAATCCATAGAAAGCAGTCTCGCCTTTTCTGATCTGAATCTTATTCCCCAGCACTCCAGGTTTTCGTTCATCTCGCACTTGTCTGGCCATCGGGTTGCGGCTCTCTTCTCGCTGAATTCTTCTCCGCACCCGCACGTGGCGCGGGTGGAAAGCGCGGAACAGAACAGCAAGTGAGACATCGCCCGCCAGCAACGTCCCCCCATATCCCAGACCCCATATCTCGTACCAAAGCCCTATATTCCTCTCCCCTCTCCGCTATTTCCTTTTTTTCTGCCTCTCTTCCGTCTGCAGCTGCGCGTGGCAT
Organism: Gyromitra esculenta; assembly: GCA_038503075.1. NCBI lineage: Eukaryota > Fungi > Ascomycota > Pezizomycetes > Pezizales > Discinaceae > Gyromitra > Gyromitra esculenta. The sequence goes on along the minus strand of JBCAML010000008.1, from coordinate 307,224 downwards.
TCGCCTGTCTGCATTGGACACTCTGGTGAGAAGTCTCCGCTTTCTTCTGCTATTTCTCCCGCCTCGTTTACCACCTTACCATCTTTACCTCTACTACCACCACACAAAACACGAAACACGACTCCCACCACCGAAACACAACAAACAATGAGGATATCCCATGACTCTCTCTCCCCCGACCTTGTCGATATCCTCTCTGTCTGGGCCGTCACCTTCCAAACCACCGCCGCCACCTTCCTGGCCCAGCCCTCTGTGGTCTCGGAGCCCTTCAGCCGTGTCTGCGAGCTCCATACCACGTTGCTCCAACTCGAAAACGCAAAGCTGCCCACCGCCGTCCTCGAGGCGCTCCGTGGTGGCAGCGACAAACCCGATCCCAATGAGAACGCGACGCGACAAGCGCAGGAGCTACTCGGCTTCATGTTGAATGCAGAGTTCGTCTTGTTCGAGCTGTACCGTGAATATGACATCCGTATGAATCCGAGTCTGAGCCATTGGGTCTCTGTCTCGTGTGATTTCGATCGCTGGTACAAAGCGAATACGGCGAAAGATGGACAACCGGTTGGCGAGTGGGGTGTTAAAGAGAAGGTGTTTAAGATCCGCGTTGCCTTCGTCAAGGGTATTCTTGCGGAACAGGGGCCAAAGGTATATCTTCATCCTACTATATCCACCTTCCACTTTTGCTAAAACGGTTTTTCTTTTGGTTCTCAGCTCGCACAAATCACACCCCACGATTGTGCTTCCCGTGGTCTGGACTTCACTATCGATTTCGACTCGTTCACCCCCGCATTACGCGAACAGGGTCTCTATGAAGACGACATCGACGATGATCCAGAACCGACATACAGCAATCTCCTCGAAACTTCAACTGACGAGTCAGGATACTCTTCTGCATCTGGCATCACATCCAATACCCAGTCCCCGTCTAACAGCAGCAACCCGCCCGCCCAAGACCAGTTATCAACAATCCTTGTACGAGCTGTATCAGAACACATACCGGCGAACCTTACTAGTACCGTGATTGAACACCTTGAGGCGAACCGATCCCTGCTTAATTCGTATCCGTTGGACTTTTTGGGTACTGCTACTCTTACGGGACTCATCTCGTTTAATCCGGTTCTGGCACGCGGAATTGTTATGTTGCTGCTCAGCGATGGCGTGTCTTCGACCCGACGGTCGGAGGTGTTGTCCGCGTTATCATTTTTACCGGTTGCTCTTGCGACGCTGGATCTGCTAAATCGACTGGTTGCACAGTCGCGCTTGCTAACGAAGGAGGAGGCGTCATTGCTGCTTCATGTGTTTTTGGCGAACGCGATTAGGTCGGCGGAAGGGATGGCGGAAGGTGAGTATGGTGGTAGTGCTGGTGGTGGAGGAAGTGCTGGTGGTGGCGGCGGCGGTGGGAGAAGAGCACAGAGCCGACAGGTTCAATTGTTGTGTTTGTTTATTACGAGTTTGCTGAGGACGGGAGTGGTGGATGCAGAAGAGGTGTTTTATGAGGTGCAGGAACTGGGCGTTAGGTTTGTGTTTGTGAAGGAGGCGAGGGAGTTGTGGAAAAGTATTTGTGGTTAGTCTCCCTCCGCTGTGGTGGTGTTCTGGGAATGTGGTAATATCTTTCTTCTCTCTGTGGCGTTTTTTTTTTACTTTTTTACTTTTTACTTTTTTCTTTTGGGACTGGGTTGGATTTACTTGGGTTTGGGTTTGGATCTGGGAGGGCTTCTGCTTTGGTATGGCTTTTCTTCCTCTTTTTTTTTTTTTACGAATTATGATGATGGTTGGTATTTGGCGTTTTTAACTTCCCCCCTCTTCCCCTTTTTTTTAAAAAAAATATATAATTATGGATATAAAAACTACTTGGAGGGGTCGGAGGGACGGAGGGGATGAAGAAAGGGAGGGACGGAGGGATTAAATCTTGATGGGATTGGAGTATCGGCAGCTATTAGAAAGTGTTTTTTGTTTTTTGTTTTCTGTTTTCTGTTTTTATGGCAGCGGTGATGATGGTGTGCATATCCTTTGGGAGAAAAGGCTTTACCTTAAAACTCTATTGTTATGGGGTGGTAGTGGGTGGTAGTGGTGGTGGTAGTGGGTGGATGGGTGGATGGGTGGATGGGTGGATATTTGGATTTTAGGTATTGTTTCTCGTTGTGGGAGCTTAAGGAGGGGGGGGGCGAGGAGGCTACATGTAGTTAGTCGGACCAGGTCCGTGAGGGGGGGAGGGGGGGTATTTAGAATGAGATTTTTTAATTCCGGTCATAGTGGTTCATCTGTTGATTTACTGTTTGTGAATGCGAGTGCGAGGCTGTGAATATCCCTTCTTTTTTTTTTTTAAACTTCCCCCTTAATTCACCGAGTCGGTTGGCGGGTCGGTAAGATTTATGCAGGTACGACGGTAGCTGGTAGCCACGTTGTGAAAATGAGAGGGGTTGGTGTGTGAGACGAGGTGAGGTGGGTAGGCGGTTGGTCGGTGCAGATGGTTGGTTGGGTTTGTAGTAAGGCTTTTAATTGATGTCTAACCTTTGCAGGCGAGTTACTGTCCTGGGGAGAATGAGAGATGAATCGGTGGTAGGTTGAGTCGTATCTTACTGCTGTAACTATTATAACTATGGTTATGGATTGAAACTCGAGATATATCGTGAGTTGCTTGGAATGGCAGCGTGTAGTAATAGGAGTTGACTCAGATGGGCGTTTTACAATAAGAGTTGGGATGAAGAAGCGAGTGATAGGATCGTCGGGGGAACACAGCAACGCCCTTTATTTCTCTTCAGCTCTGGCCAATCGTCGTACATATGTTGTTTTGCTTTAATTATCCATCGTTCATGGGCAGGCTTCTCTCGTCTCGATACGCCTGGTAGAAAAACTTAAGGTGGTAAACCAAAAAAAAAAAAAAACCAGCGTGAGTATAGAACGAGTGCGAACCCATGAACAACCAACCAACCAACTCATCCGACCCCCATCCACCACCACGGGGGCACGCTTCCTTATCCGCCCTCGCGATTGGAAGGAGGCGTTAGACTGCATACAGCATTCGCTTCACCGGTGGTTATGCTCTCGCAGGTATGCACAAAATGGCGAGCGGTTGGTAGGTCTTTCTGGTTGGCTCTTGTCGCTGGGAGGGCTGTAGGTACAAGCATATTGAGGGGGGTGAAGTTGGAACGGCCAGGATGTTCAGCCACAGTTAAGCTACCCCCCCATACTCTTTCATGATTTGGAATTATCACCCTCTCACCGAGTGCGAGTCTGTGAACCGCATATCTACCTACTATTTACACGTGCAAGTTGGATAGCGATGGGCCAATCAGTTTTTAACGATGGTGAGAGTGTGTCTCTATTGATACGAACCGACAGGGCTGCATGCAGGTACTTTTTTTCGCTTTTCAAAAGTGCCTGACGAAAAAGTGAGGGCGGTTCTATTGTTATTCCTTACGCTTAGGGCTGCAAAGATACTGTAAACTATGTTAGTTTACCGTACGGGACCGTATTAGCATTAAAACAGTAAATTACAGAATGTAAGGTACAGCTTCCGGTAAGATTTGCGGACACGGGGCAGATGCTTTGCCAGTGATTAGACCCGCTGATCACGATGAAGATGAAGTGAGTTGTTTGTCTATTACCGAGTCTGCTGGTCAGCCCCCAGGGACGCCAGAGCGACTTGGAGGAAGATGCCACTTACCATCAGGAGGTGGGTTTGACGACAACAGAATAATGAGTCTATAGTGACGCACTTTATTCGGTGAGCCTGATCAATATGAAAAATACGCTGACACGGAAGTAACTGTTATATTCCCAGCTAACTCGCTTTTCTAGGTACAGCGCCCTTTACCCCAACAGTTTCCAAGTCTAACAGCTTGTGTTGTGCTATAGCTATCAATTTTAACCTGGTCATTATGTTCTCTGGTGTTTTGCTCACGGGCTTCCTCTATATTGGAGGTGTTGGTTGGGGTAAATTTCTTAGGTTTTAGTTTTCTTTTCATTGTTCTGCGTTGGGATTCAGTATTCGCTTGTGGGTTCAAAAATGCAGTCATATCTTGCTAGAGTAACCTTCAACATACCAAATATTTGCAGTAGCAAACGTTCAGGTGGCATCTTTGGAGCCCCTGCCGAAAAATGCTTGCTTAGCTATTTCCCATATTAAATAGCAAAAACATGTGCAGGTTAGGGTTTGAATGGGTCATTCAAAGCACCTCCCCTGCCAGTTGCAGCACTTTAGCCCTGACACGAGCACGGTTTAGTTTGGTCAATCTAGATGACGGAATCCTAGTATGATAGTTTTTGAGTAATATTAAACAAACCTATACCCACATGTACAACACCACCCTATCTATTCCACAACTAGGGGAGAAAGAAAAATCCTCGGATGTTGCTAAACGCTCGCTCGATAGCTAGATGGAGAGAGAGAGGTCTGAGAGTGTTGTCTCGTATGCAAGTGACATAGTCGCCATAAAAATCTCCATTACATCGGGGGGGAGGTTTTTTTCTTTCTTTCTTCTGTTGCGGCTGGTATTCACATGTCGTGTTCTTGAATGTGGAGGTTCTACTGCACAGACTCACATCACAGAGCGCCAGTGATACTAGGCGCCTATCGTCATTCCTTCCCTCCTTGTAGAGCCAAGATACTCTATCACAAAAAACCATTCCCCCCCCTCATGAAGGAGTAGTAAATAAAACAGCGCTTGCTTTTATTCTAGAGTAGGTGGATGGATGTAGCTGTCACGAGTTGTCGGACGAACATAAACCCGCACCAACTCTCCCTTTTCTACCCTGCTCTCCCCTGCTCTTCCTTGCTCTGTTCTGTCTGGGTAGGCAAGCGAGATAACTACAGCACACTGATTCTATAACCGAGCTGTGGGAATAGCTAGGGTTGGAGGAGGGAGGAGGGAGGAGGGAGGACTTAAAACTCGCGTGGTGATGAAGCAAGCGTTTGTGCTAGCTAATTCGCGGATACATGTAGCCAACCGCACACTGACCTCTGGGGGTGAAGAGGTAGCAAACCAAATAAAATAAAAAACCAAGCAATAGAAGTAAGAAGGTGGTGAATTACATAAAACACTCTCTCGTTTCCGGATTGGCATGGAATAGCTAAGTTACACCTCCCACACCCATGAAAATAAAAAGAGGTATGTTTTGCCCTACTGTTACCGAAGGGCGGGTCGCGTGGGAAACTCAAAAAAACCCCCCCGAAAAATAAGATAAAAAATATGAGACACATCTGATGTGGAGCGGGGTTGGCTGGAGCGGGTGTCTCGGAAGTTTTGGAGGAACAAGCTTCTTGGACATCCACGGCGGCTCGAGCCTCAACAGCCACGGCGAGGTTGAGATGCAAGAATCATGGCTCTAGGATCCTTGGTAGGGAAGATACATGTAGGTTATCCGCGAAACGAGGATCTGGGAGGAGGTTGGTCCTGGACATTTGGTTAATACGGAGAGTTTTGAAGCCCTGTCGATAGCCTAATGCCTACTGTGTGCTACCAGTAAGCTCGGTTCAACAGCCGTTCGCAGCGGGAAGACTTGCGGTAGGGCAGGGCAGTGGTATTACCGTAGGTATTGCTGTATTACTCTGTTATGCACGAGGATCCTACTATTACCGGTGATCGGTGGAAGTGAGCCCGGAGCCACAGCGTACAGATGTTGAAACTGAGAGGGTGTCACAACAATCTGTGCACCTTCTGGGAACAGTGGAATATCGTGTGGCTCTGGCACCAACTGTTTCCAACCTGCGTGAACCATGGGATACGGGCATCAAGAGATCTCTGCGATATGGCTGTTATTGCCAACGGTAGCTTTTAGAGATAAGATAGCCCCTTATTCACGGACTCCAGTACCAAATGGCAGGAGGGATCTCGACGGACTGTGTGATACCTTCCAGCGTCTGAGAACATCTACGCGGGACTGGGGAGTGTTTGGGAGTATGGGAACGCGAGGAAAGAGGCAATTCGTGGAGTTGAAGTTGTTCGTTCAAAAACCTCTGGTCTGCCTGCCATTTACCAGATTCTTCTTGCTCCTCCACTCGCAAGCTTGAAGCTCGAAGTCCAGCCTTGTAATTTGTTTCTTTTTCTCTTTCTATCTATTCTTTCACGTTTTCTCTTTCCTTCTTCTGCTACTTCTTGCTTTATTCCTTGTGTCTTTCTCGCGTTACTGTTGGAGTTGGGATTGATATTCGCATCGCTCTGGAAGCGGATTTTTATTGCTTTTTCACTGCACACCCACCCTCCAATATTGTCGTCATATTTGAAATTGAGTGAGACAACAACAAAAGAAGCCCGATTCATTCCTGCGATATCCATCAGTTACTTTTCTGCCCTGCATTGTAAGCGCCCTCATCTCTCTCTTCCAGCATCCCCTTTCTCAGGGCTGGGAGTACCGGCGGCGGAAGAGGATGCATATCAAGCCGGACGTTCGCTCACGTTTTTTTGTTCTTCAGCCTCCAAGGAACAGTAACAGTTCAATAACTTGGCTATTGTTTCTATCTTTCAATCTCTCAGTCTTTTTTTTGCAGTAGGTGAGCGGCTTAGATTTATTATACACCGTTCCCAAACACATCTCACCTGCCTCGGAGATCTTTTCCCTCTTGGCCTACCTACATGCAGTAATCAACGGAAGCCCATAATCATCTTGCATCTGGCATCTTGCATCTCGGATTATGATTGCTGACTGGTTTGCTTTAGCCATACCGGAACATTAAGGCCTAAATCCGCCCCGGATCTGCTCCATCTGCTCCATCTGTTCCATCTACCCAAGACGGCATTCTACGGATAAGCCTGCAGTACAGACTCTTGCTCAACTGGTCCTTTATCCATTCAGGTTCAGTCCCTGCATTTTCGCCAGACGCGCAGTAGCCGGAATTACACGGCTCCCGTATTGAGAATAGAAGTGGTACTGGATCTGAGGGAAATTATTGCACGCTTCTAAAGATGGCATCAACCGGTTCTTCGCCCTTGACCTTCTCCTTCTTCCCTTCTCCCCCAGAGCCTCGCACGGCGGATCCCCCCAAAGCCGCCGTCGCACCCGAGCACCCCGTCACCGCCTCTTGCGTCAAGTCTCCCGTCCTCCATTTTGCCGACGGCGAGAAAGAACAAGACCGTTCCCTCCCGCTAGCAATCAGCACGCTTCATAAGCAAGCTCCCCCGGCTCCGGGCGCCGACCCCGCGTTCCTTAAGAGCCCCATTGCCTCCTTCAGCACCCGTCGGAAGCCAGTACACCCTCTCTCTGTTGAGAACATCCCACGCCAAACTCTCCTCAAAGCGCTAGCTTCACGCAGACCTTCACTCGATCCGGTCTCTATTGCTGCAAACCTGAACAGCGCTATGAGCCCCACTTACAAACTCTACCAGGGCGGCGTCGAGGAAGAGGAGGGCGAAGATCAGTTTAGTGATTGTGTGGAACAGGTCTTTAGTCCGCCCGCCACTGCCAGATACCTTGGTCCTCCTTTGCAGAGTCCGTGTTTCTACCATCAGCGGTTCGACAACGCGGTGAACGTGGAGCGTGTTTTGGAGGAAATTGCAGGCGATGAATATACGAGCCATTCCAGACTCGTGCAGACGGCATTGGGAGTCAGGGAGGTTGCGAGACAGCTGCAGAGACGCACGTGTAAGATGAATGTCAAGAACGTCATGATTGTCACCAAGGCCAGAGATAATCAGCTCGTCACCCTGACAAGGGAACTGGCTCAATGGCTCATGAAGACGCCGCGCTATGGGAATAGCTACGGTGTTAACGTGTATGTCGATAAGAAGCTGCGGGATTCGAAGCGGTTCAATGCGCCTGCGCTATTCGAAGAGGAACCGAGATTCAGGGCGCAGTTGAACTATTGGACTCCGGATTTGTGTTGGAGCAGCCCGGAGACGTTTGATCTGGTTCTCACGCTCGGGGGAGATGGTACGGTGTTGTTCACGAGCTGGCTGTTCCAGAGAGTCGTGCCGCCGATTTTGAGTTTCTCCCTTGGGAGCCTGGGTTTCTTGACCGGGTTCAGGTTCGAACAGTACAAGGAGCATTTGAACAAGGTGTTGAACGATGGGATGAGGGTGAACATGAGAATGCGCTTCACTTGCACGGTGTATAGGGAGGAAAACGGACAGATGAACGAAGGGGATCAGTTTGAAGTCTTGAATGGTAAGTACACTATATCCACGACACCTCGGGCCGCCGGCTAATCATTTCTCCTATCAGAACTTGTCATTGACCGTGGCCCATCTCCATACGTCTCCAACCTGGAACTATATGGCGATGATGACCTATTAACAGTCGTCCAAGCCGACGGCTGCATCTTCTCTACACCCACTGGTACCACCACCCTCCCCATTTCTGTATTTAAAAACCCACTAACAATCCCTAGGTTCAACCGCATACTCCCTCTCTGCCGGCGGCTCCCTCGTCCACCCGGACATCCCTGCTATCCTCCTCACCCCAATCTGCCCACACACCCTATCCTTCCGCCCAATGCTCTTAAACGACTCCATGCTACTGCGTGTATCGGTCCCGAAGAACTCCCGCGCCACCGCCTGGTGCGCATTCGACGGCAAGGGTCGTGTAGAGCTGAAACAAGGCGACCACGTCACCATCGCTGCATCGCAGTATCCATTCCCAACCGTGCTGAGCGCGCCGACCGAGTGGATTGATTCTGTGTCTAGAACGCTGCGATGGAACACCCGTGCTGCGCAGCAGAAGGCGTGGGATGGCGATAGTGCCGTAGGCAGCAGCGATGGTGCGGAGAAGGTGGAGGAGTGGGATATTGATACTGATAGTGGGTGCTATGGCTCAGATGGTGAGGATAATGCGGGGAGTCCGTTGAGGAGACAGATGAGTTTGTTAGGATTCACTTAGAAGTTTTTTTTATTTTAAAGGTGTTTGGGTGATTGTGGTTTTTGGTTTTTGGTTTTTGTTTAAAGGTGTTTTGATTGGGTTGATTATTTGGTTTTGGTTTTACGGCTTTTGGGATATTTGAAGGGCCAGGGGGGGGGAAGTTGTGTATAGTGCAGGCTTTTTTTTCTTTCCTTTCTCCTTTTGTCTTTTTGGGTGATGATGTTATGAGTACACATTTCCGTCTCTTTTATTTTATTTCTATTTTTGTTTTATACTTTATAGCTTTTCATATTCCTGTATCTGTTGATCCACGACGAACTCGGCGTTTTTTCTCTTTCTTTGTTTTCTCCTTATCAGTAAACTTTTGGATAAGGTATACTACGAATCTACTTTTGTTATTGTCTCGATTACCTATTTCTTCCGGGACTTGGGGATGTATAATGCTTAATAAAGCTGTACCGTGGCCATTAGGGAGGGGGGGAGGGAGGGAGGAGGGAGGAGGTTGTACAAATGTTGGAAAGGATGGTTTCTTTTTTCTCTCTCTCTTTCTTAGATACTTCAACATAAAGGTGGAATAATCACATCCCGTGATAGGTATAGGTATATTAGATATATTATATGACAATGTTCAATTCCTATTTTAAGACAAAGGGGGGGTGGATTCACAAACCTGCGATAGGTACTGGTGACACGTTGATCATCGTCATGTCTTTTTTAACTTCACGTGGATACGACATGTTTTGTGGTGCTCGGCGTAATTTCAGCAATCCACAAGCAGAGTCTTCTATGCATCCCAAGCTACCTCTGTCGCCTATTCCATCTCCCTTACATATATGTACCCAAGCCTTGGTGCTCTAAGTGGGGGGTTGGATGACACCTTCGCTTTGCTCCGCGGATGACAGTTGCGGCGTGGTTTAGTGGGGCTTATCGCGTTATCGTTAGTTGGCGGCACAGTATTACTTTTTTTTTCACCCGGGGTTTGAGGTTCTGGGTGCTGAACTAGTTGGTTGGGCTGCACTAGCGGAACCGAAAAATTTACTGTGGTGGTAAGAACTCAATTTGTAATAAGGGGAGGTTTTTTTTTTTTTCTTTCTTGCTTGCTTACGAGGTTCGAAGGGATTCAACTGTTTTCGATGCAGGTGAAGACGAGCTGCAGTGTGGGGTGAGAGGGTTCCACAGATTTGCCCCTTGCCGCTTTCCTGTGCTTACGCTGGTGTTCTTGCCGCTTCATCGATTATCATTCGTCTTGATGTTTGCTTCGGGCTAGAAAGTTAAGCCCTACTCCAAAAAGAACTCCAACCCTAAGGTGCAGGGTCTCTCACTTTGCTTATTAGGTTAGCTGAAATATTGAATCTAAAGCCACTCTCTAAAACATAAACGAATTACTGACGACCTATCTCTATGCCTCGCTAGCTCAATCGGTAGAGCGTGAGACTCTTACAGTAGTCAACCAGTGTGGTTACTTGGATATCTCAAGGTTGCGGGTTCGACCCCCGCGTGGGGCTTCTAAAAAAGCCATTGTACTTTTGTGAACTTTTTTGGTAGTGTGATGAGTATCTAAAATTTTATGATATCTAAAGGGGGCACGGTGCTGATCACAGCAAGTACTTCTTTTAGCTACAGGAACCTGGGGAGGCCAACTAGCTACCAGTTCATAGGTTTAGGTCCAAGGTTTTGTGGGTTCATAGAGCAAACACCTAACTAGGTAGGTTCGCTACGATAGAAAGGTATAAGGATTGATATGTATAGATTCAACAAACATCTTACCGATGTAGATGATAGCCGAGTGATTTTCTATGCCTTCGGTCAAAGTTTCTTATTCTCACAATACCTATATCAGAGAGAAGCAGGCAGCTTACGAGATTAGTCTCTTGCTATCATCTGGCTCTGTATTCGTCCACCGACCTAACTGTATTACTTCTCATCACTAACTATCACATAGTTCCTGCACTCATCTTGTTACCCAAGTAAACGCAGAAGAGTAGCCTTATAACTTACAATCCAAATCTAGAGTAGATATCTCTGACAGTTGATAAATCTATCTCGACCTTCCAACCAAAAGGAGCCCTCAAAAACCTGATACTACCCTACCAATCTTAAGAAATTGTATCCACAACCCATAGTTTGCACATAATCTAAAAGAGTGCGCAAAAAAAGAGTGCCCGTATGATATTATACTATAGAAGTCCCACGCGGGGGTCGAACCCGCAACCTTGAGATGCCCACATAGCCCAACTAGTGGGCCATACTAAGAGTCTCACGCTCTACCGATTGAGCTAGCGAGGCATGTTAACAGCCCGACAACAACATTCTAAGTTCGCCGAGACTACGAAGCTGAGAATCTTCACCCAAACCCAAGCGGTAGAATTTTCCCGTTTCGTATCGTAGATAAGGCTGGCGGATTCTATGACTAGGGCTCTCTTTCCCTTAGGTGGTAGGTTATATGGTAATAATCATGGTAGTCACTCCTTACGAAGTTGCTTGGATTCCAAGAATCTGGCATAGATAACGCCAAAACCCTTGCTGAGCCTGCTGAGATGAGTTACACGATGCTCACCGTGACAACACTCGTCCGGACAATATTCCCAATGCATAAATAAACTGTCGATTAAACGCTTCGGCTGTATATTAAAAATAGTGTGATTACGGGTTTCAGTAACCGCTAGCTGAAAAGTCTTCGCAATTCGCAATTATCGATATACACCCCGTTAGGAGGGTACGGAGCACATGGCACAGAGAATACCCTTGATTGTTGAGGTGTCATCGATTTTAGCGATCATCTCGAGATCGTCTAAGCTGTTCAACGGAAAACTCGCGATTTGACTTTATAAAGGAGTTTTCTCCCCGCACGATCCTGGATGGTATTGGTCTAAAATATCTCTCAGAGAGAATGATCCCTTTGGACACCTTCTGAGCCTCCGCTTCCTTACAAGGTGTACTCAAGGCTAACAAAAGTTCGAGAGAACCTTTCTGTAATACATCCAGTTACACCGTTGTTATATCTTGTAGGAGGTGAAGTAAATTTTCGAAATAGGTTTGCTAGTACTATTTGAAAAAATTATTAGCGTTCCGACTATCATGAATTCAGTATTCGATCAAGTGTACTTACAAAGCTGACCCTTTACGCTGTGAGGACTAATCTCAGAGACTGTGTAACCCCTTTCGATACCCATGTGAACACGCAGCCCAATAGATGAATTGAGATATAGCTCAAAGCTTTCCGATAAAGCGTCTGCCATTTCTAGAATTATTCACTGCTATCCATTGCCCTAAGGACTGGAGTCGTCACCTCCGCAGACTGTTGCACTCCGTCCATAAATCTCACACACACCCCAGATAAGGGCTTTAATAGCCCTGCCGGGCAGCAAAGTGTCCCGACCCAGCCCAGATCAACCCACGCAAATTCGGGTCTGGGTTAGCCTATCCTACGTATTGGCGACCTAGGCGACCCTACCTATAGTTTTCCCCGCCCCAGAAGAAACTAAATTCAAGCTGCCATCTGACTGGTGGACTACCAGCTGTCCCAGCTGAAGTTTCGCAATGCCCTCCCACAAACGTCCGGACCACATCGACCGCCTTAGCCCAGACTCTTTCTTATACGGCTCCTGTCAGGCCACATAACACCTGAAATATCCCAGGCCAGCCCGTGAAAAGCAAGCCTGGCCTCGCCCATTAGGGCGTCACCCATTAAAGCCTCTGCTTTCCAATGCCCTATCAACTAAAAGGTCTAATCAGCATCATACCAGCGGAGAAAAGCTCAGTAGGGACTTCTCTACAACCTTAAGGGCTATTGGATGCCCAGTGGGCGTTGTTGTATGCTCCAATTGCGTATTAGTTAGATGCGACAGGCTTGGTCGCTACTGCTGATTTCTGGCAAGAAGCGAAAACGGATAGGAAATACTCTTAGAATATGTGGGGCTTTGTCCCTTTCTGGGCCGAAACGGGCGCGCCGATCGAATATGCACCAGTGCATTCATAGCTTGCTCCTGAGTTGATGGGGTATTTCACGGCCGATGAATGCTGATGGGTGGGGTGATGGGTGGAAGAGGGCAGTGCTATATAAGTTTTCGTGAGGTGCAAAGCCCAAAGCCTCCTAGAAAGCCCCAGAAACGTCCCTTCGTGCTACCTACGCATCGCCTTCTCGAAATTAACCCATCAATAAGTTAATTCTTACCAACAAAGCATGAGAGTAGACTAAGCTCATTCCCATTCCCTACTGTAGTTGGCTGCTGCCATACGGTACGCAACAAGCTGCGTGTATGGGGTTAAGCACGAGACTAGAGTAAGACGAGCAAAGTCTTCAGAGGATGTAGAGTGTCAGAATCATAAAATCTCACTCGTAATTCATGCTAGAGCAATGTGCGAATTCCACGATATTTTTCGCACGGACGAAAATGAGTGAGATGGGATGAGAGAAGCTGATATGTTGATAAGACACAAATAGAGAATAGCTAGTATAATAATACCATCTAACTGATGCGTATTGACATCAAGAGGACCATACGAATAGTCAACTGACACCTAGAACCTAGACCTCAAGATTATACAGAGCTTCTACATTTCACCATAAATACTCTGTTCACTCGAAAGAACCCTAGAATGATGATATAAATCTCTGGCGTGTAGTCTTTTTGGCTGGGAATTTTTCGCATCACCACAAAAAAATAAAATATACAGAATCGTTCATTTCCCCATCATCCCACCGCTATCAAAATTGCAATTGAAGAGCGAAAAAAAAACGAATCTATTCTTCTCCTTGACCGTACAACGCACGACCCTCCTTGCTGTTCAGGTAGTGATTCCTACGGGGGACCGCCGTTATCAGTACCATCCCAATCTCAATCTCAATATCCACATGGGCGTACTAACCTCCTTTCAGCCCAGTCCATAATAAGGTAGGCAGCAACGAACGGGGGAACAACATAGAGAACCTATATACCCGTCAGAGTCATCAATTCCATATATGCGGGGTAGACTCTTGACGCAGCGAGATCCGGAATGACAAACCTGTCCCTTGAACCGGCGCCAACTGTTAAAGACGGCGGCGTGAGCAGCGCCTGCAAGAGGGCGCTGACGATTCGCAGAGATGGTGTAGGTAGTCACACCCTTCTGAGGAGGAGAGCCTAGAGGGTGTTAGCGATTGAATTCCAGAGTGATGAAACCAGATGCCTGCGGTAGAGAAACGTACCGAAAGAACCCCACCACCCCATGTACCTGTATCCCACAATTGCGCCCAGTCAGCCTACTCCATTCCCTCCCCAACACTGGAGTTGAGGTTCGTTGATGGGTAAAACATACTCGCCAGGGATTTTATCACCACCACCACCCATTGTTGCAGTATATATCCAGTAAAAGAAGCTTCTAAAAAAGCAAAGGGGTATAGCACGACGTCGAGTTTGTCCGGAAGTGGCAGAGAGAGAGGATGCGGAGGGCTTTAAGAACGTCGGTTGTCGTGGGGCGATGGGGGGGGAACTTGTTCCAGGGTTTCCCGATCCACCCATGTAAAATTGTTTCTTTGCCCCGTGATTCGCCGGAGTCCTGCTTACATAAAGCGGGCCAAGAATTTTCCGAGTGAGACGTCGTTGACGATCAAATCAAAATCGCCCCGCCAATATTTATCGCCCCACGTTAGAAACGGCTCCGAAAACTCGTCGATAAACACCAAACAGAACAAAAAATCTCCAAGAATTAAAGACAATGTCTGGAGTCCTTGGCCTCGTTTCTCGTCTTGCTATCCCGGCGGCTGTCGGCGTTTCATTGTTCCAGCTGTCAATCTACGATGTCAAGGGTGGGAGCAGGGCCGTCATTTTCGATAGGTTGACGGGTGTCAAGGAAACTGTTTGTCACGCGCTATCTATGTTTCAAAATTATAGACAATTTACTGTTGCGGTATTACGAGTTGGTGCTAATGAGATGGTAGGTTGTCAATGAGGGAACCCACTTCCTCGTACCATGGCTCCAGAAGGCTATCGTCTACGATGTCCGTACCAAGCCTAGAAATATCTCGACCACTACCGGTTCCAAGGACTTGCAGATGGTCAGCTTGACACTAAGGGTTCTACATAGGCCTGATGTTAAGGCTTTGCCGAAGATCTACCAGGTATAATCATTACATCCCAGAACAGCAGAAACGATAAACCGAAGGAGTTATAGAGAACTGCTCTAGGAAAGAGCTTCGACTAATCGCTTATATATAGTCTCTTGGCCTAGATTACGATGAGCGTGTTCTCCCCTCTATCGGAAACGAAGTCCTCAAGTCTATTGTAGCCCAATTCGACGCCGCCGAGCTCATCACTCAGCGTGAACAGGTAATAATACCCCCCACCCCCCAGCTCTCAGCAAGTTGATTAACGTCTTTAGGTCTCCAACCGCATCCGTGCCGATCTTCTTAAGCGTGCACAGGAATTCAACATCGCCCTGGAGGACGTTTCAATCACACACATGACCTTCGGTCGCGAATTCACCAAGGCTGTTGAGCAGAAACAAATTGCGCAACAAGACGCCGAGCGCGCGCGCTTCATTGTCGAGAAAGCCGAGCAGGAACGCCAGGCTTCCGTTATCCGCGCCGAGGGTGAAGCTGAGTCCGCTGAAACTATTAGTAGGGCAGTTGATAAAGCTGGCGATGGACTCATTCAAATCCGTCGCATTGAGGCGGCGAAGGAGATTGCGCAGACTCTGGCAAGCAATCCTAACGTTTCGTATCTTCCTGGTGGTGGGAAGGAGGGTGGAAGTGGATCGAATATCTTGTTGGGTTTGAGGAATTAGTGGAGGTTAATGAGTGTGAGGCACGATGAAGCTGCGAAGTTGAAGGGAAAAAGAACAATAATCTACAACTTTTGGGCAGCAACTGTAAATTCAAAAAAATGGAGGGAATAGCATGGGGTTTCTATTTCAGTACATAGCTTTTTATGAAGATAGCAATCGCCACTTCACCTTTACGACCAATTACGTGTGATGTTTAGCGCCCATGAAAGCCCAGACGCACAACATATGATTCGCTCTGTGCCGCGGCCCAGACGAGGCTCTCACCTCAGCCGAAGCTCGACACGTTTTCCCATCAACCATCCTCCCAGCTCTCCACGACAACACCATAACCCCCCCCCAAATCCTCGCAAATCCTCGCCAAAACCAATACCCCTTAACGTAACAATGGCATCTGCCTCCAGTGCCCCCGCTGGCAAGCGCCTCATGAACGAGCTCGCCAACTACCGCAAAGACCCAAACCCCTGCCTTCAGTCCCTCGAGCCCGTTTCAGACGATGACCTCCTACACTGGAGCGCGATCATGAAGGGAGTTGAGGGAACCCCCTACGAGGGGGGCTTCTGGAAGATTGATATTAGGATTCCGGATAATTACCCACATGCGCCACCGGTGATGATGTTTATGACGAAGATTTGCCATCCGAATATCCACCTTAACGTTCGTCTACCCTCCCATTCGTATTTTGTGCATTTCTCGCCCTTTTTTTTTTGGTTTTGGTTTTTCTGTGGTCTAGTTCAGTAGGTTGACCTAGAACGTGTAAACACAGACAGGCGAGATTTGTCTCGATCTCCTCAAAACTGCCTGGTCGGGCTCATGCACGCTCTCCTCGACGCTCACAGCGATTCATCAGCTGCTGACGAGCCCTGTGCCGGATTCCCCACTGAATGTTGACGCTGCAGCAGTATTGAGGAATGGCGATTTGGTCGGATACGAAAGTCTTGTGAGACTATGGACTGTCTTGTATGCAGGGAGAGCGCCAACCTTTGGTTAAGCTTGTTGAGGGAGATGGCCGAGATTTTGGATTTGTTTACGAGGATGGCGTTTTTTTTCTTTCCTTTCCATTTGGTACCGTAGCTTTTAGCGGGTGTAGAAATAGCGAGGTGGGAGCGGTGGAATGGTAGGTTTCTCTCGCGTCCTTGATTCGTGTTGTTTCCCTAGCGTTGCAGTTACTTTGTTTTATAAGAACAGCTAGCGAAAGGACTCAATTTTATATCTAAACTTAAAGTCGTTAATTCCCCTCCCCCCACAAGGTGAAGACCTAAATCCTTCAACGCTAGAAGCTCCCTATAGAGCCTTTTGGTTTTAAACATACTTGACCACATAAGGAAGCGGACTACTCGGAGGAAACTACAGAGATTGTTCAACCCAGAAAAACAGACTCGTTCAATCTACCGAAGAACGCTATCTGAATTTCTGAAACAAAGAGCCTTCCCTAAAAGGCTGCTCTTCCAATGAGAGAGAACGTGGATCACTGCAATGTTACGTCCACTATCGATGAATATCGGTACGAGATATACCTCCAGGTCTTAGAACTATGGCACGGTTTTCCCCGACGCCCCCTTGATCTTGGTTTATATTGAGGCTGGTGAGGAGGAGAAAACCAGAAAGCCAAACCAGCAAGTCCCCAGAAAACCCACTCATCCGTTCCTTTATCTTTTGTGCACTTCAATGCCAAGTATAAGCACATCCCATTCCTCGCGAGTTTCTCTCTCGCACTTCTCATTTGTCTCGGACCGGCCCAGAAGACAGGCAATGACCAAACTATATCATGTTCTCTCACTCGGCAAATTATAATTAAACCTAGGAATAGTGAGAACTTCAAGCTACTCGCTTCAAGAGAAGAAGGTACATATTAGGCCGTTAATCTCACACGATAGACTTACATATAGCAAAGAATCAATTACGGCGGCTAGGCATGGACCTAGCATGTCATGGGGCACGAGGCATTAGCAGAACGAAACATAACCCACGCAGCATAACCCGCGCAGCCATAGTTACCCCATTAAAATCATAGCTACATATACTTTCAACATTACAGCTGACGGCAAGGCATACCATATCTAATCCAGACCCCCCGAGTGACTGCCTAGAGACATACCCTACCTTTATAGAACACACCATCCTTTCATGGGACTGCTGAAACCCTTCAGCAGCGGTTTCATATCCACATGTCGTCAGTATGGCTTTTCACCACTACCATCATCCTCAAGGCGATACGGCGAAAGGTATGATTTCTAGCCCAGGGCTGCGTACCTGTATCCAGAAGACACTGGCAACCGCCACCTGCAGCAACCCGCGCACTGGAGTAGAGCTGTGTAATCGGAAAACATGCACGGCCGTTACCGTATAAGGTTGTATAAGTAGGAATTAAAGCTTCCCAACTATTATAACCCTCAAGCACAATGCGAGAGTGCGTGCCAACTAAGGCTGTCGTGATAGGGTGGATGGTCTACGGCCGAGCGTGATGGTCGGCTATCAGCCAGCAGGAAGTAATAGATCGTTGCATATCGGTATCAGTTGAGTCTTTAATGGTGTGGAGTCAAGTACTACAATGGGCGGGGTGCAAGCGATATTAGAAAAGAGCGATAATTTGCTGGTCCATTAGCTTGGCTTTGAAGTAAAGACATTTGAGACTCAATCCCGTTGGTCAATTTCAAAAGCAACGATAGTTAGCTTTAGGACGAGTGCTATTATTCCCAGAACGCTTATAGGGTAGCCAATCGTAGCCAATCGTAGATACGTGCGTATATACCGTATAATCTCGAGAATGACGAAATGGCCTGGGCTGAGACAACAGGAGGATATCACGTCCTCACAAGCTAGGCAGGTGCTAAGCCGCAAGTTCAACCAGCAAACAGAGCCCGCTCTGTTCTCTCAGCCAGTAGCTATTACAGTACTTTCCTGTTGTCTTAGCCTAGGCCATTTCACTATTCTCGAGATTATACAGTAGTTCTGTCGCCAGACCTAACTTGTTGGATGCGTACAGAACCCTATGGTCGCCTAAACGAATATTCTGTTGTGACATGTTGTGATCGGTAGATCTTCTGTGTGATGGGCTTCGTCTAGGACCGGTGTGTGTGCTTTTTAAACAGCCAAAACAAACTGCTGTACGATGCGTTGAGAAAGCGCCATCGCATAACGCGATGGTGGTTGCTAGGTTCGCCTCGGCACAGTCCCGAACGAAGTCCGCCAGATAGCAGGATGGGCTGCCGATCTCCCGCTGTTCTTTTCTTCCGTGCAGTTCCTGCGCCTGCGATCCGCCATTTTCTAGAGCAGATCTGCCATATGTGCCTTCCATCAAACTTAGGCGTGTCAAGAACCAGTTTGCCGTGTGTCGTTCCTTGTGATACAGCCCCCCATAAACGGCAGCGATGATCCCAAGAGCGCTCTCTCAGCGAAACACCTGCCGTCATCCTGTATCACTCGCCCATTGGCAGGCGCCCTTTTTCAGCTGAAAACCGTAAGCAGCGATGAAAGAGTGCAAATCCAACCGGCTACAAAGGCGAGACGATACTCTGAGTCAAGTGTCTATTTCGAGAAACGGAGTAAGCGCAGGCAGTGTGTTCCTGAATTCGCGCAACGAGAGAGGAGAGAGGAGATTCCGTCCAGGGCATTTACTGGCGGAACCACCCCCCCTGAGTTCCCGGTTGGAAATTAAATAAGCAGTCCCAAGTAACTGTCTGATTTTAGCTGCGGCTGACAGGGTCTTATCGGCCAGGGCAGGTTTTTTTTCATTCTCTTATCGCTGCGCACCTCCCTTCCTTATTTATTTCAAATCGCAAAACAACACACACTCCTTTCCTTCTTTTCCCTCCTCTTCTGTTTCCTCCTGACATCATCCCCCACAACGAAATATCTATTTTTCTCCCCTTCCCATCTGCCATGATCGGCGCTACCATCTAAACAAGTTTTTGAGGACCGATACCAGCACGAAGACTGTAAAGTCTTTATTGGTACGCCAGCCTCCCAACCGTTCTATTTACAAAATACTAATTTCCGACAGCTGATTATTTTTTTTCGCACGTCGAGGGAAAAAAAAACACCCGTATCGTTTGGATAACACTTCCACATCCTCGAAACAAGAACCAGAGAAGCCCCACTACAGCTACGCGAACGAAAGAACAAACGAACAAGCACCCCAACCCTACAAAGGCTCTAAACGATGGCCATCTCCACACTTACGCCGCCACGTCGCTCGCCGCCAAAAACGGTCCCGTCAAAGACGAAGATCCGAGCGATGTGTAACGCGATCGACCAGTACTTTGAGTACCAGCACAACCAGTGCCCTAATAAACTAGCTAGGTTTCGGATCATCGATGGGATGGAACCGAAGCCGAAGGGGAGGCTTGGAGGATGGAGGACGTACGAGAGGCTTCAGCTGGCGGCTGAGACTATGGCGTATTTTGGTCAGAAGGAGGAGGACGATTTCTGGGTCCAGGAGCTCACGAGGAAGTTTAGTGATGGGGGAGATGATGACAAGGAAGATGACGAGGAGGATGAGAGTGGGAGTGAGAGTGAGAGTGAGAGTGAGAGTGAGAGCGATGAAAGCGATGAAAGCGATGGGGATGAGGCGACTGGGAGTGAAGGGGATGAGGAGGGTGAGGCGGATGAGAGTGATGAGCAGGAGTGTTCATGGATTGAGGATAATGGAAAGAAACACGAAGGGAAACTCGCATAAATAATGGCGTTCGGTCTGGGTTTTAGAACTAGAAGGGGCGTTTCCTTTTGTGATGTCTATGATAGATACAAATTAGAATTTTCTTGCTATGAATATCGGGTTGCATTGGTGTTGCGTTGGACTACCTGCGGTTCACCAGGTCTTTCTTTCTTTCTTTCTTCAAATTTAGATTATACTTCTTCTTGGGAGCAGGTTACCTTTCCTTTAGTTAAACTTAGTAGCACTAGAGAAGGAGTAATGTCAGGGCATGTATAATCTGGAGATGTGGTAGTGAAGATCACAATAGCCTTATGCTTATTTTCTCTCTCTTTTACATAACTTATGCTTTTATATCTGGCTTTTTGGGTGGTTTTGGGCCAGGGATAGCCCAGCCCTAGTGATGTATAAGCCGTTACTGAGCCCTTCACGTGTAATCGTGCTCTTCGGCTAACCAGAGCCACCGTGATAGAACGACAGGTACTCAAGCCAGAACCCAAAAATGACGTCCCGGTCCCCCAAGCACCCCAAGCACCACAAACTGCAACCAGTAGATCCCCGAGGCCAAAGATTCCGGTGTACAAACCGTCCCAGTGAGCTATCCCAAGACACGAATGGTCCGAGTGATGATGCGTGATCCCCGAACCGACTACGACTAAAGCCGTTAAGGTCGTAAACAGCTCGGGAAGGCCAACGGAGAAAGACAAGCTCCTACACCAAAGAGATACCCGCTCTAAGGCATAAGATCTTTCTTCAACTCCTCTCATCAAGTAGGGCAGCCCATGCTAGCCCCACGGAGCCAGACCCGTAATCCTAAGATGCCCAGTTCATTACGCTAGTGAATCGGCGCAAGAATTTCCATTTCACCGATCAAGCTAGTGGGACATGAAGATACTTCAGCAAAAAGACTCAGCTAAAACGGTCTAGCGTTCTCGGCCAAGGTGATGTTTCGGGGCAAAACCACAACATAGTATTCGACTACCAATCCTATTCTAGATCAGCCATTAGGCCCTCTCTCCCCGCTCTTGGCTCTGGTAGGTAGCCTGATCTTCAAACCCCATTGATGCTCTCTCTCTCCACTCATTCAAGCCTCGACCACAAAGGAATGGAGCTAATCCTGGATTATACTAGGTTATGAATAAGCTACAATACTTGCTAAAAAATAAAGTTTGTGATGTGGGTGAACCTCAGCAGCAACCACACCCCATTAACAACACAATTCCCCAACCCACAACCAACTTACAACTGGTGTATATTTTGCAGCTGTTCTATCTACACATTAGTCTGTAATTTATAGTTGTCGGTGTTAAATTCCGTAGGTTGTAGCCTCCGAAATGTAGATTTGGTTGTTACCCAATTTTATCCCCGTCACAAACTTTTTTTTTTGGCTAGTACATGGGTTTCTATTCACCCTTCTACTTTGTCTCAAGAACGCTTAGGGCTCGACACTACGATTTTAGCAAAGACATTTCCGAGAGCTCAATGGAGCTATCTGGAAGATCATCAACTCCTACACAGCCAGACACCATATTTCTTCCACAGCCTACTAAACAAAAAAAAGAAAGAAAGAAACCAGCACCTCAGAGAAGTGCTCAGACCGGCGTTATGGAATATCCCGTAGACTATAAAGACAAGGGCGTGTTAGTGTTGTTTATACCAGGACTAAATATGTGCTTGCAGTTGCCCATGATTCAACTACGAGCCTCTTAGTTAATACAGTATTCTAGTTTGATACGGTTATACGCTAGATTTAGAGCTCCATCAAAACGCTAGTAATGGTATATATTGCTGCCCACTGCATCTTCGTAATAATCCCTCAATCGGGTGCAAAACAGTCCTAGTTGGTTTCCCAAAAGGCTCGGCTTGGGACCATAAATGTAACCGGTACCATGGCCATCGTATTCTAGGTTTTCGGGCCCGGCAAGGCTTTTAGGGGGGCCTAAGACTGGTTTTGCTTTTTTCTCTCCTCTCGTTAGAGTAGAATTATTTGGCACATGGTCTTAGACAAACACTCAGAGCTATACACACTCAATCTACCAGGGCCCCAGGATAGTTTTTCGATAGCAGGTTGTATAAGTGTTCTACCTAAACCCTATCTTCCGGAACGATCGACACTCAGGGAAGGTAATACACATAACTGAAAAAAGCAAGTCTTCACAGAGCCCTGGCCAATTACAGGTGGACAAAGTCAGGTTTCGTATTTACCATCTAACTACCCGGACAAGATTGCATGCAGCTTGCATTCCCCAGCTACATACTTGCTGTCCGTCCCAAGGAACAATGGTGGGAACCACGCATCTATCGTCATGAATCATGGTCTCCCCAGTAAAAACAACGATTCAGCGCTGCGGAAAATCACTCCGGTGTAACTCGCATTATAGGATCACAAAGACCCTTGGAAATTGTATAGTATGTCGGGGGAGATGCCTGGACCCTACATGTACGTGTGTTGATTGATTCGTTCATTTTTTTTTTCCTGTAGTTAGTTGCGTGTTTCCTTACTAAATAAATACAAAGAGAGAAAAAAAGCACATATTACATCCAATAATAACCCTCCCGCGCATAGATCCCGCTGACATCTTATACCTCCGTCTGTGCCGTTTATATACAACTTTACATGTGCCACCATCGGAACCTCCCTCCCTGTCCCGTCTCTACGGGCAAACCCTAGCCAAGACAATCCCTTCGCTCGGCCATCATAAAACTCGTGCTGGAACTTCATGAAAGGCTCAATACGCTAAAATGCACCTTTCCTTCCCAACTCTACCCGCTAAAAAAGTCAGGTTTATACCACTCTAGAAAGAAGAGCCTTCAAAGGTTTAAAAAAAACACCGACCTTTCATTAAACACAAAAATAATCAATATAAGATATTCTTTTTAATTTCAAATTGCAGGGCGCATCGGTAGCTGTTAGGAGAAAAACATGAAGTCAGATAATTAATTTATATTTGAAAGCAAAGCGATGCAATTATCCTATCATATCACATTCGCTTTGCCTACGTTTGCTGTAAAAAAAATCACTTCCACTAGGGATATCTATAGTACCAGGACTTGTAGGTTCTTTTGTAGAATCATATCTTGAACGCTCATCATTGTAATTTTGAGAAGGTTGGTATCGGTGGCGTTTGTAAAGTGGACATAGATGTCCTGCGGAATTCGTGAGTGAAATTATTCGAGAAATTATACGATTTTGAGGAGTAGAGGTGAGGAGCTGCGCATACCTTGGAAGAGTTCCGGTTCAGTCTTTTGAAGCTTTCTTCAAAGTATTTTGACGCGGTCTTGTAAGACTTCGGATCATCAGCGTAGTCAGGGAAGTATTTCCGCACTGGACTGCTGGGAAGTTTCTCTTTGAAGAGATCGATCTTGTTAAGGAACAGAATGATTGATGTGTGGATGAACCATTGTGAGTTGCATATGCTTTCGAATAACATCAGAGCTTCTTGCATTTGATTCTAGGGAACGAAGTTAGTAACATTATTTCACTCACGAAACCTCCAGCAATAGCGGTGAGGCATACTGCATCTTTATCTTCCACTAGGCACTGATCGTAACCGCTGATAGCTACAAGAAATAGTAGCGCTGTAACATTTTCGAAACAGTGAATCCATTTCTTTCGCTCAGACCTTTGACCCCCCACATCAAACATGCGATATGTCAAGGCCCCAAGATCAAAAACGGTCTCTGTAATACCAGTGGTTTTTAATCTCGACCGGAGGATATCTTGGTCTGTAGGACTATAGTGCGGCACGAATAATCGATCCAATGATTCAAAAAAGCTGCAAGTCATTCGGATTAGCTATGCTTATATTATAACTTGGGACGAGAAAATAGCGGTAGTAAATTATCGAAATGATAACATGACGACCCGCTAACGGACGGAGGTTAAAGCTTACTAGCTCAGGTTATCGTGTAGCGCGAACTCGTTTCCTCTCTGGACGGCATTCTGGACTCCAGAATCCCCCCACAAACTACGGAATGCAATTTGGTATTCTCTAGGGAAGCTCTCACCCCGAGCCAGCTCTCGCTCCATTATTATCAGCTCGACGTATGTCTAAATGCAGGGAAAGTATGTTAGCATCGATTCAGCGCCAATCAGTGGCGTATAGCAAATCAGATGCGTACTTCATTATCTCGGTTCGCAAATGTGAGATCATACGCCTCCATAGCCTCCAGTATTATTTTGAACGAGTTTAGCAGGTTCGAAAAGATGATTACACGGTATTCCTCCCTATCTGTTTTCGAGAATCCAGCAGCGTGAATCAATTTCATCTGCTTAAGAATTGTTGATTTTCCGCTCTCCCCAGCACCTTAGCCGCCCATCGTCAGCATCATCACTACTGCCAGAAACAACCGCAGTAGCAACCATCTCTATCAAGAAGATAACACACCTAAAAGCAGCAGCTTCACCTCTTTCGACATCCTCTTTTCATCCTGCCGGATGAGCCTCTCGATTTCTCGAGACTTTTGGATATGCTCATCAGTACTACCAATACACATCCTGAAGCACGCCAGGATTGAACGGTACTTGGAAAGAAAAATTCCCTGTTGCAGCGAGGGCTTCGTTGACGATGTAATCGTTTGTTTATTCTCCGAAAGAAGAAAAATATGAATGCGGCGTTGGGGGGGAATGGGATGGGAGGAGAGTGGAAGGTGGAAAAGGAAAGTTGTAGGTACGCTGGTTCTGGTGTGGAGATATCCGACACTTGAAAGAGCAGGGTCCAAAAATCAACCTGTGCCGATATGGGGTGCAGGGTGTAAGTAGGTAGGTGCTAACGCAGCCTCGGACGACTAATAAACGCAGGAAGGGACAGGCCCCAGCTTCCAGCAGAAATGCACCGAAGTGAGGGAGAAACGAAGCTTTTCTCCTCACAGTCAACTTGCAGTCAGGCGTAGTATCCACAGAAGGCTGTAGATACAGTGGTTTCTAGATTTTGCGAGCAAGGCACAGATGACAGTGACGAGCCACCCACACTTCTTTGGCTCACGCAAACCTCGAAATGCTGCCGCTGCCTTGTGCTTTGGGTATTAAACTTTGATCTGAAAGACAATGTTAAGGACCGAGAAAACACAGAATAAGCAATGGTAGCGGGTGTGGCGATCAGCGGCAGGAGTATATCAGCGATCCCGCTATGTACGAAGTGGCTAAGGAGAGTAAGGAACGGAGGAGACAATGGTGATCAGGAAGGCAAACGGAGGATGATTGATGGTACCGGGAGCAAGATGTTAGTTATTCTATGGCAGTAACCTCTATGTACAGAAAGTGGGTCTCCACAACGCCCAGGCTGTAGAATTGACCAAGCGGCGGAAATTGGGGAGTAGAGCGAGGTTCACCGCAAAGCCATATTTTTACCGAGATGATGGCAACATGCAGTGCTTGTGGGACGATGCACTGCTGCTAGCAACTGGGTAGCTACATAGGCAGGCATCTGCTTCCTTTCCTCCTCCTCGAGCCCCAGATTCTCCCCTCTCTGAACCCTTGCCAGATGGACGCCATTCGGTTTTCTTTTTATTCCTCGTCTCGCTCTCTGCAGGTGGAATAGCGAGATGGCGACACGACACGGATAATGCTGTCGCTACGGACTCGGCATGCGCACCCATATCTTCGTCTGTGCGGTTGAAATTTGCAACGCCCATGCGCCATGATGTAGAGTAGAGTACTCTATCGATTACTCTCTCGACACACGGCCTTCTGATACCACTTCAATAAATTGGTTCTAGTTCCCTATCAAACTGGGCCCAGCTAATGTGGATCCGACCAGGTAGTGATAGTGGTCTGAGGATATATACATCTATAGGAGGCATTGTGGATGGGCTCATGGATATCGAGCTCCCGTTGAAGCTCAAACTTTCCACGTTGTCATTCTACACTAATCCTATACGGCTCCTCAATGGGCAGCTTGAGTTGATAGAACCCTAGACCAGGCGAGCCCAGAAATGTGGGGAAACCCTTTGGTTTTGTCCAAGTCTGCTCACGCCATTCGTTTGCTGAAGCCGTGGTCGAGATACGCCAACATGGGTTCATCTCGCGCGAAGAACGGCACGGAAACTATTCAAGCATATTGGCTTTCGGCCCCTGTTCACTTTTTCGAGAAAGGCGGGAGAAGATAAAAAGCAGGCGGATTATTCAATCCACTAGCAAAACATCACCACCGGACCTACTGTATCGAGTCCTCCTGTGCAAACTTTGACTGTTTAAAAGGGTTCCTTGAGATTGGATAAATATTGCCGGCTGGAAACGGTAAAAGGGTAATAATCCCCGCCTCCAGCATCCATGGCTCTCGGATCAAACGTGAATCAACCGGCACTCAAAAACTTTGCGACTCCGTGTCGCCAGAAACATGCTTCGGGAAACCCATTTGGGAGATTCTTCATTCGCGGATTTGGGGGCTTTTTCTCACGTTACATGCAGCAAGGATGACTGATCCCGAGACTACAGCTTGTTCTTTGCATCGAAGATTGCTTTGCCCCTTTGCGATACGCCGGCTTTTAGAATATTTCCGCGATGACTTCAGGCTGCTGATGCTGCGTAATGTGTCTGATATGTTAAGACGTTAAAAAAAACATTGTTGCACGAGGTGATATAGGGCCGTTCAATCACGAAGCTACCGAATTACCAAGCCTTTCTTGAAAGTGCTTTGTAATCCATAGGTACTTAGGTAGTTATCTCGCCGCAATCCGAGGTCCCTAGTTGTTACGAGGCGTCGAGTCTGGATTTGATCATGCATAGCAAGATTTGAACACTTAAATCCATCCGAGGACCGAGACAGAAGAAGGTTGGGGTGAAGTGTTTCGAGAACAAGCGGTTTAGAAGCCACGATGATCAGAAACATTCTGCTTTTGGTCGCTCATGCGTTCACTTACCTTCCTAAATTCTCGAACCCACGGGCCTGGGATTTTCATCTGAACTAAACATTTACTCCAGAGTCCTAATCCACGCTACTGCATGCAGGTTAGAAACGAGTAAGTAACAAGTAACGCTAATGGGGTCTCACCTTCTTTGTCTGAAACCGGAACTCCCAACCTCCAGAGCCTTTTCTTCAAGATTTTATCGGGCTTACCGCCAAGAATCAATATATTTGGAAACCACGTTTTTCGCCGTCCATCACAAAATTCTAGTAAATTAATAGTTCGGTCAAGCTTTGGTAGCTTATGTTAGTAGTCTTATACCACCTAGACGAAACACGCATGCACCGCATGGAAGCCCCAACAATCAGAGTATTATGAACAAAATTAGCTGAAAGGGAACCCTTAGATCCTCAGGTTCTTCTCTCGTGACTACAAAAAATGCCGAGGCGTCGAAATTTAGCGAAGCTGAGGCAAGCTGGTGGAGTTTTTAGGCGCAAATAAAGATCATCGACTAATCCTGAAACCGTATTCGAAACGATTCACCCCGCAGATCAAACTAGCCGAATACGTTGCCTGTATCCCGGTTCATAGTCTTCTTAAATATGCCGAGGTTGTAGAGGATTCTCCGAAGCTTGCAAGAACGCCGTCGTGGACCTGCGGTCCTAATGCACCAATCAATTTAATGTGGATTCAATCTCCAAAATTACAAATGTACCTGCCGTAATTTAGAGCCTCGATCGGCTCAGGTACCTAGAACACATTTACTCTAACACGTAGAGACCTGATTTATTTGGGTAAAGTTTCCCTCCGTCCATGGTACCTATCCCACGCGAGGATTGGCAAACTATTAAGTGCTGCTGTTTAGTATTCTTGGCCTAAGCTAATTTGGTTGTCTGCCATTAGGGCTCCATTAGAGTCGTTCCTGGGGTTATGGCGCGCCCGGAGGTATTGCACAACAACGCTGCAACAGCTTCATGCCACAACATTACATGTATATACAATCAGAGCTCCATGACATTGCGAGTAAACTGTATTTTCTAGATCCTGCAATCCAAGAGTGTGTCCCTACTAGAGAGCTAAGCTGCCTTACAACAACTTGTTTTATGCCATACCCCCAGGAATGACTCTACATAACTACTGCTTTTGGCGCCCGCTATTGGCTTTTGAGCCTGCTGTCAAAGACTACGAATTCTCTCACCTTAACTGAGCATTAGAGAATAGAGAATAGAGTATATGCAGTCTATTTCTAGAAATCGGAAACTGGTCTTGTGCCTAGCCTTAGCCAAGCTATAAAAAGCAAAAATAGTGACGGAATTGAATTCTGAGACCAAACTCTGTGGATGGGTCTTAGTAGCTATTCGACAAATGTGATTAGTTGGTCATTACAGCAACATTTGTGGTAAATCTGAGACCCCGGTACATATGGTATGTAGGGTTTTTAGTATAGTTTAACTATAGGCACGTGTAAAAATTCATCGTAACGCATTATTAACATTATCTCCATTCTTTGTGGCCCCACTGTCTCGGGATGAGGGGGTGATCACCTTCCGCAGAAGCTGTTATCGAATCTGGGGTAAGGCGGTTGTGA
Source organism: Gyromitra esculenta (assembly GCA_038503075.1). Classification (NCBI taxonomy): domain Eukaryota; kingdom Fungi; phylum Ascomycota; class Pezizomycetes; order Pezizales; family Discinaceae; genus Gyromitra; species Gyromitra esculenta. The sequence continues at coordinate 278,584 of JBCAML010000008.1, read as the reverse complement.
AGAGATTGATGCTGGTGGGTGGGTACGGGATTTAGAGACACATATCAACAAAGGTACGTACTTACGTATCTGCAAATTTCCCGTTACACGCCAACTGTAACTGTAAGTCTCAGACAACACATTTTTAACCTCAAACCCCATAAAAGGGCTTGAACGAGATACCGACCTAGTACATAAGTTAAACCCAGCCTCCCCGGAAAACGATACCTAAACTACCCATCTATCCTATATAAGGTAGGGTAAAAACAGGTTTTGGTCGAACCTTTTTGGCTCGGTTTCTAATATTGGCCACTCCCGCTATGTCGATAAAAGTGGCCCAAGAATCTGAGATACTCTGTCGATCGGGATCCCCAGGATAACTATCCAGCTGAAGATCCCCATGGTGAGGCGAATTTAATTCAGCTGGATCAGCCCGCCATCCTGGAATTTGGGTCAAGGAGACATGGTGCAGCACACTTTAGTTCCTCGCCAACCACCTCAGACAGCTGTCGAGATTGGCTTCTGTGCCTCAAAAAAGTGAACTATAACTAGTAGGCTCGTGACGCACCTAGAAGCGCAATTCGACCTGAAAATGCACTTTAAATTTTCGGGGATGAGAGAACGAGAATAGACAAATGTTAAACTCTCTATGTTCACAACACCAAACACGGTGCTACCTTGGTGCGCGGGGCTGCGGCAAGTAGTTCGCAGGGAGCCATGAATATCGGCATTCGAATCTCAGATATAGCTATAGATATAAGTAATTATACATGTATAAGTGTGACTATAGTGTGCTTTATTGTCTAACTGTAGGGCTGATCACAAAACACAAGACGGCTATAAAATAGGGCTTGGGAAGGACATCCGCGTAGCTGTTACAATAAACTTGACTGGTTTCTGTAAAGCAGTTGGACGCAGTGATATAAGTATGTGTTTGTTTTTTTGCGTTGGTAACGTACGCTGAGATGGAATCTATAGTGCTAATATGAATATCCCGAGTGATCAATAGTGGTCAGAGCCTAAAACTTCAATCCCAATCGCCCAACATACATGTGTTTTAAACTGATAGAGAGATGGTATAATTGCATATAGGACGATGTAATATTCTACCGAATATAGAGGAAATAGAAAAACAAAAAGATAAGGTCTTTTTCATGCTTAATCACCCGATCTTTATTTACTGGTATTATTTATTTACTATTTATTATTTCACTCGGCACTTATTAACTGGTATCACTAGGTGCAAGAACTCCCGGGCTACGGTACTGATCTGTATTGGTGCTGGATGTGAGATATAAACCTTCGCACTGCCTAAATTTAAAGGATTCAGTTATTAGAAGCCTTCAACTAATTAACTGGTGGTAGTACTCTTATCTTACAAGCGTTTAATAGAGCACAAAGTTTCCATTGATATTATATTCCATTATACTATATTAGCTAATCGCCTATGTATACGGGTGTCTCGAGACTGCTGATTCGTGAATAGTGTGCTCCACGAGATCAAAATTCTTAAAACACTGAAGAGGATACGTACAACTCCGGTATCCATGCTGGCGCACCTTGTGTTATCTGAGCTATAGGTAGGAGGCTCACCTCCCTCCGGACGCAGTATCCCTTTTTTCTTTTTTTTGTCGGCCACTGCGTGAAACTTTTAAGATATCAGTTCGATCGTGATCAAGCATTTGAAATACCTACTGGGGAAGCTCGTACCGTACCGTTCGTTAGTGTCTTCGCTCCCTTTGGCGTTATTTTTTTTCTCTCTCTATCTTTTAGTTCCTACCAATATATTCAACCCTAACCAACTTTTGACAAATAATAATAGATTACTAAGAGAATATACCGGTCAGTAAGTATCTACCTTGATCAAGATAAAAGTTAACCACCCTGGGGATCTGTCCTGGTCTTTAAGGGAACTATTGCCACCCTCTATAGTTTCTTAGAGAGTATCGAGCAGATTTGTACACGGAGCAAAAGTTCCCATTGACTTTTCAGGCCTCTTTTCATCGCTTTTATATATATAGGGAAGTGGGAAAACAAAGGTAGTACAACTTGGCCCCAAAAATTCGCTATATCTAGTTTCCTGGATGTGTCTCTCGCCGAATAAAGGTCGAGAGCCACGTGCAATACGCTGGGTGTGACATTATAATTAATGCGAGGTGAGAATAGTTCGCGCTTTCTCGGAATTTCGCTTTCCATCGGCTTCCATCGGCTTTGCGCTTTTTGTATCGACGTGATTTGGCAATACGCAATACAAACGATAATATGGGTATCATTGATGTGGAAGAGCACTCGGTTATGGTATTCGATACCCGGTGTCTTAAAATAATAAGGAGGTAATAAACCGTGACGTAATGTACTCACTAATGGATGCCTTCCCGTAAAAATTAGAAGCGCTTCAGAGTAGTAAAGTGGGCTGAGACACTCCAGACAACCGATCTGACAATTTCATGGTGTACTCGGGTATGGAGGCAAAAGTCGGAACGGTTTGAATCTTGGTCAGTGATTTTCATATACTAAAGATTGCAAAAAATCGGAACATAAATGGCTACCAGGAAGTTTATAGACTTGTAGCGCCGGCGCAACAAAAGTGGTAGGGTTTCAAAAGTATCTGGAGGAGACAGTGATCCTTGTTCTTGACTTCTGAACATCTGTTTCATTTTCCAAGTGGTCACAAATCTTGATCCTAATTCACCCTCTGCCTGTTCTGATTTTTACCTCCATACCCGAGTACTGTTGCTGTTAATAGATCTGAAGTTCAGGTTTAAATTCTAGCTTTCGTTTGTCTGAATTACTCTAGCCTTGAATCCAGATCTTACGGGAAGGCATCCAATACCTTGATAGTTTTTGTGCGCACAATTTGTGAAACGATGTGGGGTTTTGGATTACGAAAGGTTTTTTTTATGCGTGTGATAATCTTGACGGACGCGATACATGTGCGTAAAGCTGTTAACTACATATACTAGTCTCGTGCCTAGCCCCACTGCGCAGCAGTCATAGGCAGTAGGGGATGGGAGCGAACCTACATGTAGTTAACTACAGTGGTTGTCGTTTAACGAGGCGACAGCAACAATATTGTACGTGTAGTTTATAGGATGTAGATAAGGAATATTAGTATTGTTGAATTTTACCTCGTTGGTGAATATGTAGTACTATATGTATATCTTAAATTGATTTGTAGAAGGTGGTAGAGAAAACTATTCACCGTCTTGATATGGGCTGAAGAGAAGTGTGTTGTTTACGTTATCTCCGAAGCCTAGGCGTTTCAAGACTGTCGAGTGATGTTCAATGATCATAAAATGGCATGTGGATTGTCAAACGAAATGTTTTGATTAGTAGGTATGAATCTTTAAAGTTACAAATGAGGCTGCAGAGCTGCAAGATACCATGCCTGCGCGCATTGAATTTGTCTCTTTTCTAGTAGGAATTGAAATTTCCCTCAGAGATTTCTTTTTTCTGTGCCCGCGGACCTGGAAAACGTTGTGGGGCTTACAATGGAGTAGTCTTCTTGCGAATAATGTCGCAAGTTCTGCCCACTATGACCATTCAATTCTTCCAAAGGTGTTTATATCCATATAATCGCCGGACAGGAATCTTCTTTACATGCTTCTTTCCATGATTGTTGAGTGGGCGTGCGGCCCAGGTTTCGAAAAGAAAACCTGCCGCAGGCATCCTGGCCTTGGCGTTGAGCTAGCACTAGGTCAGGATCGCTCAAACTCCAACCTCTCCCCATCATCCCACACCCCAGTATCGTCGTCCTCCTCCTTCACTAGGTCCCCCCCTCCACTCTCTTCGATATCCATCATATCACATCATTGTCATGATGTTTACTCTCGGTCGCATTGCGCTCGCTCCGCGCGTCTGCGGTGCCGTCGTCCAGCGACCGGCCTTGGAGTCTGCGACCGTGGTTTCGAAACCGATAATGAACTGTATCCAGCAGCAGCGTCCAAGGAGATACTCGTCATCGTCATCGAAACCGTCTAATCCTTCTGATGGAGCACGCAGCCCTAGCAGCAGCAGCAATACTACCTCCACAGCTACTAATAGCATTACTCAAACTCCCGCAGTGAAAAGAAGTGGGAGGGCGGGGTTGAAGGCCTTTAAGACGCCAGCGGGAGCGATGAAGGAGGGGACAAAAATACCGGTGGTGCCTAGTACGGATCATTTACACCCTGCAGGTTTGTGGCCCCATGCTGCTTTCGCTCATTCACTTGGTTTTCGTTTCTAGTTTGATATCCGGTTTGGTTGTCACCAACAGGAAAAATTCTGATTTTTTTCTTTCTCAACCACAGACGTTGCTATTTCCACGTTCTTTGCCCAACACCGACCTGTCTCTATCTCACATGTCGTACCACTCTCTTATTCCGAAACTTCCTTCGACTCGATCTTTGCTCGGCGAAAACTCCACCCAATTCATGATAGTCGTTTCTCCTCGGCGCCTAGTGCCTCAGACTTTGAAGCCCTTGAATCTGCCGCGGAGTCTGGAGGGCTTGACCCAGTGATCCGTACTGCTGGCAGCAGTGGTGGCAGCGCTAGCCATCATCAAATAAATGCAAACTCACCAATTCAGCTCCCCGCACACTTGCTACAGCTGTCACGGAAATATATGCCGTTTCACCCCCCACCACCCCCAATACCCTATACTGCGTTCCTAAGACCGACCCCAACTCCTACTCGGGCTAGGGCTAGATCACCGAAAGCGCCACAGAAGATGGTTCAAATTGTGCAGGTTCCCGTGAAAGATGGGACCCCTATGTTTACACCTAACACAATGGATATGCCATATCTAGACCAGGCAGTGATCCGGGAACGAAACTTGGAGGAATCTGATGCACGTCGTGAGATTGAGGAGCCAGAGAGTGATAAAGGTACCATGCAAGCGCTAAGCGTGAAAAGGCTGAGGAAGCTGAAGATGAAGAAGCATAAGCTGAAGAAGCTTAGGAAGCGAACAAGGAACTTGAGGAGGAGAATCGAGTCACACTCGAGATAAGGAAGCGACGAATCTCAGTAGGCTTTCCTTATATCAAATTTCTTTTGTTCCTGGGTATATGTGATGAAGGTTACATACTGAATCGGAGTGATTGTGTGTATGTAGACCAAGCGCTGCGGGTTATAGACTGCATGTGGCTTTGGTGTTTATGTTTTCTCAAATCCTTTTTCTACTCTCGAGAAACATTTTGTGCATAGTGGGGGTGTTGAGTTTGGGGTTTCCAGTCTCTGGTTTTATCTTTATTTCTATTTCATTTCGTTCTCTATCGGGGTGTGAGATTTCTTTTTACACAAATGGATAAAGAATTTATAAAGTGGAATGAGTTGACTTTCATTCAATATGCATATAGTGTATCATGTCTGGGCTTTACCACTTTCCCTTGGGGGGCCGTGAAGATTTTCATAGTTTGAGTCTCTACATGGCACAGGTTCAAAGGCCAGAGCCAGTTCGATCTCTCCCACCATTGCATGCAGTTGGCTTGAAGGAATGTTGAGATCGCAAGTGTCGGCCGGCTATAGGATATATTGTCCGCTTATCGTTCCAATCGAAATTGTAACTAGTTTTTGGATCGAGATCCTAGGGTAATTTAAAGATCTTGGAAATCCCAGATAATCCATCCGGCTAAAATAATAATAATTGTTGTATGGTGGCTGCCACCGGAGCTCCCATTCTATTGGGACGTTTAGGGCTAGGGTAGTTGTCTTACTGCATCTCCTCGCCACCTGCTTTACGAACAGAAGTCCTCACCTCATTCCTTCCTCCCATAACCTTCTCTTCAAAGACAACGTTCCACAACCACAAATTTTCATTTGCCGGCATCCTGGAATATCCCGAGACATGATCTAGGATACGGACAAGACAGTTCAAATGATTATTTACTATTTTGCTGCTGACGAGTACGGCTTAATCGAAAGCCTTGAGGTTATTGATCAACTAAATAGTCTATAAAAATAATTTGTGGATGTGTAACTTGAAAACTTGCAACGACTTGTAGCACATCTCTCACTTGTCACAAAGTGACGAAGCTAATGATTATAGGGCAAGACCCATAAAGGACAATGGTAAGACATAGTTTCTGACCAACATATCTTGCCCTTAGGATTACTCGGATTAAGTGCAATCGGGGGGGTTCAAGGGTTTATCAAATCATGGGTATGCTGTGAATAAAAAAGTATCAAATGAGCCGAGTCCTCGTTCTACAGTATTTTTCTAACTACTAGTGTTGAAGCCAGGCATCGCACCATACTCGAAGGGTTATGGACTGTAACCCGAGGTGAGATATTTATCCTTGAGGTCAACGAGGATGAAAAAGTTGGTAGTACTCGGAATAGCAATCTTAGTAGCGATCATGTAGTAAGCCTGGCTCTTTCCCGAGGGGGGGAAGGTAGTTTATCACTGACTACCGATCGGTGTAATGTAGAGGAATGGGTTGGACGTGAAAAATAGGGGGACACAGTCGTTATCCGGCCCTTTCTCTATTACGGCGAGATATCTATCAGAATTGAGTGTTTGGATTCTGATAGCCAGATCATGACTGGCCCATACTCGTCCATCACTCATGATTCGTGGTGGAGGATATTTTTATGGTGCGGGCGAACGAAATCATCGCTTCATTAAGGAAAACCATCGTTTTTGAAGTCGTCAAAGAAGATTTGCCACTGTATGGTGATATTTGGATTAGAGATCGGCCGGGCCGCAGATTATTCTCTCTGTATCAAATACTTGTGAAAGTCAAAAGTATTGCTCACTGAAGTTCACAACTCTTATAGCTATCTCCTTACGAGGAGAAGGTTAGCGGAAGACTATGATCTCTATCGGCAAAGAACTGGAGATTGTTATAGTGAGACTCCCTCCAGGAGTACTAGAGAGGCTGCCATTTTGGGGGTTGCCAGGGATGGGCCGAATCCTATTCAACTAAATGGAATAGATTGGCTCCTTAAAAATGCGATGTTTATACTCGCCGGTTGGAAACTTCTTCACGTCGTGCTTTACGGCGAAGCACAGCGCGAATAAATTATCGGACGACGCTTGGTTGCCGTTTTGGCTTAGGCTTCTCACGCAGATATCGATAAAAGGCCAAATATTCAGGCAAGGATATAATTGCTTGGTCTAACAAGAACCAACTACAGGTTCGAGTCCTCCGAACTGCTGAGGTGACTTGGTGCTCGTTTTGCAGTCCTGATACTTCCTGAATCACCGAGAAGCTTCTTTCTTTCTTTACTTGCAAGATTTTGGTGTTTTGACAGCCACGGTGGTAGAAAATGTACCGATTGTCCTCTCTCGACAGGTACCTTAGCAGGTCGTTTAAAAAGGGCTACTCTGCTACATACAGTATCCAGTCACGCAATTAAACCTACTAGAAAATATTCAACTCTTTCCTTTAAGGATATGCCAGCCCTGGAAAGCCTTTGGCAGAGCTAGTGTTTATTTACTGTTCGATGGCCACGAATTAAAGCTTTATAGAGGAACCGCAAGCCCTGGATACTTCGGATGTGGTCTTTGGGAAGACTGACTGTAGAGACAAAGTGGAGTTTAGAACTCTCATCGTGGCGATGAAAATCGTAACTAAATGGTAACTGGATACGGTATCCGAATCTCGGGGAGATAATAATGCTAAGTGGGGGGGGATTTTCGTACCACTAGAGGAAGAGGGAAAAAAAACTCCCCAGATTATATGGAGGAAATATCAGGAGATTTGTTCCTTAGCTATTCCCGCAAGGGCATTTCTGGTTGCTGGGAGCGTGCGAAAAGTATTTGAAGTTCTTAAGTCGCTTGAAAGACCACCGGGGATTACTATCGCCACAACCTTTATCTTCCATCAATAATTGCTTTAGGTTTTGGAGACCTTCAAGGCTTTGCCTCATTCTGGGTTCTTTACGGTTTTCAGCGTACTTACGTCACTCGTAGAAGCCTCTTGATTTCCGATTTTACTAGAAACCAGCCGCAAAACGATATATCGTTCAAATTTATCGCAGATGTTTCCTCTACGACGAAACTCAGCGGAAGGAAATCAAAGAACATGTTATCGAAATATTCACACCGATCCAGAATCAACCCGTCAAACTATAAACTGTTCGAGTCACTATACCGAACCTATGCTTTATAGATGAGGTATTAGTGGGATAAATCCCTCTATAACTGTCTTGCTCATTTTGACCATACCAAAATTTGTCTTATTGGTTTTTGTAAGTTTTGTAATTTTCGACCTAATCTATGGCCATCTATAAACCATAAGGCTATCGTTTTACCCTTTCTTCTAGCTAGGGTCTGAGACTAAGCTTGGGAGCATGGGCAGGAATAGTTCGAGGGATAAGATCGAACTGGTAGCAACGAACATCGGGGATATAATCAATGCCGATCGTTCGCGGTTGTGGCTGGAGAGCATTTAACACTAGATTATTCTCACGATTGGTTTGGAAGGGTTGCTGGTTTCTGCATGTAATCATCACTAACCTATCATTACTTGGACACAGAATAGGTCCGTACTACTCGCAAAACCATAAAGAAATCGCCCGCCCAACGATGCAACTAGGGTTATGACAACAAAATCGAATAATCAACAGCGACAACAACAAGTGAGTGAAAATTAAACTGTATGAGAGTAATAAGGTGAAGTAGAATAAGAAACTAGTGTACATAAAAAATTAAAAATTAAAGTTGTTGCCCCCATTATCTCTTATACAGGCAGCAATTCTGGCAGGCATACTTTCTATTAAAGAATTAATTTTTTTTTGCGGAAGAGCTTCCCACTCTTTTATAAGAGCATTTCTCTCAAGGAGCGAGGTTTTGTCAAGCCCTTTTGTATCCCCAAAGGTGAGCAGTGCTACTTGAACAATCCCAAGTGGCAAGAAGTATACAATGATTCCACAGGCTCTACGTCTACGAAGAGTCAAGGTGACTCTGACAAAGGCACTACGCTGATGTAGTGGTGGGATCCGGATGCTGTTCAAATCACGACGGCGAAGATGGACTACTGGAATCTAGGCTTGTATTTGTAGAATACAAGGAGAGTGACAAATAGAAGACGTTGTTTAAAGAGAAGAGAAGGAAATGTACACTAAGAGGGGAAAGCCCTTCACTTATATACCTACATTCCGACTCTTCGATGACAAACGTATGACTCATGACACAACAATTCAACGGAAACACAAAGAATATTAGTGAAACATGACAACCATGTACCCATGTACCTCTCATGGTTCGACACCTTTGGTAAGCCCTTCAGTATCCTTGAAGGTAAGCAGTGCTACTTAAGCGGGATTCTAACTCGTTCGAAAAGTGCGATGTTTCTACAAGTTCTACGATGAGTCTACTTCAAGGCGAAGTAGTAGCGATATTTCACGGCGACAGCGAAGGTTCTGAGGTAGAACCGAGATAGTATTCCAGCGATTACAGTAGAAGGTAAACGAGAACGTTGCTTAAGAGAAGAAGGAGAAAAAGACACAAGCGAAGAAAATCCATCTCTTAAATACCCCACTTTTCAACCATTATGACTCATAGCCAAGAAATAACTGAAACAACCCAAACACAAAGACATTATGACTCTTAACCGAAACCACAACCCCTACAATATCCTTGACCCGATTATCCTTTCGTATCCGTGAAATCCTTGAAGGTGAGCAATGCTACTTAAGTGAGGTGTAAACATGCTTGAGTAGTGCGATGTTTCTGCAGATTCTACGAGGGGTCTATCTAAAGGTGAGATAAGTGCAGCGAGATGGACAGCGACAGCGAGGGTTCTGGAGTAGAATCGAGATAGTATTCGAACAATACAGGAGAAGGTAAATGAGAACGTTGTTTAAAGAAAGAAGGAGAAAACAACATGAACGACTAAAATCCTTTACTTAAATACCCTGCTTCAACTTCCAATAGCCCCTAACTGAGAGAGAACCGAACAACAATAACATTATGAAAAGTAAACTATAACCCATAATAACCCGTAGCCAAACCCTAACCCAATACTCCATTTCCATCCGTAAAAGTAGTCCCCCCCTTAAGCGTGAGCTCCTGTGAACCCTAGGAATGACAGGAGTCATATTACTTAAAAAGGTATTGAGCGCCAAGGTATCTTGAAGGTCTCCAGTAGGTTCCCAGGTGGGATGAGCATATTCAGTCCACTTGATGAGATATTGCAACCGTCCACGATACGTTCTCTCACAGTTCAATCCCTCGTTAAGCCCTTCAGTATCCCTGAAGGTGAACAGTGCTACTTAAGCGAGGTATCAACATGTTCGAAGAGTGCGAGGTTTTTACAGGTCCGACAGTGATGGTCTACCTCAAGGCAAGATAAGTGCAACGTAGTTTAAGACAGCAACAGCATAAATTCTGAGGTAGAATTGAGGTGGTATTTGAAACAATACAGTAGAAGTGAAATGAGAACGTTGCTTAAGGAAAAAAGAAGAACAACCATGACGACCAAGATCCATCCCTTTTTCATGAATGGTTGCTTTCATTGGTCAGCTAGGTACGGGGCTGCAAGGTTGTTATGTTGTGTCGTTGTTCTTTATGTTTCTCTGGGTTTCCGTTACAATGAGTTACGTCTTTGTCATCGAACGAGTTGGAATGAGGTATATAAGCGAAGGGATTCCCCCTCTTGTTTTACTTTTCCTTCTTCTTTCCTTAAGCAACGTCTTCTATTGTACACTCACTGTATCTTACGAAAACAAACATGGATTACACTTCGTAATCTTTCACTGTTGCCGTCTTCAAGTCATCATAACTTGAACCATTAGTAGAGCCTGTAGAACCTTCGTACATCCTCTCGTCGTTAGTTTCTTGTCCAAGTAGCACTGCTTATCTCGGGGGATACCTGAGAGCTTGGCGAGAATCTCGCTCCTTGAGACCCTTATATACCCTGCTTTTCTTCACCTAATCCATAGCCGAACATAGCCGAACAACAAAGACATTATAAAAGAAAACTATAATCCGCTATCACCTTTCCTAACCCATCCCTAACCCATTTCACGGATGGTTGTTTCGTTAGCTAGTTCGATATGGGATATAAGGTTGTTGTGTTTTGTCGTTCTTTATGTTTCTTTGAGTCTCGGTTGCAATGAGTCATATGTTGGTCAGTGAAAGGTAGAATCATGGGTATATAAGCGAAGGGTGTTCCCCTCTTGTTGTACTTTTTCTTCTTCTTTTCTTAAGCAACGTCTTCTATTGTCACTTTACTTGTATCCTACAAATACAAGCCAGGATTCCCACAAATCCTTTGTCGCTTCCGTGATACCTCTCGTCTCATCACGCCACTACACCAACGTAGTCTCGCTGTCAGAGTCATCATAACTCCCCCGTTTCGTAAAGCCTTCTCACGGTTGTGTCCCTCGCTAAGCCCTTCAGTATCCCTGAAGGTGAGCAGTGCTACTTAGACGGGGTGAACAACACGTTCGAGGAGTGCAATGTTTTCTACAAGTCCTACGGGAGTTTTGGTATCTCAAGGCGAGATAGAAGTAGCGAAGTGAGCAGCGACAGCGAGGGTCTTGAGGTAGAACTGTGATAGTATTCAAATAATACAAGAGAAGGTAACGAGAACGTTGCTTAAGGAAAGAAGAGAAAGAAGTACAAAACGACCGAAATCCTTCACTTTAAATACCCCGCTTTCCCGTAACACAAATCAACCATCCAACAACAACCGAAACATAACCGAACAACAAAACCATTGTACCCAAAGAAATCCTTCGTAAACACCAACAACTTCATTCTAACCCATTACTCGATTCCATCCGTGAAAAGCCTGTGGAATCATCGCTTAAACTCCTGTCGCTTGTTTCTGTTCAAGTAGCACTGCTCACCTTTGGGGATACCAAAGGGCTTGACGAAAACTCGCTCCTTGAGAACCCACTATCTGACTTTATCCTTGAAAGTAGCTCCCTGTCTCAAGTGTGAGCTCCTGCGAACAATAGGGGTGAGGGTAGCTGTCGTAGCTAAAAATGTCTCTAGGGCAACGGTATCACAAAGATCTTCCGCAGGTTCCCAGGTTGGATGGGCATATCCCATCCATTCAACAAGGTATTGTAAGTGCCCACAATGTGTCCTTTGCTCAAGGATCTTCTCAATAAAGTATTCCTCCTGTTCGTTAACAATAATTGGGGAAGGAGGAGGTATGTATTGAAATGGAACCAGGAGGTTGTAATCAATAACAACGGAAGAACAGCAAGAGCAATGAGTCTCTGGTGTATCTAAAGTCAGAATCTTATTTCATGGATGGATGCTTTGTTGATTGATTAGGTATATGGGTATATGGTTGTCGCGTTCTGTTATTGTTCTTTGTGTTTCCATGGGTTTTTTGTTATAATGAGTCATGTCTTTGTTATCGAAGGAGTTGGAACGTGGTATATAAGCGAAGGGGTTTCCCCTCATATTGTACTTTTCCTTCTTCTTTCTTTAAGCAACGTCTTCTATTGTTTACTCTTGTATTCCACAATACAAACCTCGGTTACACCTCGTAACCCGTCGCTGTCGCTGTCTTCAAGTCATCTTAACTTGATCCACTCGTAGAGCCTGTAGAATCTCCGTACACACTCTTGCTGTTGGTTTCCCATTCAAGTAGCACTGCTCATCTCGAGGGATACTCGAGAGCTTGATAAGAAACCCGCTCCTTGAGATCTTATGGGAGGAGCGAAGTGACTATAATCTCTGAGGAAGATGAGATATAAGCGAGAATAAGAAGATTCGAGCTTAGGTCTAAGGTCTGAATTGTCTATCGATAATTGTCTGAAGAACGAAAGGAAATAACTGAAGGGAAATACAAAAGTATTTATACACATACAGCTATTCTCCAACTGTGGTAAAAATATAGGTGGGAAATCCCTTTGACCCCGTAAAAACTGCCAAGTAAATGTAAAAACAAGGAAAACATGAGTTGTGTTACAAAAGAAGATAACAAGATGTTTCGGCTGAGTAAACATGACTCATTTCCTATGCAACATATAAACATAGCAAGTATACACGAGATATGACGTCCCAAATCTATAACAAAGTGAAAGATTAAACTATAATACCCAAAGTAAATAAAAATAGTAACTCCGTTATCTATGTATCCCAATAACCAGTAATATATGCATGTGAGTAAACAATAATACAAACAAATTAGGAAATGTACAGAGTCACCACAAATTCCAACAGTATGACTTGTCCCAGGAGGGGGTTATTGGCCGCGGGTTTTAACAACGAAACATGGAATACCGGATGGTACTAGACTATAGATGGTAAGTCTATTTCATAGGCAAACGGGGACACTATTTTCTTGACAGGGTAGGGCCCCATCCATTTCCAATCTAACTTTCTAACATTACGGGTAGTCCTAATGTTCTTCATTGAAATAAAGACTTGATCATGAACTTGGTAAGCCGGAGCAGGCGTTCTGTGCTTATTCATGGCCATTTCTTGGATGTCTTGAGCCGTTCTGATCTGAGTTCATAGGTAATGATGCAATTCTTGCATTTTTGGGGTGAATGAGGTGGTGTTTAGACTTTGCGGGGTTGTTTGAACGGGAAGAAAGGTAGTGTCAAACCAGGGGTGGTAACCACAATTAGCAAAGAAGGGGGAAACCTTTGTACTGGCTGACTCTTGGTTATTCGCTGAGAATTCTGCCATAGGTAGCCACTTACTCCAGTCTTCTTGTTGATAGGAGACATAGGAACGTAAGTATTGCTCCATAACCGCGTTCAGTTGTTCTGTCTGTCCATCGGTTTCCGGATGGAAGGCGGTAGATATTCTAGCTTGAATTCCAAGTCGTTTACAGAGGTCCTTCCAGAAATGGGCTGTGAACTGTGTGCTCCGATCAGAGGTAATGTGCGTAGGTAGGCCATGGAGCTTCTAGACATGTTGTAAATAGAGGTTGGCTACATCTCGAGAATTGATGGTGGTATTGCACGGGATTAGATGTCGCATCTTTGTTAATCGATCGACAATCTCAAGGAGCGAGGTTTTCGTCAAGCCCTTTGGTATTCTCATGGTTGGGTGTCTTGTTAAGCCCTTCAGTATCCTTGAAGGTGAGCAGTGCTACTTAAAAGAGATCCCAACACGTTCAAAGAGTGCGACGTTTCTACAGGTTCTACGAAGTTTTATCTCAAGGCGAGATAAGTGCAGCGAAGTTGGACAGCGACAGTGAGGGTTCTGAGGTAGAACCGAGATAGTATTCGATGGTTACATTTCATGGATTGACTTAGAGAATGAATCGTGGTTTGGTTGCTGATTGTATCATTGTTGGGATGGTTGTATAATTTCTTTGTTGTTCGGTTATGTTTTAGTTATCGTAATAATGTCTTTGTGTTTCGGTTGTGGTCAGGTTGTTGTTGGTGTTACAGGAAAGCGGGGTATTTAAGGAAGGACTTTGGTTTTTCTTGTCTCTCTTTCTCTTCTTTCCTTAAGCAACGTTCTCGTTTACCTTCTCTTGTAACGATCGAAATACTATCTCGGTTCTCCCTCAGAACCCTCGCTGTCGCTGTCCACTTCGCTGCACTTATCTCGCCTTGAGATAGACCCATCGTAGAACCTGTAGAAACGCTGCACTCTTTGAACGCGTTGATTCCTCATTAAGTAGCACTGCTCACTTTCAGGGATACTGAAGGGCTTAACGAGGGACTCAACCGTGAGATTACAGCAGAAGATAACAAGAACGTTGCTTAAGGAAAGAAGAAGAAGAGACACAAGAACGACAGAAATCCTTCGCTTAAATACCCCGCTTTTCCCGTCGCACAAACAACAACTAAACAACAACCGAAACACAACCGAACAACAAAGCCATTATATCCAAATAACCCTTCGCTACTACCAACAACTTTTATCTTAACCCATTACCTGGTTTCATCCGTGAAAGGTATCCCCAAAGGTGAGCAGTGCTACTTGAACGAAAACAAGTGACAAGAGTTTGAATGATAATTCCACAAGCTCTACAGGGGCGATAAGTCAAGGCGACCTATTGACAGCGATGGCAAAGGGTTATTCTCACGGTCGCGTCCTTGGTTAAGCCCTTCAGTATCCCTGAAGGTGAGCAGTGCTACTTAAACAAGGAAACAACACGTTTGAATAGTGCTGTGTTTCTACAAGTTCTACGAAGGGTCTATCTCAAGGCGAGATAAGTGCAGCCAGGTAAACAGCGACAGCGAGGATTCTGAGGTAGAACCGAGATAGTATTCAAATGATTACAGAAGAAGGTAAACGAACGTTGCTTAAAGAAAAAGAACAAAAGAACACCAACGACCAAAATCCTCCGTTTAAATACCCCGCTTTCGTAACACAAACAGCCCTCTGGCAACAGCCGAAACATAACCGAAAGACAAAGCCATTATACTCAAAGAATCCCTTCGTAACCTCCACAACCATCCTAGTCCATTACCCGATTCTTATCCGTGAAAGTTATGAAGTATAACCAAGGTTTGTATTGTGAAGATACAAAGAAGAGTACTACAGAAGATGTTGCTTAAAGAAAAGAGAAGAAAAAGTATAACAAGATGGGGAAGCCCTTCGCTTATATTCCTATATTCCAACCCTTGGATGACAAATGTATGACTCATTGTGATAAAAACCTAGACAAACATAACGAACAACAACAAAATAAAACAACCAAACATCCACGCAACTAACCCTGCAACTGAACAACCATCCATGAAAGACAATTACCATGATAGCATCATATCCGTTAGATTCCAAGAGACCTGTGACGAAGTCCATCGATACTTCTTGCCAAGGTTGATTTGGGATGGGTAGGGGGTGGAGGACTCCTTGTGTACGTTGGATAACTGGTTTTGCTCTTTGGCAAATATGGCAATTTCGTATGTAGTGGCTGACAGATTCTCTCATCTTTGGCCAGTAAAAACTTCTACTTATTAATTCAAAGGTTTTATCCCTTCCGGGATGTCCTGAGCCAGGGGCATCGTGATGTCTTTTAATAAGTTCCAGGCGAAGAGGGTCGAAGTCGGGTACATAGAGGTTTCCTCGATAATATAATCGATTATTTTCCTCCATGCACTCGCTTAGAGTTATTTTCTTCGATTGTTGGTCCTTGTTCATCAGTGCCAGGAGTATCTTTTCCGGGAACTTGTCAACACTATATCCTTCCAGGAAGTGTTTTTGTTTTCACGGATGGAACCGGGTAATAGGTTAAGATGAAGTTGTTGGTAGTAGTGAAGGGTTGTTCGAGTATAATGGCTTTGTTGTTCGGCTGCGTTTCGGTTATTGTTAGGTTGTTGGTTGTGCTACAGGAAAGCGGGGTATTTAAGCGGAGGGTTTTGGTCGTTCTTGTTCTTCTTCCTTTTCTTTCCTTAAGCAACTTTCTCGTTTTACTTCTACCTGTATTACTTTAATACTATCTCAGCTCTACCTCAGAACCGTTTCATGGATAACTGTTTTTGTTGGTTCGTCAGGAATAGAAGTACGAGGTTGTTGTGTTACGTTGTTGTTCCGTGTGTTTCTTTGGGTTTCCGTTGCAATGAGTCAAGTCTTTGTCATCGAACGAGTTGGATTGTGGTATATAAGCGAAGGGATTTCCCCTCCTGTTGTACTTTTCCTTCTTCTTTCTCTAAGCAACGTCTTCTATAGTACACTCTTGAATTTTACAATACAACCCTCGGTTATACCTCATAACCTTACGCTGTCGCCGCCCTCAAATCCTCTATATTTGAGACACTTCGTAGAGCCTGTGGAACATCGTGAATACTCTCGTCGCTTAGTTTTCCCTTCAAGTAGCACTGCTCACCTCGGGGGATACTTGAGAGCTTGAAGATAAACCTCGCCCCTTGAGAACCGTCGCTGTCGCTGTGAAACATCGCTGATTCTTCGCCTTGAAGAATACCCGCTGTAGAACTTGTAGAAATACGGCACTCCTCAAACGAGTTAGTTCCTCGCTTAAGTAGCACTGCTCACCTTCAGGGATACTGAAGGGCTTAACAAGGGACTGAACTGTGAGATTTGTAGGGGGGCGTCCAGTTCAACAGCTTCATTTGACAAAGAAGCCGACAACAAACTTATCTTGGGATCAATATTTTCCTTCTTTAGCACCACCTGACTCTGGTGTGCTAGTCGTTCATCCACTTCCTTGGGGAGATCTCCTGATCTCCTGGTCAATGCATCCGGCTTCCCTCCTTGATTCCCTGGTCGGTAAGTAATAACAAAATCGAACCGCGAGAGGTATTCAGCCCCTCTTGCTTGATGGTGTTTAAGTTGTTTTGTACTCATGAAGTACTCCAGGTTCTTATGGTCACTTATTACATCAATAGGGTGTTTAGAGCCTTCCAGTTCCGGGCGCCATTCTTTAAACACACGGATGATTACAAGTAGTTCTTTGTCATAGATTTCGTAATTGCACTCTGCAGGTGAGTGTTTTTTTAGAAAAGAAAGCTACTGGATGCAATATTCTGGTGTCATCATATTGAGACAGTACGCCTCCTGATACGAAATTGGATGTGTCAGTTTCCACTATGATCTGGTCAGGATCAAAGTGAATAAGAATTGGGGCAGTGGTGAAAGTGTGCTTTAAGTTTTCTAATGCGATATCTGCTTCCAAGGTCCATTCGAAGGCAATTCCTTTCTTTGTGAGAGCTGTAAGGGGCGATGTGAGTTTCGAAAATCCTAGGATAAATCGACGATAGAAATTGGCAAACCTTTCATGGATGGATGTTTCGTTGATAGGTTGGGTACATGGGTACATGGTCGTTGCGTTTTGATGTTTGTTCTTTGTGTTTCCATGGGTTTCCTGTTACAATGAGTCATGTCTTTGTCATCGAAAGAGTTGGAACGTGGTATATAAGCGAAGGGTTTTCCCCTCTTGTTGTACTTTTCCTTCTTCTTTCCTTAAGCAATGTCTTCTATTGTACACTCACTGTATCTTACGAAAACAAACACGGATTACACTTCGTAATCTTTCGCCGTCGCCGTCTTCAGGTCATCATAACTTGAACCACTAGTAGAGCCTGTAGAATCTCCGTACACTCTCTTGTCGTTGGTTTCTCGTTCAAGTAGCACTGCTTATCTCGGGGGATACCTGAGAGCTTGACTAGAATCTCGCTCCTTGAGATTACGTTGCTTCCTAATCTACACCCTCTACCCCGCTCCCCCTCAACCGAAAATCACCATGAGCAACCCTGCCCCCGCCCCCTGGACCTTCCCTACATTTGAGAACTTCCAGGCCGCCGCCAACGCCGACCTCGCCTCCGCCTATGAGGAAATCCGTTCCCACTATCAACAGCGGGTCGATAACCTCACCTATGCAGACCTACAACTTGAGGAAGCCACTCAAGAGAGGAACAACATGACGGCAAGGTTCAACACTTGCCAGTCCCAACTACAAGCTACTGAAGCAGAAGTCGCCCGCCTTCGCAACGCCGCTCCTCCACCACCTGCGCCCTCGCCACCACCGCCTCCCGCTCATACACAAGGAGGCCGTTCAGACAAGATGCCTGACCCAGATAAGTTCAATGGGTCCCGTGATAAACTCACCAGGTTCGTCCTACAACTCCGATCGAAACTCTCGGTTAATGCCGACCGCTTCTCCAGTAGCAACAATATGATATTGTATGCTATCAGCCGCCTTGAGGGAGCCGCCCTCGAACAAATCCGCCACTCTGTCCTCCCTGATGGGACCACTACCTGTGTTATACCTATTGGTAGGTTAGTTGGTTACGACTTGAGTTCGCTTATGATGTACACATATAGACTAGCGCTCAATCCCAGACCATGTTTGTTATTATTAATCTTGGTTGATTATTAATAAGATTCAGATTGGATGTTTGGTTTCCTTGTGTCATCAATGGCCAACTCTTTCGATCGACACTTCCCCGATTCGCTTATACGTTGCGTCGCCGGTTAATTCCGACAATCACGCCATACGATAATGAGAGGGGTAGGAGCGAAGGAAAGCGTTTCAGGGTCTATGGGATTTCTCCATGTTAGTTCATGTTATTACATAGCCTTTGTATTCGACGCTTGACTACTATAAGTAGTCCAGTGTTCTACCGTTGAGAAGGGTCTTCCTGATCATTAGCGACGAAGAACGAGCCTTATCAATATTATATTGTATAGCTTAGCGGTATACGACTTTCATTCATACTCTCAAGGTCCTGCGTTCGTTTCATCTTCAAGTAATACTTTCTTCATGCAAAGAATCCTTTATTTCTTCAAGAGACTTTGTTGTTGCTTCACGCGACACGAACCTCAAAGTCACGACGCGTCCACAACAGACCTCGTCCTTCCAGATTGGTTAGACGAAGAGTATATTCGAACGAACACGATACCCAACAAGCAAAGCAAGCGATATTCAAACTACACATAGGGCCAAGGACCCTTCAGCGTTAGTTATTAAAACCTTACTATTGGAAGTTCTTCACGGAACTTTGCTCGATCCCTACTTTGAACCCTACGGTTATCTTTTAGCGGTTCATAAGAAGCAGTTAGGACTTGCGCCTGTGTATTGTGTTGCGGATAGCAACCGGGCAGGTTATAGCGTCTAGATTGTTATCTAAAGCTTCTTGGAGATTTCCTGTGCGGTAAGTAGTACCGGTCTTACAACCTGGAACAACGCCGCCGAATTGATTACAGCCTTGGAGACCGCCTTCGGTGACCCCGATCCACTGGGAACCGCTCGCCGTGAATTGCACCAGCTCCGACAAGGAAAAAGGGATTTTTCCGCTTACCTCACTGACTTCCAACGGATCATGGGAAGGCTAAACTACGATGAATCAGCAAAGAATGACGCCCTGGAGTTTGGAATGTCAGACGAGTTGAAAGAAGCCGTAGTGACCGTCGCCGACTTCCCCACCACTTTTACTTCCCTTTGCGCCTTCCTCCTTCGCTTGGACAATCGCATCCGAGCAAGAAGTGAAGAGAAAAAAAATGCTGCCCGTAACACTATGGGACAATTCACCGCTTCCACCGCCGCTCCCGCTGCCTTCACCCCTGCCTCTTCCTCCTTCGCACCTGGAGGACTTGCACCCATGGATCTCTCTTTCGGTCGCACCTCCATTTCATGGATTAAGGATCGGGTATAGGGTTAGGTTTCGGTTAGACGGTTGTCATGGGTTTGAAAGGTTTTCGTATAATGTTATTGTATTTTTGGTTGCTATCGGTTGTCAGGAAAAGAGGGGTATTTAAACGATGGATTTTAGTCGTTCTTTGTTTTCTTCTTCTTCTTTCCTTAAGCAACGTTCTCGTTTACCTTCTCCTGTCTTTGTTATAAACTTTACCTCAATTCTACCTCAGAATCCTCGCTGTCGCTGTTCGCTCCACTGCACTTATCTCGCCTTGAGATAGACCCATCGTAGAACCTGTAGAAACGCTGCACTCTTTGAACGCGTTGTTACCTCGTCTAAGTAGCACTGCTCATCTCCAGGGATACTGAAGAGCTTAACGAGGGACTCAACCGTGAGACTCCACCTCACGCCCTGCCCCTGAACAACGATATGTTCAGATCAATGGGAGAAGAAAACTGTCTCCTGAAGAAAAATCCTGGAGACAAACCAACAACCGCTGTCTGTTCTGTGCTGGAGAAGGGCATATCTTCTCAAATTGCCCCTCCGCCTCAAAACGCCCCGCCATGAGGAGAGCTGTTACCAATGCTGCTGCCGCCCCTCCCGCTCCTTCATGGATGAACGTCATGTCGATCGGTTAGGTACATGGGTACACGATTGTCGCGTTTTATTGATGTTCTTTGTATTTCTATGGGTTTCTCGTTATAATGAGTCATGTCTTTGTCATCAAAAGAGTTGGAACGTGGTATATAAGCGAAGGGCTTTCCCCTCTTGTTGTACTTTTCCTTCTTCTTTCTTTAAGCAACGTCTTCTATTGTACACTCTTGTATTCTACAAATACAAACCCTGTTACAGATAACCTTACGCTGTCGCCGTCCTCGAGTCCTCTATACTCGAACACTTCGTAGAGCCTGTGGAACTTCGTAAAAGTACTCTCATCGCTTAGTTTATTCTTCAAGTAGCACTGCTTATCTCGGGGGATACCTGAGAGCTTGGAGATAAACCTCGCCCCTTGAGACGCTCCTTCTGTTTTTCCGCCACCATTGCCACCTCGTTTTCCTGCCTTCGATGCAGCAGACTCAGTTGAGTCTTTAAACTAGTTCAACCAGAGTTGCCTTGTGATCCTGCTCTGGTTCTTTCTTCTCCTTTGTCAGCGTTCTCTATTTCTGGGTTTTCAGTTTCGGATGTGTGTGTGGAGGATAATTTGGATGGGGAACATTTTGTAGTTTCATGTAGCCTTTCCCACCAAAATAAAGTTATAAAAACACACGCACTTCTTGACACTGGAGCCTCAGGGTTCGCTTTCATCGACGAGAACTTTGTGCGTCACCATTCCCTGCCCTTATCTCCCCTTAAAACCCCTCGCCAATTGGAAGTCATTGACGGCCGAACAATTGCCTCGGGAGATATCACCAATCTTTGCCACCTGGAGCTTTCCATCCAACAGCACGCCGAGAAAGCCCCCTTCTTCGTGACCAAGCTAGGACATTATCCCCTAGTACTTGGCATCCCTTGGATGAACCTCCATGACGTTCATCTACAGTTCGCCAATAAAAGCATCGAATTTAACTCTAAATTCTGCACCACCCACTGTGCTCCAAAACAGCCTATCGTCTCCGCCGCCGCCATCCCCCCCCCTGCCAAACTAAACGCCGCCTTTATTGGCGCAGCCAGTTTCCGTTTACTTGCCAGAAAAAAAGGCATTCAGGTTTATTCCATGTCTCTCTATGAGATCAATAGAGTCCTCGATAGCAAGACTACTAGAGAGGAATGGAGGCAACGAATACCCACTGAATACCATGAATACCTGGACATGTTCGACAAAGCTAAAGCCCAAGGACTCCCCCCCCGTCGCCCTTATGATCATAAGATCACTCTCCAAGACGGCAAAGAACCGCCATTTGGCCCACTCTACGGCATGTCACGAGATGAGCTTCTAGTTCTAAAGAAGTACATTGAAAACAACTTAGAGAAAGGCTTTATCCGTGCCAGTTCATCTTCTGCCGGTTCTCCCGTCCTCTTTGCTGCAAAGCCTGATGGTTCCCTACGCCTTTGTGTAGACTACCGAGGCCTCAATGTTCTTACTCTCAAAGACCGCTACACCTCCCCGCTCATTAATGAAACCCTCAACTGTCTCGCTAAGGCACAATGGTATTCCAAACTAGACCTCAGAGATGGATTTCACCAAATCCGCATCGCAGAAGGAGAAGAATGGAAAACCGCTTTTAGGACTCGATACGGTCTTTATGAATACATGGTAATGCCTTTCGGCCTTACCAATGCCCCCGGTACCTTCCAACGCTTCGTCAATGATTCTCTCCGAGAATACTTGGATCTCTTTTGCACGGCTTATCTCGACGATATCCTCATTTATAGTGATACCCTCGCCGAACACAAGATACACGTCCGACAGGTCCTCGATGCCTTGAAAACCAACAATATCCTTCTCAAACCCGAGAAGTGCGAGTTCCACGTGCAATCCATCAAATACCTCGGTCTAATCCTAACCCCCGAAGGTATTAAGATGGACGACGACAAACTCAAAGCTGTCCGGGACTGGAATCGCCCAAAGTCAATCAAAGACGTACAAGCCTTTCTTGGTTTTGCAAATTGTTACCGACCATTCATCCTAGGGTTCTCCCGTTTAGCTGCTCCCCTTACCGCTTTTACAAAAAAGGGTATTGTTTTCGAATGGACAGTCGAAGCGGAACTCGCATTTGAAGCCCTGAAGAATGTCTTTACTAAGGCCCCGGTACTCATCCACTTCGATCCCCGAAAGAAAATCTTTGTGGAATCCGATGCTTCTGACTTCGTCTCCGGTGGTGTTCTTTCCCAACTCGACGATAACGGCATACTTCATCCTGTCTCACGGTTGAGTCCCTCGACAAAGCCCTTCAGTATCCATGAAGGTGAGCAGTGCTACTTAAGCGAGGTAAACAACACGTTCAAAGTACGCGACGTTTCTACAACTTCTACAAGGGGGATATCTCAAGGCGAGATAAGTGCAGCGAGGGGAACGGCGACAGCGAGGGTTCTGAAGTAGAACCGAGATAGTATTTCAATAATTACAGCAGAAGGTAAACGAGAATGTTGCTTAAGGAAAGAAGAAGAAGAAGACAAAGAACGACCAAAACCCATCATTTAAATACCCCGCTTTTCCCATCAAACCAATAACAGACAGCAACCGAAATGCAATAACATTATGCCACAACCTTCGAATCCATGTCAACCCTCTAACCGAAACCTAACCCTATACCCGATCCTTAATCCGTGAAATCCTGTGGCCTTCTTCTCCAAGAAGCATTCACCAGCTGAATGCAACTACGAGATCTATGATAAGGAACTTCTAGCTATCATACGCTGTTTTGAGGAATGGAGACCAGAGCTTGAAGGTTCCGAGCTACCCATCTTTGTTATTACTGATTATAAGAACTTGGAATATTTCATGACCACCAAGCAACTTAATCGACGACAAGTCAGATGGGCTGAATATCTCTCACGTTTTGACTTTGTCATTACTTATAGACCAGGGGTACAAGGAGGAAAACCGGATGCGCTGACTCGGAGATCAGGAGATCTCCCTGAAGAAGGGGAAAGACTACAACATCAATACCCAGTAGTCTTGAAGGAACGAAACATCGATCCTAAGCTGAGTTTGTTTTCAGGTTCTTTATCAAATGAACCCGCTGAATTGGATGACACCCTCGTGACTTTAATGAATCATGGATACAGTGCTGACCCGTTTCCACAAAAAATCCTTCTAGCACTTAGAAATGGTGAACGACAATCCAAAGAAATCACCTTAGGCGATTGTATGGAAGTTAACGGCCGGCTTTATTATCGGCAAAAGCTCTATATCCCTGATCATGATCCTCTCCACCTCCTCATCCTACAAAGACATCACGACGCCCCCTCAGCTGGCCACCCAGGACGTGAAAAATCCTTCGAACTCATTTCAAGGAACTTCTATTGGCCAAAGATGAGGGAATATATTGGCCGTTATACCCGAAACTGTCACATCTGTCGACGAGCTAAACCAAACACCCTCGGTACCCATGGCGTCCTGAAACCACTCCCTATCCCTAATCGCCCCTGGGAGGAGCTATCAATGGACTTCGTCACCGGCCTCCCAGTGTCTAATGGCTTTGATGCCATTATGGTCATCGTGGATCGACTCTCGAAGATGCGACATCTTATCCCGTGTAATACTACCGTCAACGCCGAACAGACTGCCGAACTATACCTCCAAAACGTTTGGAAACTTCATGGACTTCCTTCCTATCTTACCTCCGATAGAGGAACACAGTTTACCGCAAAGTTTTGGAAGCATCTCTGCCAACGTTTGAATATTGCCGCCCGCATGTCTACCTCCTTTCATCCAGAGACTGATGGACAAACCGAACGCCTTAATGCTGTAATGGAACAATACCTTCGCTGTTATGTATCCTACCAACAAGATGATTGGTCTAAGTGGCTACCCATTGCCGAATTCGCTGCCAACAACCAAGAATCCTCCAGTACCAAGGCCACACCCTTCTTTGCGAATTATGGCTATCACCCTCGCGTTGATACCTTGATCGTCTCCAACGACCGCTCTCTCCAGACCCTCGATGCTGACGACTTCGCTTCTAAAATGGAAGAACTTAGGGACTTCCTCCGAATACAGATGAGAACAGCCCAGGACATCTTCGAGTCAAGCACAAATCGGCACCATACCCCTGCTCCATCGTTTAAAGAAAAAGACGAGGTGTTTGTATCGATGAAAAACATGAGGACAACGCGAAACTCAAAGAAGTTGGATTGGAAATGGAGTGGCCCGTTCCCGGTGAAGCATGTTATTTCAGCCTATGCCTACGAGATTGATCTCCCAAGTTCAATGAAGTATCATCCTGTATTTCACGTTTCTTTCATTAAAGCAGCTCCCGTCGACCCCCTTCCAGGCCAAGTCATCGTACCACCCCCACCGGTTCAAGTTAATGATCACGAGGAATACCTTGTCAATAGCATTCTAGATTCCCGTTTACGTCGCGGAAAACTTCAATACTTGGTCGAGTGGACTGGCTATGCACTACCCACTTGGGAACCTGCAGAGTACCATGAGGAGACAGAGGCAGTAGATTCTTTCCATCGACAATATCCAGACAAACCAAAGGAAGAAGTGGTTAGTGTTCGCAGGAGCTCACGGCTATGAGGGGGGGCTACTTTCATGGATGGATGTTTCGTTGATGGGTCGGGTACATGGGTACATGGTCGTTGTGTTTTGATGTTTGTTCTTTGCGTTTTTATGGGTTTCCTATTACAATGAGTCATGTCTTTGTCATCGAAAGAGTTGGAATGTGGTATATAAGCGAAGGGCTTTCCCCTCTTGTTGTACTTTTCCTTCTTCTTTCCCTAAGCAACGTCTTCTATTGCACGCTCACTGTATCTTATAAATACAAACTCAGATTACCCCTCGTAATCTTTCGCTGTCGCCGTCTTCAAGTCATCATAACTTGAACCACTAGTAGAGCCTGTAGAATCTCCGTACACTCTCTTGTCGTTGGTTTCTCGTTCAAGTAGCACTGCTTATCTCGGGGGATACCTGAGAGCTTGACGAGAATCTCGCTCCTTGAGAAAACCCTAGGAAGGCCTGGACATCCTTGACAGTTTTTGGCGTACCCCATTTTGATGGATGGTTGTTTTGTCGCGTGGTTGGTTGTACAGGTGTTCGGTTGTTCTGTCTTGTTATTGTTTCGATATGTTTCCCTTGGTTTTCTTTACAATGAGTCACATGTTAGTCATTGGAGAGATGGATTATAGGTATATAAGCGAAGGGAATTCCCCTCTTGTTGTACTTTTCCTTCTTCTTTCTTTAAGCAACGTCTTCTATTGTACACTCTTTGTATTTTTATAAATACAAACCTCGGTTGCACCTCTCACACCTTCACTGTCACTGTCTTCAAGTTGCCAAGACTCAACACACACGTAGAGCCTGTGGAATCCTCACACTCTTCTTGTCGCTTGTTTCTCGCTAAGTAGCACTGCGCATCTTTGGGTATACCAAAGAGCTTAGCAAGAACCTCGCCCCTTGAGACCCATTCCCGGACGGCTTTGAGTTTCTCCTCGTCCATTTTAATGCCATTGGGGGTGAGTATGTCTCATGGTTGGGTTCCTTGATAAGCCCTTCAGTATCCTTGAAGGTGAGCAGTGCTACTTAAGCGAGATAAACAACAAGTTCAAAGTACGCGACGTTTCTACAAGTTCTACGAGGGGGTTATCTCCAGGCCAGATAAGTGCAGTGAAGTAAACAGCGACAGCGAGGGTTCTGAGGTAGAACCGAGGTAGTATTCCACAATTACAATAAAAGGTAAACGAGAACGTTGCTTAAGAGAAGAAGAAGAGAAAAGACAAGAACGACCAAAATCCTTCCCTTAAATACCCAGCTTTTCCGTAATACAACCATCCTTCCGACAACAATCAAAACACAAAGACATTGTACCCAATAACCGAAATCCGTCTCAACCATTTAACATAGTCCTAACCTACTTCCTCGCTTCGATCCGTGAAAGTATGAGTACTAAGTACTTAGTAGTTTGTACTTCGAATTCACATTTCTTGGGTTTCAGGAGGATGTCATTTTCCTTGACGGTTTGAAGGACTTTTCTGACATGGACCTGATGTTTTGCAAAAGTATCGTTATAGATGTGTATATTATTGAGATAAGCAGTACAGAAGATATCTAGGTATTCCATTAGGCAATCATTGACAAATCTTTGAGAGGTACTGGGGGTGTTGGTTCAGCCGAAAGGCATAACTTGGTATTCATAGAGGCTGTATTGGGTCCGGAAAGCTGTTTTGCATTCATCGCCTTCAGCAATGCGGATTTGATGGTAGCCATCTTTCATGGATGGTTGTCTCGTTGACTAGTTTGGTGTAACGGGTATTTGGTTGCTATGTTTTGTTGTTGTTCTTTGCGTTTCTTTGGGTTTCAGTTATAATGAGTCATATGATGGTCAGCGAAAAGTGGGATTATGGGTATATAAGTGAAGGGTGTTCCCCTCTTGTTGTATGTTTTCTTCTCTTCTCTTTAAGCAATGTCTTCTATTGCCACTCTACTTGTATCCTACAATACAAGCCAGGATTCCCACATAAATCCTTCGTCGTCTCCGTGATACTTCTCTTCCTATCACGCCACTACATCAACATGGTTTCGCTGTCGGAGTCATCTTAACTCCCCTTGATCGTAGAGCCTGTGGAATTCTCTCCTAAACTCTCGTCGCTAGTTCTCATTCAAGTAGCACTGCTCACCTTTGGGGATACCAGAGGGCTTGACGAGATCTCACTCCTTGAGACCATCCCAGAGGTCCAATTTTGTGTACCATTGTGCTTTTGCTAATCGGTCAAGGGTTTCTCAGATAAGAGGAGAGGTATAGCAATCTTTTACTGTGATCGCATTTATGCCTCGATAGTCCACACATAACTGAAGGGATCCGTCAGCCTTTTTAATGAAGGGGACAGGGGATCCGGCAGGAGAAGAACTGGCTCGGATAAAGCCTTTTTCCAGGTTATCTTCAATGTATTTTTTTAGGAATATTAGTTCCTCTCAGGACAATCCATACAAGGGGCCGGAAGGGGCTTCTTTTCCTTCTTGGAGTTGTATTTTATGGTCATATGGTCATCGGGGGGATAGGCCTTGGGCTTTCTTCTTGTCGAACATATCCAAGAAGTCATGGTACTCTGCGGGAATCCTTGCTTTCCATTCTTCTTTGGTAGTTTTTTCCTCTAGGACTCTATTAATTTCGTAGAGGGACATTGTGTATGCTTGTAGGGACCGTTGTCGAGTAAGGGTCCTAAAGCTAGCGGCATTGATGAAGGAAACATTAAGTTTGACTGGAGCAGAGATCTCTCACGGTTGGATTCCTTGTTAAGCCCTTCAGTATCCCTGAAGGTGAGCAGTGCTACTAAATGAAGTACTTAACACGTTCGAGGAGTGCAATGTTTCTACAAGTTCTACGTATGGTCTATCCCAAGGGGAGATAAGTGCAGCGAGGTAACTAGGGACAGCAAGTATTCTGAAGTAGAATCGAGGTATTATTAAAGTAATACTAGTACAAGTCAAACGAGAACGTTGCTTAAAGGAAGAAACGGAGAAGGAGAACAAGCGACCAGAATCCATCTCTTAAATACCCTGCTTTTTCCATGCTCTGACTCATAACCGAAACCTAACCAAATAACAATAACATTATATGAGAAAATGACTTGTAACAACCAATAACCCCATCCTAACCTATTACCCAATTCTAATCCGTGAAAGGGGCTTATTCTTGGGGATTTTGAATAGTCAAATTGAGGTTGGTGATGTGGGTAATATCTCCTGAGGCAACGGGGCGACCATCGATAACTTCAAGTTGTCTGGGTGTTTTTAAAGCAGTGAGAGTTTCATGGATAACTGTTTTCGTTGTTTTATTAGATGCATGGGTATAAGGTTGTTGTGTTACGTTGTTGTTCTCTGTGTTTCGTTGGGTTTCCGTTGCAGTGAGTCAAGTCTTTGTCATCGAACGAGTTGGAAAGTGATATATAAGCGAAGGGATTTCCCCTCTTGTTGTACTTTTCCTTCTTCTTTCTTTAAGCAACGTCTTCTATAGTACACTCTTGTATTTCACAATACAAACCTCGGTTATACCTCATAACCATACGCTGTCGCCGTCCTCAAGTCATCTATACTTGAACACTTCGTAGAGCCTGTGGAATTCCGTAAACACTCTCGTCGCTTAGTTTTCCCTTCAAGTAGCACTGCTCATCTCGGGGGATACCTGAGAGCTTGAAGATAAACCTCGCCCCTTGAGATTACATTGCTTCCTCATCCACACCCTCTACCCTGCTTTTTTACGCTGCCACAAAACCACCAACGCCGCCATGAGCAATCCCGCCCCTGCCCCTGCCCCCTGGACTTTCCCTACCTTTGAGAATTTCCAAGCTGCCGCCAACACCGACCTCGCCTCTGCTTATGAGGAAGTTCGATCCCATTACTAACAACGGATCGAGAACCTCACCTATGCAGACCTACAGCTTGAAGAAGCTGTACAGGAAAGAAACAACATGACGGCAAGGTTCAACACTTGCTAGTCCCAACTGCAAGCGGCTGAAGCAGAAGTCGCTCGCCTCCGTAACGCCGCTCTTCCTCCGCCTGCACCACCGCCACCAGCGCCTCCCGCTCACACGCAAGGAGGCCGCTCCGACAAAATGCCTGACCCAGATAAATTCAACGGGTCTCGCGACAAACTCCCCGGGTTCGTTCTACAACTCAGATCGAAACTCTCGGTCAATGCCGACCGATTTTCCAGCAACAATAATATGATATTGTATGCCATTAGCCGCCTTGAGGGAGCAGCCCTCGAACAAATCCGTCACTCCGTCCTCCCCGACGGAACTACCACCTGGAACTCCGCCGCCGATCTAATCACCGCCCTAGAAACAGCCTTCGGCGACCCAGACCCCCTCTGCACCGCTCGTCGTGAGCTACATCAACTCCGACAAGGAAAAAGGGATTTCTCCGCTTACCTTGCCGACTTCCAACGAATCATGGGACGCTTTAACTACGATGAGTCTGCCAAGAATGATGCCCTGGAGTTCGGCATGTCAGACGAGCTGAAAGAAGCGGTAGTAACTGTTGCCGACTTCTCCACCACCTTCACTTCCCTCTGCGCCTTCCTTCTCCGCCTGGATAATCGTATCCGAGCAAGAAGGGAAGAAAAAAAAAATGCTGCCCGCAACACCATGGGACAGTTTACCGCCCCCGCTGCCGCCCCTGCCGCTTTCACCCCTGCCTCCTCCTCGTTCGCCCCTGGAGGACTTGTCCCTATGGATCTCTCTTTTGGCCGTACCTCCACTTCTCGCCCAGCTCCTGAACAGCGTTACGTTCAAGTTAACGGGAGGAGAAAGCTATCGACCGAAGAAAAAGCATGGAGACAGACCAATAATCGCTGTCTATTTTGCGCCGGCGAGGGACATATCTTTTCCAATTGCCCCTCCGCCTCCAAGCGTCCCGCTATGAGAGGAGCCGTTACTAACTCCGCCGCTGCTCCCCCTGCTCCTTCTGCTTTTCCACCACCTTTGCCGCCTCGCTTTCCTGCCTTTGATGCAGCAGACTCAGTTGAGTCTTTAAACTAGTTCAACCAGAGTCGCCTAGTGACCCTGCTCTGGTTTCTTTTTCTCCTTTGTCAGCGTTCTCTATTTCTGGGTTTTCGGTGTCGGACGTGTGTGTGGAGGATACTTTGGACGGGGAACATTTTGTAATTTCTTGTAACCTTTCCCACCAAAATAAAATCATAAAAACACACGCACTTCTTGACACTGGAGCCTCAGGGTTCGCTTTCATTGATGAAAACTTCGTGCGTCACCATTCCCTACCCCTATCTCCCCTTAAAACCACCCGTCAATTGGAAGTCATTGACGGCCGAACAATTGCCTCGGGAGATATCACCCACCTTTGCCACGTGGGACTCTCTATCCAACAACACGCTGAAAGAGTCCCTTTTTTCGTCACCAAGCTAGGCCATTACCCCCTAGTACTCGGTATCCCCTGGATGAACCTCCATGACGTTCATCTACAATTCGCAAACAAAAGCATTGAATTCAACTCTGAATTCTGCACCACCCACTGTGCCCCTAAACAACCCGTCGTTTCAGTCGCCGCAATCCCTCCCCCAGCCAAGCTTAACGCTGCCTTTATCGGCGCTGCCAGCTTCCGCTTACTTGCAAGGAAAAAGGGCATCCAGGTTTATTCCATGTCTCTTTATGAAATCAATAGAGTTCTTGATAGCAAGACTACTAAGGAAGAGTGGAGACAACGAATACCTGAGGAATACCATGAGTACCTAGACATGTTCGACAAAGCCAAAGCCCAAGGACTCCCCCCTCGCCGACCCTACGACCATAAGATCATACTCCAAGAAGGTAAAGAACCACCATTCGGCCCACTCTACGGTATGTCACGAGATGAACTACTAGTTCTAAAAAAGTACATCGAGGACAACCTAGAAAAAGGTTTTATCCGTGCAAGTTCGTCCTCCGCCGGCTCCCCCGTCCTCTTTGCTGCGAAACCCGATGGTTCACTACGCCTCTGCGTAGATTACCGGGGTCTAAATGCCCTTACTGTTAAGGACCGTTACACCTCCCCGCTCATCAAGGAAACTCTCGACCGCCTCGCTAAAGCACAATGGTACTCTAAGCTAGATCTAAGAGACGGCTTTCACCAAATCCGTATAGCAGAGGGAGAAGAATGGAAGACTGCCTTTAGAACGCGATACGGGCTTTACGAATATATGGTGATGCCATTCGGCCTCACCAATGCCCCAGGTACCTTCCAGCGCTTCGTTAACGATTCCCTCCGAGAATATCTAGACCTCTTCTGTACCGCCTACCTTGATGATATCCTCATTTACAGCGACACTCTTGCAGAGCATAAAATACACGTCAAACAAGTCCTGGACGCACTCAAAGCCAACAACATCCTCCTCAAACCAGAGAAATGCGAGTTCCATGTCCAGTCAATAAAATACCTCGGCCTAATTCTTACCCCCGAAGGAATAAAAATGGACGAAGATAAACTCAAAGCTGTACGAGAATGGAACCGACCAAAATGTATCAAAGATGTTCAAGCCTTCCTAGGTTTTGCAAACTTCTACCGAAGATTTATCCTAGGATTCTCCCGCCTCGCTGCACCCCTTACTGCCTTCACCAAGAAAGGTATCATCTTTGAATGGACGATCGAAGCTGAACTCGCATTCGAAGCTCTTAAAGAAGCCGTCACTAAAGCACCAGTACTTATTCACTTCGACCCACGAAAAAAGATCTTCGTTGAATCCGATGCTTCCGATTTCGTCTCTGGTGGTGTCCTCTCCCAGCTCGATGATAACGGCGTACTTCACCCTGTGGCTTTCTTCTCTAAGAAACACTCACCTGCGGAATGTAACTACGAAATCTATGATAAGGAGTTACTAGCCATTATCCGCTGTTTTGAAGAGTGGCGCCCGGAACTCGAAGGATCTGAGTTTCCCATCTCCGTCATTACAGACCATAAAAATTTGGAATATTTTATGACCACTAAGCAACTAAATCGAAGACAGGTCAGATGGGCAGAATACCTTTCACGCTTCAACTTTGTCATTACGTACAGACCAGGAGTACAAGGAGGAAAGCCGGACGCATTGACTCGGAGATCAGGAGATCTCCCTGAAGAAGGGGATGAAAGACTACGACACCAACACCAAGTAGTCCTGAAGGAAAAGAATTTGGACCCCAAGCTGAGTTTGTTTTCGGGTTCTTTATCAAATGAACCCGCTGAATTGGATGCCACCCTTGAAACCTTAATGAATCACGGATATAACGCTGACCCATTCCCACAAAAAATCCTTCTAGCACTTAGGAATGGCGAACAACAGTCTAAGGAAATCACTTTAGGCGATTGTACCGAGATGAATGGCCGCCTCTTCTACCGACAAAAACTGTATATCCCTGACCATGACCCCCTTCGCCTTCTTATCCTACAACGACACCATGATGCCCCCTCCGCCGGCCACCCAGGACGTGAAAAATCCTTTGAACTCATCTCAAGATGTTTTTATTGGCCAAAGATGAGGGAATATATTGGACGTTATACCAGGAATTGCCATACTTGTCGACGAGCAAAACCAAGCACCCTTGGTACCCATGGCGTCCTAAAACCACTCCCAATTCCTAATCGCCCCTGGGAAGAATTGTCGATGGACTTTGTCACGGGCCTCCCAGAATCTAACGGCTTTGATGCCATTATGGTCGTTGTGGACCGACTCTCGAAGATGCGACATCTTATTCCGTGCAATACCACTGTCAACGCCGAACAAACCGCCGAATTGTATCTCCAAAATGTTTGGAAACTCCATGGACTCCCTTCCCATTTAACCTCTGATAGGGGAACACAGTTCACTGCGAAGTTTTGGAAACACCTCTGCCAGCGTTTGAATATTGCGGCCCGTATGTCTACCTCCTTTCACCCAGAGACTGATGGACAAACTGAACGCCTTAATGCCGTAATGGAACAATACCTCCGTTGTTACGTATCCTACCAGCAAGACGATTGGTCAAAGTGGCTACCTATTGCCGAATTTGCCGCCAACAATCAAGAATCTGCTAGTACCAAGGCTACACCTTTCTTCGCGAATTACGGCTATCATCCCCGGTTTGATACCTCTATTGTCCCTAATGACCGCTCCCCTCAGACCCTCGACGCCAACGACTTTGCCTCCAAGATGGAAGAACTCAGAGACTTCCTACGGGTACAGATGAAAACTGCCCAAGATGTTTTTGAATCAAGTACAAACCGACATCGTACCCCTGCTCCTTTGTTTAAAGTTAAGGACGAAGTCTTTATTTCTATGAAAAACATGAGGACAACGAGGAACTCAAGGAAGTTGGACTGGAAATGGAGTGGCCCATTTCCAATTAAACGAGTAATTTCGGCGTACGCATACGAAGTGGAGCTACCAATGTCGATGAAGTACCATCCGGTGTTTCATGTTTCACTAATAAAAGCGGCTCCTGTTGATCCACTCCCAGGTCAGGTTATTCCACCACCACCTCCAGTCCTAGTCAACGATCACGAGGAGTATCTCGTCGAAAGCATCCTAGACTCTCGCGTTCGCCATGGAAAACTGCAATATCTGGTCGAATGGACAGGTTATGCCTTACCTACGTGGGAACCAGCTGATTATCATAAGGAGACTGAAGCGGTAGATGTCTTTCACCAACGATATCCAGATAAACCCAAGGAAGGTCTTGTTAGTGTTCGCAGGAGCTCACGGCTATAAGGGAGGGGGTACTTTCATGGATAATTGTGTTCGTTGTTTTATCAGATGCAAGGGTGTAAGGTTGTTGTGTTACGTCGTTGTTCTTTATGTTTCGTTGGGTTTCCATTACAGTGAGTCAAGTCTTTGTCATCAAACGAGTTGGAAAGTGGTATATAAGCGAAGGGATTTCCCCTCTTGTTGTACTTTTCCTTCTTCTTTTCTTAAGCAACGTCTTCTATAGCACACTCCTGTATTTCATAAATACAACCCTCGGTTATACCTCATAACCTTACGCTGTCGCCGTCGTCAAGTCCTCTATACTTGAACATCCCGTAGAGCCTGTGGAATTCCGTAAACACTCTCGTCGCTAGTCTTTTCTTCAAGTAGCACTGCTATCTCGTGATACCCTGAGAGCTTGAAGATAAAACCTCGCCCCTTGAGAGAGAGGTAAAGAGTGGTGACTCGCGAATTCTTTATCAATGAATGCAAATCTGGAGGCTACAGTGTCTAGTAAAGCATGTGTTTTTATGATTTTATTGCTATGGGAAATATTGCACGAAACTACAAAGTGTTCCCTATTCAACTGATCCTCCATGCTTATACCAGAGACCGAAAACCCAGAAATTGAAAATGCAGACAAAGGAAAAGAATTTGGAACCAAGGCAGGGTCACAGATCAGCCTTGGTTGTACTAGTTTAAAGACTCGTTGGCTGAGTCTGCTGATTCTAACGCGAAAATTTGAGGGGGGAGAGGCGACGGCGGCAAGAAGGAGGCAGGGGGTGTACGATTGGCGGGGGGGCGGTGAGAGCTCCTCTCATAGTGGGTTTCTTGGGAGCGGAGGGGCAGTTGGCATAGGAGTGGTACAGCGCTGCACAAAACATACGTTTTCCGGTGGCTCGGCGCCATTGTTTCTCTTCTTCGGAGAGCTTTCTTCATGTTATACCTATTGGTAGCTTAGTTGTTTACGACTTGAGTTCGCTTATGATGCACACATATGGACTAGCGTTCAATCCCCGACCATGTCGGTTATTATTAATCTTGGTTGATTATTAATAAGATTCGGATTGGATGTTTGGTTTCCTTGTGTCATCAATGGCCGACTCTTTCGATCAACACTTCCCCGATTCGCTTATACGTTGCGTCGCCGGTTAATTCCGACAATCACGCCATACGATAATGAGAGGGGTAGGAGCGAAGGAAAGCGTTTCAGGGTCTATGGGATTTCTTCATGTTAGTTCATGTTATTACATAGCCTTTGTATTCAACGCTTGACTACTATAAGTAGTCCAGTGTTCTACTGTTGAGAAGGGTCTTCTTCCTGATCATTAGCGACGAAGAACGAGCCTTATCAATATTATATTGTTTCTAGCAAAATTACTTCCGTGCAATTTACTCTTTTACTTGTGAATTACTTTTATCTCGCTTAGCAAGGCCTTGGCCCTTCAGCGTTAGTTAATAAAACCTTACTATTGAAAGTTCTTCACGGAACTTTGCTCGATCCCTACTTTGAACCCTACGGTTATCTTTTAGCGGTTCATAAGAAGCAGTTAGGACTTGCGCCTGTGTATTGTGTTGCGGATAGCAACCGGGCAGGTTATAGCGTCTAGATTGTTATCTAAAGCTTCTTGGAGATTTCCTGTGCGGTAAGAAGTACCGGTCTTACACTTCGGCTGTTGACCATTGTGTATCGTTGGTCTTGGGCTGGACGGGAAAGATGACTGGTACGCCCGAACGAGAGGTCCATAGGGGCAAGGCCTCCTGGTGCAAAAGATGAAGTGGAGATGAAAGGGGTCATAGCCTGGGTGCTGAATTGTCCATGGTGTCATGTGTGTTTTCTTGTTTTTCGGCTCTGCGAGCCCGGATACGATTATCTAGGTGGGTGAGGGTAGTGATCATCTCATTGAGGGTGATTGGGACAGTGGTGGCAAATACCATAGCTTCTTTGAGCTCCTCCGACATACCATGTTCCAGGGCATCCATTTTTGAGTTTTCATCGAAGTTGAGCTGTCCCATAATCCTTTGGAAGTTGGCTAGATAAGCTGAGAAGTCGCGTTTGCCTTGGCGGAGTTGGTGTAACTCCTGTCAAGCAGTCCCAGTAGGGTCTAGGTCTCCAAAGGCTGCTTCCAAGGCTGTGATGAGTTGTTCAGCGCTCGTCCAAGTGGTAAGGCCGGAGGGGAGAACAGTGTGATGGACTTGTTCCAGAGCTGCTCCTTCTAAGCAGTTGATCGTATACAAGATCATCGTTGTTTCGTTGTCAAAGCGGTCTTGGTTAACAGTGAGTTTTAATCGTAATTGGAGTACAAAGCCTGGGAGTTTTGTCCTGGATCCATCGAACTTTTCTGGGTCTGGCATGCACTCTGAACGGTGGGTACTCGATGATGGAGGTGGGGTAGCAGTGAGGTTTGGTGGAGTGGGGGGAGCTTGACTGGCCGTGCGGGCTTCATTCCTTTCCTGGCGGAGTCTGGCAATTAGATTTGTTGCCTCAGTCACTTGCTGGTCTTGTTCTGCAGTGGAACGTGTGGCGTTTTCCGTCTGGATTTGAGCGGTGCCGAGTTTGATCTCTGTCTCTCGCTCGCTTTCTTGGAGGGCATCGATTTGGTCTTCTAGGGCCTGGTTAAGATCCCGGAGTTGATTGTATAACTCGACAGGGTCTTTTCTCATGGCTCGAGCGAAGGTTTCTCTAGTGGAGAATTGCTGGGTAGCGACAGCGGCTTCTTCAGTGGAAGGGCCAGCAGGAGCAGGTGAGCTCATGATCTCGGTTTGTTACTTGGGAGAGAGCTGGTGCGCAGGTAATGTTGGTCGAGCCACTCAGAGGTGACTTCAGTGAGAGCTTGGGGCCTTTGCGGTGTTTGACAGGGGAAAACTTGCAAAATGGATTGGCGAATCCAGACAGTGAGTTCCATAAAACAAAGGGCATCACAAGTGGAAGGGATAGAGAAGGAAGCAACGTAATCTCACAGTTCAACACCTTTGTTAAGCCCTTCAGTATCCCTGAAGGTGAGCAGTGCTATTTAAGCGAGGTGTCAACACGTTTGAATAGTTCGATGTTTCTACGGGTTCTAGGAGGGGTCTGTCTCAAAGCAAGGCAAGTGCAGCGAGGTGGACAGCGACAGTGAGGGTTCTGAGGTAGAACCGTGATAGTATTTTGATGATACAAGAGAAGATAACGAGAACGTTGCTTAAGGAGAGAAAGAAGAGAAAAGACAAGAACGACCGAAATCCTTCGCTTAAATACCCCGCTTTCCCGTAACACAACCAACAACCCGACAACAACTGAAACACAAAGACATTGTTCCAAAATAACCGAAATCCGTTCCTAACCATCCAACACGATTCTAACCCATTGCCTTGCTTTGATCCGTGAAAGTAGCCCCCCTCTTCAAGCGTGAGCTCCTGCAAACACTAGAGGTGACAGGAACTAAAGATTTTAGGAAGGTATCGAGTGCCGTAGTATCTTGAAGGTCCTCGGCAGGTTCCCAGGTGGGGTGAGCATAGCCGGTCCATTCGACAAGATATTGGATTTGTTCTCGGTGTGTTCGTTGATCCAAGAGTTTCTTGATATAGTATTCTTCTTGGTCATTAACGACGATTGGGGTTGGGGGAGGAATTATTTGTCCCGGAAGGGCATCGTTAGGGGCAGGTTTGAGAAGAGAAACGTGAAACAAGGGATGGTACTTGACCGAAGAAGAGAGATCTCTCTCATAGGCGAAAGGGAAGACAATCTTTTTGACCCCATAGGGGCCCATCCATTTCCAGTCCAGTTTCCTAGCGTTACACGTCATTCGGATGTTCTTCATCGAGACAAAGACATGGTCGTTAACTTGGTAAGCAGGGGCTGGCGTACGGTGCTTATTAACAGCAATCTCCTGTATATCTTGTGCTGTCCTTATCTGAGTTCTGAGATAGTCATGTAGTTCCTGTATTTTTTGACTGAAAGTTTCACGGACGGAACAAAGTAATGGGTTAGGATAAAGTTGTTGGTAGTTACGAAGGATTCCTTTTGGTATAATGGCTTTGTTGCTCGGTTACGTTTCGGTTGTTGTCGGATTGTTGATTGTGTTACGCGAAAGAGGGGAATTTAAGTGAAGGATGTTGGTTGTTTTCGTCTTCTTTTCTCTTCTTTCCTTAAGCAACGTTCTCGTTTACCTTCTCTTGTAATTGTCAATACTATCTCGGTTCTACCTCAGAACCCTCGCTGTCGCTGTCCACTTCACTGCACTTATCTCGCCTTGAGATAGACCCCTCGTAGAACTTGTAGAAACACTGCACTCCTCGAACGTGTTAGTACCTCGTTTAAGTAGCACTGCTCACCTTCAGGGATACTGAAGGGCTTAGCGAGGGACTGAACCGTGAGAGAAAGTAGCAGCGTCCAGACTTTGGGCAGAGGTTTGAACAGGAAGAACGGAGATATCGAAATGAGGGTGATAACCGTAGTTGGCAAAAAACGGGGAAACCTTAGTACTTGCCGACTCTTGATTGTTTGCAGAGAATTCAGCCATTGATAGCCATTTACTCCCGGCTTCTTGTTGGTAAGATACATAGGAACGCAGA
Source organism: Gyromitra esculenta (assembly GCA_038503075.1). Lineage (NCBI taxonomy): Eukaryota > Fungi > Ascomycota > Pezizomycetes > Pezizales > Discinaceae > Gyromitra > Gyromitra esculenta. The sequence continues at coordinate 240,299 of JBCAML010000008.1, read as the reverse complement.
TACTGTTCCATGACTGCATTTAGCCACTCCATTTGGCCATCTGTTTTGGGATGAAAAGCTGTAGACATCCGGACTTGAATTCCAAGTCGGTTGCAGAGTTCTTTCCAAAAATGGGCAGTAAATTGAGTACCTCGATCGGAAGTAACATGCGTGGGTAGTCCGTGAAGTTTCCAAACGTGCTGTAGATAGAGGTTGGCAACATCTCTCGAGTTAACCGTTGTATTACAGGGGATCAGATGTCGCATTTTCGATAAACGATCGACCACGACCATGATTGCGTCATATCCCTCAGATTCTGGAAGTCCCGTAACAAAGTCCATTGAAATCTCCTGCCAGTTTCATGGATAACTGTTTTCGTTGGTTCGTTGGGTACAGGGGTATAAGGTTGTTGTGTTACGTTGTTGTTCTTCGTGTTTCTTTAGGTTTCCGTTGCAGTGAGTCAAGTCTTTGTCATCGAACGAGTTGGAATGTGGTATATAAGCGAAGGGATTTCCCCTCTTGTTGTACTTTTCCTTCTTCTTTCTTTAAGCAACGTCTTCTATAGTACACTCTTGTATTTTACAATACAACCCTCGGTTATACCTCATAACCTTACGCTGTCGCCGTCCTCAAGTCCTCTATACTTGAACACTCCGTAGAGCCTGTGGAACATCGTGAATACTCTCGTCGCTTAGTTTTCCCTTCAAGTAGCACTGCTCATCTCGGGGGATACCTGAGAGCTTGAAGATAAACCTCGCCTCTTGAGAGCCAGGGCCGGTTTGGAATAGGAAGAGGACGGAGGACGCCTTGAGTACACTGGGTAACTGGCTTTGCTTTTTGGCAAACATGGCAGTTACAAACGTATCTGCTAACCAATTCCCTCATCTTTGGCCAATAATAGCTTCTCGAAAGGAGTTCGAATGTCTTATCCTGTCCAGGGTGTCCGGCTGCTGGTACGTCATGATGTCTACGGATAAGTTCCAGTCAAAGGGGATCCAGGTCTAGGACATAAATACATCCTTGATAACATAATCTTCCATCTTCCTGGGAGCATTCACTGAGCAAGATCTCTTTCGATTGTTGTTCCTTATTTTCCAGTGCTAGGAGTATCTTCTCTGGGAATTTATCAGCTATTTTCATGGATGAAACCGGATAATGGGTCAAGGATATAGGATTAGTTATAATGGTTTCGGTTCGATTTATAATTTCTTTGTTGTTCGGTTATGTTCGGGTATGAGTCATGGGAAGATTAAAGTGTGGTATTTAAGAGATGAATTTCTGTCGTTATTGTGTTTTCTTTCTTTAAGCAACGTTCTCGTTTCACTTCTGCTGTATTGGTTATAATTCTACTTCGGTTCTACCTTAGAATCTTCGCTGCCACTGTGAATCATCGCCGATATTTCACGGATTGATGGGTTAGGGTTCGGGTATTAGAGGTCGTAACGGGTGATGGGTTTTACAATGTTTTTGTTGTTCGGTTAGGCTTCGGTACTGAGTTATGGGATGATAAAGCTGGGTATTTAAGGGAAGGATTTTGGTCGTTTTGTATTCTTTTCTCTTTTTTCTTTGAGCAACGTTCTTACCTTACTTCTGCTGTATCAGTCTAAATACTACCTCGATTCTACCTCAGAATCCTCGCTGTCGCTGTCACTGTGAAAACCCTTCTACTTAGCTCGCCTGGAGTTAGACCCCGTAGGACCTGTAGAAACCTCGTATACCATATCGCTTGACCTTTCGTTTAAGTAGCTCTGCTCACCTTCAGGGATACTGAAGGGCTTAAACAAAGGTCAAACCGTGAGACGATACTTCGCCTTGAAGTATACTCCTCGTAGGACCTGTAGAAAACATTGCACTCTTCGAACGTATTGGTTTCCCGCTTAAGTAGCACTGTCCACCTTCAGGGATACTGAAGGGCGTAACTCGAGGCTCAACCGTGAGATTACGTTGCTTCCAACATCTACACCTTCTACCCCTCGACCACCACAAAGTACATCTACCCTCACTCACTTCGGCATGGAGGGAACCGCGGTCGCTGTAAAACGCTTCCCCACCAGGGAAGCCTTCGCCCAAGCCTATAGAGACGACCCAGCAGAACTCTACAATGAACTAAGGGACCTCAACCAAGCCTTAAAGGACCAAATCGATGTTTTGCAGGAAAGCGAGCGAGAAAATGAGGTAAAACTCAACACCGCTCAAATCCAAACTGATAATGCCCTCCAACATGCCACGGAACAAGATCAACGAGTCACAGAAGCCGCTAGTCTAATCGCTCGGCTACGACAAAAACGAAATGAAGCCCGGTCGACCGCTCAAGCGCCCCCCGCTCCACCCAACCTCACTGCTACCCCACCTCCACCGACGAATTCTCACCGTTCAGAGCGTATGCTGGACCCAGAAAAATTTGACGGATCCAGGACTAAGTTTCCTGGCTTCATCCTCCAACTGCGCTCCAAGTTAACCGTTAACCGAGACCGCTTCAAAAACGAAACTACAATGATCCTCTATACCATCAATCGGCTAGAAGGAGCAGCACTGGAGCAGGTTTGCCATACTGTTCTCCCCTCCAGCCTTACTACCTGGACTAGCGCGGAACAACTTATCACCGCCCTAGAAACCGCCTTTGGAGATCCAGACCCAACCGGCACCGCTCAACGAGAACTCCACCAGCTCCGTCAAGGTAAACGCGATCTTTCAGCTTATCTAGCTGACTTTCAGAGGATCATGGGACAGTTAAACTTTGATGAAAACTCCAAGATGGACGCACTGGAACACGGAATGTCGAAGGAACTAAAGGAAGCTATGGTGTTCGCACCCATCGCCCCAGCCAACCTTCAGGAAATGATCCCCACTCTCACTCAACTAGATAACCGCATCCGAGCCCGTAAAGCAGAGAAGCAAGGAAATACTTGCGACGGCATGGGCCAATTCAGTGCTCCCGCCGCCTTCACCCCTGCCTCCTCCTTTACCCCAGGAGGACTAGCTCCTATGGACCTATCGTTCGGCCGCAACAGTAACACCTCTCGCCCCCCCCAAGATCAACAGTATACAATGATTAATGGAAGAAGAAAGCTGTCGGAGGAAGTCTCACGGTTGAGTCCCTTGTTTAAGCCCTTCGGTATCCCCGGAGGTGAGCAGTGCTACTTAAGCGAGATATCAACACATTCAAAGAGTGCAGGGTTTTCTACAGGTCCTATGATGGATATACTTCAAGGCGAAGTATCGGCGGTGGTTCACAGCGACAGCGAGGATTCTGAAGTAGAATCGAAGTGAGGTTATAACTTTGATACAAAAGAAGTGAAACGAGAACGTTGCTTAAGGAAAGAAGAGAAAGAATACAAAGCAACCAAAATCCTTCCTTTAAATACCCTGTTTTATCATCCCATGACTCATTACCGAAACCTAACCGAACAACAAAGACATTATGAAACCCATCACCCGTTACAACCTTTAGTACCCGAACCCTAACCCGTCAGTCTAGTTAATCTGTGAAAGGAAGAGAAGCAGTGGCGCCACTCCACTGGAAAGTGCATGTTTTGTGCAGCTCCAGATCATTCATACGCCAACTGCCCCTCGGCTCCTAAAAAACCCGCTATGAGGGGAGCCCTCACCGCACCACCTGCCCCCCGTACACCCGCTGCCTCCTCCCTTCCACCACCACCTCTTCCTCCTCAGTTTTTTGCGTTAGAATCAGCAGACTCCTTCAACGAGTCTTTAAACTAGTCCAACCAAGGCTGAACAGTGACCCAGACTTGGTTCCCATTTCTTTACCTTTGTCGGCTTTTTCTATTTCGGGTTTTTCAGTGTTGGATATGTGCGTGGAGGATCAATTAGATGGGGAACATTTCATTATTTCATGTAACATTTCCCATAATAATAAAATTATAAAAACTCACGCACTATTGGACACTGGAGCCTCAGGATTCGCTTTCATTGATAAAGACTTTGCGAGTCACCACTCCTTGCCTCTTCTTTCTCTAAAAAATCCTCGACAACTAGAAGTGATTGACGGCCGTCCAGTTTCGTCAGGAGATATCACCCATATCGCTAATATCAACCTCTCTATTCAACAACATCAGGAACAAGCCCCCTGCTTCGTCACCCGACTAGGACATTACCCCCTCGTTCTAGGAATCCCATGGATGAACCATCATGATGTTCAACTCCACTTCGCTCAAAAACGCATTGAGTTTAATTCTAAACTCTGCACCACCCATTGCACCCCCCATTTCACTACCGTCGTCACCCCCTCGATTGCAACTCCTCCCAAAGTGAATCTATCCTTTATCAAAGCCGCTAGTTTCAGGACTCTCACCTGAAAACATACCTCCCAGGCCTATGCTATGTCACTGTATGAGATTAACAAGATCATCGACGGCAAGACAACCAAAGAGGCATAGAAAGCGAGAATCCCTACAGAATATCATGAATTCCTGGATATGTTCGATAAAGAAAAAGCTCAAGGACTCCTCCCACGCCGCTCGTATGATCATAAAATACAACTAATGGAAGGAAAGGATGCCCCTTTCGGACCCCTTTATGGAATGTCCCGAGAAGAGCTGATAGTCCTGAAGAAGTATATCGAGGACAATCTTGAGAAGGGATTTATTCGCGCTAGTTCCTCTCCTGCTGGATCTCTTGTCCTGTTTGTTAAGAAAGCTGACGGCTCGCTACGACTCTGTGTGGATTACCGAGGTCTTAACGCTATCACCGTCAAGGATCGCTATACCTCTCCCCTCATTCGAGAAACCCTTGATCAACTTGCGAAAGCACGATGGTATACTAAGTTGGATCTCCGTGATGGATATCACCAAGTACGTATAGCAAAAGGAGACGAGTGGAAAACAGCCTTTCGCACCCGTTATGGGTTGTACAAATACCAGGTTATGCTCTTCGGTCTAACCAATGCCCAGGGAACATTTCAACGCTTCGTGAACGATTGCCTTAAAGAATATCTTGATATCTTCTGTACTGCCTACCTCGACAATATCCTGATCTATAGTGACACCTTTGCTGAGCATCAAACTCATGTTCGAAAAGTGCTTCAAACTCTGAGGGATAATGATATACTATTGAAACCGGAAAAATGTGAATTCGAGGTACAAACCACAAAGTACCTAGGCCTAATTCTGACCCCCGATGGCATCAAGATGGACGAAGAGAAATTAAAGGCCATCCGAGAATGGGGAACCCCCAGAAGTGTTAAAGATGTCCAAGCTTTCCTAGGTTTCGCTAATTTCTACCGGCGATTTATACTTGGATTTTCCATTCTGGCTTCCCCTGTTATACCTATTGGTAGCTTAGTTGGTTATGACTTGAGTTCACTTACGATGCACACATATGGACTAGCGTTCAATTCCCGACCATGTCGGTTATTATTAATCTTGGTTGATTATTAATAAGATTCGGATTGGATGTTTGGTTTCCTTGTGTCATCAATGGCCGACTCTTTCGATCGACACTTCCCTGATTCGCTTATACGTTGCGTCGCCGGTTAATTCCGACAATCACGCCATACGATAATGAGAGGGGTAGGAGCGAAGGAAAGCGTTCAGGGTCTATGGGATTTCTTCATGTTAGTTCATGTTATTACATAGCCTTTGTATTCGACGCTTGACTACTATAAGTAGTCCAGTGTTCTACCGTTGAGAAGGGTCTTCTTCCTGATCATTAGCGACGAAGAACGAGCCTTATCAATATTATATTGTTTCTAGCAAAATTACTTCCGTGCAATTTACTCTTTTACTTGTGAATTACTTTTATCTCGCTTAGCAAGGCCTTGGCCCTTCAGCGTTAGTTATTAAAACCTTACTATTGGAAGTTCTTCACGGAACTTTGCTCGATCCCTACTTTGAACCCTACGGTTATCTTTTAGCGGTTCATAAGAAGCAGTTAGGACTTGCGCCTGTGTATTGTGTTGCGGATAGCAACCGGGCAGGTTATAGCGTCTAGATTGTTATCTAAAGCTTCTTGGAGATTTCCTGTGCGGTAAGAAGTACCGGTCTTACAGTATATTGATAGGCATATCAATACTTTGGTTATTCAACTATAATGGCGGACGTATTTGTGATGGATACAGACATGTCTGACGGTTCTGAGGATCCCATCTCGAGACACTCTTCGAGGAACTCCTTGGCCCGTCGAAGAACTACCCATCTCACACCCGCTCCTAAGCCCTTCATTCCAAAACACTTCACGCCTCATCCGCAATTCCTACGGAGCAGTGCTCAAATTGAGGATGTTCATGCACAGCGTGATAATCTCATGCTTACGCTAAACGAAGCCTTTAGACACGTTGTACTAAGGCAAGAAGAGGCTCAGGCAGGAAACACCGTTGCCCTAAACCAACTTAACTCACAGGCTCAAACTCAATATCTAAGCCTAACCCATATCCAGCAGCGCATGGCAGACCAACAGGAGTTCTCGGCCGAAGAACTCGCCCGTATCGAGGTACTGGTTCACGGTCTTGGTAATAACATTGGCCTGGCCCTGCAACAGCAAGGACATGAGGCACACCAGCGCATTGGAAGGGTGGAAACGGTAGTCGAAGCTATAGTGGGGGAAACAGTAGGAGAAATGCAAAGACAACGAAGTCAGCTTAACGATCAGGGAGTGTTACTCAGTCAGATCACTCAACATATTCGTGCTCAGTCAGAACTACCAGCCCGATCAGAAGCAGGCCTCAGTGGCTCTATTCATGCACCCCAACTACCTCCCACTAGAAGCGAGAAAGGAAAGGAACCAGCCCAAAGTGAACGAGGTGAACCCTCCGGAGCACACGGGGGTAATGGTGGGCAGCCCCCACATGGACCCAATTACCGTGTTGGTGCTGGCGCCCCTGGATCAGGTGACGGATCGTCATCGGATGATTCGGAGGAAGAAAGGGCCAGGAAGAACATCGAAGATACCAATCGATGGCTGGCCAGCAGAAAAAGAGAAAGAGAGAACCGGCGGCGGAGGGCACCTAGTAATGCTCCTCCACCGCCACCCCCCCCAAATAACCCTGGTGAAATGGTAATCACCATTGATCACAGGTACCCCCAAGCGTCACCGTCATCACGACACCACAAGATCCCGATCGGTGAACCAGAAAAATTCACTGCTGCCACAAATCAGGATCTCAGGGCATGGATCCGAAGCTGCGAAGTATATTTTGAGATGAACGAGTGGCTTTGGACCAGCGACCGACACAAAATCCACTATGCCGCCAGCCGTTGTGAAGGAAATAAGGCTCGACCATACGTTGTTATGTATACCAACAAGATGGACGGAGCCGAAGGACAAATCCAGGAACCGGAGTACGCCTATTGGGCAACCTTCTCACTAAAGATGAAGGAAGTATTCTGCTCTCCGGACGAAAAACGCGATGCCATATATGCCATGGATCGTGTACCTTACACAACCGTTGAGGAATATATCCTCAAAATGAGCAACCTAAACATAAAGGTTGGGATGGCTGGGACACTGTGGAGAATGAAGGTCGAAGCAAAGATCCCTCTCAAGATACGAGAGTTGATGGTAGGTTGTGGTCCGTTTGACGATGATGTGCAATGGCTGGAGGCCTTACGATCAAGAGGAAGGTTGTGGGAGGAGTATTTGTATCACCAGAAACTGGAGAATAGAGGTCTCCCAGCCACGGATGGTCGTGGGAAAAAGGAGGAGAAAAAGCAGGAGGAACGTCGGGAAAAGGGGTTCAAAAGCAGAGTCAAGAAGGACTCAAAAAGTAATGTCAAGGAGGATACCCCTAAAAAGGATGCCCCTCCCCCCACTAACAGCACCGGAGATGCCTCGGGTTGGAAGGCTGCTCATGAAGGGGTAAGTCAGGACCTAGTTGACCGACGCAGACGGGCAAAACACTGCACTAGGTGTGGTCGGCCCGACTGTCACTGGAAGACGTGCGACATGAAGGAACCCCGAACGGTATCATCTGCGCAAGCCGGCGCCAGTCGTAAACGAAAATGGGTCAAGCCGAAAGAATGAGCAGAGTGCTGGGGATGCATTAGAGAAGCGTTTGAAGCTAGCGCCCAAGACGAGGGCGCGACAGCGCCACCTGCAAAAGGGGCCGTGAGCGGAGTTACCGCTCCAAAGGGCGGATCTCCAGGACCCCTGTAAATCTTTATGCAAATACAAATTCTGACGAAGAAATGTCAGAGAATTTTCACTAGGTCGACTACCGGCGGGCCAGGAGGTAGCAGACGTTAACCAAACATTCGAAACCCTGGCAATCGAAGAAAGAATTGTCTCAATCCTTGAGACCGAAAAATACAAAAACAAACGAAAAAGAAAGAAGGACGACTCTTCGGAATCGTCCAACAAAAAACAACATACAGAACCCACCGTATACAAGCGGCCCCGAGGGCAAGCGCTATTGGTAATCAATGGAAGGAAGGTGGTAGTCAATGTATTGCTAGATTCTGGAGCTAATGTTTTTCTCTTGTCCCCTTTGTTTGATTGGAAATGGTCGGTCCCAACGGTGCAAAGAGACGTCCCGTTAAATATTAGAAACTTGACAGGTGAAGAAGTGGTTGGAGCGGGACAAGCCTTTACTAACCCTATTACTATGATCATAGGGAATAATCATACATCTAATGTATCTTGCGAGATTGGGCCAGTCGAGGCTGGGTTAGACTTGATAGTGCCAGGGGGTTGGTGGTTGACGAGTCACCGGTTGGAAAACCCTTACGACCACGCAAACTGGAAGTTCGAATCTCCTGGTTGCTGTAACCAGTCTTCTGTGACGACTGCACCTCTTAATACCGAGAACGATATCGAATATGACGAATGGCTGGGCCTGGACGAGAATGCCGAATAATTGGCATGGTGCGTGCAATCGATGACGAAGAAACTGAACTTCTGAAGACTCTCCGGGAGCATACCACCGATTTGTCAGTCTATTTGGCACTCCCATCCAGGAATCCTTGCCAGAACGAAGGCCATTCGATCATGCTATTGATCTCGAGCATGGGACAACCGCCCCGTGGGGTCAATCTACAAACTTTCGGAAAAAGAACTTGAGATTCTCCGGAAGTACTTGGACAAAATGGTGGCCGAAGGAAGATACGGCCAAGCAAGTCACCTGCTGGGTCGCCCATATTATTCGCGCCGAAACCAGACGGAGGGCTACGACTATGCGTAGATTACCGTGGCTTGAACAAGGTGACAGTAAAGAACCGATACTGCCGCTAATGTCGAATTGCGTGATAGAGTCAATGGGGCTTCGATCTTTACCAAACTGGACCTCAAAGACGGTTTTCACCAGATCCGTATCAAAGAAGGCGATGAGTGGAAAACAGCGTTTCGGGATCATGGTCATTTCGAGTACGCGGTCATGCCTGCGCTAGCAGCGCGCAACCTGTGGCTTATGCATCAAGGTGCTCCGCGACACACGAATATGATCGTAGGTCTTTCCACATGAATTTACGGGCCAAAGGGTCGTAGTTTATAATGCGTCCATAAATAGAACCGCCGAGAACATGGCCTTGGTTACCAGAGTCCTGCAGCGGTTGGAAGGACGAGGGTTTGGCAGTATCCATTAAGAAAAGCTACTTTCACTTGCGGGAAGTTGAATTTTTAGGGTACATAATTCTGACAAAGGCGTGTCTATGTCAATGAAGAAGGTTGAGTCAATCCTTTCATGGGAAACCCCGAAGAAGAGCATACGCGATGTTCAGGTATTCATTGGATTCGCCAATTTTTACCGACGGTTCATCGAAAATTTCTCCCAAGTTGCAAGTCCCTTAACCGAGTTAACCAAAGGGGACCCCAAGAAATTCCAATGGGGTGACCGTCAAGCGATAGCTTTCGAGTACCTAAAAGTTGCCTTCACGACAGCACCCATCCTTTGTCACTTTGCGCCGGAACGACAGACTGTGGTAGAAACCGACGCCTCAGACTATGCACTAGGTTGCGTCCTCTCGCAGATCATCGATAGCAAGCTACATCCCGTAGCATTCCATTCCAGAAAATTTAATAAAGCCGAACTTAACTACGAGGTGCACGATAAAGAACTACTCGCGATAGTAACCGCCTTCAAGGAATGGCGACATTACCTAGAAGGAAGCAAGCACCAAGCGATCGTCTATACGGACCATAAAAATCTCGAATATTTCATGAAGGAGACAAGGATCCTAAATCGACGACAGGCTAGATGGGCGGAATATTTATCGTCTTTCGACTTTAAAATCATATATCGACCTGGATCAGCGGGAGGAAAGCCAGATGCATTATCAAGACGACCGGAGTATCGTCCTAAGGAGGGGATACAACACAGCCTACAGAAGCCATGTTCGAAGCGGCCATGTCGTTATGACTGCCCGTCCCAGTAAGTCAATCGTTATATCCTTAATTCATAGAAAAGACGATAACACAATTGTACAAAACCAAAACGATGACCTGTTACACTTTACCGAGCTGGACTCAAACGGCAACCATCACCATTATAATTTTAATCCTAATACAACACACGAGGAGCTACTTATTTCATCAGCATCCCTCAAAGCGCTTCAAGTCCTTAAATTTAATTCGGACTTTTTGGAGCAGGTTAAAAGGAAGGTCGAGTCTGACAAAGACTATAAGGAAATTCGAGACTTAGTTAAAGCTGGCAGCGAAATCAAGAGGCTACAACACTACACAGTGATGGAGGAACTCCTCTATTGGAAAAACAGGCTAACAATCCCTAACGATGATGAAATCAAGACTACGAATTTTAGAAAATGAACACGACTCCAAGATAGCAGGGCACTTTGGCATGGACAAAACCACGGAACTTGTTCAGCGGAACTTCTACTGGCCTCATATGACCGAGTGGATTACAGATTACGTCCGCTCATGCGATCCATGCCAACATAACAAATCCGTGCGTCATAAGAAATATGGACTCCTGCAACCGCTAGAGGCATACGCTCCATGGATGTCGATATCAACAGACTTCATCGTCCAGTTACCCGAGTCGAGAGGATTCACCCAAATATGTGTAGTAGTTGACAGGTTTACCAAGATGGCGCACTTCATCCCACTAATAGAAAGAGCTACAGCAAGTGATGTGGCAAAGGCTTTTGTTGACAAAGTTTGGAAACTTCATGGGCTTCCGAAAGAAATTGTTTCAGACCGAGATGCTAAGTTCACAGGGGAATTCTGGACCTCATTATGCAAACTTCTAGACATTAAGTCCAGCAAATCTACCGCATTCCATCCTGAGACCGACGGACAAACCGAAAGGGTTAATCAAGTCCTGGAAGCCTCACAGAAACTTCGTCAACTCCGACCAAGATGACTGGTACGACCTACTACCGTTAGCGGAGTTCGCTTACAACAATGCCGAATCCACAGCCACTGGAATCAGCCCCTTCTATGCCAATCATGGTTTCCATCCCAGAACAGCTTGGACAATTGATACCGAAGTCAAGAATCCAGCGTCAAAGTTATACGCACATTGGCTTCAGAAAGTAAACGATTTTGCCACTACCTCGCTCAAAGCCAGAAAACATGTCCAAATATTTTGACAAGAAACGACAGACGGAACCATCGCTTTAAGGTCGGAGATTTAGTAATGCTCGACGCCAGAAACATTAGAACCAAGCGTCCAACGAAAAGTTAGCCCCTAAGTCATACGGACCCTTCCCGATTACACGAGTCGGTACTAGAGCTTGCACTTTAGATACAGGAGGTCGCTGGAGGATATTCCCCACCTTCCATGTATCCTTGCTCGAGCCATACCGGACAAGCGTCAGGGAAACCCGAAAACAAGACCGACCGCCGCCTGACGACATTGAAGGTGACAATGAGTACGAGGTGGAATACATCGTCAAAAGCGAGAAGAGAGAAACCAAAGTGGGACGACGAACGATTAGCTGGATGTTCTACTTCGTCAAATGGGTGGGATACGGAAGATGAGAACTCATGGGAACCTGCCGACGAAGGAGGATTAGCCAATGCAGCGAAGCAATTGCCGAATTTCACAGTCTTTACCCACAACAGCTGCCATAAGCTGTTTCACATTTGTATTCTTTCCTTGCGTTTAGAATATGTATAAAATGTTTTACTACTAAAAAGAAACTAGCTGAGGGGAAAATTTTCCATCGTGGCCAAGTAAACGCGGTGGTTTTTACGTACCCAAGATGCTATAGAACCACTTTGTAATCAGTTAATTATTTTGTATTATAGTTAGACGAGGACGACTAACCTAGGAGGGGGATACTGTTATACCTATTGGTAGCTTAGTTGGTTACGACTTGAGTTCGCTTAAGATGCACACATATGGACTAGCGTTCAATCCCCGACCCTGTCGGTTATTATTAATCTTGGTTGATTATTAATAAGATTCGGATTGGATGTTTGGTTTCCTTGTGTCATCAATGGCCGACTCTTTCGATCGACACTTCCCCGATTCGCTTATACGTTGCGTCGCCGGTTAATTCCGACAATCACGCCATACGATAATGAGAGGGGTAGGAGCGAAGGAAAGCGTTCAGGGTCTATGGGATTTCTTCATGTTAGTTCATGTTATTACATAGCCTTTGTATTCGACGCTTGACTACTATAAGTAGTCCAGTGTTCTACCGTTGAGAAGGGTCTTCTTCCTGATCATTAGCGACGAAGAACGAGCCTTATCAATATTATATTGTTTCTAGCAAAATTACTTCCGTGCAATTTACTCTTTTACTTGTGAATTACTTTTATCTCGCTTAGCAAGGCCTTGGCCCTTCAGCGTTAGCTATTAAAACCTTACTATTGGAAGTTCTTCACGGAACTTTCTTTCGATCCCTACTTTGAACCCTACGGTTATCTATTAGCGGTTCATAAGAAGCAGTTAGGACTTGCGCCTGTGTATTGTGTTGCGGATAGCAACCGGGCAGGTTATAGCGTCTAGATTGTTATCTAAAGCTTCTTGGAGATTTCCTGTGCGGTAAGAAGTACCGGTCTTACATTTCCCTAACGGCTCTTACAAAAAAAGGTATCACATTTGAATGGACAGTGGAAGCAGATATTGCTTTCAACAACCTTAAACATGCCTTTACCACTGCCCTGATCCTCATCCACTTTGACCCTGACAAGAAAATCATCGTGGAAACTGACGCCTCCGATTTTGTATCTGGAGGCGTTCTATCACAATACGATGACGCCAGAGTTCTGCACCCAGTCGCTTTTTTCTCCAAGAAACATTCACTTGCCGAATGCAACTATGAGATTTATGACAAAGAATTACTGGCTATTATCAGGGTATTCGAGGAATGGCACCCGGAACTTGAAGGCTCAAAACACTCCATCGGCGTCATTAGTGATCATAAAAATCTTGAATACTTTATGAGCACGAAACAACTGAACCGCCGACAAGCAAGATGGGCAGAGTATCTCTCCAGGTTTGATTTTGTTATCACGTATCGACCAGGAAGCCAAGGAGGAAAACCGGATGCGTTGACCAGGAGATCAGGAGATCTCTCCAAAGAAGGGGATGAACGGTTGGCACACCAGAGTCAGGTAGTGCTAAAGAAGGAAAATATAGATCCAAAGCTAAGTTTGTTGTCGGCTTCTTTGTCAAATGAAGCCGCTGAACTGGACGCCCCCCTTAAAAAACTCTTCAAAGAAGGATACATTGCTGATAACTTCCCGGAAAAGATACTCCTGGCACTGAAGAATAAGGACCAACGATCAAAGGAAATCACCTTAAGCGAGTGCAAGGAGGAAGATGGAAAACTCTATTACCGAGACTGTATTTATGTTCCCAACCTCGACTCTCTCCGCTTAGAACTTATTAGGAGATACCACGATACCCCCGCAGCAGGACACCCAGGACGAGATAAAACCTTCGAACTCCTGGCCAGAACCATCTATTGGCCCAAAATGAGGGAAACAGTAGGACGCTACGTACGTAATGGTCATATTTGCCAAAAAGCAAAGCCAGCCACCCAACGTACTCAAGGTGTTCATCGATCTCAAGGGGCGAGGTTTTCCGTCAAGCTCTCAGGTATCCCCCGAGATGAGCAGTGCTACTTGAGTGGAAAACTAAGCGACGAGAGTATTCACAAGGTTCCACAGGCTCTACGAGTGGTTCAAGTAAAGAGGACTTGAAGGCGGCAACAGCGTGAGGTTATGAAGTATAACCGAGGCGTTGTTTTTTGCAAATATAGGAGTGTACAATAGAAGACGTTGCTTAAAGAAAGAAGAAGAAAAAAGTACAACAAGAGGGGGAATCCCTTCGCTTATATACCACATTCCAACTCGTTTGATGACGAAGACCTTACTCATTGCAACGAAAGCTCAAAGAAACATAAAGAACGACGACACAACATAACAACCTCGTATCCCTGTACCTTGCTGACCAACGAAAGCAACCATCCATGAAATTCGACCTCTACCGATTCCCCAACAATCCTGGCAAGAGATCTCGATGGACTTTGTTACCGGCCTCCCTGAATCGAATGGCTATGATACCGTTATGGTAGTTGTCGATCGTTTATCGAAGATGCAACATTTAATCCCGTGTAATACCATGGTCAACTCTCAAGAGGTTGCAGATCTTTATCTCCAATATATCTGGAAACTTCACGGATTTCACGGATAGAACCGGGTAATGGGTTAGGGTAAAGTTGTTGGCACGTATGGAGGATTTCCTTTGGGTATAATGGCTTTGTTGTTCGGTTATGTTTCGGTTGTCGTCGGATGGTTATTTGTGTTACGGGAAAGCGGGGTATTTAAGTGAAGGATTTTAGTCGTTTTTGTATTCTTTCTTCTTCTTTTCTTAAGCAACATTCTCGTTTCACTTCCGCTGTATTGGTTATAATTCTACTTCGATTCTACCTCAGAATCCCCGCTGTCGCTGTAAAACATAGCCGATACTTCGCCTTGAAGTATACCCTTTGTAGAACCTGTAGACAATATCGCACTCTTCGAACGTATTGGTTTCCCGCTTAAGTAGCACTGCTCACCTTCAGGGATACTGAAGGGCTTAACAAGAAGCCAACCATGAGAACGTATTGCCTACACATGTCACATCCGACCGGGGAACGCAGTTTACTGCCCACTTCTGGGAGGAACTTTGCCAACGCCTAGGAATCCAAGCCAGGATGTCCACTGCCTTCCACCCAGAAACTGATGGACAAACGGAAAGACTTAATGCGGTAATAGAACAGTATCTACGCTCTTACGTATCCTATCAACAGCAGGAGTCTCAAGGAGCGAGATTCTCGTCAAGCTCTCAGGTATCCCCCGAGATAAGCAGTGCTACTTGAACGAGAAACCAACAACAGGAGAAAGTGCGAGGATTCTACAGGCTCTACTAATGGTTCAAGTTCTGGTGACTTGAAGACGGTGGCGGCGAAAGATTACGAGGTGTAACCTGAAGTTGTATTTATGAGATACAGTGAGTGTACAATAGAAGACGTTGCTTAAAGAAAGAAGAAGGAAAAGTACAAGATGAGGGGAAATCCCTTCGCTTATATACTACGTTCCAACCCTTTCGATGACAAAGACATGACTCATTGTACTAAGAAACTCATAGAAACACAAAGAACAACAACGAAACTCGACAACCATATACCCATGTATCCGATCAACCAACATGACAACCATCCATGAAACAGGACTGGAGCCGGTGGCTACCCATGGCCCAATTCTCAGCGAATAATCAGGAATCTGCCAGTACTAAGGTCTCGCCATTCTTTGCGAACTATGAATACCATCCTTGTTTCGACACTACGCTTCTTCCAACTAAAGCCAGCCCTCAAAGTCTGGATGCAGCCTCTTTTAGTTAAACCATGTAGGAACTCCACAATTATCTAAGAATACAGATAAGAGCCGCCCAAGATATCCAGGAAAACGCTACAAATAAACATCATACGCCAGCCCCGAACTACCAAGTCAACGATCAGGTTTTCGTGTCAATGAAGAATATCAGAACGACACGGAATGCTAGGAAATTGGACTGGAAATGGATGGGCCCCTACCCGGTTAAGAAGATAGTGTCGCCTTTCGCCTATGAAATTGACCTCCCGTTTTCAGTTAAATATCACCCTGTCTTTCATGTTTCTCTGTTAAAACCGGCAGCCGATGATGCTCTCCCTGGCCAAGTAATTCCTCCACCTGTTTCACGGATATAAAGGAGTAATCGGGTCAAGGATATTGTTGGGGTTGGGGTTTTCGGTTCAGGATTATAATGTTATTGTGTTTCGGTTGCTTTCGGTTATTTCTTAGTTATGAGTCATAGTGGTCGAAAAGCGGGGTATTTAAGAGATGGATCTTTGTCGCTTGTGTTCTTTTCCTCTTCTTTCCTTAAGCAACGTTCTCGTTTACCTTCTATTGTAATCGTCAAATACTATCTCGGTTCTCCCTCAGAACCCTCGCTGTCGCTGTTCACTTCGCTGCACTTATCTCGCCTTGAGATAGACCCCTCGTAGAACTTGTAGAAACACTGCACTCCTCGAACGTGTTAGTACCTCGCTTAAGTAGCACTGCTCACCTTCAGGGATACTGAAGGGCTTAACGAGGGACTGAACCGTGAGATTACGTTGCTTCGAACATCTACATTTTCTACCACCTGATCCACACAAAGAACACCTATCTCCATCGACTCCATCATGGAAGGAGCCGCCATTGCCACAAAACGCTTCCCCACCAGGGAAGCTTTTGCCCAAGCCTACAGAGATGACCCGGCGGAGCTCTATAATGAACTTAGAGACCTCAACCAGGCCCTAGAGGATCAAATCGATGTCCTCCAGGAAAGCGAGCGAGAAACTGAGGTCAAACTCAACACAGCTCGCATTCAAACCGACAACGCACTCCGTCATGCCACAGAACAGGACCAACGAGTTACCGAAGCTGCAAGTCTAATCGCTCGGTTGCAACAAGAGCGAAACGAAGCTCGAGCCGCTACCCAAGTTCCTCCCGCTCCACCTAATCTTACGGCCACCCCACCTCCGCCAACAAATTCTCACCGATCAGAATGGATGCCAGATCCCGAAAAATTTGACGGATCTCGGACCAAACTTCCCGGCTTTATCCTACAACTACGCTCTAAACTCACTGTCAACCGGGATCGCTTTGCCAACGAGACCACGATGATCCTCTATACTATCAACCGTCTAGAAGGAGCAGCGTTAGAACAAGTTCGGCACACCGTTCTCCCCTCGGGCCTCACCACCTGGACCAGCGCAGAGCAACTTATCGCCGCCCTGGAAACTGCCTTTGGCGATCCAGACCCAACCGGCACCGCCCGGCGGGAACTCCACCAACTCCGCCAAGGGAAACGTGATTTTTCGGCTTACCTAGCCGATTTTCAAAGAATCATGGGTCAGCTAAACTTCGACGAAAACTCCAAGATGGATGCCCTGGAACATGGCATGTCGGAAGAACTCAAGGAAGCAATGGTGTTCGCACCCATCGCCCCTGCTAACCTCCCGGAAATGATTCTTACCCTTACCCGACTGGACAACCGAATCCGAGCTCGCAAGGCAGAGAAACGGGGAAATGCCAGAGACAATATGGGTCAATTCAGTGCCCCCGCCGCCTTCACCCCTGCTTCCTCCTTTACCCCAGGAGGACTAGCCCCTATGGACCTGTCTTTCGGACGTACCAGCAATCTTTCTCGCCCTCCTCAAGACCAACGATACACAATGGTCAACGGACGAAGAAAACTTTCGGAGGAAGAGAAACAATGGCGCCGCGCCACTGGAAAGTGTATGTTCTGTGCCGCCCCGGACCACTCCTACGCCAATTGCCCCTTGGCTCCCAAAAAACCTACGATGAGAGGAGCCCTCACCGCCCCACCTGCTAACCGCACGCCCCCGGCCTCTTCTTTACCGCCGCCACCTCTCCCACCTCAATTTTTTGCCCTAGAGTCTGCGAACGCCTCAAGCGAGGCTTTAAACTAGTTCAACCAAGGTCGATCAGTGACCCTACTTTCATGGATGGTTGTTATGTTGATCGGTTAGGTACATGGGTACACGGTTGTTGGATTTCGTTGTTGTTCTTTGTGTTTCTATGAGTTTCTCGTTACAATGAGTCATGTCTTTGTCATCGAAAGGGTTGGAACGTGGTATATAAGCGAAGGGATTTCCCCTCATCTTGTACTTTTCCTTCTTCTTTCTTTAAGCAACGTCTTCTATTGTACACTCACTGTATCTTACAAATACAACTCCAGATTGCATCTCGTAATCTTTCGCTGTCGCCGTCTTCAAGTCATCATAACTTGAACCATTAGTAGAGCCTGTAGAATCCCCGCACACTCTCCTGTCGTTGGTTTCTCGTTCAAGTAGCACTGCTTATCTCGGGGGATACCTGAGAGCTTGACGAGAATCCCGCTCCTTGAGATTACGTTGCTTCCCTATCTACACCCTCTATTAGCACCCATCCTCTTTTGACGCCACCATGAGCAACCCCGCTCCCGCCCCCTGGACTTTCCCTACCTTTGAGAATTTCCAAGCCGCCGCCAATGCCGACCTCGCCTCCGCCTACGAGGAAATCCGCTCGCACTACCAACAGCGAGTAGACAACCTCACTTACGCAGACCTACAACTTGAGGAAGCCACTCAAGAGAGGAACAACATGACCGCCAGGTTTAATACCTGCCAGTCCCAGTTACAAGCGGCCGAAGCAGAAATCGCCCGCCTCCAAAGTATCGCTCCCCCACCACCTGCGCCATCGTCACCACCACCTCCTGCTCACACTCAAGGAGGCCGTTCGGATAAGATGCCTGACCCGGATAAGTTCAATGGGTCTCGCGATAAACTCCCTGGGTTTGTTCTGCAACTCAGGTCGAAACTCTCGGTTAACGCCGACCGCTTTTCCAACAGCAACAACATGGTACTATATGCCATCAGTCGTCTCGAAGGAGCCGCTCTCGAGCAAGTCCGCAACTCTGTCCTTCCTGATGGAACTACCACCTGGAACTCCGCCGCCGATTTGATCACCGCTCTGGAAACCGCCTTCGGCGATCCCGACCCTCTCGGCACTGCCCGCCGCGAGCTGCATCAACTCCGACAAGGGAAGCGAGACTTCTCCGCCTACCTTGCCGACTTTCAACGTATCATGGGACGTCTCAACTACGATGAGTCGGCCAAAAATGACGCTCTGGAGTTCGGCATGTCGGACGAGTTAAAAGAAGCGGTAGTAACGGTTGCCGACTTCCCCACTACCTTCACTTCCCTCTGCGCCTTCCTCCTCCGCCTGGATAACCGAATCCGAGCAAGAAGGGAGGAGAAGAAGAACGCTGTCCGCAACACCATGGGACAATTCACCGCTCCTGCCGCCGCCCCTGCCGCCTACACCCCCGCTTCGTCCTCCTTCGCCCCTGGTGGACTTGTCCCCATGGATCTCTCTTTCGGCCGCACCTCCACCTCTCGCCCCGCCCCTGAACAACGATATGTTCAGGTGAACGGAAGAAGAAAACTGTCCCCCGAAGAGAAATCCTGGAGACAGACCAATAATCGCTGTCTGTTCTGTGCGGGAGAAGGACACATCTTTTCCAACTGCCCCTCCGCCTCCAAGCGCCCCGCCATGAGAGGAGCTGTTACTAATGCCGCCGCCGCTCCTCCTGCTTCTTCTGTTTTTCCGCCGCCCCTACCACCTCGCTTTTCTACCCTCGATGCAGCAGACTCAATTGAGTCTTTAAACTAGTTCAACCAGAGTCGCCTTGTGACCCTGCTCTGGTTTCTTTTTCTTCTTTGTCAGTGTTTTCTATTTCTGGGTTTTCAGTGTCGGACGTGTGTGTGGAGGATAATTTGGATGGGGAACATTTTGTAGTTTCATGTAGCCTTTCCCACCAAAATAAAGTTATAAAAACACACGCACTTCTTGACACTGGAGCCTCAGGATTCGCTTTCATAGATGAAAACTTTGTGCGTCACCATTCCCTACCATTATCTCCCCTTAAAACCCCTCGCCAATTAGAAGTCATTGACGGCCGAACAATTGCCTCGGGAGATATCACCAATCTTTGCCACTTGGAGCTTTCAATTCAACAACATAATGAAAAAGCTCCTTTCTTCGTCACCAAACTAGGACACTATCCCCTGGTACTCGGTATCCCGTGGATGAACCTCCATGACGTTCATCTACAATTCGCTAATAAAAGCATTGAATTCAATTCTGAGTTCTGCACCACCCACTGTGCCCCCAAACAACCCATCGTTTCCGTTGCTGCTATTCCACCCCCAGCAAAACTTAACGCCGCCTTTATCGGAGCCGCTAGCTTCCGCATGCTCGCTAGAAAAAAAGGCACTCAGGTCTATTCAATGTCTCTGTACGAAATAAACAAAGTCCTCGATAGCAAAACCACTAAAGAGGAATGGAGACAAAGAATACCCGCCGAATACCACGAATATCTAGACATGTTTGACAAAGCAAAGGCCCAAGGACTCCCCCCCCGTCGCTCTTATGATCATCGTATTACCCTCCAAGAAGGCAAAGAACCACCATTCGGCCCCCTCTACGGTATGTCACGAGATGAACTTCTAGTTCTTAAGAAGTACATCGAAGACAACCTAGAGAAGGGCTTTATTCGCGCCAGTTCATCTCCTGCCGGTTCCCCCGTCCTTTTCGCCGCAAAACCCGACGGTTCTCTGCGCCTCTGTGTTGACTACCGAGGCCTTAATGCTCTTACCGTCAAGGACCGATACACTTCCCCGCTCGTTAAAGAAACCCTCGACCGCCTCGCTAAAGCACAGTGGTATTCCAAACTAGATCTTCGAGATGGATTTCACCAAATCCGCATCGCAGAAGGAGAGGAATGGAAGACCGCCTTTAGAACTCGTTACGGCCTTTACGAATACATGGTCATGCCATTCGGCCTCACCAATGCCCCCGGTACCTTCCAGCGGTTTGTCAATGATTCTCTCCGAGAATACTTGGACCTCTTTTGCACAGCCTATCTCGACGACATCCTTATCTATAGCGATACCCTCGCCGAACATAAGGTCCACGTCCGACAAGTCCTCGATGCCTTGAAAACCAATAACATACTCCTCAAACCCGAGAAGTGTGAATTCCACGTCCAATCTATAAAATATCTCGGACTAGTCCTCACACCTGAAGGAATCAAAATGGACGAAGAAAAGCTCAAAGCCGTACGAGATTGGAACCGCCCAAAATGTATCAAAGATGTTCAGGCCTTCCTCGGTTTTGCAAATTTCTACCGACGATTTATCCTGGGATTCTCTCGTCTAGCAGCACCCCTTACCGCTTTTACAAAAAAAGGTATCGTTTTCGAATGGACAGTCAAAGCAGAACTCGCATTCGAAGCCCTGAAAGACGCCTTTACCAAAGCCCCTGTACTCATCCACTTCGACCCTCGAAAGAAGATCTTTGTGGAATCTGATGCTTCTGACTTCGTCTCCGGTGGTGTCCTTTCTCAACTTGATGATAACGGCGTACTCCATCCTGTGGCATTCTTTTCCAAGAAGCACTCACCCGCTGAGTGCAACTACGAAATCTACGATAAAGAATTGCTAGCCATCATTCGTTGCTTTGAGGAATGGCGCCCTGAACTCGAAGGATCTGAACTCCCCATCTCTGTCATCACGGACCATAAGAACTTGGAATACTTTATGACAACCAAACAACTGAACCGAAGACAAGTCAGATGGGCAGAATACCTTTCGCGTTTCGATTTCGTCATTACGTACAGACCAGGAACACAAGGAGGAAAGCCGGACGCATTGACTCGGAGATCAGGAGATCTCCCTGAAGAAGGGGATGAAAGACTACGACACCAACACCAAGTAGTCCTGAAGGAAAAGAATTTGGACCCTAAGCTGAGTTTGTTTTTGGTTCTTTATCAAATGAACTGAATTGGATGCTACCCTTGAGACCCTAATGAATCACGGATATAACGCTGACCCATTCCCACAAAAAATCCTTCTAAAGACTTATGAATTGGCGAACGACAATCTAAGCGAAATCACCTACGCGATTGTACCGAGATAAATGGCCGTCTCTTCTACCGACAAAGACTCTACATTCCCGACCATGATCCTCTTCGCCTCTCATCCTACAACGACACCACGACGCTCCTCTGCCGGCCACCCAAGATGTGAAAAACCCTTTGAACTTATCTCAAGAGGTTTCTATTGGCCAAAGATGAGGGAATATGTTGGGCGATATACCCGGAATTGCCATATCTGCCGACGAGCAAAACCAAGCACTCTCGGTACTCACGGCGTTCTAAAACCACTCCCGATTCCCAATCGCCCCTGGGAAGAACTGTCGATGGACTTCGTTACCGGCCTCCCGGAATCTAATGGCTTTGACGCCATTATGGTCATCGTGACCGACTCTCAAGATGCGGACCTTGTCCCGTGTAATACTACCATCAACGCCGAACAAACTGCCGAGTTATACCTCCAAAATGTTTCAAACTCCATGGACTTCCTTCTCATATTACTTCCGATCAGAACGCAGTTCACCGCAAAGTTTTGAAACACCTCTGTCAGCGTTTGAATATTGCCGCCCGCATGTCTACCTCCTTCCACCCGTAAACCGATGACAAACCGAACGACTCAACGCCGTAATGGAGAATACCTCCACCGTTATGTTTCCTATCGCAAGACGACTGGTCGAAATGGTTACCCATCGCTGAATTCGTCGCCAACAACCGTGAATCCGCAAGTACTAAGCGCTACGCCCTTCTTTGCGAATTATGGCTATCACCCTCGCTGACACCTCAATTGTTCCTAATGACCGCTCTCCCTGCACCTTCGATGCTGACGGCTCGCCTCCAAGATGGAAGAACTTGAGACTTTCTCCGAAAGATGATGACAGCTGACATCTTCGAATCAAGACAAATCGGCACCGTACTCCCGCTCCAATGTTCAGGAAAAAGACGGTTGTTTGTGTCGACGAAGAACATGAGACAACGCGGAATTCAAGGAAGTTAGATTGAAATGGAGTGGCCCTTTCCCGCGAAACGTGTTATTTCAGCTTACGCCTACGAAATTGACCTCCCAAGATCAACGAAGCATCACCCCGCGTTCCACGTCTCGTCGATCAAAGCAGCTCCCGTCGATCCACTCCCGGTCCGATTATTGCACCGCTCCCACCCGTCCAAGTCAACGACCATGAGGAATACCTTGTTGAGGCTATCCTGCATTCCCGTTTACACCGCGAAAACTTCAATACTTGATTGAATGGACCTGGCTTACGCACTACCCACCTGAACCTCGCGGAGTACCACGAGGAAACGGAAGCGGTAGATTCTTTCCACCAACGATATCCGGATAAACCAAGGGAAGGAATGATTAGTGTTCGCAGGAGCTCACGGTTATGAGGGGGGGCTACTTTCATGGATGGTTGTTATGTTGATCGGTTAGGTACATGGGTACACGGTTGTTGGATTTCGTTGTTGCTCTTTGTGTTTTTATGAGTTTCTCGTTTCAATGAGTCATGTCTTTGTCATCGAAAGGGTTGGAACGTGGTATATAAGCGAAGGGATTTCCCCTCATCTTGTACCTTTTCTTCTTCTTTCTTTAAGCAACGTCTTCTATTGTACACTTACTGTATTTTACAAATACAAAACTCCAGATTACACCTCGTAATCTTTCGCTGTCGCCGTCTTCAAGTCATCATACTTGAACCATTAGTAGAGCCTGTAGAATCCCCGCACACTCTCCTGTCGTAGGTTTCTCGCTCAAGTAGCACTGCTTATCTCGGGGGATACCTGAGAGCTTGACGAGAATCCCGCTCCTTGAGATTACCTTGGTTTCAAATTTCTTACCTTTATCTGCATTTTCTATTTCGGGGTTTTCGGTTTCTGGTATAAGCGTGGATGATCAATTAGATTTAACACTTTGTAGTAGCATGCAAGATTTCCCATAATAAACAAGTTATAAACACACACGCTTTACTAGATACCGGGGCCTCAGGATTTGCATTTATTGATAAGAAATTCGCGAGTCACCATTCCCTCCATCTTACCCCCCTAAAAACACCCCGACAACTTGAAGTTATCGATGGACGCCCTGTTGCCTCCGGAGATATCACCCACATCGCCAAACTTAACTTATCCATTGGAAACCACCAAGAACAAGCGCCCTGTTTTGTAACTCAATTAGGTCACTACCCCTTGGTCTTAGGAATACCATGGATGAAACATCACGATGTGCATCTACAGTTCGCCGATAAACGCATTGAGTTTAATTCTAAACTCTGCACCACCCACTGCGCCCCTCACTCCCCTGTCGTCGTCTCCCCATCAATCCCTGCTCCCCCCAGACTAAATATGTCCTTTATCGGCGCTGCCAGCTTTAGGACTCTCACTAGGAAACGTACCCACCAAGCCTATGCCATGTCCCTCTATGAAATAAACAAACTCATAGACAATAAGACAACTAAGGAAGAATGGAAGTCTAGAATCCCTGCGGAGTATCATGACTTCCTAGACATGTTCGACAAAGCAAAAGCACAAGGACTCCCCCCACGCCGCCCCTACGACCATAAGATACAACTAATGGAAGGAAAAGATGCACCATTTGGACCACTTTATGGGATGTCAAGAGAGGAACTAATCGTCCTTAAAAAATACATCGAAGATAACCTAGAGAAAGGCTTCATTCGCGCTAGCTCCTCTCCTGCCGGCTCCCCCGTATTGTTCGTGAAAAAAGCAGACGGCTCCCTCCGATTATGTGTTGACTATAGAGGCCTGAACGCCATTACGGTCAAGGATCGATACACTTCCCCCCTTATACGGGAAACTCTGGACCGATTAGCGAAAGCTCGATGGTATACTAAACTCGACCTCCGCGACGGCTATCATCAAATTCGAATCGCCGATGGAGAAGAATGGAAAACCGCTTTCCGAACCCGCTATGGCCTCTATGAATACCAGGTGATGCCCTTTGGACTAACCAATGCTCCCGGCACCTTCCAACGCTTCGTGAACGATTGCCTCACTGAATACCTAGACGTCTTTTGCACCGCATACTTAGACGATATTCTCATCTACAGTGATACCTTCGACGAACACCAAACTCATGTTCGGAAGATTCTCCAAACGCTAAAAAATAACAACATTCTCCTTAAACCAGAGAAATGTGAGTTTGAGGTGCAGACGACAAAATATCTAGGCCTAATCCTCACTCCCGACGGCATCAAGATGGACGAAGAGAAATTAAAAGCCGTCCGAGAATGGGGAACTCCAAAGAGTGTTAAGGATGTCCAAGCATTTTTAGGGTTTGCGAATTTCTACCGGCGATTCATCCTAGGATTCTCCAAACTTGCAGCCCCGCTTACCGCCCTCACTAAGAAAGGCATTGCCTTTGAGTGGACCGTCGAAGCTGATATAGCTTTCGAAAACCTCAAATACGCCTTTACTACTGCCCCCATCCTCATCCACTTCGATCCAGACAAGAAGATTATTGTGGAAACAGACGCCTCCGATTACGTATCCGGAGGAGTACTCTCCCAATACGATGACGCCGGAGTTCTACACCCAGTCGCATTTTTCTCCAAAAAACATTCACCTGCCGAATGCAATTACGAGATATACGACAAGGAGTTGCTAGCCATCATCAGAGTATTTGAGGAATGGCGTCCGGAACTCGAAGGTTCCAAACACCCTATCGATGTGATCAGCGACCATAAAAACCTCGAGTATTTTATGAGTACAAAACAACTGAACCGGCGACAAGCACGATGGGCCGAATATCTTTCCCGTTTTGATTTCGTAATTACTTATCGCCCCGGTAGTCAAGGAGGGAAACCAGACGCATTGACCAGAAGATCAGGAGATCTTCCCAAGGAAGGGGATGAAAGATTGGCACATCAAAGCCAAGTGGTATTGAAAAAGGAAAATGTGGACCCTAAGATAAGTTTGTTGTCGGCTTCTTTATCAAATGAAGCCGCTGAATTGGACGCCCCCCTCGTAGAACTCTTTCAAAAAGGTTATGATACTGATGAATTCCCTCAAAAGATACTCGCAGCACTGGAAAATAAGGAACAACAGTCAAAGGAGATCACCCTGAGCGAATGTAGTAACATTCAAGGCCTATTATGTTACCGAGAATGTTTCTACGTCCCCGACTTTGATCCTCTCAGACTTGAACTCATCCGAAGACATCATGATACCCCAGCGGCAGGACACCCAGGACGAGATAAGACCTTTGAACTTCTTTCGAGAAACTTTTATTGGCCAAAAATGCGGGAATCAATCAGTAGATATGTTCGTAACTGTCATACCTGCCAGAAAGTAAAACCTACAACTCAACGAACCCAAGGCGTCCTCCGCCCCTTGCCCATCCCAAACCGCCCCTGGCAAGAAATATCGATGGACTTTGTTACAGGCCTCCCGGAATCAGATGGTTATGATGCTATCATGGTGGTTGTTGATCGCCTATCAAAGATGCGGCATCTAATCCCCTGTAATACTACTGTTAATTCCCGGGAAGTAGCTGATCTTTACCTGCAACACATCTGGAAACTCCATGGCCTACCAACGTATGTCACATCCGATCGAGGAACTCAGTTTACCGCCTACTTCTGGAAAAATCTCTGCCAACGACTTGGAATCCAAGCTCGAATGTCAACAGCCTTCCACCCTGAGACCGATGGACAAACGGAGAGGTTGAATGCCGTCATGGAACAATACCTACGTTCCTATGTGTCCTATCAACAAGGAGATTGGAACAAGTGGTTACCAATGGCTGAGTTTTCGGCGAACAACCAGGAGTCAGCTAGCACCAAAGTTTCCCCCTTCTTCGCTAACTATGGGTACCATCCCCGCTTCGATACAACGATCCTTCCAACCAAAGCCAATGCACAAAGTCTGGACGCTGCCTCATTCAGCCAAAAGATGCAAGAACTCTACGATTACCTACGGACGCAGATAAGAGTCGCCCAAGACATCCAGGAAATCGCTACGAATAAACATCGTACGCCAGCCCCCGCGTATCAAGTGAATGATCAAGTCTTCATATCAATGAAGAACATCCGAACGACTCGTAATGCAAGGAAATTAGATTGGAAATGGATGGGACCATACCCAATAAGGAAGATAGTGTCTCCCTTCGCCTATGAGATTGACCTCCCGAGTTCAGTCAAATACCATCCTGTTTTTCACGTTTCTTTGTTGAAACCCGCGGCCCAAGATGCTCTCCCGGGTCAAGTAATTCCTCCACCTGTCCCTGTTGTTGTTAATGACCAGCAAGAGTATTATATCGAGAAAATTCTAGATCAACGAATCTATCGTGGAAAACAACAATATCTCGTTGAATGGACCGGCTATGCTCACCCCTTTAACCACCAAGATCTCGAAGATACTGCTGCCCTCGATCAATTTCTCATTGTCACTCCTACGGAAATACCTCATGTTCGCAGGAGCTCACGCTTGAAGAGGGGGGCTACTTTCACGGATATAAAGGAGTAATCGGGTCAAGGATATTGTTGGGGTTGTGGCTTCGGTTAAGGAATATACTGTTATTGTGTTTCGGTTGCTTTCGGTTATTTTTTGGTTATGAGTCATAGCAGTCAAAAAGCGGGGTATTTAAGAGATGGATCTTTGTCGTTTGTGTTCTTTTCCTTTTCTTTCCTTAAGCAACGTTCTCGTTTACCTTCTATTGTAATTGTTAAAACACTATCTCGGTTCTACCTCAGAACCCTTGCTGTCGCTGTCCACTTCGCTGCACTTATCTCGCCTTGAGATAGACCCCTCGTAGAACTTGTAGAAACACTGCACTCCTCGAACGTGTCAGTACCTCGCTTAAGAAGATCGCTCACCTTCAGTGATACTGCGCTTAACGAAGAACTAAACCGTGAGAACCTGTACCTGTTATTGTTAACGATCAAGAGGAATACTATATCGAGAAAATTCTGGATCAACGGACACACCGCGGAAAACAACAGTACCTCGTCGAATGGACAGGCTATGCTCACCCTACATGGGAACCTGCCGAAGACCTCAAGGATGCTGTCACTCTTGATACCTTCCTCGCCCAACAGACTGATCAAACTCCTGGTGTTCGCAGGAGCTCACGCTTGAAGGGGGGAGCTACTTTCACGGATGGAACTGAGTAATGGGATAGGATGAAGTGGTTGATAGTCGCGAAGGATTTTCTTTGGTATAATGGGTTTTGTTGTTCGGCTACGTCTCGGTTATTGTCGGGTGGTTGATTGTGTTACTGGAAGGCGGGGTATTTAAGCGAAGGATTTTGGTCGTTCTTGTTCTCTTTTTCTTTCTTTCTTTAAGCAACGTTCTCGTTTACCTTCTGCTGTATTACTACAAAAACACTATTCGGTTCTACCTCAGAATCCTCGCCGTCGTTGTCATAATTACGCTACACTTAACTCGCCTTGAGTTAGACCCCCCCAGTAGGACTTGTAGAAACACTGCGCTCTTCGAACGTGTTAGAACTTCGTTTAGTAGCACTGCTCACCTTTAGGGATACTAAAGGGCTTAACGAAGAACTAAACCGTGAGAGCAGGTTATAGCGTCTAGATTGTTATCTAAAGCTTCTTGGAGATTTCCTGTGCAGTAAGAAGTACCGGTCTTACAGAGAGTGACAAATAAAAGACATTGCTTAAAGAAAGAAGAAGGAAATGTACAATAAAAGGGGAAAACCCTTCGCTTATATACCAAAATTCCGTCTCTTTGATGACACACGCATGACTCATTGCAACGGAAACCCAAAGAAACACAAAGAACAATAATAGAACGTAACAACCATGTACCCCCGTACCTAACTATCCTACGAGACAACCATCCATGAAAGCGGGGGGCATGGTTTTGTGAGGGGGAGCCATAATTGATCGAAAAAAATTGACTTTGATAGAGAAATCCCACTGCACTACCGAAAAAATTAGCTATAAATCCTTCCAGTATCAACCTCTAGTGATAATGACTACCTCTAGAGACACCAGTGAGAAAAAATGTTGTGTTGTGGCTTGGTGTGAATGAGTTGCTTTGGGAGTGTTGAGGCTGTTGACGCGACCGTAGATCTGTTGTCACACGGGCGCATACAATATTGAAATGCGAGTATATATCTGGAAGGAAGAAATACTTCAAATAAAGTAATATTTTTTTTTTTTGATCAACAAATCCACATCCTAGTATTATACCAGCCAGTATAGAGCCACGTGATCTCTACACAACATCGTTACGATGCTCAATGCCCCGTAATCTCCCACTGTCTTCCTAATCAAACGGAATTCTCGACACACTCCTCAGCCGTGACTTTTCTCCCTCCTTTCGCGCACCAATGGCGCTCGGCACCTTGATCCCACAACATTCACCCCATCCACTATGCACATGTGTCATTCCATCGCTATCAATCACAATTCTCCCCTCCCGTTGATCGCCCGCATCATCATCGACCCCCATACCCTCAGCTGCAGGCAGTATCCCACCAAACATGAAATGCTGCATCACAGGCAATTTCCCCAGCACCTCAGTTTCGTACATTTTCCCCATGCCATCTGTGATCTTAGCCCAATTACGTGCGTTCGAAATATCGTCTAACATCGGGGAATGCCATCGCAGCTTCGCAGTTGTTTTGATAGAGTTAATGAACGAAATGCAGCCAAGGTAGATATACTCTGAGCTAAACTCCTCGAGAATTTCAGCGTCGTGGATACATTTAGGGCGTAGATGGGGGTGGCTGTAGAGCTGTGAGGCGCCGAAGTAGAAAGGAAGGTACTGGTAGTCGTCGAGTCCCCATACACCATGAGAGCCAGCGGGTTCCAGGAGATAAGTTGTTTGAATATGACGCATTAAAGAGATGTAACGGTTGAAGAGGCGGAGAATGAGGGCTGGGTAGTCAGGCGATGAGAGAAGGGAGAGTTGGCGGAAGCAGAGGCTGTGTAGAGTATTAGTAAATAATAGGATAGATGGAAACATGAGAGGTCTTACAGCCATGAGATGAAATTTAGCTCGTGTCCAGAACCGTAATCGATTCTCGTCCTGTTTCCGAAACTCTCGATGAAATATCTTTTTACTTCCTCAATGGCAGCTTCTGATGGTAATCCCAAGCCTTCGTGTAGCCTCCCAGCCTGCTCGGCTACGGCATCGTAAAATCCCGCAAATGCTTTATTTCCGAACCTACCAGCCTCTTCTTCAGCTGGGTGCTCGTCAACAAGCTTTTGCACTTCCTCGAGGATGTTCAGGAGCTTCTGTACAAAAGGAGATACATCGCACGGGTGTGAATTTGGAGTGTTGAGGACGGAATTCTTGAGGTCGGTTATGAAGGATATTATGAGATTATGGGTAGGAGAATCACGATAGAGGGCGAGGTCGTTGACGGTTATGAGACACTTTTCGGGGATGGCGAAGGTGAATGACGAGATTGGAGGCGGGGGAGGCGCGATAGGTTCTGTGTTTTGGGGGGGTTTGGGAGTACGGTTGAGAGAGGCTGGCATTGTGGCGGGGTGATGGGACGAGCTGAGATTTAGTTGGTTGTTAGTTCTAGATTAGTTGGAAATATCCGGCTGCTTGATGGAAGTTGTTGAGCCTGAAGGTTGAATTGAGATAGAGATGATGAATGGCCGCGGCTACTGTAGTCACGGGGTATGAGGGGCACTTTGCTACGCACGAGTCATCCCCCACACCAAGCATAAGTATTCCCCACCACATGTATTGTACTTATCAGTTCCTTTTAGAACAATTAATTTTTCCGGCAAGCCCACTACGCGATATCAATGAATATTCATCCCCCCAACCATCATTAATGGTACCAGAATTAATAAATGTATTCCATTCGATACCGTATTAGGTACCACAAAAATGATAGTTTAACTGTGAACAAGAAACTATCAGCTTTTCTACCTACCTAGAGTATACGAAAGGATCTGACCTTAGGTCTGTGAACAGGCCAAATGGTAAAAAAAATTCGTGCCTCCTTGCGATCCTCAACATCGGTTGATCATCCTTCCCCGGCACTCTCTAGGGTACTGAAAGCTCAAGACAGAGAATATAAGAACAAAAAAAATTAGACGTTTGGGAAGAGCGGCTCGTGCTCGATTAGTAGGAATAGTCTTCCGGTCTAGCATCGAAAACGAGGCTGTGAAAAGTCCAGGTACCACAACTCCCAAGAGCCAAGGTAGAAAGCCATACCGATGATTAAATCTCGTAGAGGAGAGCGCAGCAGGTCTAGCTCTCTGAAACTAGGGTTAGGTTTGAGCTGCAGTCCGCCCTACTAAAGTCGCTCTACCGGACTGCGGGTCGCGTGCACCAGATTGTCTCGTGTGACGAAGACCTAGTGAACCACCGTATCCACGAGGATAGTTGATTAAATCCGGTATCTCTGGGGTACTTGTGGCAACCGACAAAACCTACATTGTGGGCGACGGGCGTGTACGTACTCCAGAGGCTGCTAGTGGTTGCAATGTTACGCTCATTATATACAATTTGCTGGCTGCTATATGTACTCCGGAGATACCGGATTTAACCAATAATCCGAGTGGATACGGTAACCCGTTCCCGACGAAACATCAGCATCGACTTGCAGGATATTCAAGGAAACAGCCTGCAAGGGGGACGGTCGAGTTAGGAGCCTGGCTTGCTGTCTGGCTTGCTGTTTTGAGAGATGATGTCGTGGTCGAGGTCAGGGACCACGCAAGAGACAATATTTAGTGCACGAAACGACCTTGTCATGGCTGCGGCCCTGTCAGCGGCCCTGTCAGCTGGAAATGGGAACAACCATCCGTGTTTCTTTTCTAATCTTGTCTCGTGCTCTTATGCCTCCCATTCCCTCTTGTCTCTCCGTCCCTTTGTTCACCTGCTCTGTTTTCTGGTTTTGTTCTAACCGCCCATACAGCTGACCTATTGGTCCTCCTTAGCTATCGTTATTGCTATCAGCTTTCTTTACCAATACTACTACTGCTTCATCAGCTCTTTCTAAAGATCGTTTCTACCTTTATCACGTTCCCTTAGCCCTACTTGCTTCTATTAGACTGTTGCACGCCACCCTTTCTTGCAAGACTTTGAAGCTATGGAAGCTCCCAGTGGAAAGGGCGATCACCTTTGTGTCCTCGTACATGGGTAAGTACTACTAGAAAGCCCTTCTGCTATCCGACACTCTAGAAGAGCTGTTTCTTATCGTACTTGCACCTACCAGCTTATGGGGAAACCCAGCCCACCTCCAATACCTCGCCTCTGCAATCCGAGCTCGCTATGACCAATCTGTCTTACACATCCTTATCGCTAAGCGTAACTCTGGGACCTTTA
Organism: Gyromitra esculenta; assembly: GCA_038503075.1. Lineage (NCBI taxonomy): Eukaryota > Fungi > Ascomycota > Pezizomycetes > Pezizales > Discinaceae > Gyromitra > Gyromitra esculenta. Next base: position 208,186 of record JBCAML010000008.1, on the reverse strand, counting down.
CCTACGATGGCATCGAAACGGGTGGCGAGAGAGTCACCAAGGAAATCGAAGATGCGATAGAAGAGTATGCCAGGAATGGTATCCAAATAAAGAAGATCAGCATCGTAGGATATTCGTTAGGTGAGGTTACTTAGAGATCTCTGAGGGGATAGACTCGTAATTCTATAAATAGATTTAGAGTTTCGGGATAGTTGTCCAAGAGACAAGCCGGGATAAAAATGAGGTGAAATTCAATGAGGCTGACTTGGGTTTTTTCAACTTCTTAGGAGGGCTCGTTTCAAGGTATGCCATTGGTTTATTGTTCTCGAAGGGGTATTTTGAGAAAATTCAGCCAGTGGTATGCTAGCCCTTCACTCATTAGTAGCAAATTTTGGTCCAAAGTAGTTTAGCTTACAAAGGTAGAATTTTTGTACTTTTGCAACTCCGCATCTTGGGGTTAGAACGCCGTTGCTGGGGTGGCACAATCACATCTGGTTGGTTTCGAGATTCCTTGCTCTTTTTGGCCTGGTACTCATCGGGTTCTATTAGGAATGTTCTCGGAGCTCGCACGCTCTCTGCCTCCGGCCGTCAGCTTTTTACAATCGATAATTTTCGCAACAGCAACCGCCCGCTGCTTTCTATCCTTGCTGATAAAGACTCGATATTCTATAAAGGGCTTTCGATGTTTCCGAACAAGCTTCTCTATGCAAACATAGTCAACGATCGCTCGACGACCTTCTATACGTCTGGGATCTCCCGATCCAACCCTTATGCCGATCTATCATCTATCTCGATCAATTATGTTCCTAGTTACTCCCCAATTGTTATCGATCCAGACAATCCGGTTTCGCCGCCTATCAAGGAGAACGAGAAACTACCTGTGACTCATCGCGTTGCAAAGACCACTACAGGAGTTGCAGCCGGACTACCTATGATACTCATTTATTCTCTTATTATTCCCATTGGGGTGGTTGTGTTTTTACTTAATGCCGTGATTCAAACATTGTCAAGTAAGCGGAGGATCAGGTTACATTATAGTGATGAGGGCTTGGATTATCACCGATTACCCGTATTAGTCGAAGAAATGCAGGAAGCGGCCGAGGGAATTATCGAAGACATTCACCATGAGATGAGTCCACAGCATTTACCCGCTAGCTCGGAAGAAGGCACAAGCCTTTCACCAGTTTCCACAGTCTCCCTGGTCCCTGGGGATCAGGTCACTTTCTATTCGGGTAACGAAGAGAAACAGAAAACGCAGATGGAGACGCCAGAGCCCCCGTTTACCACGAACCAACACGATGACGCAGCGAGTCCCGCTCACACAGCAACCCCAAAATCAATGACACAAGATATAAGAAAGAGTGAAAACAACGAGGCGTCAGAACAACCCCCAAAGCAACAGAGGCAGATGGAGTTCCCGACATTAGCTCTTGCGCCGCATCAGTTTGAAATGATTGCTAGCTTGGATAAACTGGGGTTCAAGAAGTTCCCGGTACACATTCATAAAAATAGACATTCACACGCAGCTATTATCGTGAGGAAGCCATCAAAGAGACTCGAGGAGGGGAAAGTGGTTATAGAACATTGGCTGAATGAAGGATTTATTGTTTGAGCCTTTGTTTATGGATGTGTATAACGTTGAGGCTGTAGGGAGTTTGTAGGAGCGTAGGTACCCGTAGACATTACATAGGTTGGTGTTTTGTTTTTCGTTTGTGTTTTTGCTGTAAAGATTTCCAGTCCCTAAAGTTGACTCAGGCCAGAAAGAAGATTGTCTCTCCACTAAGCTACTTCTTGGCTGAGCTTGAGGTAATAAACGTAGGAATCATTCTTTTTAGTGCTGCGTTACTTTTTGTAACGAAATAGGGCTCCTTTTGTTTAAAGGTGTTAGACAGGTGTACTTTTTTTTCAAGCACATAAATATTTCCTTCGTACTTACTTAGACACTACAAACTTAGAAAGTTTCTTTACTACTTTTCCTGATGTATCTTTTTATCTCACGAGATGGGGGGCTTCTGAGGTGTTTTTGTTTTAAATATAGCGATTTAAGATATTACAAGCCGTAAAATTTGCAAAAAGTATTTATTATGAGACCACAGGAATTAGATACTTATTTCCCATATCGTGTTCTTCCTTTTGTTGATGACATTAGTAAAGTACACTTTAGTGCGCAGAGGCTTCGCTCATGGAGCTGTCAATGGTGTTTTCTCATCTTTGTAGGTCAAGAACCCACACGGGAGTAAACAAAAAGTCACAAGATACAATACCAGCATCAAAGCATCAATAGATGTGTCAACCAAATAAGAACCGAAAATTAGACGACTCTCATTGGGAGTTAGGAAATCCCCAAGCCCTGATCCCTACACACACGTATGTAGGCTATTTATCGCTATTGTCGATTACGTCTAACACAACACCAACGAAAGAGCATCAAATACCTTTATCGCCAGGTATCTGGTGCCACATCATTCTCTCACTACGAGGCGAGGCCTAGACTTCTCCTTGACCCCTTTTTGAAAAAAACAAACAAATAACAGAGGGTCCAGGCCGCGACTACTCTCCCACCGAACATCACGTTTAGCTTATGTGGACAACGGCTAACCTAGATGGAAAATTAGGCGCACTAGAACCGTTCCTGTTACGGATACCTGCCTATAGCAACTTTACATCCTCAACTGAGCAAAAGAAAACATAACTTTTTATGATGGCTGACTCTAGTACATTTACAGTTAAAGTGCTTTAGTTTATACGAATTTCAGATTGCTATAACACGCATCCTGAGGTTTCCGACCTAAACCCCCCCATACGCAGCTAACGTTGGACATATATCAAAAAAAAAAGCATCTAGAGTTAAGGTAATACTTAACACCAACAATGGCACGAGGAAAAGCACTTCAAGTCAAGAATCCCACCACCGTGCGTTCGATTTTCAGATGCAATTATTAGCTGTCTTCACGGAGCTGGGATAAAGGTGAGATAATAATGGGGACATCTTGAATCTGGAGCAACCATCTTGCTTAGAGCATCGAAAGCTACAGTCGTCTGACGTGGAAAACTATCGAGTCATAGCGGTAAACCGAGTCCGCTTAGGCGCTTTGCTTAACTCGTTCGCCATACATTTTTTCGATCCACCTAGGGATATCTCGTCTCGCCCGCATCGCCGCGCTTAAGTGGTTAGTGCATATCCGTATCTTAATCACATTCCCGAGGATCTAACCTGGTTACCACCTTTGAGTTGAAACAGGGATTTGAGGTGAGACTTGAGCAATACCAAATCCCAGCCTAACTTGTATGACATCGTAGCGAAGGGGGTGATGATATGCACATGTGAGTGTAGCTAAAACGCTTAGTCCCAGTAGGATCTGAAGAACCACATTTGCGAGAGCTAAATCGGATGGATGAGGAACTACTGAAAACGATAGAGGCCATTATAAATATTAGCAGTGGTGAATTAGGGCACGGTTCTTCTTGGCCAAGAGCGAGCCAAATAACAGCATCTACATCATCTCGGACGTCCATCTCGATCTATTGACCACCGTTGAAGACTGTAGCTTTGATCGGGCTGCCTATTATAACCTTTAAGGGAACGGAAGGCTTGCATGTTGTACAGTAAAACTCCTGCATACAGGGAACGAACCTGTGAACCTGGGATATCTAGCTAGCAGGGTATATTATGCTCTGTCGATTAAGCGAGGTAGAGATGATTTTCAGTCCGAAAGCATTAATTGCTGGAAGCAGAACTCCCGGATCCAAACAGAGATTATTAATATTTGATGATAGATGCTGATTCCTCCTTCCTGTACTCTATAAAACCAACATGAGATAAATGACCATGAGAGGGTTGAAATCATCGGGGAGAAAACATCGGCCCGTGTAAATATATGTCGATAGGGATGAAAAGAATTGAAAGTTGATGAGTCACCACATATCACTCGGTAAATTCGTCTTAAGTGCTGATGGTATCATTTATTTAATACAGCACGATCGAGTCCTCACGGCGTTAAGGGTAGGTTCTGTTTAGATATCGAACCTTGGAGCACAATGATTGATACTACGCAGTTCTTCGCCTTCCAACTTGAATTTCAAAGATGGCACGAAATAGAATACCCTAAGACTCGGATAATACCTAAATCTCATGTCCTAGCTACTTTTTAGATGCCTACAGAACATGTTTCATATGAAACGTTAAAACGGCTGAATCAAACGGTAAATGAAATTAGATGTCAAGATTGAACCCTTCTAATAGGAAAACGTTTGGGATACCATGTTTCTGATGAGTTTGTATGCTGAGTACCACGACCACTTCGCTCCGACTATGCCCACGACAGCTAAAAGCCCACCTAGTTAAGCAGGGAAAATCTTGGATGATTCGTCCCAGAAGTTCAAGCGTATCTATTTGTCTGCCGTTTCATATCCACGGCATCTTAGAAGTGTTCTTAGAAGTGTCTCACTAAAGAAAAAAAACTGATTTCTTCCGCTACGATCGTCCGTCCGTATGTAGGGTGGGGGGGTATTCTAGTTGGGAGTCGGGTGAATTAAAACAGCTTCAGCATATTTATCGATGGTTTTCCCCATTCATCCGCCGGGGAAGAGATTTTGTGAGACTTGTATGTATTGTACCCAGGCTAGGCTTAAATATTAGGGCTTGATAGAGACATATATGTAGGTACTTTAATTCACTGCCCTGATATTATAGTCTTGACGTGAGTATAGTCTTCACACCCTGATCCCAGCCCTACTCGGATCAGGGGTAGAGCACATATTGGAACGCCGTGACGTAGCGAAACTTTGCGAAATACAGAGCAATACTGTGGCCGCTCAGATCCATGACACCCTGGTGAGTCCTAGTACTTCACCCCTGACCCGAGTACAATGCGACTGTTTTTGGTTCTCAGGGATATGTGAGACGCCCTTTTTGCGAGGCGTCTTGTCGTACAGTTCTTGGTGGGAGTAAACTGGTGGTTCTTGGCTTAAAAGCTGGTTAGCAGGGTCGTTAATTGTCTCAAAGGAGTCAGTTCTGACGCCAAAAAGATCAGCATTCAGATAAATTGGCATCAAGTTGATTTCTGCGCGAGAAATTATCGGAATGACAAGGGAAGTATATTGTTGGTCCATAGAACGAATGCGCAAAATTCCATGTAGCCTTCCCCAGCTGTATACAGCACGCTGTAGTGAAAAAAAACAAAACATCTGAACTAGGCGCTAGGCGGAACGGGTGCGTCCCCCGACCTGTGATTCAGATGGTTCAACTTCTAGAGCCCAAATTACCGTATCCTCCGATGACGATCCTAGTCCTACACAATCATAAAACCTCTTCACCTTCCACGTGCTTGTTGGGAAATGACCTAACATATCCAGTTAACACATTTCAGCTAATGCCATGTGCTTATAGTTTTATTCGATGAATCACTAGACAAAGCACCTCCTTTTTACTAAAGTCTAGTGGTGAGAGGGGGACCGATTGTGATACCTTATCCTTCAAAACTAGAGTTTTGAACGCGTAATATTTGCATAGGATCAATTCGTATCATGGATCAGACATACTATAAAACAAAAAATCAGTTTGTAATCTGCTGTGTAAGAGTAAGTATGGAAAGGTACTTAGCTAAGTTAGTTAGGTCTATATAATGTCGATAGTTGACTTTCTCTTACTTGATCGAGAGTTCAGGGTCTTTTAACAAAAATATCATCTCGAAATGGCATCGTCGAACTGGTCATGACATATTTTGCGTAGCTGGTTCACGTTATCAGTATATGCAGGATGGGCACTAACTGCCTCATAGTCTGTGGATTTTGTGCCTAATGAATAGATAAATGGTAAATAAACTTCACTCCTGATAAATCCCGAACTAAAACCGAGGCGAATCTTAGCTTCAGGGGCTCTTGAAGACGGATAAATAATCATAGGGTTTATCTCGTAGAGATACACGTGTAATGCCTATTCGAGCTTCATTCACACAAGCCCAGAAATCTTCATCACGGAGGTGCGGCTTGTCGTTCGCCGCTCCTGTAGATAGATGATGCACTTTGGGCGGAGATACTCTTGCTACTTGACGCTTGGTCATCTTGTGTGTCTTGTTTCTTCTCTTCCCGTCCCCTATGAGCTTAGAGAAAGGCGTCAGGGAGCCCTTGTCTTCGTTGTTTATTTTATCCACACCAGCCGCAGATTTTTTCTCTAGCTCTGATGCTTTTGACTTTGTAATAATTCCTGCAGGTTGTCGGCTTTTCGGCTGCCATTCATCCGCCTTTGAGTTCTCCTTTCTCGTCTCTTTGCTTGCCGTTTGGCGAGGCATTCTGGTGTTTTAGAGGCGATTCTGGTCGACTCGTAGCTACAGCGCTGTCCGGAAAATCACGGCAGACTCCCCTCTATTGAGCACGACCGCTGGCAGATTGAGGTGATGATGACCGTAGAAGGCGGCCATATAAAGTTATTGGATATTATTTAGCATGTCGGTATTTCTATAGCTTTTGTCGCTTTTGATTTATCGTCCCCTAACTTGATCCACAGCTGTTTAGTTTTCTATCAGCAGGGTTTGATGTGTTAGGATCTTGCGAATGCAACTGTGCGCGTAGGGCTAATTAATGATAGAGGGAAGAGGAGGGTGTGAGATTTTTTATCGTTTCTATTCCACAGACTGCTTAAAAAAAATGCTGATCCCCCTGCATGCAGGCTGTGGCTCAGCTCAGAGTCAACTGAAGCCTACTTAATAAAATTAACTCCCCGACAGGGGAGTCAGCTTCAACAGTCTATGAGATAATAATACCTAGACCAGTTCCTACCATACCTCCCATAATTTGCTGCCTGTGAGGAGTAAGTTGGGTATGAGACTAATTGATACTAGGACTGAGTGAACGTTAGGAGAATGCTTGATTGATGCTAAGAAAATAACTGCCATCCAATTCGGCAGGGTAACTGCAAGGTATCAATTTGCTGGCATGTCAATTGAAAGGCTGAATACCATCAGGATAGAAATAAAGATACCGTAATAACTCGGAAAATTGGTAGTGCACTTTCATGAATCTAACTTAGATTACCCTAGGGCTGACCCAAAATCAGCTTAGACACGCCACTTGAACTCCAAGAAATTCCTCCGCGGGTTGGTGGCGAGTTTAATACCCCAGCAAACGCTATCCAATTTTTCGAGTTTTTACGGTGTACGAACTCTAGAACCCTAAACCCAACCCAAATCCTCTCGAGCGAACCAACACAAAACCAGTTTATTTTATGAGCCGTAGCTAAGAGAATTTCCTAATAGCTAAGCACCCCCGACCATATCGACCTACTTGTGGTGTCCTTCAAGCGATCTCTTAGTACATGTCTTGGATACTTTCAGTGTCTGTATATAAGGCGCACTATACCCACCCCAATGTCCTGGCCAGGCCTAAATTTCTCATCTCAAATCATGGGCAGATAACTTCCCATCAGATCTCAAAAATTCTCCCTAGAGAATCTTGGACTTCCAATTACATGGTGCATCGAGCGTGGCGAGTAATGAGATGTGTCCAGGCTTACAGGTCCGACGTTGGACATTGGTGTGTGGTACGAACTTCTCTTCGGTCACCATTTTACGGACGCAAGGCTTGGGGAGATGGCACAGATGGGGATGGGGTTCAAGCAGCATGGTCTCGACCAGCTGACGACACCTAAACCACGAATTCCAACGGCTTTGGAAGGGTTCACCACCACTCTGGTTAATAAGATAATCCAAGACAGGGGATAGCCCCTACGGGTTGTTATCACCCTGCCGGGGCCCCGACACAACCCTAACCACTAATGCGCTAACCCTAGCAAGGGGTCATCTAACCTGAACCTTCAAAACCACCTAACCCCAATCCATAAACCACTGGACATCTGTGTACATACTAAAATGTTTCAGTTGACACGCTTGACAGCCCATGAACCAAAAACTTCATAAAAAGAGGGAGCAAAAAACTACAGAGTAGTTAAGAGCATAGAATATAGAGGTATGATAACTAATATTTGCTAAAAAATATAATTTAACTGGCGGAGAACGTTTTAAGCGTGTAGTTAGGACGGGGAACAGGGGTGAGCTATTTGCACGGCCTGTCTCGAGTGTCGTCAAAGTGTGTAAGACATGCCTGAGACCATGCTGCTTGGATGGATTCCCACAGATGGCGAAACAGCCCTCATCAATTGCAACCGGTTGCAGAGCTCGAAAGTTGATTAGCAAACATGTACATTTTAGACAAGGCGTTCATAGGTGCTTTTTTCTCTCGCGAATGGGATTAGTTCCTGTTTTCACCATATAACAGGCGATCCATGCACGCCATATGTAATTCGACCGCTGTGCGTTGGGCACAAATCCGTCTCGGTTCTTCCCTTGGGGGCGAAAAGTGGATTACAAGAAAGAGCCACAGGAATAGTTAAATATGCATGCCTTCGCTTCAAAGATTGAGGCAGAGTATATAAACCTTCTCCATTACTTAGCAGGACATCCCCCCCAAGCTTCAGCTGCACTGATCTTAGTTACACGACCAAAGCCCAATAGCTACTTCATTTTGTGCAATGGCTAAAGAGCACATCATCGATCCTGCGCCCGAGGGGATGGATTCGGACGCGTCCGATGTTGGTTTCGAAAGCGATACAGAATCTATGACTTCTTCTATAATGGACAATGTATACGAGAACGGAAGAAGATACCATGGATGGCTTGAGGTATAGTATCCCGTTCCTCGATTTCTAAAGCCATAGTATCGAATTTTTTCAATGGCTGACGGTTTTCATTAATGACTAGGGCAAATACAATATCCCAAATGACGAAGCAGAGCAAGACAGGATGGATTTGCAACACTATGTTAGCCTTTTGGCTCTAAAAGGTAGATTGTACAAATCTCCAACTCTGAAGAGACCCACAAAGATCCTTGATCTTGGGACAGGCAATGGTGCCTGGGCTATGGATTGTGGAGAGTAGGTAGCTCCTCATTAAGAGAGACAGAGTTTCTTTCGATGCTAACTTGTGTCTAGATTTCACCCAGAAGCTCAAGTGCTTGGTGTTGATCTTAGCCCAATACAACCAAGATGGGTTCCGGAGAACGTTTCCTTCGAAGTAGACGACATCGAGGGAGTTTGGACATATCGAAAAGACTCTTTCGACTTCGTGCACATCCGCCAACTCAGCGGTTTCATCAACGATTGGCCTAAGCTATACAAACAAGCTATGAGAATACTAAAACCCGGCGGAGTCCTCGAAATCAAGGATATGCTAGATTTCGAGTGCGACGACGGTACGCTCCCAGAAGAGAGCTGCATGGTTAAGTGGAATAAGCTGTGGAAGGATAGTATACGCAAAACCGGAAGAGAACTCCCAGTCAAAGAACACCCTGCTGGATTGGCTAAAGCCGGATTCGAAGACATCACGTACAGTCCTGTTAAGATTCCTGTCGGTACATGGCCGAGAGATCCATCCCAGAAAGAGCTTGGTTTCTATCAACGCAAACATATTATAGATGGATGCGAAAGTATCTCATTAGGACTGTTCACGAGGTCTTTGGGCTGGAAGAAGGAGGAAATCGACGCTTTTCTATTCGAGCTTCGCAAAGATCTAATATGTCCTGATTATCACTCCTATTCAAACCTGTATATCACATATGGGAGAAAGCCTTTAAATGCTTGGTAGGTTTTGGGATAGTAAGAAGGCGTTGAGTGAAATATACATATGGCGTTTTTTGGGGGATACGATTTGTGCGGAGCATAGAAATGTGGGAACTGGAGACCCTAGTGGTTTTGTGTTGCTGTTGTTATTATTAATATTCTTCTTCTTCGCGTGCAGCTTTGTATTATATCATCCCTCATGGGGCATGGGGCATACGAATTCTAACAATTCTAAACTACGATCTTACGTCACAGAAAAAACACATCTGGGTCTGTTTTGGGGTGCCCTGAAGTTTACTTTAGGATTAAGCACGAAAGGCTAAACTGAAACACAATCTCCGCCTCAACCTTGCGGAACCCCCAGACGCTCGGCGATTTGCTTCGATCTGTCACCCATTGAAGTGTCTGGCGGGAGTAAAGACAACCCCAAGTAGTTTGCAGCCACTCATATGTAAGTATTGGGCAACACTAATTTAGTTGGTAGATATACCTGCAACAGTGACAAGCGAGCTTCTCTTCCCCGGCAGTGGGGAGATACCTTAGACGTTCATACTCACGTGCTTCACCATTATAAATTTTATGGGAAGTAGGTTTGGTCTAATATCATTTATGAGTTAGTCAGGAGGATACTCAAACCAAAGAAGCCACAAGGCATACTTACTCTGTGCATATATTCTGGATGTCACGTCTGCACACGTTGGATATCCAACTAGCTGCATGTGTCCGATTGTATCACGGATTCCTTGAAGTTGAATTGCAATTTTGCCTTGGCCGATAAGAAGAAGGCTGGGAATGCGATCAATTTCCCCCACGGTCATGTTCACGTGGCTAATTAGATTGTCGAAATCAGGTTGCGGTTAATTACTACAGTTCAATATCCTTAAAAGGATTCACTCCCGACCAAAATCCACGCCTTCCCGGGTCCCTACAAACCAGCCAAGCGATGTTTATAGGTATAAAAATCGGCGGCTGTCAAGCACACGACAGAATCGCAGCAAACCCGACTTTGGATATATACCCTACGTGTGGTCCACTATGACATCCAGCCGTAGCTGTTAAGAAAAAAAAAATGCGTGAATAAAAAGGAAGGAGCTCAAGTACAATGGGAAAATATAAGGACAAAACAGCAGACAAGATGAACAAACGTCAGTGAAATTGGTACAGCACATAATATAGTAATAAAAAAACAACCATGATTTATGAGGTTAAAAACTCCCATTTTCGTAACTGTTCTGATTTTATAGCCCTTTGGTGCCATGAGAACAAACCGATCCCAAAATGAACTCCAGTCGAAACCCGAAACCAGAAACCAGAAACCAGAACTCTAGGAAATTCAGAGAAATAAAGAACAAGGCTTCTTGCTAGCTATCAAGACAAAGGCTTCGTGGCATAAACCGTGTATCCCATCAGAAAGCTGTGGATCTTCGGATTCATAACTTCCTTCCTAACCTTATTTAGTAGCTCGTCAACCTGTGCCTTATCCCACAAAAGTATCCTGGTAAACAAATCCAACGTGATTCCCTCAACGCCTTCAATGAGGTGTTTCAACATACACAAACCAATCTCTCTTTGTTTTTCGTCTTTAGGCCACTTGCCAACCGGTACCTTATATTTGTTTTCAACAACATTGACGAATCCCGCGTTCGCAACGAAGTTTTTGAAGTTTGGTGGCACCGAGAGCCATTGGCGCCCAGACCGTAATGCACCCGTTTCCCATAATTGCACCCACCGATGCAGAATACTATCATCACCGAGCGAACCGTCTTCACACAAGAAGGACGCATCAAAATCCTGTAGCTCGATATACCCACCTGGTTTTAGTGCGGCCATACACTGCATAAGGAGCCGTGGCCAGTCGTTGACGAAGCCAGCCATCGAGCGAACATGGATAACATCAAAGGTGTTTTTTGGAAACGCCCATTCCTCCTCGATATCTTCAAGGAGAAATTCAAGGTTTGGTGGTGTCCAAGGTGGGTTTACAGGTGCGATATCCGTGCCTATTACTTGCGATTTGGGAAATTGACTGATTTTTGTCAGAGCGTCAATTTCAAAATAACAACAATAATAATAATCCAGGATCGTGAACTTACTCGGCAAAGTCGATTGCCCATATTCCAGTTCCTGTCGCAACATCGAGCACGCGCAATGGTTCCGGACCGATCGTAAATGTGATTAATTTTCCATCCAAGATAAGCGTCCAGATGTGATGCATCAAGTCTAGGCGGTTTCGTTCCTCATCGTCGTTTGGTAAAGGGTACCTAACCTGTCATCCGTAGCATACTTGTCAGCAAAAGGTGCACTGTAACTACAAACAAGTCCTCGCAATCCCAAGCAGAAAACGTGTGGAATGGCCACAAGTGATATCCATACCTGTCGCCTCGCAAAGTATCGCCGACCATTCTCGTACTTGTAGTTATAATCGCTTGATAAAACCGACGATGGATAACTGTCAAATCCAGAAGCGTAATCCGAGTCGTCATCGAAATCATGGTCTATCATGGGCGCTATCTGCCAGTCGAGCTCACCTCCATGGTAAAGATAATCACCATTCATCGTCATTCGCTGGTGGTGCTTGGTATAACTACGTTCCTGTGTGTCGGGATTTCTAGAAGGCTTGGTGTGTTGTCCTTACGAGAAGTTAGAAATCCTAGAGCAAGCCTGCCGGGCTGGCGGGTTGCCCCGCAGAATTAGCGACTTTTAATTCGACTTTGTTGAGGGAGCCTGTTTTAGTTGTTCTGCAGAATAAATTCACCCAGCCGTTCATTCGTGCAAACGGTGCCGTTCGATTTGCGCCTATTGGGCGCGAACAAAGAATACATGTAGGTATCGCTCGTACGACGAACCGTTGTTCGGTCCGCCTTAAACCCGGCCATTTGTTTGTGGCTTGAGATTTGTGGCGCGCATGTGGGATTGGTTCCTTAACTCAACCGAGCCAAACACATCCCCATGGAAACAAAATATCTCCATCTCCAGCACAAACGGATTTATTTTGTAGTATTTGCTCTGTGTAACGTTAGTCGCATTGTGACGATGTGGAGGGGGTGTTGAGAGGATTACATACCTGCAAAAACCGCTTGAAATAGCATTGAAATAGCGTCTTGATAAGGGAACGTGACTGAATCCAAGGACGATACTGGACTCAACAATGATTCTACAAGGAAGAGAGGGTCAATATCATAACAGCGGGGTTTTGAATGACGGATCTTGGCCGGGAGGTCGTATATGCATAGCGATCCCTGACACGTTATATCACCTTTTACACACCTTAGTTGCGTATCAGACTAGTTAAAATTCCAGACATTTCAAGTAACCTTATGTAAAGCTAACCCCACCACCCTAGGCTGTTGTGGTAGATTACCCCTAAAATGCAGAGGCCATTATATGATAGGAGTCTTGTGTTGAGCCGTTCGAATCTGTGCACCATACAGAGCTCAGTAATAAACGATCAGTTGGAGCTTGAAACAGTTAACAACTACCATTTTCAGTTTATATTTTTCGGAAACTCCCGGAGAGCGATTTTCGCTAGCCTAGTCTATTGCCAAGAATTCGTGATTCACCAGTCCTCCCATCAACCAAAATTTCTTGCTGATATCGTTGTGATTGACCTGTTTACGTGGTAGTGGGGTTTATCAAGAAACACCCTACTTGTATTCTGGGGAAATATCCCTGAAACGGGGGGAGCGGAGTGGCTTTATATGCTACGGTATCGGGCATGGTTCCGCAGCAGACCAAGCCAACCCCTCCCCCCATATTTCTAGACTGTTTTCCTGGGGGAAATGTATGTTAGGCCGAGGTCTAGTCAGTCATAGTAGCACTCTTATGAATATACCCTCTGGTTATTGAATCTTACCAAAAATTAGAACACTAACTGGTACCATGGTTAGGATTTTGCAATGGAGGGTTCTCAATAACGAGTGCTGAGACGCCTAGCTCGTTATTAGAAATTGACTTAGATTTGTACGAGAAAAGCCACCAAAAGCCACCTAGAGAGAGGCTCGAGGCCGGCCATAGATATCAGTTTTGTAGATATGGAGCTTTTATGGGGTTTAAGAAACCAGTACTATAACTAAAATAGCAAGTATGGAAACTTCCGTATATGTCTACTTCAGTGGAAGCTTGCAGTGTGATCATCACACCCCAGTACGGGGTCGCACGGGGTATGAAAGAGAAATAAAGAGAAAAGGGAAAGGAAAAGAAGAAGGAAGAAAGTGGGGAACGGGCTACCCAGTTCTAGATCCCCTTGGGTTGGGATTCAGGATCCGTTAAATATCACTAGGAACCACAAAAAAACAAATACAAAGTCGTCTTTTAGCAGATCAGATCAGACGGTTGCCCCTAGCCCGTCAAAGCACCCCCAATGTACTGTGCCAGGCTGGAAGTTTGTAATACGCTACCAACGATACGGCCGTATGGGGCGAAGATGTGGAACGGCAGGCGTTGACCATCCCTAGCTTTGAGGTGGTACTCGTCGGGATTTCCCTGTTGCGTGTTAGCATATTTACCAGGCACAGACAGAGGGAGATGAGCCTAGAGCACAGTGGGACTCCATTGTGGAGACCAACTGTAAAGGTAGGAAAGTTGCAGTTGCTACTGTTTATGAAATTACATCCTTCCGCGGTAATCTCCGGAGCGAATCTTAATACGGCATCCCGAAGGCAGCCAAAGGATAAATCGACCTCTACACAAGTGCTATGGAAGCACTTGACGAAAACCCGTACTTGCGCCTACGGAGGAATCAATCACCGCAATTACAAATGGAACAGTTTGATAGATCCCAGTGCTACCGGTCGTGAAATTGGTGGGTAGTGGTAAATGGCCTTACGTGTAGTTTCAAGACCTACGTACATATCTCCATCGAAAATAAAGCTGACGATCAATCCCAATTACATTTAGGAGATGAGTGTCTGGTGAGAATCACTCCAAGGTCGACGTCTAAGCCCTTAGTAAATTTGGTGACCTCTACGTGCTCCCATGCCAACTGTCTGCCTGTCCTGCTTTGAGCTCATAACAAACGAATAGCCTCACTGATGTTCTTGCACCCTCCTACAAAGGGCTTTGTGGATGGTATGATCTCAACAGCCTCTTGCGCTATCTTGTATTTTCCAGATGCATTCAGGTCATAATCCCGCATTGTGCATGTGTTCAAAAACTGTACTTGAATACTGTATGTAGGCGAGCAGAGATGGTGCATAGCTTCTAGGACTATATCAAAGGAGAAGTGAGGTATGAAAGGAAAAGGGTGAAATCTAGAAAGAACATTAGTTTGGTATTCAAATAGATAGTAGAATGTGAAAACAACACAGATCCCATGACCAGAAGTTTGTCGTGCTTGGTTAGAGCAATTAGAATGCGTAGACCTTAGTGCGCCTTGAAAAAAATAAAGTGCTCCCCACTGTCTTCTCAAGTTATAGACTAGCTGAAATATATGTAGTGGAGTAGCTCTAAATTGCAGCGTAAGGATCTAGGGACCAAGCACCGGGGATTGTAATGCACAGGGCAAACCAAGCTCGAGAAGAGAGTTTATTATGTATGAAGAATGATGAGGAAGGCTATATAAGTAGCCTCTAAGCGTGCTATAAAATACAGTCGCACCTCGCTATGCCAGACCTCGTAGTTTCAGATTCTCTTACGGATTCTTACTGAGACTTAGCATCCGACATGTATATCGAGGTGTAACTGTACGCATACTCTCCCGTGACAGTGATATTAAATTGGTCCAGACGAGACTCCGAACTACAGCTACCTTGCCCTATATATAGCAATACGGGATATAAGAAGGATATTAACAAGACCAGACAACTTCCATCGCGAATCCACTTACTTAGGTGAGGTTAAAACCCCAAAAATACATGGCAATTATAACTAACGTGATACCCGATAAGAATATCTAGGAGCCGTAATTCCACCACATAACTACAGGAAAACGAGGACAGCGCGGGCTTATCCTCACATATATTTTCTCATGTTTAGGCTATAACTTTCTTAAGAATGATGTTGGAAATTTGCAGGTGTCTTACTGTAGTCCTTCTGCAGCTAGCGCGCGTAGGCGAGTGACAAGCGATGTTACACTCACCACTTCAAAAAAAACTGCCGGTTTTACACGGCTCCGTACTAGAAAATCCGTAATGAATTTTTTCTTCCAAGCACAGTTCTCAGAATCGCTCGATCCGGAAATTCACGGACGTAGCTGAGCATTATAAAAAATAGTAATTTATGCTCCTCATTCACTAATTCTCACTCGATTTTCTAGAGCCAAACCGAAGTATTTAATATCACTTATTTACGGGAGTGGCCGACTTCGTCAACGATATCCCGAATGATAACTTAAGGGAAACTAGATTTAGAGGGATACCTTTAACCCTACATATCATCTCTCAGATGAGGAGATCGAATCTACATGGTAACTAATTAGTTAGCAAAACACCTGGGCTGACTCATTCTCTAGAACTTAGCTAACTATATATCTTGAAAGACAAAATTCAACAATAAGAAAGCGAACATCTAGCGGGTGACTATGGTTGTATTCATGGTAGTAGTTTTAATAGTTGGTGCACATGATAATAGGTAATTTAAGTCAGAGGAAATTTGCAACTGAACCCAATAGCATAATTTTTACTATTTCAACGCACATCCTCAATCTTTCATTTCATTCGGGAAATTTACCCAATAGATACGCACTGGAGCATGGTGAACCTAGGGCCACGGTGGAGCCCCTATCTTTTCGATAGGTGCCCTTAATGGACTCCTCAAATCTAGTTATTCTATCATGCTTAAATATCACAACTACCTCGGAGCCTTATACTCAAACTCCTTTTCCTATGCCGGGTTATCTACGTGGTTACATGAACGAAGTCACCTGTAACGTCTATTTAAGTCGTTAAAAGGGTTCAAGACACCCCCAAATTCATCACGCTCTCGAGCATGACTATCCCCAAAGATTCCTAAACTTAAGGTCTGAAAATCGAAATTGATAGCACCATCGTGGCAGGATTCTTCATATCGGCTTACATAAAGCAAATATAAGAAGCAAAACGGACGAGAAAACCTGTACAATAATTATTTTCTAATAAACAATACTGACCACAAGCGCCTACTACCCTTAGAAGAAGACAAAAACAAAGTCGCCAAATACTCTATTCCCTGAATACTAGTTACCCTAACGCCACATCCAGAGGAAGACGTACTGCATCCCTTGTTGAAGTCGTTCCTATTTCGCATGTGTTTTTTACCCAGTTAAATGCCTATTTCTAGCAAGGGTTTTAGCCTTCCCATTAACTTCAAGCCTATCATCACAAACCTCCATTGTCTTCCCGTACCAATTTGTCACTCCATTCTCCTTCCTGGCGCCAGCTTTCATACCATTTCTTGCGTCATCATTGCCTTTTGTTCCATGGATACCTAAACTTGAGCCTGTGGTTCCGGTACCCTCAAAATTTTCAATGATCTTTTCCGCAGCGTCCCCACCAGACCAATACGCTCCGGATACGCTCCCCAACCCCAGTATTGGTGCAGTATGTTCACCGCCAAACCAGACCTTCTGCTCGGGAATACCATCTCTCAGGGCTTCAATATCCTCACCGCCGGCAGTCAGGCCGACCTGGAAATTCGAGTAGCTCCCGTAGCCCGCCCATTTCTCCCTACTCCAATCCGTCGCAATAAGATCTTCAGGCGCACAGTCTAGGTCTTTTTCATCGTAATTCGGGAGCTTCGAGAAGTAAGGTTTAAAGAATTCCAAGTATTGCGATCGTCCTATTTTTGTCGTGGCGGGCGAGAAATTTCCAATCAGATGGGCCGATATAGGCCCAAAGACATAGAAAAGCAACGTTGGCTGCGCACAATTGTCCGGAAGATAGGCCAGCGAAAAGCAACACATGTGCCAGTTTTCAGGGTTAGTTTGGGGAGCGTAAGTAGGGGCGAGGAATGTGAAGAAATCAGGGCCGCTGCGATCGACGGTCCAGAAGGCTCGTGGGAATTTAATGTAAACCTATCCGACAGCATTGTATCAGTTTCCGTCCTCTCTAGCAGTTATTCTGTAAATTCTAGGGAGTATCTTCCCTAACCTTTTCAAGATTCCCATAGCTCAGCGAGTTTATACTATCTTGTATTCGTTTAGGAATGCTTGGCTCAAATTTGATCATATCACGCTTGAGACATCCAAGGGGCGCAGTGACGACTACGCCATCAACAATGCGATTTTCTTGGGGCTTGCGTGAACTGCTAAGGAAGACTCGTTTCCGACCATCTTCGGTAATAGTAGTAATCTCATTGATGGGTGTGTCGAGCTTGATGATTTTAGCATCCAGCGAAGGTTTTGATAAGGTCTTTATCATAGATTTATAGGTGCTGGCAACGAAGAGATTTGCTATAAGTTGAGAGATCCATTAGTGAAAGCTAAGAAAGGAAGCAATTGAGGATTTCAACCACTCACGCCCTTCTAATGGTTCCTCAAGAAAGAAGAACTTTAAACTCTGCCTTGTAACACTGCTCCCAATAAAGGTTCCCCACATCCCAGCCATGGCCAACCAAATCTCCTTTCTTCGCTCCTCTTGCCCCTTCCACCGTATATGTTCTTCCTCGCTTCTCTTCACTCCACCCTTACCACCACCGTTAACAATTCCCTCTCTCTCTTGTACACGATCATCCTCTGTGTCCGGATTTGATCCAAACAACTCCTCTGCCTTCTCAACGCAATAATCATAGAATGACTTTTCTACAGGGATTGCGGCATAGCAGCACTTGGAGTATTCGACGGCTCTCTCAATAACCTTCCATAGCAGATCTTGCAACTCATCTGCTTCGGTCTGGTCCATGAGACTACCTTCAGGGGTATAGACGGGACATATATCGGAGTACTGGTGTAGTATAGAGTTCGAGAGCTGGGAAAGTGGGACTATGGGGTTGTTGGACGTGCCATGGATCCAATTTGGGCCACTGGATGAAAGGAGAAGAAAACCATCAAATCACTTTTCAAAGATATGCCATGCAAATATCTGTGAGGGGAGGTCTTACAGGTCGACCTCCTTTCCCAAACGATCACTTATACATACTCTTCCGCCGATTCTCTCTCGAGCTTCGTATATTATAACGCCGTAGCCCTTCTCCAGCAACACTTCCGCAGCCCTGAGCCCTGCTACACCAGCCCCGATTATAGCAATGGTGGGTTTAGTTCCTTTAGGAAATCTCTTCTCAGCCACCTTATCGTTCATATCACCCTCCAACAGGGGCGTTGATTCAGAGCTACCGTCATTGCTGGTGATAGAATTAGCGACGGCTAATGAACTTGATGATTTCGAACTTGGGCTGGTGGCGATGGGGCTCATCACTGCATACGGAGAGGGGAAACTGAATTATTTAATGTGGGAGCTGTTCGGAATTGTTTTTGAGGGTGGCAAAAGCTGCTGTGTATGTGGGAAAGCTTGAATAAATCGGGGTTTTAGATCGAGGAGCTTCAGGCGGCAGAAGTAACAATAGTGAGGTTGATAGATAAAGTATGAGGTCAATTGAGGTATTTAAGCAGCGAAGAAGAGGACAGCAAAGCTGAAGGATAGGAGAAATTGGCGGGTGGGATATTATCCGATGATAGAAAAGGGGGATTTGAAGCGAATCGTGATAATCAAAAAAATACTCACGAAGTTATAGATGGTGGAGAAGAGGATGGTGGGTGCTAGCAATATGAAGAGCGGAGGGAGGGAAGGATGAAGGACTGGAGGAGGACGAGGAGGAGCAAAGAGGATCGAGAGCAGACAAACGAATAAAAGGCCCCAAGGCACCTTTACCTACAGCCTGTATCATAGCTTAGTTACTCTAGTGACAGTTATGCTGCTGCGGAGCAGGGAGGGCTGGCCTAGCCATGTTTCCTATGTTTCTCAGACCGACGTCGGGGCGACCCACCCACGACTTGTCCTACCGCAGCTGTGGCGCTTACACGCCACAAAAGCTGCACCCTATGACTCTATGACCTCGGGTACCATATATACTGGTCAGATACGACCTGGTGCTACCTTGAAACTAAACCTGATATAGTGATGAATGTGGCGAAAAAGATAGGAACTACTCTGTATCCGGCTGGTTCAAGTGTTTGCTACGCGCAAGCCACATTAACACCGGGCCGCATCTGACCAATTTATACGGCATTGCACGCTAGACAATACCCCGAGTCTGGTGGCTGGGTTAGAGACTAACATATCCTGGTATGAAACATACTGATAAGAATGGTGATAAGAGAGGCTTGTTTCTAAGTGAAAATTTTCTCGTCGGACGATAGGAAATCGTGACGTCTATACACATACATATTCGTCTTGATAGAAGAATTACATATATGCGTATTGCGTAGTAAATGTGCTTCCTTTGGTCTTTGGTATACGAGACAATTCCTGTTGGTGTTTAGCAATTCCACTTAACACACGCAGGTATATTTTTGTGCCCCAATAGGCGAAGGACTAAGAAAACGAAGCAAAGCGATTTGACGAATCAATACATCGCTGTAGCTGGGCCAAGGCCAACCAAGGTCTATACTAGAATTATATTTCATTTTTTCAGTTCATTTGGCCTGTCGCGAAAATATCCAAATGCATTGGAGTGTAGACTGACATCGCATTCAGCCCCGGGTGGGTTTTAGAGGGGGTTTCAATCTAGTTGGTAGACATGACGTCGTATAAGTACGTGGTTCGACAACTTCACGACGCCTCACTCACCTAATCCTTAGCCCAAGAAAATAACATAAAAAAATTAGTGTCCCTATTCTCACGAGACCAAAAAATGGGCTACATCCCGATCAACGTTAGAATGTAGTCTGCAGGGTAGCCTGTAAAGGTGAGAGTACTGATTCCTTATGGAGTGGCCTGTCGATGGGAACTCGATACGGTTGAATTACAGCCTTAGGTTACGCGTGGCGGACAAGAGGTTGCATGGCAAGATCCTGCGTTCCCGGGTGGTTGCATAGAGTTGATGCCGGCGCGATTGGCCACTGTTGACGATGCTCGACGATTTTCACCGCTCGAAATTATAACGCATGATCAAATGCAGGGGTTTCGGGTGGACCTTACCCATGTTTGGTATTTGGAGGGCACGCTTGCTGACTGGATACTTATAACTAAGCGCAAGCGCCACCTCAAGCTAACGAAAAAGAAAAGAAAGCAGCCGATTTGAATTGTAGGAACCGGGTAAGTAAGCGCCAGGCGATTTTGATTTGCCTTACGATTTGATCACATTTTCTCACTCGATCTTTTATGCGTTGCCGTTAGTTTTGGCTCAAGAACCGACTTCGTTCTTTTGACCTATCTTGTTTCCAGGCTGAGCTTTTCATCGTCTGCACCTGGCATGAACATCTCTTTCAAACATTACGCAAGCACCATATATACCACAGCTTCTCATAGTATTTGATATTAATTCCTCCCATATTCCCTCCAAAATATAACCTCAACAGGAATGTATCCAAAATTGGTCATTTCAGTCGATACCCCCCTATTTCCTCCTTGGAGACCCCTCCTAACTACTAACCCGTCGCTTCCTATCCCAAACACTTTGGGACACTTCCAAAAAATCCCAATCGAGATATTTCATAAGATCGTCTCATACTTCCCACATTCCAAATCAAATCCTAAATGTCTTGCGAAAGAAGTATTGATGTCACTCTCTTTAACTTGCTGTTTCTTTCGCGGCTTCTTCCGTAACGACGTCTACTCTGCAATCAAGCTCACCTCCTCTAAATCCCTGACCGAGTTCGTCGATTATCTCGATAAACATTCTTGGCCTGGCCAACTGACAGCTATCAAATTCATTACCCTACACTGGCTCGAAGAAACCCACCCTTCAGATGACCATTTTCTTCTCGCAAACCCAGTCTCCAATCACATCACTTCCCACAAAACAACTTTCAGCATACGCTTTCTTCTGGAGACCTGTACGGCCTCACTGGAGGAGTTAACTCTCGATTTCCCAGAAGCGGGTGTGCACTTCCAAAACGCCATAATTCACACCCGGAGCTCCTTCACACAGAAACACTTGAAATTAAAACGTATCCATATCAGCAACGGTCTCTCGCCCCTATCCGCACCTCCAACCTTTTTACTCTGCTCTATATCAATCCTTTGTGCACAAAGCCTTGAAGAGCTAATAGTTGATGGCGGTTGCCCTATTCTTGAAGATTCATGCACGGATCCTTATAAACTACCCTCTAGTGAGCTCTTTGTTCCAGGAGCGAGGATGTTTCGTCAATTTGAGAAGCTGCAGCGGTTACGGGAGTTACAGGTGAAGAACCTCGCAGGGTTCAGCGAGGACTGCTTGGTTTGGATGCTGAGTGGGATGCAAATGCAATCAGCGAGTATACTTGGAGAAAAGCGAGTGTTGAAGTTGGAATCTATACCGGGATTGACAAAAGACGGGATTGACAGGGCCTTGGAAAACGTTAACGGAGGATTCGAAGAACTGAATATCGCTATTATGCGGGAGGAGAAGGTCCCGAGGCCCCTCGAAAGGGTGAGGCCAGCAACCCGGTGGTCATGGAGTGACGAAGTAGCTGTGGAAACCATTGCAGAAGATGATAATCTCAGTTTTGCATGTGATGCAAATTCACCCCCCTATACATTAATAGGTCGAGCAGCAAAAATTGAGGCAACTCACGAAGATAATTTCCATCCGGATCCTTCTTTCATCACCAGAGCTTCCAGAGAGCGCTTTTATGACGACGATGGCCACTCATCATCTGGGGCTCATCACCATCGCTACAGAGCGGGCCGTTCTTGCCAATCCACTTACTCGACTCAATCTTCCTCACAGCTCCGACTCTGTGACATCGCCCACAATACCTGCAAACACCTCAAACGTCTTGAAATCAGCACGCACAACATTTGCCGCGACTCCCTCTTCAGCTCTTCGAGGAGTAGTCGTCACCGTAGGAGCAACAATGCTACATGCCACTCTTCGCTCTCGACCCGCTTTCCTACACAATCTCTTGAAGTTACTGATATACATTATATCAATCACGATCTATCTACCTCCCAGGACTCTTCTCTTCCTCTACCTAAACCCAATTCTACCGTCAGCATGCTACCTACACCTCCTGCTTCCCCTCACTCTTTATACACCAGCCTCATCCCTAAACCCTTGGAAGAAGACGCGAGGTACGAGGACCTGAAAGTCTCTCCACGTCGTGTTTCTAGCTCTCATCCCAGCCCTTCAAACGAGACATGGCAAAATGGTACGGCAAAACTGCGTGGTGGTAGTGGGAAGACGAAGAGACTGTCAGATTTTGCAGACAAATTTCGAAAGAAAGGTACTGTAGCAAGTTATGTTAAGCGGCGGAGGTTATGGAAGTGGAAGGGGTGTGGAGGGACTCGAGATGAGAGAGAGGAGAGAGTGGTTTAAGCGTGAAGTGGGTAGATTTTTTTGTGCTATATAAGTACCTCTTTTCTAAAACCATTGTTTCCCTTTTGTCGCGAAGGAGTTGATTGACTTCCTTGATTGATCTTTTTTTCTGTTTGAGTGCCCTAGCACGTTGGATTTTGTGATTGAAAAGCAGTGCGAATTCAGTGCTGTTGATAATATGGCTAACTAAAATAATATGCCAGTTATACCGGTGAAAATAAGTCTGGCCTCATTTTTTTCTTCCTATGTACTACTCCTATCCACCTTCCTTAAGTATATGTCTATGGCAATCTAATTCCTTCAGTGTTCACCAATATCTGAGTAGTAATAACCACAAGAGCGAAAATGGTAAACTATATAAAGGCTGGCTATGTCATAATATATATAAGTTTCATGTGTTGTCCCCGTGAATCCCCAGGCAAAAAATGCTGAAATTTATATAGTATACGATTAGTACGATTAATCGGGCAGACCTTTCTAGCCCAAACGAATCTTAACGTCAGCATGGTGAATTTTTTAGTCATAATTTATCACTCGGTTATTACCATTTATCCCTCTCTTCCTTAATTACTCTCTAGTTTAATATCTATACTGAACCCACATAGCTGTGATGTGTACTGCGGATGAACCTTTGACACTCTTCTACCTATCGAGATATCCTCCATCCTTATCTTGAAAAGATTATACCTTATTAGAGCTTGCTCCTAAGGGTCATCCAAAAAATTTCAAGTCTGGAAATGGTTCAGATTTGAAATTTTTAAAACACTAAGACCTTATTCACTGAATTCCTAAAAATTGCTCCAATAGAATCGAGATACGAATGTACACATCATCAATTATCACTCGGGCAGCCAAAAAAACAGTCGAAGTTCCCAAGTCACGATTCAGTACAAACTCAATGCTTCTAAATGGCTAGCTATTTCGAGCAGTTTTTCGGAAAACTCATTTGGAAGATACCCTGGCTATATCAAAACGAACCTACCCAGGCAAACTTGAACAATTCCAGGGTAGTGGAGATCCTTGAATAGCAAATTTTAGAAGTTTAATAGCGTTAATTCTAAAAGAGAGACAAACGGCTAATATATGTGTGGCAAATTACCGAACTTCCCAGAGCCCAATTCAAAAGCACAAATGTTTTTTCTGAACAATCCCAGCAAGCCGAAGCGCCTAAAACACGTTTTCCTAGGGGCTCTAGAGCGTGTCCACGATTAGTTAGGTGGGTCAGCCTCGTATTTTATACCGAAAATGACAGATTTTCGCCCAAATACAAAAACTAACTGAATATAAAAAATATGACATAGTTGTCAAGAGACATTGACTCATTCCCCGTGCACGAGTGCGCAGTAAACCTGGGCAAGGCAGATCTATGTTACACCAAGCTGCTTCGATGTGTCATTGTTGAAAAACCAACGCACGTATGCACACTTTGCATGTACTCATCTCGAGAGCGCCAGTCCTCTGCCTTGAAATTTAGCTGAAAAATACGGGCATCTTGCATATGGCGAATTGAATCGAAGCTGGCGGATAGTTTCTAGTCCGCAGCCAACCAACCTTAATTTGCCATACAACCCGCTTAAATGCAAGTACGAATACACCGCCAGTCGTATTTGAATAAGAAGAAACACAGTTGCGAGATTTTGGAATCTTCCTCAGGTTCTAATAACATATACCCACACCAACGCCACGCCAAAGAAGAAATAGCGAGGAGAGATCGATAAAAGCACAACAAGCACGGCAAAGGAAAACATAGCAAAATAAATAACATCGATGGTAAGTCCAGTCTCTTTCCCAATCCAAAACACTAACAATATTCCAAATCCTGTGCCTTTAATCAATAGATATACCCAGCTCGAATGCAGAAGAAGCAAGATAAACCCTCAAAATACAACTCCGAAAGCTCGCAAAAACATGGTGTTACAACATACAACCCCTCTTCGACGCCAAATAAATAAAACAAGTAACCGCTCTCCCGAACCCAATCATGGTTTATATCTACCATTATATCTATTTTCCCTTCCAAACATTCTGCAACCAACTCCTCAGCGTCATTGGTTTTACATCAGGGAAAATCTGGTTCACGTTCGGAGCACGAAAATCGAATTCTCCCCTTTGAGCTGCTATTAGCGTTTCGAGCTTGAATACTTCAGAAAACTCCTGAGCTTCTTCAGCATCCAAGAGCTGATCATGGAGTTCTTCGCTGTTTATATATGATACGTCCAATCTACGCCCTTCACAAAGGTTAGCATCGTTTCCATTTTTAACTAAACAGATAGGGACAAGTCACGAACCTATGATATTTTCAACAATCCCTACAATATCTACCAATTTTAGCCGTTCCCCACGCATCTTCAGTTGCTCCGGCCAATTTTCGATCTCCAAGCATCTAGCCACAAATTTGCCTACATCCTCCGCCGCGGTAAAGCAAGCATAAACTTCGCCCCCTCCCTCATTAAAAGCAGGTATCTTTGCTTTTGCTCTCCTAATATCCACCAAGAATGCCCCCTCTGCCCCAAACCCAGGCTCTTGAATCGTGCTCCCAGTGCTTATTTTAGATTTGAGTAATCCTCCAGGGAAAAACCATTCGTAAAATACACCACAGCAAAACACCGTCGACTGAAGTATATGCCGTACCTCACGGAGCCGATTCAGTGTGCTGAACTTATCTCGGGACTGCTCAATCATAGGGCGTTCCCAGGGAACACCCTCAAATTCAGCAGGTGCAAACCGTCTGACGTGGGCAGTAAGACAGGAGTCAATAAGCGCGAGTTGAGGTTCGTTGGAAACAGTCGATATGACAGTATCCACACCAACCAGTGCCGCGTATAGGGAGGCGGGATAACTATAATCGACTTTAGTAACTACAAATCCTCTCGACACCAACTCAGGCCGTTCCTATTGCTAAGTCAGCTCCGTTCACTGTACCAAGAGATGATGGGGGTAATTACAAAACGGGATAACATGATAACCTCATGTTTCTGATTTGCAATCGCTCCCGCAATATATTGAGCCAGCCCTCCTGTGCCAGCAACAGCGACCTTCATAGTTTGGGTTACCTCAAACTCGGTGTCTTAAGCAGATAGCCAAAATGCAGCGGCAATAACTTGAAGGTTCCTGCAAACGAAAGAAGATTAACTGACACTGTGGAGCCAATGTCCTTGGATTTAAGGTGTCTGTCAAATAGATCAGAATCAGAAACTGCAGCCCACACAGGAGAATCAAAACGTACCCTTGCAAGATTATGGCGAAGATCAGATGGTCTCCAAAGCCCGGAAACCGGAAGTCGGAAGTCGGAAGTCGAGAGATCGAAAGAAGTAATAACAGGAAGAATGAATGTAGGGAGCACAGGTCAAAATAAAGTAAAGAGCGACGGAAATCGATGATCACCAAATAGCGAATGATAAACAAGTCCAGCGTCTAGAAGCTCTAAGGGAACAACCCCTCCAAAGCTGAAGCTGAGGTTGATGAGTTTTATGCTACTCCTCCACCCCGGCTTATCGAAGCACTCCACGTTTTCCTCTGGCCGAGAATAGATGTCGAGGAACCCTCTTTCTCCACTTCCCTTGGGGTCTTAAACGAAGGCTTGAGAGCCTCTAATAGGAGACTAGAAACAACTGGTCTCTATACAATAATGCAACAGGTCGCATAGAACGGCTCTCGGGGGAGCACGGTAAAAATTGGGGGTTATTGATGAGATCGAACGGGCGTTTCCGAAGATTTGGTGGAAGCTTAGTTTTTGGTTAGCCTTTCCGGAACAATTCATCCCTCTGTTCGACGTGTGGTATAGTTGCCCAATTTCCCTCACAGCCAATCCCGCCCTGTAGAAAAAGCTCCAAGAAAATATAAGAAAGGTACCGTAATTGCAAGGGGAGGGTGGGGAGGAAGAAGTGATGTGCGGGGAATCACTATGTAGTGTAGGTCCTAGATCAAAAAAGAACACCTGTCCCTCCTTATTACTTTCCTTCTCACATATCCCTTTCCGATATCGATCAGCCTACAACTTCTGTTTTCCCCAAGTCCCTCATGATTGAACTGTCCTTTCCTTTTTCACTCAGCTGTGTTTCGTAGAAAATATACTCCAACCTCTGAACACGTTATTTTTACAAACCCTCTACTTAGCCCTTCGACTGGACACCCCAGAAACGAATGATATCCCGCGGGTTTCTGTGGCCCCCAGCTTGAGGTCTCGGCTGTTGACTGGGGCGAAAAAGAAAAGAGCCCCGAAAAAAGAAGAGTGGTGTGGAGAGGGGAATAAAAAACCCCCCAAAAGGGCAAAAAAAGACCAAAGGGGAATTTACCAACCTTATTTCCCTTCCCCTAATCGTACCTAGACCTATTTGCCTTCAGGGGGAAAAAAAGGTAATTTGATAAACCCCTGCTATGTTCGCTCTCCTTCTCACCCGTTGAATTCCCACCAATCTAGCTAAACGTTAGCCACGCAACCCTATTCCGTGGCGGTGGGTTTACTGAACGAAAAGGTGTGATACAGATATCAGGTAATAGCAGAAATTCCCAAATACCCTTTGCTTCCTTTCTTCGTGCTGATCCGAGAAAGAGCTCTTCTTACTTCGGCTGCTCGTGTGGAAGTGATCTGAGGTATATTTCTCGCCCGCGGCTAGTCCAACTTTGCACTCGGAAAAAAAAAAGTACCGCTTTCAACGAGTGAGCTGGTCTATATCGGGTAGAAAGCTGTGGGGGTTGTTTTCTGCAGCTGTAATCAAAACCTGGAAGAAAACGGGACCTGTCCTTAAAGATGGCTTGGCCTCTGCAGGTCCTATTGACCTTTTTTTTTGTATTATTTCGTTGGGTGTGACGAGACCTGGAGCAATGGATAAAAAGGAAACCCTAGATAAGGCGTTTAGAAAAACCGTAGGGCAGCTACTTTGCTTGGTTCTCTTTCAAGGTAAGACTCTCTTGCGTGGGCCATTATTAATGGTCTATTAGTTGTGGGATATAAAGGTGTGCATGAGGAATTTTGAGAAGGGGTCGGGCTTTGGGAAACAGGAAATGGACAACTGATCAAGGATGTGGATGAGGTGATTACCTATTGATTTTCCAGTTTAATTCGATGACCCCTGGATCCAAAGGTCTAAATTTTGATAATAACAGCGTATTTCTCCTCAATTGTTTTTCTTTACGGCTCACGGAATTTCGAAAATCTTGTGTCCTCGGGAGCCCCACCACTACTATCGATTTCAAGACCAGGGGAGCAATACAGAATAGCTAATCCAGATTGGTGGGTGGAACGTTCTTATGCAAGTAAGAGGTGTGACCAAGTTATTTTTGAGGCGGCAGATGAACAAAAACTAAAAAGGGAATAAGGACGTCATCAAGATATTATTGTAGCCGAACGGAGTAAATACCTGGAGACGCAGGGGAAATAACACCTAGCCACTAGACTGTAGCTGTGTAAGGCAAGATACGAAACAAAGCCTTAGAACAAACCCTCGCTGGACCTGCAGATAGACCCACAGAGAACAAGGGTCAAGAAGAGGCCCGAGTTGAGTGCAGTACTATTGTGCGAATAACCGGAGAATTGGGTTAGGTGTGGCTGAATAATTTATCCAGTAAATGTGCAAAATATCAATCGAAAAAGCTGTGAGGCTAGCAGAAATCGAATTGTGAGGACCTTTGAATATTGCGTGACTTCCGAGTGATGCAAACCAGATATTTGATGAAATACTCAAATAAACAATAAGTTACCTAGCGGGAAGCTCCAGCTTTTTAAAGAATAGGTAGCTCAATGCATCGATCTCCAGACCCCGCTTATAACAAAGTGCGCAAACATAGACTCCCCGAGTCCCTCGTTCCAACTCGATTACAACACCAAGACCTGACAAGAGCTCTCTTGGGGGAAAACTATTAAGGAGGTTGGTATCCATATTGAGATTCGCACAAAGGAGTGGATTACGACGAATATTCGTATGACAGAAGACAAAGTGCCCTTGACGAACGAAATCAGGATTGTAAGGGGTGAGTAACCACGCCTGGTTCCTCCAGTGTGTTTCTAGAGCTATTGCCGCAAAGTTGCAGATACACCATCAAAAGTTCTTTTTTAACACAAAGTAATTGTCCTAAGTTCCTTGCCCCTTGTGCCATCAGCTCCACAATTCCAGTATAAGGAATCATGAGTCACATACATACCCTCCTTCTAAGCCAATTAAGCAACACCCCCAGGCAACAGTTAGGTGGAGTATCACGGAGGTTCCTATTTCCGCTTAAAAAGCAAGAAATTCATCATGCTACTTTCAACTCTCGAGTCACAACATCGAGCGAGCGAACACTAGGAGCACGCACGTCGCAAATAGCAGTACGCGGAAGTACTCCTTCATTTCCAGGTCCCTGGCATGGACACCACAGATGGGCCAAATCTGAACACGGTGACAAGATGCATGGTCCACTCTGACAAGTTGCAATGACTCGAGGGAACGTAGTCGTTTCCTATCTTGACCTGGATGAACGCGTTTGGGGCCGGAGTTCGTCATCTCGTGACATGACAGAAAGGCTTGGCATTTTAGGGTTAGGGTTTTGACAGCTGCGAGTCATAACGGGCACGTTCGCGAACATGCAGCAGCCTTACGTTCCCCTCTTGCAAACCCGTATTCTGTGCTACCGACCATGCCACGACCAATGGACTGTTTGTTTTTCAAATGGCTGTGGATCTTGCAGGAATAGCCTGCAGGTGAGAGATGGAGGTAGCTTGGGAAAAATCATCAGACGACTAGGCATAGCGTCGTCGATTCGTCGCCAAGAGCCCCAAAAACAAGTACGAGCCATTTTGTAAACCTGGGGCAAACTTTTCGTAAGCAGTATAAAGTACAGATGTACTCATACTTACATCTGCCTAATCGCTGACGTCCCGATACCCGTGCTTACCGGAATATCACTATAACATAGTATCGAGGTAATTAGGAGGATACGTGATAGTCTAGAAGCTTGCGTGAATAGCGCCTTTGGGATCGAGTGATTTTGCATGATCCAATATCCATGACCAAATAGGTAATCCTGGCCAGTATAGTAGTACACACAGGCAACAATTTGGCTCCTTTCACGTTTCAGGTCTTGCCCGCGTTCGCCAAAGGCAAGCCCCTCATTCACTCATACGTGGATATTCGTAGCGGAAATTCCCGCTAGACTCATCGATTAAAGGCCCCGCTGTCTTGTGGCCCCGCGTCGGCTAAGTTTCACATGATCTAATTTAGTTGGTGTTACCTAGGAACGATCGATTTGTTGGCTCTGTCGCACCAGCTATCACTCGATCGCTGGGACCCTCGTTTCCACCTTATCGATCTAAGCTTTAACATCTCCTAAATTTACGCTTAAATACCTTTGTGTCTGAGACGTTCGTAAAAACTGTCGTAACAAAAACAAAAACAAAAACAAAAACCCACCAACACTTCTGCGGGCATGCGAGACGATGCTCGAAAGGGAAATCACAAAGCCATTAGGATGCTGCTAAAGGCTATGGTGCCATTACTTTTGTTGTTCGTATCGGCATACGGGTAACCAGGTGTTGGGAGTTGGGAGATTCCACCATCAACACAGTTCCTATGTGCTTATCGCTATACCTTAAGCGACATTACTAATTACAGCGTACGGCAAAAAAAGATCCAGAAATGTGAGGCTCGGGGCTCGGGACTGCTGCTGGCTCCCCAGAGTTCCCGAGGGAGACTCTAGCAGCTGAATTGCGCACAAAGCTCTGTCAATAGACCCCGGTTTCTCGGTCTTTTTTTGTCATACGCTGTGTATTTGTAGTTTGCTGTTTGAAGTCCGCAATTCGGCTCGTGCCTGCCCTAGAGCTTTTTCTTTTCTTCTGTTTATTTCGCTCGGCTTATAATTCGAAACCCTAAAATTTAGTACAAACTACGGGTCGCGCTGAATCTCGATAAAGGAAAGCTAATGGTTGGGATAACACGCTTGCCACATAGCCATCAGGGTTTGGCGTCTTGGCATATATTCGGTAATTTATGGTTCTTCGGAAACCACCACCCGAAGTCCCAAGACAGTCTCGCAGAGAGTTTTCCTAGTCAAACGCGTGCGAAAATCTCAGCCATAATAATTCATAAAACGTATGTTTGTGTCTGGACTTCGAGACAATGACTCGAACAGATATGTGTAAGATAGCGTCAACGCGGGCAAGACCCTGATTTGCAAAGTGAACCCTAGTAGAGCAGCCCCAAGCTATCGCGACGGGCCGTGCGTGATGTGATAGGCTTGATCAGTATGATCGCGACATCTTGGCAGGCGATAGTACGTGCAGGACGTGACGCGCCCGCGTCTCCGCCGGCGTAGATCAGTAGGGCGGGGTGGATCGTGGTCAATTTGGCCGCCAACCACCCGCCATCTACTTACTTTGGACTCACCTACCCACTCACCCACGCGTCTTTCCGGGTCTCGCATCCCACGCACAAACGCACGCACGCACACGCTCGCTCCCCAGCCCCCGTCAATCTGAACTGTACGCGTCTCCCGTGTACTTTCTTCTGTCTTTCCGTCCCCCGTTTCTCTCTTCCTCCATACACTGTTCCCGCATCTATCACTCGCCATAGTGTTGGGACATATAGTTAAAATATTTTACACTTCCCACTATTTCCTCTGCTGCCACCACTGCAACCCACAATGGAGTCTATTACAGAACCCCACCCGAGTTCCAGCAACTCGAACTACGCTTTCATCACCCATTCGCAGGAAACTCTGCCTCGAAATCTGCCTCCGTCGATCGATAACGCGATTCTCGCTCGGCGCCGGCGAAGACGTACCTCGGCCCATGATCAGGCTATTCTCGAGGAGGAATATCGCAAGTGTGATCGGCCAGACAAAACGAAGCGTAGAGAGATTACCGACAGAGTCCAGATGGGCGAGAAAGAAGTGCAGGTAAGCAAGCGATGAAGATGGGGGAGGTTTCCAACTGCGCGTCATCCGCTGCGTTTCGGACGCGCAGAGACGATCACCGTGGGTCGAAGGACGCGCCTGGCTGGCCGGGTGTCTTTGGCGAGATTGGAAGCACGCTAACGTGCGTGAACGCGTCTTTTTTCAGATCTGGTTCCAAAACAAGCGGCAATCGGCGCGCCGCAAGGCCAAGCCACTGCTCCCCCACGAAATAATCCCCAACAACAGCCAGTATTCGAGCCAAGCGATTTCGTCGTCGCAGTATTCGTCGTTTGATAATTCTCAGTCGTTTTCGAATTCGCAGAGCCAAGTGCAGACGTCTTTCAACTCTGCCGTTTGCCGTCGTGCTAGCGTGTCGTCTGAGATCGACTGCCCTAGTCCGCCACTGGCTGATTCGTTCAGCAGCGACGTGTCGGCCTCCCAGGGAAGTGGGGCATATCTTGGCCTTAGCGACGCGGACGATGAGGAACTCGAAGACGCTCCTAACCACGCCCACCACCACGCCCACCGTCAACGTTACGAATCGTCGCCCCAAAACAAGCGTCAAAAACTGTCTCGAAACCTTTCCCAATCTTCACTTGCTTCCTCACCAAGACAGGAAAACGCTGGTTCACAGCAGAGCCAGGTCTCGCTTACCAGCAATTACGACCTGCCTGAGCCCGTAATGACTACCTCAGCACACCAGCGTCTTCAGGACGTGCTTTCCTCCACGCCCTGCCAACCAACCAAATCCATGTCGTCCCGGCGGACCAAGCCAACTGCTTCTCAGCAGCCACCCAGGCTATTAAAGCGTTCGTCCTCAATTAGACTATCGACTTCCCTTGAAGGCAAGGCCACAGTAGTCCTCGATGAAGAGCCCACGTCTCCCCCGCCGTCCCAACCGTTGCCAACACCAAAAGCAATTCCAAGTGCCGTAACTCTTAGCAGCGGGCCGAAGCGAAGGATAGTCGATAGTAAGATTTGGGAGTTCTACTGTGACAACCAAGCGATGATCCGTTCGCCAGGCCAACCGAAGATGCAACCAGCCGAAGCTAAGCAAGCCCTCGGCTTGCTCCGGAAAAAGACCACCCAACTTCCAAGCCACGAAACCACTGAGAGTCCCGTCACTCAAAAGAAGATTGAAAGCAGCCACCGCAGCAAAATAATTCACTCATCCCCAACGAAGGCCAAAAGAAGCAGAAAAATAATCTCGCAGAATTCCTCGCGTCCAAAGCCCATATCGGTCACCCTCAAGAAGCCACACACCTCGTCTAAGAAACTGGTCGACAACGACTCTTTCCCGCTAGAACTGGGCCAAGAAAGCGACAAGGAGAACCGACCACCCGGGGCCCCTGTGTCACCACCTCCCGAACCGAGAAGACGCATCGGGGTTCCCGGTAAGGGCGAAGTCGGCAGCACAAAGAAGAACATCGACAAGCCACATCGGAAAAAGAAGCGTCATACCACAGACAGTCGGAAGATCTTAGGAGACAGCAGGAGCATCCCGAGCCACAGCACCACCGCTAGCATGCTCTACGATCTCCCAAGCTCGTCTCAGTATCTAGAGATAAGCGATGAACCCGAAATCGAAGAAGACGAGATCGCTGGAAGTAGCCAGCAGAGTTTCTATATGGAGTCGAGCCAAGACTCAATTGTCAGGAGATTGCCTCCGGCGAGAGTGGATGAAATGGAGTGTGTTGAGAATTTGCTGAGCCTGAGAGGTGGAACTTGGAGATGATTAAGGCCTTAGTCATTTTTTCTCTCTCCCTTCCCTCTTCCCCGTTAGTATTTCCCTATGTTTTTTTTTTTCGATCTCTCTTTTGGGTGGTGGGGTTGATTTAATCTACTATATAACTAGTACATAGTCTGTTTTCTTTTTTGTCATTTCTTAACAGGATTTTCACGTGGTTGATTTTTCTAAGGGGGTAAGTTTTGCACATAAAAAAATATTTCTTACCTTTTCTTTTTTTTTTACCCTGGGTGGAAGGTTTTTTTTTCATTGTTTTTGTATGGCGTTCTGAGGAAGGCAAAATTGATTTTGTCGTCTTTTCTTGTTTCGGTTTTGTCGGCCGCTAACTGAGTAGCTGAGAATTTTTTCTTCTTATTTAGGGATGGAGGTGGATGGGGGCTGATTGGCTGTGATGGTTGGAGTGGTTCGAAAGGGGAGAGTGGGGAGGGGCATAAAGATGGTTGCTCGGTGATGGGGAGGAGACTGGTGATAAAGCGTGAGAACAAGTGATGGGAAGATGGGAGAGAGGTGGTGAGAGAGAGCCGTTAAAATGTTGTTGACACATGTGTAAATACCTAGCTCTCCTTACTTAAATCCCCAGAAGAAGTACAGAAGATTCTTGGAAAAACGCGCAATGCTTCCATACCATTGCCAATGGGCTTCTTCTATGCGTCCCCTTTCATCCCTGACCCACGCACACCACTCATCTCATGCCTTGGCGCCGCGTGCTGTCATTGACCTTCCAGAGAAGATCTTCATAGCATCTCACTCGACATCTCAGTCTAACCGACGTCGCAACCAGATCTGCCGCCAACCCTCCTCCCCCAAAGAGAGAAAGAAAAAAAAAAAATGTCCCGTCTCCCCACCGCAGTCTCAATCTCTGCGTCAACCCTCCGCATCCGAGTACGTGTGAAACCCAACGCCTCTGCTTCCCGCATAATCGCAATCCTACCCGATCGCGTCGATATAGCGATTTCAGATCCTGCGCGAAACGGGGAGGCGAACGAGGGCGTTATTCGGTTCGTTTGCTCGGTAGGTCTGGCCTCTCTAATCTTCCCCACTCTTGGCGCGCGCTAGAACGCGGCAGTTGTAGGTTCTTGGGTATGGGAAGAGTTGTGCGGCGATAGTAGCGGGGGGGAAGAGCCGAGATAAGGTTTTGGCTGTGGAGAGGATCATTGGGAGAGATGCGGGGGAGAAGGATTCGGGGGAGGTTGTGGGGGGCGTGTTGGAGAGGTTGAGGGATGCGTGTGGGAGGTAATTTGCTGCGGTTTGTGTAATCCTGGTCA
Source organism: Gyromitra esculenta (assembly GCA_038503075.1). Taxonomy (NCBI): domain Eukaryota; kingdom Fungi; phylum Ascomycota; class Pezizomycetes; order Pezizales; family Discinaceae; genus Gyromitra; species Gyromitra esculenta. The sequence goes on along the minus strand of JBCAML010000008.1, from coordinate 173,352 downwards.
TTCTGCATAATGGGAGCTGCGATATTTATTTACCCACCCATTTCACCTGGCACATTTAACCCTTAGGGGAGCTGCGATATAATGTGGAGGAGAAAAATCATATTGGAATTAAATGGCATGAATGCCTTTGGTTACTATCTATTGTTATACAATTTTGCCTTACGCTTCCTGTCCTTACTCAACGCCAGCAATCACAATTCCCAATTTCCCAAAGCCAATTTACAGATCAAGCATTCGCCTTCCCTTTGCCCTTGCTTCCAACTTCTTCTTCTTCCTCCTCCTCCTCCTCCTGGATATCAGCCATCCCCTGATCCTCTCCTTCTTCATCGCCATCACCATCGCCATCCTCTACATCATCGTCCTCGCTCATAAACTCGTCATCCTCGTCATCCCACCCTGAAAACCTCGGCACAACAACCTTCTTCCCACTTCCCTCGCTCCCCTCCCTCTCCTCTTCATCGCTCCCACTTCCACTACTCCCTGCGTCTCCCTCCCCCGTAAAAGTGCGATCGGTAAACCCCTCCTTCATAGCCCTCAGCACAGCCTCCCTGGTCCTCTCCCTCTCCTCTTCAATTTCCTCCAGCCACTTGACATCCTCGAACCTCTTCCCCTTGCCATCCTCCTTCCGTTCCGCAGCCTCAATAATCTTTATGGCCCTCTCCCTCCGCTTCTCCCTCTCCTGTCGCTCCATGTCCGGTTTGATCTCCAGATACGCTGCGAGCGCTTTCGCCTCTTTCACGGTGCGCATTCGCCGTCCGTCGAGATTGCGACACGAGTCGTTGTTTTCTTGCTGGCCGCGCTTCTTGCGACTGCTCATGCGACCACCGGCGGCACGGAGCTGAGATCCGAAACCTCCTTTGCCGCCGCAGAGGGTAGGGTGTAAGCGCAGCGTGAGGAAGTCATGGCCGTCGGCGAGTGAGGAGATGGGGGTTGAGTCGGTGGATGGGAGGATGTGGCCGGAGGTGGTGGAGAGGAGGAGACGGCGGTTGGTGGGTGCTGAGGGGAGGAGGGAGAGGATCTCGGAGTGGAGGGATGAGATGGAGGTGGTGGAGGGGAGGGGGAGGGTGTAGTTTGGAAGACCGGGGAAGGTGGTGATGAGGGCGTTGATTGTCTGGGGTGCCATGATTGCGAATGTGGTGGTGGTGGTGGTGGTGGTGGTGGTGGTGGTGATGTCTGGGGAAGAGTGATGGAGAGGTGGCTCAAGTGGCGATGTTTGCCAAGCTTTTGGCCGGAAGCGGAAGTTTCTGACTTCGTTTATTGGCGGTCATCTACTATCACTCTCATCAACCCAGGGCTTTCTACTCTTATTTATTCATTTATTTATTTATTTATTAGATCACTAAGGCTTTTACCCATACCTTGAACAGCATTTATTTGTTCGGTCCTGGTCCACGTCATAAGTTTTCTCGTTCTTCGATTACATCGGTTGGCTGGCTTCGTGGCTCTGATGTTTCTGTTAGATGGAGTCCGCAGCGCCAGACAGTACATGTATGTAGACATGAAAATATATTTTTACTATAGCGAGGTGAGGCAAAAAAAAGCAACAGAAAAGGTCTAAAAAGCACATAGGACAGCAAAAATCCCAAAGCACGTTGGTAAAAACTTCGAGCGCCGTCTCAACGGGCTGGGATACCTAAAAAGCTGACACTCTATTACGATATAGCGAGTTTTCTCAATACTTAGCTCCGATGCCGTTGGGCATGTTAGGCTGAGTCGCTGGGTGCGTTGAGTTTGAGGTCCAAGCAGGTGACACAGCCGCTAGAGGCAGGAGGCACGGGTTTGGTTCGCCAAAGCGAGTGATATTTGATGATGATGTCTTGTGCAGGAGGCCAACCTCGCCCTCTAGGACAGGAATCTCCGCCCTAAAAGCGTACAGTAGACCACTCGCTTCTACGCTTATCCCTGGAAGCCAAATATACGGGGCTGTGCCCTACGGATAGGATGTGTGTAAGGATGTGTGTAATCTTGTTACCTTTATTGTTGGTGGCCAGATGATGCCGTGGTATCCCAGCTACAGTAGACTCTCGATATAAGCATACTCTATATAAGCATATTCGTGCTATAGGCATCTAGCTCGGGAGTCCCGTTTTCACTCGCACATATAGAGTCTACCTCGATCTAAGCATAACCTCGATATAGGCATACATTTTTTGGTCCCGAGCGTATGCTTATATCGAGAGTCTGCTGTATTGGAGGTAGCAACTCGCAATAATCCCAACAATATCCCTGAGTGCTATTAAAACCCTTCCAACCTGAGTGGTACGTCTTCTGGCACCAAGAATACGTATATTGCTAGAACACGCTCAAGTGAGCCAGCCAGCACCGATGTGGCTGTAGATACTCAAATTAAACCCCCCAACAACCTAATCAAATTCCATCTAACTCTGGCATATTCGCCAAAAAAACCACCCCCCTACAAACCCGCCTCCTACCGTGACCTACGAAAGAAACCTTACCCTAACGTCACGCTACCAATGACCGCTCTAGCACCTTTCCTCCACCCCCGCCGCCATCGCCATCTAATCGCTTATCCCACGCGACCGGAACATTCCCGTCATCTCTTTCTCGCGTGTCCGGAGCATTTATCACGGAAATCACCAACCACATTCCATTGTTTCGCTTCTGAAATATCAAAACTATACGAACCAATACCATATCGATATCTGCCAGGAAAAAAACAAAAAAACACAAAAACACAAAAAGCTATTCATTCGTTCCATAATATTTCAACCCTCAACTATAGCTAAGAAATAAAAAATAAAAATCATCATTACACAACACAGTACAATATAACACAAAGCTACCCTACCCCTCGCAACAACAATAATAATAATAATCACACAACCACCCAAACCGCCACCATCACCACCACCCTAAAAAAAAAAAAAACCAAACACCCCCATCCTCTTCACACAAATACAAACTTACACAAAAAAAAAAAATAGAACCTTTCCCCCCCCCACAATCTAATCTCGCAACTTGCCCATAATTCACGAGTCAAGATTCTACGAAATCCGGAAGTAAGCAGAGAAGGGCACGGTGGTCTCGGCATTTCAAATCAAGTTTCTCACAGAATTGTAGAAGAAGAAAGAAGAAAGAAAAAAAAACCCCTGATATGTCAAAAAATATAATATAAAAAAAAAGGTATTTCAACTCCCCCCCGCCAGAATATATATATAATAATAAAAAAAAGCCAGAGAACCAAAGAACCAGAGAAACCAAAAAAAAGAACCAAAAGTGATGGTCTGTATCTGTTCTGTGTGAAGAAGGGGGTAGAAAGGAAAGAAAAAGAGAAAGAAAGGGAGAGAAGTAAAAAGAGGTGGTAGCAGAAAAGAACCATGTAACACGAAGCAATAACAGTAGCATTGACATCAGTGGCAGAAAAATAAAAAATAACAAAAAAAAGGGAACAGAATAAGCAAGGAACTCGTAACCACGCAATCATAACGCAATCATCATAAAAGCCAGCAAACGGGGAATAATAATAAAAAGCGACAAAAAATCAACAAATACAAGAAGCGAAGTAAGTACCGCACAGGCAGTCGTCAGAATAAACTAGAGAAAATCCCTTTAAAAACATAAACAGTCCCTAGCCCACTTTTTTCTTCTCTCAACTTTTACACTACGTCCCCTTTGGTGGTCCGCCGCTCACGATCCTACCAGACACTTTTCTCACGCCTCCTGCTACAGTTCCCCGTCTTGGACTACTCCTAACCTTCACACCGATACCACTTCCACTTCGATCCCTGACTGCTGTCTTATCCACTGTGCTTGGTGGGGTGACAGTATGGCTTACGGTAGTCGTGGTAGTCGTGGTATAGCTCACGCTCCTCTTTCCGGCGGGGCTTCGCGACGTAGTTCGTCGATGCATACGCAGAAGATACTCCTCTTGACTCATAGTCGTGGCCTCCTCAGTGACGGGCTCGGTTGCCTCAGGCTCAATCATCTTGACCGATGATTTTTTTCGACGAATCGGAGATGCGTTGACATCGTTCTCATTATCCTGATGAATCTCAATGTTCTCTGGCACTGGTGGGGGTGCTTGAGATGTTGGTCTTTCTCGTCGGCTGCCGGTATTGGGTGGATACGGTCTTGAAGAACCTTTGCGTGGCTGCCCGGGAGTTGGTGCAGGGAGCACCTGTGAGGATGTCTCGTTCGCGGCCATTTCACCGAGGACATTGCGTTTGGTTGGGGTAGAGCCAGATATGATTCTCTTGCCCTTGGTGGGTGTCCGTAGGGGTGCTAATTGCATCGCCTGCTTCTCGAGCGCGGCTTGCAGGATTGTGTCCTCGAACCACCATTGTCGGAACTCGCCCTGGTTGAGATGAAGCCAATGTTGTTGCGGGCCGACGACCATTCCTGGTCGCATGAAACGCATATAGGCGATCACCTCGTTTGCCGTGAAGCCGTATCGGTAGACTAGGTATGCGCCGATCAGACAACCAGTTCGCCCGAGTCCGGCTTTGCAGTGGACGGCAATGTGCTTATTCTGGACGGTGATGGTGTTGTGGGCGAGATTAATAAACTTTCGAACAAGGTTGAGAGGAGGGCAAGTTCCATCATCAAAGATCATATCGATGTGAGTTATTCCGAGGGCGGAAAAATACTCGGCAGGGTACAGATGTGAGTTTAATCGCACAACAAGACCGATGTCTCGGGTGTGGAAGTGCTCAAGCACATTCCGGAATGGCGTTGGTAAGCTAGAGGTCAGGATCTCCTCGTGCGTTGTGGGGATCTTTGGCTGCTCTTTATGTGGCGGTGGCAGGGTGTGCTGCGGTGAAGCAAAAGCCAGAAAGTTTGGTGAGACCCAGTTGAAATCTCCCATGTCTACTCGTTCAAATTTCTCGTACCTAGCTCTGTAAGTAAGACGTCGAAATCTCCATGAGAAGAGATACGTACTCATCCAAGCCAAACTCTCGTAGATTTACAATGCCCTTCTCTTTGGCTTTCCATACGCCATACACTACATCCTGTACATTCAACACAAAGTCCGCTTGCGAGTATCCAGCGTCACGGAATGGCATGAGTGGGGGATCACACTGCGCCAGCGGCGATAAAGCCAGATGCGGAGGCCACGATTGAACCAAAACCTATCCGAGTTAGTTTTTCCACCCGACAAAAACAAAAATTAGAATTCAAAACAAAAAACTTACCATATAGCAGGCCAAAAGACACCCCGCATTACCCCTCGCCCTCCCATCAGGTCTACTCCAAAAGACAACCACTCTCCCCTCGTTCTTTGGATCTCCCAAAATATCGTGCAGCGTCACAGCAAATCTGTACAAGTGTCCGATGTGAAGCGGACCGAAATCGTGGTGAAAAGCATTATACAACAAAGCATCATCGACGGTGAAATACACAGGCTTAAGCCCAGAGGAATTTACAACACTGCTCTTGCTACGTTTGTGAGGAGACCTAGACACATGAGGCGGGACATGTTGGGAAGTGGTCTTGTGAGGGTCCGGAATAGCTGGAGGTGGGAACGGCGTGGAAGACGATGGTGGAGTGGTGTAAGAGGCCAAATAAAGGCGGTCTAGGTGTGTTAGTAGTTGAAATTTGGCGAGAGAGAGCGATTGATCATGGCTTACCAGCGATGTACTCTATGACATTTCCGTAAACGGTGGGTGGCGACATGGTGTGTATACAAACGGTGGATGGAGCTATAGAAGCGATAGACTCGATTACAAGCTCTGTAGAGCGAAGGCGAGAATTTGTCGAGTGATCTGAGGATCGGGAAAGTCGAATTTGGTCCAGTCAGGCAGCTGTTTAGGGAAACTGGCCCTTACAGCGGAAGAGACACACGACGGTGAGGAGGGTCAAGTGAGGGCGCCTAGAGGGGTGAGGAGGAGGGTGAGGAGGAGGAGGGATAAAGGATAGAATGGATCGTTACTACAGATAAAAACACTTTCCTGACCGACTGACCGCTTGCTGAGGGACCTGCTGGAGTTAGTTGCTGTGGTTGAGTGGGATTGTTGTTGGAGAGGAAGAGACCGGAATGTTGGAAGAGGGCAGCATTTCCCATTTTAGCGTGGTCGGGCAGTCGTTGTGTTTGTTTTGAAGATGATCTCTTGGCCGCCCAAAAGAGTAATTCCCACATCCGCCAAGTCGGACGGTGCCACAACAAGCCGTTGCCTGGGCAACGTCCCCCTTTTTCCCAGTAGGCAGACGGGCGTCAAAACAACAACAACCACTCTTCAGGCCACATCCACACACATCCACACCCACCCTCAATCACTCAACTCGCCCCGTCACTTCAGCCACTCCCGCTCCCGCCCAGGGGCTTCTCGCTGAACTGTCTCCCATTCCCCCCCCATTCGTCACCGCCCGCAGCCCCTGCGTTTTCCTCATGAGCTGTCAATTGCATTTCCCACCAATAGTCCCCTTCCGACCCCACTCCGCGTAACCCAGGGAACGAGTTCTCTTCTCTACAGTCACTCACGGGGTGACGGCGAATCCTGTCTGATGGCGAACAGGGGTCCGGTTACATCTCCAAACCATAGGATTCACAACTTTTTCACAAAACATTAGAAATTTTAGATTCCTAATTAGTCTCTTCAATCTATTGATCATAGGTGCTATTTCAGGACTATTTTATTCTTGAATTCGCTGTTGGGTGCTTTTAGTGTTTTCTTGGGAAATTACCATTGCTGGTTTAGTGCTTGGCCCGAGCAACCCTTGTTCGCCATCAGACAGGATTCGCCGTCACCCCGTGAGTGACTGTACCCCGCCAACTCTCCCCCAATTGCACTCCGCAAAATGCACTTTCACTTCTCTCTCCCCCGTCCCATCCCGTGTCCATCGTAGTCAATGCAGCAGAGATCTATCGCGGGATGGGGATGTTGTCCGTTTCGTCCAAGATATCCGTAAACGGCAGCATATTGGTGAAGACACCATGCTACAGCGAAAATTGCTGGATGGGATATGTAGAGTTCACTCCATAAACACCAGTTGCGGTGAAGAGGCGTTCCCGGCTGCTCGGTTCTCAATCTTACCCCCCCTTCATCCCTTTCGGCAATTCGGCTCCTCTACTAAAAACATCACCCGGTAGATGAAATGGGATGGGATGGATGTTTGATCTTCGCTATCGGCCTTCATCTTGTCGTTGTGAGCGTCTGCGTCAAAAACATAGCGACACATCTTATCACTACACGTGGTGCAGGGATCAACGACAAAGGCGTCCTTCTCCCCGTTGTAGGATAAGATTAGGTATTGAGATGAATCCGTTTCAGGTATCAATAGCGATCCTATCTATAGAACTGTTTGAAGTTCGCTTTTAATTGTAAGATAGACTCCAGGATGGTATGTTTGTCTAGGTGCAGTAGATATACTCATCATCCATCCATCACGTCAAGGGTCTGTCATATACTTGACTCAGGATCACTCTCACTTCCAAAAATTGTTGGTGTTTCGAACAGACTTTACATCATACTCTCTCACTCGATTGCGCATTCATTGAACATATACCGAGTGATATCACATGAACACAAAATATGTCTTCAAAAAAAACATCGCCAACCAATAACATATCATCTCATAACGGAAACAACCTCCAACATACGTTTCCACTTAAGGAAGTATGTATTACCGCATTTCCTCCTCCTTCAAAACAAACAAACCCAGATCCATCTTTCAATTCGTCTCCAAATCCCTCTCTCTCCCCACCACTATAGCCAAGCTAACCGTGCCCTTCAAACATACCTGCAACCTTCTGCCGCTTCTTCTGCCGCAGTATCTCGATCTCAACATCGTATAGGGTGGCAGATCCACTACCTTTCTATTTACGTACCTACGGAGCTCGCAGTAGCCGTATCGGCCCACTCTGCAGCGAAATACAAAACCCGCGTATTCAGATCATCCACCACACCAGACAGGATCCCAGAACAAGGATAAAAAAGCCTACACCAATAACTAATGACACCTACTCACGCCATGCATGCATACATACACACACCAAGTTTTTTTTCTCCCCCCCACGATCCATTCACGATCCCTCTATTTCTAGCTTCCCACATTCCAACTGCAAGGTGCTGTATTGGGGCACAGGAAAAGAGTCATAGCTGTATCAAAAAGGTAGATCACATGGAATCGGTTCGCACGATTCTCCTTATCTGCCAGGAAAGAAATAAGAAAAGCAAAGAAAAAACCTGCTCTTGTAGTTCAAGACTACTGATCTACCGACATGAAGCTAGTACTTTGACGGTACGTGGTGATAGCTGATGACGATGTGATATATGATGGGCGTTTCATATTCGCATACCGTTGGAGAAAAGGGCGTTCAGCTAACTACTCTGGCCAAGACGATCAATGTGGATACTTAACTTGGGATGGAGGAAGAACTTGAATATGCAAGTATAAGCTAACCAATTAATCCATCCGTGTGCTAGGTGAAGACGAATCAAAGTAAGTCTTTTATAAGCCAGAGGTGTTTTATGTTTAGGGTTTTTATGCCTATCCCGAGAAAGACACGAATCGGGGCGGTGTCGCTCAGCCCAAGAAAACTCAATTCGTGGGTTTTATTTTGTCTGGGGTTCGTAATCCGGTCCGTGCGTAGTAATGTGGGGCACTTTCTTCTGAAAATAAATTACTAGAGAGAGCTTTTGGAAAGCGGAGCAGGTTTAAAAGATTGTTTTTAGATTTATGGTATTATGAACTTCCTATTCGCATACATTTTTGGGAGCTGTTGGGTGAGGGGGCTGATCAGATCCTTTTCTTTTCCAAGGCAGTCAGAAACTGTTGAGAAAGCAATGCCAGAAGACCGCGTTTTGGGTATTGTCGAGGCTGGGGGATGTTTGAATGAGCCAAAGGGCCGTCTGGGTTTTGCGATAAGCGCATGATTGGAGAAACATAATCGCGTGGTCACGTGACATAGATTTACAAACAGACTACAGCTCATATCTAAACACATCCCATCGGTCGTGCCCTAGATTTCGTCCCATGGTTAGTGTGGCTTAGGATATGTTATTTAACATATATCGCCACACAAATTAGCCGGGCGAATAAAGATAGCAGGTTTTCTCTGCTAGTCGAATCGGTGTCACGCAATAATCCGACAAGTTTGCAGCTGGATAGGTGTCGCACTGTGTTAGTGGTGTGCTTTGGATACAGTTAAGAGGGTAGTAGTTTAGTACCAGAACACCACACGACCTAGTCAGATAAATTCGAAGGTGGCGATGATGCTTTCTCACCAATCGGATTACTGTCACGCAAAAATTCGAAGGTGGTTGGTGTTCTGAGGTACCACCTTGTGCTAATGACACCTTGAATAGAGTACAGACGAAAGGATAAATGCGCTTAACTTTTCTATGAGAATATTTGCCACGTTCTAGTCGCATTCGGAACGGGGTCAACGATAGAATCAAGCTAGAGGGGCTGTTATAACGACCTCCTCTCTGATAATCCCACCAATAGAATAACTGTCACGATGGCGCCTTTGGCCACTATCCTGGGAATGGAAAGAACAGATATTCTTCTAGTTTGAAACAATCAAAACACCCCAGTCGTTGATCTGTGACTCGGAACACTGCTCAACCACGATACGAGTTATATCACAATTATGACATACCAAGTATCTTTCCAGAATCGTCCAGGTCTAGGTAAACACAAGCAAAAACACAAACTAAAGCGGCTACCTCCGGAAAAACAAAAAACGAAGGTATCAAAAAAAATACTGTGAGAACCCGGAGTGGTTGCAACACCTGCAGTGCAAGTGGATACGACCCAATATGCGATCTCCCGCCCCACCGGCACCGAGTTTCTCCACTCCTCGGCATTTCGTTTCATGGCAGTTGGGTTGCAAAGCTTTTTTTTTCTCTTTCGTTTGGTGGGTGGGTGGGTGGGTGGGTGGGGAATGGGAAGGGAGCTATGTTACAAGAGCACCAAAATGTGCATGCAAGTAGATCTCCTTTTTTCCATTGCTTCCTTCACCGCACAGTGGCTTTGAGTAGAGCTCGTGACTGAGACAACGGACCTTACCGCAGATGGCGTGTAGATTGGGATGAACACGTTGGTGTCATATTTCTTATTACCTACCAACATCGTAAAGGGGGTTTACAATCATTGGAAATCACTCGCGGTCAGTCTCACCGCATGTTTATCCAGAACATGCGGGGCACGTGGTGTATCGGAAAAAAGAATACATCAATCAAAGCCAATCCTAATTTTTCAATTAAACAAGCTCGTACCGGATCAAACAAAAAAAACTCGTCCAAAAGCAAAAGAAAGAAAAAACGAGAGAAGAGGAAAAAAGACAAGACCCCCCCCCGAAAGACCCAGCCACCAATCCAGTGAAACCATCCCGTCCCGCCCAGCCCGCGCCCCGCCGTACCCAATACCCAACCCCCGATTCCCGGAACCCATAAGAGAGAAAAAATTAAGAAAAAATTAAAGGAAAAAAACTACACTACAGCAGCCCAAATCCGCGGCAACCCTTCCCTCCTTCCATGTTGTATTTTGTTGGCATTACCAGTCTTTCTCGATGGAACTCGATTTCGATTCCCGGCCCCACCCCCACCCATCTTAGTAGTGAATGAAACGAAAAACGAAAAAAAAACACTAACTCCAATCGTGCAAGAAGCAAAAAAACAAAAACCTTCCGGGAGGTACGGATAAACTACAAAAGTACAAGCTAGTAACGATATAAATAGATATAGAAGTACAAGTTCGATTGTCCACTAAACTAGTGGACGTCTATATGAGACAAAAATAGTTGATTGATATCAGGAATCAATATAGTTATAGTAATGAGTGAGTGATAGGTGTTTTTATCGAGGAACATATAAAAAAGATTGTGTGGTTATGAGTGAATGAGGATGGAGGCATGAACGACAGTGAGATGATAGATGTCCAAAAAAAAAAAAAGAGTGAGCGTGCGAGGGTGAGTACTATTCAGTATAGCTGATCCTATAGTCTCACCACAACAAAAAAGAAAGAAAGAAAAACCGCGTAGCCAAGATAACTACGACAAAATAGACCAGACCAAGACCCAACCCGTCCTGACCAAAACCCACCGACCCAACCCGACCCGACCCATGTCATCCCAATGATAAAAGAAATGTTCCCGAAAAAAAATAATAATTGCAAAAAGGTGGACGATTGGCGTCACGCCTTGAGGTAACGGAAAAATACAAAAAAATGATAAAAATGACAATATACTTGCATTTCCTTCTCGAAAAATATAACTTCATTTACCCTCTTCTCGCACTTGTCTAACGCTTTCCGGTAGATGTTTTTTTTGTGTAATCTTCTAGGAGATTTCGGATGCACAAGGTTGGTCGCTGAGGTTGTATGTATGATGTATGTGTATGTATCAAGCAACAAGTGTGATCGCAAAGGGATGCCATCTTTTCGAGAGAATTGAATAAAAGTAAGAAATAAAAAAGATAATATAGCAACAAAAACAAGCCCAAAGTAAACCCAAAAACAATTCAGAAAAAAAAAAACTAGCTATAGCCACAAACCGACTTCCAGCGAAACCGAATCTGCGAACCGGTAATAAATGTACACTCCTCGATGATGAGGACTAGTCAACAACTCATAAATAAATGAGGTGACACGAGAGAGAGAAACGCAAGAGATAATCGTGACGTGCGTTCCAAAGGTAGTAGAATCGGAAAGAGCTGATTACTTCGACTTCCAAAAGCTGAAAACCCTGCTCCACCTTTTCGACTTCCCTTCTTTCGACTTCCCCTCCTTCCCCTCCTTTACATGCAAATCCAGGCTACCCAAACTTCCGACACCAGGGGTTGATGGCATACCGTGATAGATACCGCTCATAGTCATTGTGCTAGATGAGCTAGTGAGGCTAGGAACATCATCCACACTCATCCTCATCTCTGGACCGGGTTCACCGAGAAAGTCAGAATACAGATCGAAGCTTGCTGCAGAGTCCGCATAATCGGTAGCGAAATCCGGCATGATTGGTGTGTTGGGATTTGACGTTGCCGTGACAAAGGTAGCTGGAGAATCAGGGGTCTGAGCGCTGAGGAACGGGCTAGAAGCATTGATGGTCGAACCGGATGAATGAGAATATGTGATGATATCAGCGGGAGCCCCCTTACGTGGAGAAACCGGTGTTATCTCCTCATCCTCTTCAGTTGTTGTGGGAGATTTTGAAGTCATCGAAGGGTTACTGCGGGGGGCTTTCAAGGTAGTAGTCACGGACAACGAAGCCCGGTGAGCTTTCCAAGAGTCATGGCTTTCAGGTTCGCTCATTTTCCTCTCCACATTCCTCTCGCTGCCAGCGTCTTCAGAACCCCATTCCATTTCAATACCCTCCTGCCAATTGGCACCATCTGCCTCATCGACAACCTTAATTCCAATGCCAAGCCCTTCTCCGCTATTCATCTTCCCTTCCTCATCTTCGCTCTCGCTCTCCTCGCTCTCCTCTTCTTCGAATACGTCGTCCATATGTTCATCTTCCTCCAAAGAAAACAGTTGCATCTCAGGCATGCTCTCGCTCCGTCGATGGAAATACCCATTTACTTTCAGTCCAACAGCAGAATGCATCCGTCTTCTCCTCGCTGCGGCAAACCCAGCACTAGGTCCAATTGGTGTCTTGAATGGGCCTAAAGCAGCATCCAAATCAATAATAGGGCTGTCAGCCATATCAGCCGCAATTACTATGCTCTCTGTGCTTGATTCTGGGCCAACAGAATCGTCTACAGCCATAAGCACGTAATTTTCATTCCATGCAGCCGGGATCCACTCGTTGTCACCAGGCATCTGATGTTCTGACCGGGGTAGTGGAGGAGTTGGCGATTTTCTTGGCATTGTCTTGAATTGTCGCTTACTGTGACGAAGTCCTTTCCCTTTGCCCAAGATCGTTCCCGCCCAATTTTTGATCTGCTTCTTGCTCTTCTTCTTCTTTTTGCCGTTTTGCTCCGACGATCGCTCATCTGATGGCGAGAGACCTTTGTTGGTGATAGTAGAACCCAAGTCGTTCTTGAATGATCCGCTACCGACTAGGGGAGAATAGTCACTGAGAGCTTTCTTGTGTGTTTTCTTATATGGTGGTTTTGTGGGAGAGTTTTGTGTACTGTCGAGGGGTGGGGATGATGTAGCAGGACGTTTGAGCGAAGAGACATCAGGGAAGGCTTCTTCGGTCGCTGTTTTGAGAACAGGTGATGCTAGAATTGCACCTGCGGTAGAAGGTCTATCGCTGGTGGCCCTCAGCGCAGCGGTTGGCAAATTCAAGGTCTGCGAATTACTCCTGGTTCGGCCATGTGCTCTCCTGCCAGGTGCTGCCGGTGCTGCCGTTGTGGGTGAAGCCAGAGGAGGAGGAAGTGTAGCGATTGGTGTTTTGGCGACACTGGTAACGCTAGTGGAGCTAGCAATACTTGGGCTAACGGAGTGCCCGACGACGGTGGTGATGCTGCTAGTTTCTGTATCGATGGACAACGGCCTTGGAATAATCTCAACACGATCAATGAAATGAACACGACTTTTTCGATCACCAGATTCAGTCAAAGACTCAACTGGAATGCTTGGCGACGGAAGAGGAGAAGGGGCTAGATCAAAGTTAGATTCTGCGAATATTTTGATACCAATAAACATAACCTACCAATAAACCCTGGACTAACGGGTGCACTCTTGCTTAAGACAGGGCTAGCGCCTGCGCTGCCCTTCGGCTGCGCGGTTGCGTCAACAGCACCACTCGAAACACTTTGATTTCCAGCACAGGCCAATGGCAAACTTGGTGCACTTTGACTCATTAAACTCCATACATCTCCGCTCGAGATCGCCCCGGACCTGCGATGGGCATGACCTCTTCGTACTCCACTCGGCGGTGTTGGTACAATCGGCCTGGCCAAAACCCTTTCAGTTGCCGTTACCGGGGCACTATCTTCCTTCTTCAATGCCACCAGAGGCGGTCCTCCAATCATTTCGCTCCCTGCCCGTTGATGACCTTCTCTTGAACCTGAAGCAACACTGGCGTTCACAATAGTCGGTGACGTACCACTTACAACTATCCTGCCTCCAGTTCTGATACCACCGGGATAATAAGCTGGTCCTCGTGCCTTCACTGCATTAAGTTCTCCTAGAAGTGTCGTTGGGCTAGGAACCAGTGTAACTTCGGCTGACAATGGTTTCGGAGAAATCGGCGACAATGCAGTACTAGCAGAGCTGGATTTTGGCCTAGTGGTGTTCAGGCTTGCTGAGGCAAGGGGTTCACTGTTACTAGGCGGAACGGAACCACGCCTAGGCGGATACGCAAATGAGTGAACTGGCGAGTTGGATGGTGGAAACCCAAAAGATGAGGGAGGTAGAAGCGACTGTGATCGGTGGTGGGGCTGCACAGGGAATGAGAAGTTGGGGTTGATGTCGCATTCTAGCCTCGTGATTGACGGTTCGCGAGTATGCGAGACATGAGCGGTGGTCGCCATAATTACTATTATCGGATTACGATTCGACGCTACTTGTCGCAGTACGATAATTAGGTTTAACTAGCCTCAGGAGGAGTATTCGATTGACGTAGGTTTTGAAGGAACAAGATTGGTAAGTCGTGAGAAATAAAGGTACGGATTCGTGCAGTGCGTGTGTCAGAGTCTCGTGCAGAAAGAACTACTAAAATGGGAGTTAACGACGACCCTTCTGGCTAACAACCGAACAGCCGCTACCCAAATCAACCGACGAAAATGAAGCGGACAGCCGACTGCAACGAAGCAATATAAATTGCGTCCCGAGCAGATATTCCGACGATCCAATTGGGAGGAGTGAGGTGGGGGATGAGGGACTAACCGACTTTGGTTCCTCTGGTGTGGGAAAAGGAAAAAACGCAAAAAAGGTCGTTGAAGCAGGAACAGAATCCGTATGAAATAGCTGTTTTTCTTCACACGTGAGGAAAAGCAAGCCAAGAATTGAAATAGAATAAAATAGAATAATTGGTCGTAGAAACGAAATGAATAGAATTCGAGCGAAAAAATAAATAGCGACGGAAATCAAACGCAGCTACTAGAGCTAGGTAGTTGAACGATGGTTGGTGGCTGAAATAATGTACGAATGATAGAGGGATGAAAGACGTGTACAATGGAGTTGCAGGTGGTGACGAACAATACAGATACGAAAAATTATCTGTTAGGCTAACCACGACGTACAATATTTCTCAGTCAATCGTTAGATATTCCAACACTCCGAAGAACACTCTGCTGCTGCTAGTGCAAAGTCGAAGCCGTGGTTGGGGGGACGGTTGGTGATGTCTCCCTTGGGGGGGCAACAGCAGTGTTGGTCTAACAGGTCCAATGGTATGGTACGGAACGAAGGAGGGGACGACCGAACAATGCGGACAAGGGAAGCGTGACGGTATTTACTGGAGTAAGCGGCGAAAACCAAGCGGCGAAAAATCGATATGATCAAATGTGATCAAGCGACGATCGATTCAATCCCAGGTGACCTCGAGTAAACGGGGCGCAGGGAGTTAGGTTGGTTGGTAGTGTTTTTTTTGGGGGGGGGTTAGAATAAAAGAAAGTGGTCGACAGCGCGAGAGAAACACAATGAAAGAGAGTGGACGGCCAACAGAGCTGGGCCTGGCAAACTTGGAGGGGTCGAAAAGAGAGGGAGGAGGGGAGGGCAAAAAAAAGAAGAGAGAAAGAGGAAAAGAGAAAAGAAGAGCAAACGAACGGAGGGATGTTGAAGATGTTGGGGAAGGGGGTGTGGAAGCGAGTGAGTGGGCGGAGAAAAGGTGGCGGCGGATTCGCTCACAGGAGGAAAACAGGAAGGAGCCAAAGAACGCGACCTCGTCTTGGTCTTCCGCACCAAGCGAGAAACAACGAGATGACCCCCGTCAGCTACCCAGCCAGGCACACACTTAGAGTAGCTACATGTACCTACATGTACCTGCTCTGCTCACCCACACCCACGCTCGCTGTGCCCATCACACATCACATCTGGATTCCTAGTCACTCACAAGCTCACATAGCATAAACTCGGCACTCCTCCTCACTTCGTAGCAGGTAACTATACATACACATCTCCCATCCCTTCGCCAACTGCGGATGCGGACCGCGATCGATTAATTGTTTGCTTGCCTGTTTCTTGAGCCTCGACTCTGCCTTCTCCTTTCAGCTACGCGAAAGGAAAGTGATAATAAACCCACCCCCCCATCACAGGCAAAATAGACTCTCAGAATCCTTAGCTCTCCCTCACTCTCTTGCCTTTTATCCCGCTTCTCTCATTGGTCCTACGTCAACATCTTCTCTCCCCCTCTTGTGCAACACAAGACCTAATATTTGAGGAAAAAACAAAATGTTTGTTTTGTACCTGAAATTATGCTGAATAGAGCCAAGTACACTCGAGCTTGCAGGTTCGTGTTCGCAAGAGCCCTGGTCGTACGCAGGGAGAAGACGATCTCTTGCAGCCAGTCCAGCGCCTACCCGCCTCTCTAAAAATACTTATATTATAATAAACAATTCCCTCTTCCTCCACCTCCCAATTCTTCCCGAGAAAAGAAAACCCTTTCGCTCTCGGCAGCTTGCATCCAAGATTCGATCATGGCAAGCGGGAGGGTTTCGAACCCTCGAGGGAAGGAAATAGAAAAGGAAAAGAAAAAAAAAAAAACAGACGCAACACGGACCAAGAGCGGTGTGTGTTGTAAATTTGTGCAATTTCCCCTTCGGCCCCTTGCCCACGCTGGTGATCCATACCGTAAGGGGACGGACCCTAGGTTGCTCGTTACCGAGATTAGACAAGCTGCTTTCCTGGTGAAACGGGGGGAGCCGCAATCAGCGCGCTGCTTCGGGCCTGGTCTGTGTGTGGACATGGGACTTTTCTCTCCCGGATGGTGAGAGAGGAGTTTGACAGCAGCGTCGAACAGATTTTCCCAACGGTTGACGTTCGGGCCCCAGGATCCCGCTGTTCGGATCCCGACCTCGGATTCAAGGTGTTTTGTTTCCGAAACATTTCCCATGAGATGCAGAGGTGCCGTCGGACTTCATCGTTCACACGGATATAGACAGTGATGATCATTAAGACTAGATGCCTGTCAGGCGCACGCGGCAGCTCACAGCAGACAAAGCACACGACAGCTCTGACATCCAATCTTCAAGATCGCTCCTAGATTTGCCTAGTTGATAGCGAGGATATTCATTCGACAATCTGATAGTCACAAAGGCAGAGGTTGTCGCGAACCAATCTGCTGCTTGTTCCTAGATCATTACCAAAAATGTCACGTATGGCTCGCGTTATGATTGCGTATCATTTTTCTCCCTCTCATTTGTTGGCTGAGCCGCGAGGCTGGGGAACCCTGCACATTGCCGGTAGCTTGTCCAATTGGGAGAATTTGAAGATTTGCAAATCCTCGCCGCAAGTGATTATCAATAGGCAAACACCGTAAATACTCATTTTAAAATTGGTGAATCCGATCTCCACTCTACGTGGCTCGAATGAGCATCAAACCTTCGGGATCTCGGATCTCAGAGTTGATGCTCTGCAGCCCTGAGAAGGAAAACGCCTCATGGTGATGACGTTGATCTTCAACTAGACCTGCAATATAGAGCTAACCTACGAGTGCTTCTAACAATATGTGCCGAAACAAAGTTTTAAAGTTTCAGCCTTACAAAGTCCTCAGCTGAGGCGAGACTTCCTCCCTCTCTCTCTCTCCTCCCAGTATCGCCTTGCCAGCTCACCACAACCTATCGAAATGGCAAAAGAAATTCCCCGTAAGCCCAAGTCATCAACTATTTCATCATTCTGACATCTCTAAAAGCTCTATTAGAAACTGATGTTAGCAAATATATCTTAAACTCCGCTAAACAACTCCTCGACGAATTTTGGAGAAAATATGGGAGCAGAGAATTCGTGTTTCCGTATCTGTTGGGGGTCGTTTCGGGATTAATCGTGTTTAGGGGTTTCGGTTTCGGTCTTATAATCGGTCTTTTAATAGGCTTATCGGTGGGATGGTGGTTCGGTGTGAATTGGAAGCGAAGGGAGGACAAGAAAACCCAGATGATGAAGAAAAGTAAGAATACTGTTAACAGAGTGGTATCGTGCTCGGGATGGGAAATGAGTGATCGTTGGTGATCATAAGGCTGAAAAAGGGGACGTGCGAAAACAGTTGCAATAGACAGGAGAACACTTTACTTCCTCGAGCTTGCTTATAATAACTACTTATCGCTAGAAATCACAACGTGATGGCCAAATTTATCCCGTCCATCTAGGCCCAAAGCCGAGCCGCGATCCTTGGGTCTCGACTACAGATATGTCTCCATATGTACATGCAACCTCAAAGCTCACGATAACCGCGGCAGCTATCAGGAGCCTGAAAAAACCTATGTACCTGCACGTGAGTTCGCGCTGTATTTACTCCTGTTCGCGTAAACATCCTTGGGGGTTAATCGAGTGCCATTTCTTCCTTCCCGACCCCCTTAGTATGCAGATGCGGGATATCCTATTGGTGGCTGTTTGTTGTTGGTCTGTATCCTAAATTTTCCGTTCCTGCATCTGGCATGGCAAATGTCAATCGTCACACAGATCGATCTTTGTTAACAGGTACATGTACTCACTCTATCCTAGATCCCTATTCATCTTCAAAGTGCTCCTATTAGGGTACACAAACAAACAATAGCTATTCTTCGAACCCTGCTCCGTTTAGTTTCATCTTCTAGAAATTCTCTATATGCGCCAATCTCGTATTTGATTGCAAGCTGTCATTGAATAGCGGTTCCACATTCCCAACAAGAATCTAAGCCCATCTCGGAACTCGGTAACACAAAGTCTCAGCTGAAGTTTTTTGACTGCCGGACCGGTAGCTGCCCGAGTCACCAGCCGGCGAAGGGTGAACGAAAAGGTGTTTCGGCGCGCCGTCAAATGTTGTGTGGGGAATGCACCTATTGTAACCAGGGTTCACCGTCGCCTCAGCAACGAGCTCATCTTGACAGTCACGTCACATCGCTAGTCCGGGTAACATATTCTTGGCATCGGCCCACCGCCACAACACCCGCCCCGCTGAGCGTTCCTTTAATTTCCTTTTCAGCACTGACAGGAAAAAAAAATTTGTCTCAGCTTCCCACTGTTCTCTGGGGATAAAAAGGATGACGACCTTCCTCTGCACCGCCTCCTCTCGCACTTCGTCATCATCAGCAAAATTGTTTGCTCCGTTGCTCAGGTCCCTTTCATCTTCATCAGGCAATGGTTTCCGTGTTTGGAGCTCGTTTTTCTATCGTGACCGTCTCCAGCACCAGAGGCGGAATTATTTGATACTACAAACGGTGTTGAATCCGAGGTCGGTCAGTGTGTTTTATCTAATCTCTTTCCTTTAATGATTTATCATCAATTTTTATGTTTTGCCTTCCCCCCCTATTGCATCGGATTTTACATGATGAACACATATCGTTATCCCAGCTCACTCAGACGCAACCCTCTGAGAATACCATTTAATGGTTAAAATTCGGGAGGGAACGAATGCTGTGAACGCGAATCTACTTCTGACTATTTCCATGCAATCTTTTTCCCCCTGGCTTTTTTTACGCATCGTTGGAGTTTGCAAAAAAATGAAATACGATGATCAAATTTACTAATATTTCGTGTCGTGAAGGAATAGCTGGACTTGGGATTACCGAAAAATCTTCCCTCGCCGCCAAAATCAATAATTTTATTAACAACCCCAAAATCCGCTCTGAAAATCACGGATGAAAATTTGCGTCCGTTCACAAAAGATGGGACTGTGTCGATTCTTGCAGCGGCGGTTGATTCGGTCCCTGGGTCCTCGGAGCCCGGGGTCCGGGTTGAAGAGGGTCATAGTTGGTTGATCACTGATCACAGCCTTTCTATCAAATTACCTCCTGTCAAAGAACTTACACAATCGATCTCCTTCTCTCTCTCGTCGATGAAGGTCACCGTACCTTTGGCGAACACCGTTTTTCAAAATGGTGCCAAGTCCACGCTGCTTCATATCCCTGTCACTGAGAAAGAAATTCCTGTGCAGATCGAGGCAGCTACTGGACTGTCCGAGAAAGATGCATTGGAATTTGCAAATGCCCAACAGGATATTAAAGAGGCCTGGGACGAAATGGGTGAGTTGATGAAGTTTATAGGTCAACGTGCCGGTGTTGTAGCCGTCAAAGAACATGAAATTGGAACTGTTGATGTTATTATACCTTCACGGCTCGTAGCGGACGGCGTCTTAAAAACTCGTTTGCCGCTCAGGCCACTTACATCTCCAAGGCGAATTGCGGCTGGTATGGGTAATATCCTAAAGCAACTCGACTTAGAAGCAGGCAAAACGGAGGGCGCCAGTCGGGAGCTCGAAAGAGCTATCCCTGAATATGTCGAGAAGTTGGTTGATACCCCTGATACCTCCAACAAACTCTTCGAGGTTAAGGTGTTTGCCCGCCTTACCCCGCACTCCCCGACTCCTGAGGAAGATCTCTTCTCTGCCCCGGGGGCTCGCATCCACCGTGTTCTCTCTGGTGGCGGCGGGTGGGGCTCAAAAGCTGGGCTTCTTTCCCTAGACCCACAGGGTGCAACAGATGTTGGAGAGTTTGCAGAGAATTTTGAAAATAGTCTTTTCAATGCTGCGGGTTATCCAGGTGATGCCCAAAAGCCGCAAACTGGCCTTGTTACGCCAGGGCACTATGTGCAATTCTTTGCCGCTGAGACACCAGCGAAGGATGATGTGGAGGTGAAGGGGATTGTGTTCGGTACCGTACCAAAGGTAGTTGATATCATGGATGAAACAGTTGAGAAGCCCGCTGAGGAGATCGTCGATGGGTTGTTTGGAGGAATGGCAGAACAAGGTGTTTGGGTTGGAGATAAGTTGATGGACGTTCCATATGGTGAAGTGGAGGTGGGTCTAAATGAGGCTTAAAGTCGAATAACATAGTTCGAAATTTCTCTCCCCGCTCGGTCATTGTCGCTTTGAATTTTATATAGTATAATCACGTACGGTAATACGCTACGTGTAAAGAATCTTAAGCTTTATTTTAATCAAAAAAATTGATTCACCAAGTGACATGGCAACATTTTTGCTTGCTTGACTGGTCTGCGTGCAATTGAATCACTGGTGCGATGGGTTTTTGCATTCACAGTTAAAAATAGATTTTGGAAAGTTATATCGTCTTGTCGTCAAACCCTATTAGAGAATGATCGTGCCACTATGATAGACCAACATAGGGATAGTAGGAATCGCTGAGTATTATCGAGTGACAACAAGTGATTTTAAATATCGAGCTTTAGTTTGCTGATGAACTTGTGAGCTGCTGAACTAAGCTGGGTCAGCAATCAGGGAGCTATATGTATGTACCTAGCTTTGAAGATAATACAACGATGAAGTTTGTACACTTTTCATAAAACCAGGTCTTCTGGTTTATGCATCACTGTATGTCACTCGATCGTATTGCACTTCGTACGTATCCTGTTCACTTATTTATTCAGCTTGTCCAGCCTTAAAGATCTTTAGTAATACTGATGTAATGTAATGTCCCAGATTTCTAGAAATGCTGGAACCTCATAACTAAGCCGCTCTGGCTTTTGGACGCCACTTCGTGGAGTACAGTCGGACCTTGATATAAGGAACCCCGATATAATGGAAATTTGCAGTAACGGACGGAAATTGGGTGCAACTTTGAGTTCCTGGCACCACCTAAAATTTGCTGTAAGGAAAAATTTGCTATAACGAACGAATTCCCACGAATCATGCATATCCCTTATAACAAGGTGCGACTGTAGGTGGCGTAGTGGCAAGTAGCTTGGCGGCGTAGTCAGCGTGATACTGTTTGACTGACTACATGTATGTCCCGGCTACAGCGTGTATATATTCTAAATATATATTTCGTGTTAATATTAGCCTTGCAAATTTCGGTGTTGGGGACGGTAAATTACACCACCAGGGGTTTGAAGTATACCTGTCCTTGAGATAAGGTGAATACAAATGAGGGATTGAGGCTCCGTGGTGTGGATCTCGCTTATGCAGGAACAGTTGGCGCATCACTTCTCGCTTGTGAACAATCCTGGATCCTGGACCACTTCAAACAAGGGCTTTTATTGATAGCTCATCTTACGTATTCATGAGCCTGGCTTCACCATTTTTAGGCGTGGGGTTTACAACCCTTGGTACCACATGTACTCTATCCCTATCCTCTCCCACTTTTGCTGTTTAAGTTGAGGGTGTTTTTTTTTTTTAGCGTTGACCACGTGCGCACATATATTGGGAATGGAGAGTGATGAAAAGCCTTGAGAGATGTAGTCAGAACAGGAGAGTAAAAAAAGAAAGGCAAAAGCTAGGTTAAGTTTCATGTGCAGGGGAATCTCAAACACCAGTAATCCTCAACGGAATTGTATACCTCCGGGACTTATTTTAAGGCTCTACCCAATAGTTTCGAGACGTCTCGTCTTATCAAAATCATTACATGTTGTACCTTACCTATCACCTGAATCATGCGCACAGTTTTGTTTTAAAATGAACGTCAGCGTATAATCCTCTCACATAAATACTATAATACGGCGCCGGAAACTGCCCCCCCCTTGTGTCAGGATGTCCACACATATTTCGATACCAATAATCTCATCTCCACATGACCTGGGCACCGTTCGCGGTTTATCCGCCTTTCTCCAAGTCACTGCTGACCATGGTCGCTTCCTACAGAAACAGTTAGCCCCCTGCCCCAAATTGGTTCCTAATTTCTACACTTCGTTTTGCCCTGCAGCCGGAGTACCATCCCTCCAGTAGGTCATTTGCGACTATCCTGAGAGCAAACGTTTAGCTATATGTCGGCATAGGAAAATAAAAGGACCCCGTAATCTTCTCTAACGATATATCTTTAGTTCTCGCTCCTCTGTTGAGGGAGACAGCGAGAAAACAAGTCTAGAATGACGATTTTGAGTAGCACCAACAACATAATATGTTAAATGGTAATTTACGTATCGGGGCATACTATTTTGATTATCAGTACAAACGAGTCAGCGAAGTCAGTGATAATAGCACTAACCCTAGCTGTAATTAGGCCTTTAATAAAAAACGGTGCCAAGGCTACCCTCCATTGGCTCTGCCGACGACACCCTACACAGGCGCTTAGAGATAGGGTTTCGTTCTAAAATGAGCATATTCGAAGAGAATCTAGAACAAGAGCATCGGAATTAAAATAGTCGTTGTAAATAACTGGCTTGAGTTGTTGTTTAATGCGCTGGTGTCCATTCCAGCTAACTCTTACAGTATCAAGGTTGGCTGCATTATAGGTAACTGTATATTGTCTTACCTTAGCTATATATAGCTTAGCATGGGTTTTGTTCACGCTATAACTTCGGTTGCATGTGGCATTCTTGTACCTTTATAAACAATGAAACTATGGTTTAACAAAAAAATAAATAAATATAGCTTAGTTAAATCTATTTGGTTTTACTGGTTTTTTTACGCCCGGCTGCATAGTGTTTGATTTGAGATTGTATTTCATTTTTCTTGTAGGTATGCACATGGTGGACCATGTGGTGGTGACGGGGTTTGCGTAAGGTTGGGGGGACGGGGAAGTGCACGGTGGTGATAATGGGGGTGAAGAGAAAATAGTTTTCCGAATATATGTACTATTAACTCTTGCGCTTGTATTTCTCGCATTGTAGTGGTTTGTCGAGGGTTTAAAGGGATTTCGTAGAATTTCGTGACTTCTGACAAATAGTTTTCTTGGGCTCACCTCCATTTATTCCTATCTATCCTACATTGTGTGTCGGACGTACTCCGTTAGCCTTCTGGAAGCCACACGTGCTCCATAAATTTGCCGTCAGGATTATCCGAGTGAGAATTTGTGATTTTAATTTTTTAGGAGGTGATTACACGTGGTGGTTTCTAGGTTTAAGCCCAGCGTACGACATCCCAAAATGCTGATTTTTCGATGACGAGAGTACATTAGTGTGCTTAATTCACAAATTCTGGAAGGGCGAATGAAGAACGAAAAACTCGCTCTCGAGTGTGCTCGGTTAACAGCCAAAAGCGAACTGTGCCAAAGGAATATCAAATAACGATGGTATTTAATCAATTAGATCATTAACGGCATAGCAAAAAAAGGATGGGAAGGGGTGAGGAAGGAGGGGGAATGTGAAGTAAGAGGATGAATCCGGTATAGTTGACACCCATGATGCTACTACATTGATGCAAATGCTAAGCGAATTGGCGATCAAGATAGAGCCAGCCTCCGGAATTACGACAGGGTATTTCATCGTGTCAGGAAGGCGACTGGGCTAAACCATAGGCGGGGAGCCAAGGTAGATGCCAAAAATTTCGATGAGCCCACTCAGATACACGTAGTTCTTGCAGCGCTTGGAGCCAAGAAATTGCGGGGTACATTAGAATCCAATCGATAGGTATCTCAAATCCTGTTTTTAATGCTGATCTGTTCTTACTTATTTAATATCCCCGCATTTCACTCGTCTTTAGAGCCTGTATAGACAGCAGACGCTAGATTGAGGGGTTTTATAACGGCCTTCTCGCCGGTGATACAGCCACCCACCATGCCCCTTTAGAACTGGAGGCTCTTGAAATTGGCCCCTAGCTACCTCCTAAAAGGAAACCAACAGGTATATACATGTGCTTCGAGTCAACACCAACATGATAGACGATGGTGGAATGAAAATACTTTGCTCTGCGGCCACAGACAGGGCATGGGCATTGGTCAATTAAGATACTCTTTAACGGTGGAGCCAACAGCGAAATAGAGAACAACCTTGGATTGACACCGCCAAGTGATACCCATAGATATAGTAGAGGTTAGGGCGTCAAGTGTACCCTTATATATAGGGCAATTGAACTATGCGATTACCCAACTCGATGGTTATCATTATCATCATAACGGGCTTCCATCTAGCGAACACATCAACCAATCTTATATTCACACGATCGCAATCAAGGATGCTCTTCGGTGTGCCGAATGAAATAATAAATAATAAATGGTAGAGAATGCTCGTCGGCTGGGTGTATTTATCGAGTGATATTTCATGACCACAAAAAAAAATAGGTGTATGAAATTTATGGCATGATAATCTACCTAGACAAAGCTCAGCAGTATCTTTGGGTGGATTAAACCAACCACGTAAGTTCCATGAGTCAGAACGCTGATGGGTCAAAGACCTAGCTATAGATTAGGTTATCAGATCGATGGGCCTAGGTCCCTGCTGCACAGCGTTCTTGCACCTATTTAG
Source organism: Gyromitra esculenta (assembly GCA_038503075.1). Lineage (NCBI taxonomy): Eukaryota > Fungi > Ascomycota > Pezizomycetes > Pezizales > Discinaceae > Gyromitra > Gyromitra esculenta. The sequence continues at coordinate 148,239 of JBCAML010000008.1, read as the reverse complement.
CCCCCTGCGATCCTGCTCAGATCCTTTTAGGTAGTGCATATACATGTAGCTACATATGTACATGCAACTACCCAATCCAAATCCTCGAGTGACCACATGCGTGGTGAAGACACAGTGTATATTCGAAGAAATCCATATTTTTAACCACGCGTATAGATCTGGGCATACACATATTTTTTTTTAAGTCTGTGAGGTGGTACCAAGTTTCTATTTTTGTTTCGTGCTCCAAAGGTCGTCGCAGACTGCCAACAGTCATTATCGTGCACCAAAAGTCACTCGTCCACTCTTAGGTCACAATGTTACGCAAGTTACAAGATAAAGGATCCTATCGCTAAAAGAGATAAAGTACAGAGCGTAATCACAAGTTCATCTGATTTCGAGGGCTAAGGAGAGCACATACCGATTTTCTCAGCATTAGGTATGACATCCCACTAAAAAAACCCCTGATCGCCTAACGACACGTGCAGCACACCCACGCTACCAATCGTCGAGCCCGGAATTTCCGAAAACGGAAGTCGCAAGTCATCCACATTGACTTTCAGTCCAGTCTTGAAAATTCCTACAACTTATTCTGTCTGAGGCACATGTACCTACACGCCTCTCTCCCCCCACCAAGTACCGACAGCGGCTACCTACTAGACTTACGATAGTTACTTCGATGCCCGTGCCCCTTCGGATACCGCCAACCACGATTCACACGAAGTCGTTGGTGTTAGATAAATCAACTATTGGTTGATATTGACAGAACGTGCACGGGTATCCTTCGCTTCGGCACGCACCCAATCGCGTCAAGTGATACATGCACACCTTCCCTCGCCATCGCAAGTGACAACCGTGAATGCTCATGCTTGATGGAGGAGGCCCATCCGGCGGGTAGATCTTGGTTAAAAAGCACTCAATGTTCAAAATGCGGATTTAACAGAAAGGACGTTTTCCGAGCACGGACACAGTTCCCAACGGAACCAACCAGGGAGGGAGGGAGGGTGGTGGTTTGCGGGGAACACGTCGCCGTATTGGAGACCACAATAGATACATGCAAGCCCCCAGCCTTTCTGGTGCCTACAGACGGTACGCCGAAGCTTTGAGCTTCGCGATCTAGGACCTGAATTGGGGATTTGATTGCTATCCGAGGAAAAAAGCCCTAGTTCGATGCCTATAGCACTGGGGGAAATATCGCATGTACGTATCATACCTTGAGAGTAGGCGCGCTACATTGCATAGATCTTGCGCTGAGTACGCGCATACCCAGTACCGCATAGGAAATCCTAAACTAAAGCATAATGCCTACCGCGTCGGTACAACCTTCCGCACCTGTAAGTCATCGGTTATCATTCGAGGAGCACGTTTCGCGCTCGACGTTTGTCGTCGTTGCTTGAAGTCAGGTGGAAACGCCAGGGACCTTCTGAAATGATGCAGGGGAGAAGAAGCGTTGCGCCAAAGGGGGCAGCCTTCGAGAAGCAACCCTCTGCGCTAGAGTTGAAGGGGAAGGCGATAAGGTTTCCCATACGCGAAAAAAAAACAAAACGAAAGCCTATGTACATGTAATCAAACAAAATGTATGTAATCGCGGCGTAGGCGAGTAGAGAGTGAGAATGGGAGATGCCGCGAGGGACTCGGCTTGCCTGTCCGAGATATGGAAGGTGTGTTTATCGCCAGCGACAAGCTCCATCCCTACCGATACATATGGATACATGTAACGCGACATACTCCCCCTTGGTAGAGTACATTCAGATGAAGTCCGTTGTGATGAGCCGACACCAAAGGCCGGCAGCCGATAAGGATACTCACCGAGACGCGGGGAAACCAAGACTACCTGCACTAGATAGGCAAGGCCTATCCCTTCCGACCTGGTTTAAAATATTTTTCTCCTTCTACATGTACCTTCTCCGAACCCCCGGGGTCAAAGCCGGGGAAACCCCGCACCGTCTGCGAATGCACAAGCGCTTTATCCAGGGTTTTGCTGGCTAGGCACTCGCTGGGTAGACGGGTATAGACGCGACAGTACGAAAAGTGGAGAAGGATCTTGTACGAGTCTGTATCAAGTAGAGCATCGCATCATAATAGGATCCGAGCAGATATAGATACGAAAATGGTTGATGAGTATATGCGAGCGCCAATACATATTGTGATATCGGGATAAGAAAAAAAGAGGGTATGAATTTGGGGGGACACAATTGATAGGAAGAAACGATCCCACCAGGAAATGAAAGGGAAAGAAAAAAAAAGATTCCTAATCAAGAGCAACAGGATGGTGGTGGGCGTTGTACTGATGTATTGGTGAAAGGCTAAAATGGAGAGGTACTGGAACGGGCACGGGTAAGTGCGTACATACATGTATGACCTATTTACTGGTCTAGTACTCTGTAGATATGAGTATCATCTGTACGTTACGTTATGAGCATCCATACATAACGGAAAGGCGTCCCCGTTTCCCTTCATAACAGCTCAGGAGCATCATCCTTGAACCATTTCATCTACCAGTCCGTCGAGCCAGGAGCCAGGAGCCAGCTGCTCAGTCCGTTACGAAAAGAGCGTGCATGTTTTTATGCGACCCTGTGGCTTTTCTTTCCCAATCAAGCAGCACCTGTCTATGACTGTTGCCACAAGATCTCAGTTTCCAGAGCTGGGATTTGGGACAATTTAAGAGAAAAAAGCCCCGTCCGAAAATTTTCACCAGTTACGGTTCAACTTGACTGGACCTGACTCGCCCCGACTCATAACTCGGAGGCCCTCACTGTGTTAAGGGGGGGAGCGAAAGGCAACACGTCTGTCTGGACTGCTTGTTTTAGCGTCAACGTGCTTGAGGGGGGCGTGCGCTTTTCCAAGCCTCTCTCCCTGTTCCTGCGGCTACTGTGTTTCAGTTGACCAGAGACGCTACCTGGATAAAGTAGGGTCCTCACGCTAGGGGACGAAGAAAAAGACAGACAGGCCGCAACGAAGGTGCAACGAGAGCGACGACATCTAGACGAAATCCAAACGACACTGAGGGCAGTTTATTTGCAAGAAAATTTATATATTGTTCGGACAGGCTGAGTTCGGAATCGTGTTGCTTCATCTTTCGTTCACACTTGGGGGGCTGGAACAGGGTTGTACCATACTGCTAGCGGACTCGAGGGTTCAGTTGAGAACTCGAGCTTGGAGCTTCGTCCATCCATCCATCGTCCATCACTGGAAGGGAACTACCGGCACGCATGCTCTGTTCTACCTAAGGGGGAAATAAGAGCGCAGTCCAGGGCACTGCACACATACATACAACTATCCATCCATATACCTACATCTGCTGCATACATCAAGCTGGATGAGAGCAGCTTGACGGCAACCTTTCTGCACTTTCTTCTTTATTTATTTTTTTGCACAGTACCACTGCTGGTTCGCGTACCGCACATTCTTGTTCGATTCCCGAGCAACCCACGCAAACGGTCGCCATAGGAATCAGCCAGTAACGAGCAGTCCCTCCGTCACTCCGCCAGTCACCACATTGATCCTCACTACGGTTACGACATCAGCTGCCATCACCCGCCTGGTGACTGGACAGACAGATAGAAAAAACCTCGCATCCCACAATTTCAAGCTTCCCGCTGAGTCCATCTCTCTCTGCGCTCAGCTGTGTTGTGAGATCATCGTATTCTCACAGCTGCCCCCTAATGCCGCACTCCACATTCCTGGGCTCTTCGCTTGAATCCATACAACAACACCAACAACAGCCACCACAACATCCCTCATCAGAAGCTGGCTCCGACTCCGGTTCCTCTCCTTCCTCATCTTCTTCAACATCATCTCCCGCTTCTGTTTCTCCCCCGCGACCATCATCACCAGTTTTACCGATGACTGCTGCTGCTCCCGCCCCTTCACCTTTTTTCAGGTTTAATACGCTACCGACCGGGAAAAGATCCATGTCGTCGAAGCACATGCGTTCAAAGTCATCCACCACCCCGTCTAGCGTGGGAATTCCCTCGCTCTCTGGGTTCTCACCCTTTCCTACCTCATCTCCACGGCAGTATGCACCACCTTTGCTCAGATCGAGTTCTCTACCTCCTGTATCTACATTCTCAGAGTTAGGTCCTAGGTACACCCTTACCAACACCCCCCCAACGCCCACATCTCCAACTACCCGTCGGCCAGGTCCACGGTCAAATTCGCCCACTCGTCAATGGGCATACTCGCAATCACCGTTGGGAGTACCACGAGGAGGTAGCTCCTACCACTCTGGATCTGGATTTCACCCCTCGTCACCAACACTTGGGTCGCAACCTTCCCCACCACCACCTTCGTATCTTGTCAACGAGCCTTTTATCCCCTCGTCATACTCCTCTGCGAGTTCCTCGTCTCCTTCAACGCCTACATCAGCTCGCTCTCGCTCACCATCAATCTCCTCGCTTGATACAATCCCTGACTCTCCAGATGCTGAGGCAGAGGCTTTGGAAGCGGAAATGAAAGAAGCGCTCGCTCGTGCTGCTGCTAAAAGCTCATCGTCGTCCTCGTCATCCGAAGCGGATGAGGACGAATCGAATGGTGGGAGGCGAAGAAGTTCTATGGATGGTCCCCGAGACAATTTTGGCGTTGGGAGGAGAGGTGCTATGGATAAGAGGAAGAGATGGAGCGTCTGTGGTGGCGAGAAGCGGGGTGATTTGGAATTGGAGACGATTTGGGAAGAGGCATTTGGGGGCGGAAACAACAATGCAGATCCTTTAGGAATTATGAGTGGCGACGGAATGGGAGATGGCGAAATGATTTAAAAGCGAATGGGTTAGGTATTGATTTTCGATTGAATCGCCTACCTGGGGACTGAGAGGCGTATGATATATCCGGTTTTTCTTTCTTTCTCAATTCTTGATTGTTCCTGTTGATACCCAATACCTATCCGGCTATGGTTTTATTTTTTTACCCTATTTTATTTCTCCTTATCTTTTATGGGTGCTAGGAATGAGGATAAGTTGTATTTTTTTCTTTTCCCTCATTTTCATCCAACATTTTTTTCGGTTGTCGCGAGTGATACCCTGGCGGTTGAATAAGTCAGCGTGGCCAACCGTTGTGCTGGAGGAATCACCACCTAATTCCTAGTTTTTCTCTCCTCGTTGGATTTTCCATAGGACGAGGTGCTGGGAACGGGAATATCTTTTTTTTCTTTTCATATTGGCGTGTATCACTGGTTATCTTTTGTTTTGATTTGGATCTGTTTTTCTGAAGATGGGTGGCTACTATGAAAAAACAAAATTGTTCTTGATGCTTATCCCCTCGAAGTCTCTCGCTCGAGAGACTATCCAAATACTTTTAAGCACCTATCTGTATTTTTTCTCTCTTCCTTCGTTTGGAGCATTGGGGTTTGGTTTTTTTTTTCACTTGTCTTTTTATCTTTTCGCTTCATTCTTTTGAGAAAAAGAAGGGATTCGAGGCACGAAATAGAGGTTGGAGGATATGATGATGATGATGCTGATGGGGCATGGAGGATGGGACGAAATGTGTGTATTTTTATGATCATCACTGGCCTTGATGTGGTTGGGCTGTAGGATGGAACGGGTATTGGTATGGGTGTTGAATGTGAATAAAGTTCTTGTTTTACCTACTTATTTATGTGTGGGTTTGGAGGGGATTTGTTCTAAAGTTGGGGAACTCAGTGGGTTACTACGTGAGCTAGTGTTTTCTTAGGCCATACCAGGTGGGAGGGTACCGCTAAATCAGGTAACATTTCGCTCTCAGGAATTTGTATGAGTGTGGCGTCGACTTAGGCTTTAGTGCAAACAGGGTTAAACAAGGGGTGTGGGATTTGAAGTGATAGTGTGGGTGGAGACATATCGGAATCACAGTGCATCACTCGTGGCTTCCGAGGGTATTTGGACACAGATAACACTAGATAGCCGTTAATGGATATCAATACACCTCAGATATAAATGTCGCGACTTTTCCTTCAGGCGTTAAATCTAGGACTGACAAAACACAAATACACCGTAATTCGCACCTGCGCGTATCATCTAGTTAGACACTTTTGTTTAAGACCCTCAGTGACTGAAAACCACTCTCTTCATGTAAAATCACATCGTCTCTTAATATACTCAAGCGGTCGGAATCTTTTCATTAACTACTGAGAGGTGAACGTGTCAAATCGGGTCACATGACCTGAAGAGATTCCGGCCGCTTGAGTAGGTTACTAACTTCCTAAATGGAACGGGATTACTGCACTTGCTAATACTTACCACGGCGCTGGGTAAAGAAAGGGAAATCGGTTTTTTTTCCATGTGGGTGGCTTGGCAGTTGCCTGGTTGGAGTTCGACCAATTACCGCTTTATGTTTATTCAGCCTAGAAGTATAGTCATAAACTTAAAGTAGACTGCACTTTCGAGCTCAATTTAGTTAGTATGCGAAGGGTGTGGTGGGCTGATTGTCATATTCTAATTTTCATTCTTCTGCTTCTGGGGTTCGTCGATCTGGGCGGGGAATATGACTACAGTAGTGGGGTCTTATGCTGGTTGGGGAAGGATCTTTCAATCAACTTGTAATGTGGTATAGGGAGTGCGGTCTAAATTTACCTATATGCTTTTTTTCTGTAGCCCTTCTTTTCAGAGTCACGTAATATCACTCGCGAAGCCGATATTACGTAATTTGGGAAATAGGTTTTTTTTTTCTTTCCATTTTCTGATGACTCGTTTGACGTTTAGAAATATGTGGGGTTTGTGCATCTAGATATATTTTTTCACGGGAACACTCCTGGCTGGGAGGGGAGAGGGGTCCCTTGGGGTTTTCTGGATAAAGTAGCCCTGATCATGTAGAGTCACTCGGTCAAAGTTGACTTGTGTATTGATGTATTCTTAATCTCGTGTTCTATAGGCTGATCGAAGTGGAGGGCACGCGTTGTTCGGACTTATTAAGTGATTGGATGTCTAGGCAAAGTCTCCGCTTGGGGAAGGATGACTTCGCTATGGGGAGACCTGCCAGCTTAGGTAACTTAGCGCTCGTAGGCTCCTTTTGGTCTTTGGTGTGCGTAGATATCATGCACGTGTTCCCTAATTACTTGGATCAGCTTTAGGCAAAATTGGCCAAGGACTGCTTGGTCAACAGTCAGTTTGCAGCAATCAAATTCATCTTGTATTTTTAATCTATAGAATCATTTGTTATATCACAATTGAAAAAGCATAACACCTCATTTATATAGTAGCCTTATGTAATACCTTCCCGTCCTCCCTCACGGCGCTACCCTGTACGGCCGGTTCCCTGAACGGATCCTTTTCGGTCGAGATTTCCCCAGAGAATCTACCTGAGCCTATACCGCCAGTTTTACGATTGTCGGCAGACTCCATGTCTCCGGCTCTTGGTGGATCTTCAGGAAGTTCAAGGTTAACGCTTGGGTCTCCAGAGCGGTTCTTTTGGCTATCGACGATTGACTGAGTGGGATTATTAACATATTATCCCGTTTTTTGAAAGGGAGGGTGTTTAGTACTTTTAGGAACGAGGCGTCAGAATCTGCAGGAGTTTTACCGCCGTGCCTTTTGGATTCGCGGGATTCGAGCTTGCGGATATCTTCTTTGGTTACGTGGAAGGTTCTTTCAGACATTGTGGATGTTTTATGTGTGTCTGAATTATGATGGAAAAATCAAAGAAGGAATAAGGAATATTGTAAATATCGTAGAAAGCTTGGGCTTTAGATATAGTTGTAATTGGATCGTTTAGGTAGATGCGTGGAGCTGGAGCAGCAGGGGACTTGTGTTATGTAGTGGGATTTCCTTTATGAATGGATGTTGTAGAAATGTGACGTAGAAATGAAGTGTTAATGCGCAGCGTTTCTGGCTCGTCACCGTGACATTATTGTACATCCGCGGATCACGATTATCACTCTTAAAAACGTGTTTGTTCGGACTGCTTCTGCTTTTAATTTTGTTGTAGGGTTAGATTTCCCTATTAAACCCGTGTTATGATCGATATTTGGAGAGAAAAGATCAAGGGGTTCTGAGTCTGGATGAATATATCTAATGAGTAAATAACTTTTGAGTTCAAGATTTTGGTGGCTAGAGGAAGTACGGAATTTCCCGGAATTGAACTGCCAAGCGTTTCCAATTTTGCAAGAGCCTCAACCTTTCTCACCAACCCCTCGCCGGGCGAATTGGAAATCCGAGACACGTAATTGTGTTTTCTCCGCCTGCGTACTATGGATCAACCTCCCAAAGCTGCTACTGAACGGCGACAGAATTCGCCATACCGTGGATTTGTAGCGGGAGTGTTTTCGGGGATTGCAAAGTTGAGTGGTGGGGGCTCTCTCGTCTAGTCATATTCTCACTATCTGTTGTCGCTGATTGAAGTGAATTATGAATAGTTGGACATCCGTAAGTATAACCTGGTTTGGTTTTTGGTTGAGTAGCATATAGATTTTAACAGTCCGGGAAACTTGAACTGTAGGTTTGATACCATCAAGGTCCGTTTGCAGACCTCGTCATCGAGTCATTTCAAAGGTCCAGTGGACTGTCTTCTTCAGACAATAAGGAATGAAGGATTTAGAGGGTTGTACAAAGGTGCGACCCCGCCTCTGGTTGGATGGATGTTTATGGATTCTTTGTATGGATTCTCTCATGATGGTTATTGGGAAAACAGAATGAGGTATTGACTTCGGAATACAGGATGCTCGGATCGCTATCGAACTACCGTACTCTGATCAAGGAAAATTTCTACCCTAACCGCGAACGTTTACCCGTAGTCGCCCATGGTGTAGCTGGTATGTTTGCTGGCTGGACAGTCAGCTTGATTGCTGCTCCAATTGAGCACGTAAAGGCACGTTTACAGGTGCAATACAATGCCCGCGGGAATACAGAAGGAATGAAGTATAGAGGCCCCATTGACTGTATAAAAAAACTGGTTTGTTTGTCCTACCCAAGATCTTGTGAGTTCTACACTTATAGCCCAGCTATAGGTGAGATCTCATGGTATTCCAGGGCTTTACCATGGCCTTTTAGCGACCACCTTCTTCAGGACCTTTTTCTTCTTCTGGTGGGGCTCATATGAAGTTTTCTCTCGCTGCTTAGCATCCAACACCAATCTCTCCACTCCAGTGATCAATTTCTGGGCTGGAGGACTTAGCGCACAGATGTTCTGGCTGACCAGCTACCCAAGCGACGTCGTGAAGCAACGTATCATGACCGACAGCTTGGAAAAGGGCGAGAGGAGGTATAAGAACTGGAATGCAGCTGCAAGAGACATATATAGAGAGTCGGGAGCTAAGGGATATTGGAGGTGAGTCGTTCTTCGGGCGGGTTTCGCGTTTTTTGCTACACCGAACTAACCACACAGGCGATAACAGAGGATTCGCCCCATGTTTTTTGAGGGCATTCCCAGCTAATGCTATTGCGCTTGTGGCGTTTGAAGGAGTGATGAGAGCGTTGCCATGAAGCATTTGGTTTTTTCTAGACGATTAGGGCTGGCTCCTTTAGACGTTTTTGTTTGATATCTGAAGGTATATATATATTAGAGAAATATTCTGCAAATCTGTGATAATTAAATTGCTTTAAGCAACTTAAGACCAACGACTGTTATTTAAATATACAAATGCTGCAATAGTTTATTTGATACTAGACGCCCTTATTTCATAAATTTCTTGGTTATATGTAGGTTACGATAACTATTTTATTTTTTGGGATTATATCCAAGATAAATAAGCATATATGATAGATATATACATATATCGGCCTAAGATCCATGTTTTTTGGTAAAAATTATATTTTACCATTACAAGGGGTTTTCAGGATGTGGGGAATTTTTTATTGCTTTGTAGTTAGAATTTCTATCCCTGTTATATCAAATCCGATGTGGTGTAACGGTTAGCATCGCTCGCTTTCACCGAGCAGATCGGGGTTCGATTCCCCGCATCGGAGGATGTTTACAAATTTTTTTCTAGACGCAAAACAATTCACGATGATTTTGGCAAAACATGTTAGGGTGAATCCGAGCTACATGGGCGAGCTGTACTTTGAGAAGTTCGCTTTTCATGGGAATATTGACAACGGTAGAAATGCTGGAAAGCGGAGAATGGGAATGTACGGCAACAAGTTGCGTTTTTTTGAACTCTAGTTATTGGTTTGAGATAGCCATGAGGAAATAGGCTTACTTTGCTCTTTCTCATTTTCCATCTTAGTTTCTATATTTATCATCATATTATGTCACTCGTTCAAGATCGTAATAGGACAGAAACTGGATTGTAAGCTATCCAGATATAGAAGCTGATAAAAGTATGGATCTATGGTATGGGGTAATGTAGAATTGATGGAAATATTTTTATCATGATGAATGAAATCTTAGGTAGGTATTTTGACCATGAGTGATATTATATGATTCAATAGTAGTGATGGACCAAAAATGATTTTCAATTGGAAACTTATAAGGAGACTCTCGATCACGGTACTTTGAAAAGATCACTAAGTGATATCATAGAAGCGATAAGCACATCTCCAAGTTTGTGATTGTACGGGAGAAATCAAAAAAGATATGGCCATAGTGAGATATCCGAAGCTAAGCAGTGCTAGATATGAGAGCTCAGGCAATTTTGATTAGCAGCTAGAGCTAGTAGCTTTTTTGAGTGGCTTCCGGGCGATAATGAAATGACTGTATTGCTGTTAGGAATAGACTTGGAGCGTATGATATTTGATCTTGGCTGATGGAGATAGTATGGGGGGGAAAAAAGTCCACATACTGCAAGTTATATACGTGAATCTGCTTATTCCTCAGCTCCCTTCTTGACTCTGAGCAGATCTTAATCGCTTCTTCTCTGCTCAGCCCTAGAACTCTAGTAAAAAGAGCTAGTCCAAATGCTTCAAAGCTCGTCTCGCAGTTCAACAGTGCATATCGTCCCAATTCTTTCAGCTTTTCGTCTGTAGCCCATGGAGCCCAAGGTAATTTCTTTGTTTTCTCAGAGACTTCAACGAAGCCGACCTCAATCGCGATATCCTTGATTTTGTGTGCTATGTCAACTACTCTTCCTGTTCTCTCTGCGGCTTCATAGAAGAGACTGAAGTATTTACGAAGCGCGCAATCGGGCGGGTAGCTGTAATATATTTCCAGTAACCGTGAGCAAGTAATTTTATCTTAAGTTATAGGTATATATGTTGGATTGCTCAAATAGAATTTAGGGTTTGTGGTATGTACCTATTATCATCCGTCCTGAGATCTGTGGCGTATTCGACTAATTGAGCCCAACCACCAGGTTTTAAAGAATCATACACCTGCTTTAGGTATCTTTTCCAGTCCGAAATGGCTCCTGTCAAATGCCTAGAGTGAATAAGGTCAAATGAATTCTATTCCAAGAACAGAGGTAATTAAATATAGTCAGTAATTTCAAGCGGAGTATTTTGTTTTTAGACCAAGTTAAGAGAATACTTGTCTTATAGACAATGATATAACTTACTTTCGCAAACGTCCATTGGCTCTCAGCGTCGTCGATCTCGAACCTGCAGTTAGGTGGAACCCTACGTCAACGAATCAGCTTGGTTTATTTCGGCTTAGTCATCATTTCAAAAATACGTACCACGACGGCTGGATGGGGCTAAGATCCGTGCCAATAACTTCTGCCGACGGATACTGACTGCATCGGAGGTCCTGATTAGAAGCCGAAATCGAAATTCTAAAGCAAAGAGATCCGAGGCCGAGCATTATAGAAATCCTACTTTGCAACGTCGATTGCCCAAATCCCAGTCCCAGTCCCAACGTCTAAGATCTTTTGTGGATTTTTGCCAACTGGAGTCATATGCAACTGCCCTTCCAATAACATCAAGCATATGTGATGCATCATGTCCAGACTACATATTTATAAATAACTGCTGTTAGCCCTTAGACTTCAAAATATGTAAGTTTTTAGAACGACCAGTTTAGATACAGGGGTAAGATTAAACTACAGCAGTCGTAATGACAAAGAAAATATGTTACATACCGATCTTGTTCAGTCTGTTGCCACGATCGGGTTTCTTTGTTAAGGAATGTGGTTTGGGAAGGGTCCAATGGAGATCTAAGAGACGGACCTCATCATTTGGCATAACATATCGTCCCTCCTTGTACCGATGGTATCGTCTTCCTATGGGGACCAAGATTAGTGACTGCTATGAAATAATTTTATTGTGATAAAACTAGCTCATAGCGAATAATGGTGAGATAGAAGATATAAAAGATATCTGAAATAAAAGCAAATAAGAACAAGCAAATGAAAGAAGCCAAATGACTTAACGAACCGTTTTCATATTCATAGTGTAGCACACTAGAATTTAGAGATGTTGTTTCGCTCACGCTGTGCGCGAGAATTTGTTAGCGTATCAAAGTATCGATCGTGATCGTGATCGCGCGGATACGATAATTTTCTTACAAATCCTCGCTGAAATAATCGGATCCATACACAGATTCCTGAGGTGTATCAGAAATTCTTCACAAAAAGGAAGAAAAAAGAAAGAAAAAAGGCCTCCACAGCATTTGGAGAAGAACCAGCCAAGGGGATGGAGTCAGCCTACATCCTCCGAGAATGCTTCAATAGGTGTCAAACTATGAACGGCCTGATTAGAGACTGCTGTCGCATATCCTTCTTCGGGCTCGCTGTCGATGACTATAGACTGGCTGAGATGCACGTTGCTCATTTTTTCTCTCTCAATCTCAGATAATGCAGACGGAAAAAAAGAATCGGTTTATCTCCGGTACCAGTAACTGGTCCAAGAATCAAGAAGAAGGGTCGTCTTATAGGTAGAGTGTATCGAAGGGCGGGTATGCACAGATGATTACACCACACCAAAAGACAGCTCACTTTTAAGAATTTTTACCAAGCTAGTTATCCTGGTAGGAAGAGCAAGTATTCTCCGTGCGTCTTCTCTTGTTCCCGTATCATCATTATTTTTTTTCTTTCTTCCCGTTCGAAATTTGTGGTCGAAGGAAGTGACTGTTGGTTGGGAGTATCCGATAGACCAGTTGTTGGCGAGGCTCACGCATGGCAGGCACGTAGCCATCGTCTAGCCAACTCATCGATGTCGTAGGATCTGTGGAGGGAAATATCAAATGATCAAACCATCGTTATGCCCTTGTAGGGCCGCCTGCCCACCGCCAACCTAGTGGGGGCTGGTCGTGATCATCGCCGTTTATTGCTACACGAGGGCAGCTATTCGAAGCTAGTTTTGAGATTAGGTACTAACAGGCTCCTTCATTTGTTAGTTACCTTCTAGAAAAAGACACTGCGGAGAGGATGTTTGAAAACTGATCGAACTCGGGTTGCGATGAACCACTCACTTGTACTACGGAGTATGTGACGAAGCAAACGGAAGCAATAGCAGACCCGTGCTTAGCGGAGTTTACTGGGTTATGAATAAGGGTTTGAAGTGGGTATGTGCATGGTTGTACATGGTTGTAGGTGTCGAAGGGGTGCGTGTATCGATCTAAGAAAATAGCATGCTACCTTGGGGATCGAGTTCTGTATGGCTCTTTGGTATAATAAAACCTGGGGTACTATTAAGTACATGTAACCTTGGCTAGGTAAAATTAGAATACTTAAATAGATATAGCCACTAAGTGAGGTATTTGGGCAGCGATTCTAGATACTTTGAAACGACTTACGTGTACTTATACCTGAGATTTGGAATTTATGATACTTCCTTAGATCATAACTATGGGGATGCTATAAAAGCGAAAACTAGGCACACATGCTGTACGAGAAAATATTTTTTGGTTTCCGCATCAAGCCTCCTAGGGAATGGTGCGTGGTCGTGATCCTTTTCGCGGGCAATAAGAAGCTCACTTAATAATTAATGCTTTAATAAATACCCCATAGCCCCATTCGGTTTATTCATATCTCTCTATTCCCACGGTTGCCTTGCTCCATTAAAGCTATTGATGTGATACGCTACAAAACATATGCGTGTATCGCTAACACATCCTGTCACGCGTCGACATCAAGGGTACTAGATGCCTCTTCCTCATTTCTGAAATTTATGTAATCGATGCTACCTACACGTGGAAAGGTCACGCAATGGGTCTCAATATGTCCGGCCCTGATCACGAAAATGCACTCGTATTTATCGAAAATAGCCGGGGTACGTTAACCCCCAATTCTATGCAGGAGCACCGGTAACCAGATCTTAAACGTCTCGGACAGTGTTTGAACCTTGGGACCCAAATTTTTAAAACGACCGAAGCCAAGTTGCAACCCATGAAGAAGTTCCTGAGCATGAGGAGCTGGGATTGGCTAGATGCTAAGCAACCATCAAAATTATCAGAGGAATAATCCGCGGATCATCGTCATCTCCATATTGAGACTAGGCTATGTCATCCGATGGGAACGGTAAATAGTTTTGATGCTGCTGGCTGACCGTACATACACCTATGTACTCGGGCCGTTGAAACATACACAGGTTACACGACCTTGAAGCACATTGTATGTTACACTGTACTCAGCAACCCTTTACTCAGCGAATTAAGCATCAACCTAGACTTCGCTCGATGCAGGGTAGCGGAGCTATCGGATGTATGCGGAACATAAAACCTAACAGCACTTTTCGGTTGTGTAGATAATATTTTTACTCTACTATTGAGTGATGAGGTTTGTCACAGTATCCCCAACGTCTAGCATCGACTGATCGGCCGAGTGATTGCCGATGAATAGTTCCTCATGCTATCGTTGTATGTATAGCTAGCTAGCTTGGTTCATTTGACCTTTTAATTTTATTACCGGGCCTTGCGTGTGCCATAAATCTGTATAGGTGACATATAACCGCTATATAGGACTCAATATTCAATGTTGCCTCAATATGATTACTTCAGTCCTTCGATATATTTCGCTTCGGTAGTAGATTTGATATCGTTACCCCATCTACCATCACCGAAATAATTAGGACTGATCAATTCACTCTACAGCATCAATAGTGATAGAACTTACCGAAACCATATGTCATCAATAAAAAACTCCCAGTTATCACTACCATATTCAGCCCATACCTCGACCTTTTTTAAGACGTCTCATGGTTCTGGGCCTGCATCATTTTCTGTATCGAAGTAGATCGGCTCTTTCGTGGACCATATGAAGGATTGAGTGTAACTTTAAAAATTTAAGGCATTAGTATTAGCTACTTGTGGCGCGCGTAGATAGATGAAAGGAAGACAAATTATAAACTATCACTTACGAGAATTTGTCTTCCCCGTTAGCTGAGTATGCAGTAATAAAGATAGTCCTCGGTGGCGGGCTTGCCATCGGTTGCATGTAGAAACCGAATAGATCAAACGATCCCTTCTCTACACTAAAACTGGCCGGGGATTTATCTTTTCTATCATGTGGATTGTATCTCGACCCAATGAGTGCATTTGGTGAGGATACGGCGGAGTTTTTGTTCTCCGGAGGTATCCTGTTAGAGACTGTTGTGATATTGATGGCTGAGAACTGTGTGCTGAATTTTAGGCCTGTGTAGTCTTTCGGAGCGTCGGCCGTGCCATTCTTGGGATCGGTTTTGATCGTATCAAACTAGGGGTATAGTTAGCTATAGTGATAGTATAAAAAGCCATAGGAAGAGCTTGCGTTGATACAGCTAACTTTCCCTGGACTTGGTTTCCTACTTGTACAACTCTTAAACCCGTATCTTCCACCGTTACCTATCCTGGGGGGCTAGAGGAAGCAACAATAACTGGTAGGGTAGCCAGGAGGGCAACAAAGGTTTTCACAGACATCGTAGTTGTGTGATAGAGTGGATAGATAGATTGCTTGATGGATGAATGTGACTTGTGGTTGAAGCCCATCTGGAGAGAAATGGGTTTCTAGAAGTACTCTGCTCACTGGTATCTGGTGTCTGGGGGAGAGCTGAACACCACGTGCTACATACGTATTCATGCATCGGGGAACTTAGTCGCCGAGACTGGGAAAAAGGAGGTACCTCCACAGATTGTATGAAACATGTGTTGATCCGGTGATCCGGTGATCCGATTGTTGGTACAGTAGAGCTCGTCATCATTATCGACTGAAGGCTGCTTTTTCTCGTGTGTACAACAATCGCCCAGAATCACACTTCATCAAGATTTTGAGATCAGCTACCGTACCTGTTAGCTGGAGAGGTAAGTGACTTGGCATGCCGGAGATGCCACTTCACTAGTCCACCTTAGGCATAGTGATTACAAATTCGCTGGCTTGGGGGTGATTATACTCTAATCTAGGGTTGCTGGCTCAAAGCTACATGTAATTACCCTACTAGACCTAACCGAGTTTTCTCCAAAATCCGGGTTCTAATATTTGTCCCGTGTATTTCGTTAGG
Organism: Gyromitra esculenta; assembly: GCA_038503075.1. NCBI lineage: Eukaryota > Fungi > Ascomycota > Pezizomycetes > Pezizales > Discinaceae > Gyromitra > Gyromitra esculenta. Next base: position 132,007 of record JBCAML010000008.1, on the reverse strand, counting down.
CTGGGATACCTACTGTGTACTTGTAGTACTCGGAGCAGGCATTTAGTACCTGAACATGCAAGCTGCTGGAGGGTCTTGGTCCATTGGACGGTAAGGTGAATTTCAGCTTTCTGGCTGGTTAGAAAACCCTGCATGCCACTTGTATGTTCGGGCACTAAATGCCTGCCCCGAGTACCCTCTGTGTACCCTTTCACCTCTCACAGGCATATGTTTTATACCATACACGGTATGCCAGGAAAAAGCCTCCGCCCAACCAATTCAAGTTTGTTCCAAACAAAAAACGCAGAATTCTCTACCATAGAAAATCTAGAAGGGAGAGAAACGGTGGTGGATGTTAGGACCCCGATGACAAGCAGGATCTTTTCGGCCAGTCAAGTCTTTTTTAACACCCACACAGTTTTTATTTTGCGGTAACTAGACTTAATGTGGGATTCACGCAGATCGAGAGGTAATCGCTGGGTATAGAAAAACGTGCCTGGGGGTTCCTCTCAAGGTCAAATCACGATTCGTTGGGTCCATCATTGTTCGATCGGCCCACCCACACCTCAATGTATCTTGATATCGTTCAGTGTGTTTGTATAACTCTTAGTGACACGGTTTCAGCCTACCCATTTACCCACCGGTAGGCCCTCATCACGCATCACTCGGCATTATGTAGTGAGGTTGGCAATAATACTAGATAGATAGATAGATTAATTATACACGCAGGCAATAATACTAGTACTTTGGGCATATTTCAAGAAAGAAGCTATAAAGCAGAGAGGTCTTAGAAGGGGGGGTTTCTGGTGGATGGGAAAGAGGTTCGAGTCGGTTAAGTCTTCAATCGGTCAAATTCTAGCGCGCACTAAATGGGGCTACCACCAATTGCAATTCAATGGGTATACTTATCATTCCACAACGAAAATTAAAATCGAGCCGTCTCATAAGGACACACGTAATTACTACTGGGTTTCAGGGCTGATCCTTGGATCCTTTTATTCAGGGTATATGGCACTCTCGTCCTGCCTACGGTAATTGGGTATGGGTCACTTCGATTTACAAATGGTAAACGGTACCAGTGCTCTGTGACAGAAAAGCAATTGGTTTAATTTGTTGGTGATAATCTACAAACAACGCGCGCCAGAGGAAACACAATTTATAACCCAGTCCCTTCCACCTTTTATCCTTTAATTTTTTTTCCCCCAATACTCCAATTGATCTACCAATCATACTGTAACCCCAAAACCCAAGCGATAAATAATTGCCACTACTTTGACAAACAAGTCCCGAGACCTCAAGTAGAAGAAAGAAAGAAAGAAAAACATAACAGCCGATGAAGGGTTGGCACGGCAGCGGCACCTGTTAGTGAGACACGGCTCTTTGCTGCAAGGTGAACACTAAGCCTCCAAACATCTATGCATACGACATCATACCTACATTTAGTGAGTGGTTGTTAGCCAAGTTCGAAAAAACTGCACCTTTCTACCAGGGGGTTTCTCGTACTCTCAAGCTGTCCAGTTCCCTTCAAATCATGTTCAAACCCCTCAGTTACTGCTAGGACTAGGTTTAAGTGTTCCATCGATAGTTTTTCGTTTTTGTTCACCGCGAGTGCCTGTGCCGTTCTCACGGCATTTTTTATCTGCAAGGCGAACAAATACGACGTCAGTATCTAATCAGAGATTTTGTTTTCATTTGTGAAAGGAGGCTTTTTCTCTTCCTCGAATAGCACGTACTTGTCTGCCGTTGAGCTGTCTTCTTGCCAATTCCTCCAACTGTTGCTTTGAGACGATTTGCCTCTGCGTCTCGCCAGCTGTGCATTCCTCCTTCACCACCATACCCAAGAATGTATTCCAGATGATTCTCTTGGCCTTCACATCAAGATCACTGTATCTCAGCGCGATGTGGATCCTGCTTTGAAATGCCTCATCGAAAGTCTCGACGCGGTTGGTGGTCAAAAAAAGGATGCCCTGAAAATATTCCAATAGCCTCAGGAAAACCGAAACTAGTGCATTCCGTTGTAGGTCATGAACAGATCTCCGTTCTAGGAACACATCTGCCTCATCCAACAGCAGGACGGCCCCCCAAACGTGCGCAATGTCCAAGATCCGTGAAAGTTGGGCCTCAAGAGCCCTAGGATCTGTGCCTAATTCACCAGCACCAACCTAAACGTACGCATATGTCAGAACACCAACAATAAGAACTTGGGTCCCACCCGATTAAGAAAACATACCATGTAGAGAGGTCGTTTCAAGAACTCAGAAATCCCCTCTGCTGTCAACGTCTTTCCGACTCCAGGTCGACCGCTTCGATGATGTTAGAATAAAATCAAAAAAAATTACCAGGGTGACTTACTGCAATACAGCTACCAGTCCTTTGCCCTTACCTTTGATAACGTCATCAAAAGTAACCTTCGATCCTCCATTTCCCGTGTGACTTTCCACAAGTGCTCTCACGATGGTTTTCTGCGCTTCCGGAAGCACAAGACTCTCGAAGGCATCGGGGTTAAACTTGATTTCCTCAATATGTGCCACCGCAAACTCAGCTATCATAATCCAAATGAATCAGTATTTGGAAATATTAGCGTGGCGAAAGACTGGAACATACCCCATAACTTATCCCCAAAGCTGAAACCCAAGACTGTGGGTGAGCAAAGTAGCAGTTCTTCCTCTGTCATTTCCTCTGGATTCAATTCTTCTTTTGGACCTTGCTCCCGAGCCCCTTCTTTTCCGTTTTCTAGAAGCTTCTTCTTCGCTGTCGCTGCCTCAATCGCACCTCCGATAAGCTTCAAGTTAATTTTTCCATCAGGGCCAATAAAGTAAGACCTTTGCGGTTTCTTCGCAAATACATGTTCGAGGACACTGGCAACTCCTCCAGCACTTGCGTTCGCCTTAACGCCGTTTGTCGGTGCGTTAATTTCTATCTCGTCCTCCTCATCAACTCCACAACCTTCATCGTCCTCGTCCTCATTCTCGTTTTCAGAATCGTCCTCGTTCCCTAAGGTGGAGGTTGCGGAATGAGAAGAATCCTTGACGGGACTCATACGATAGTTGGGGTTGATCCGTCTGAATGTTCTAGGGTCAACCATTATGCGTCCATTGACATTCAATCTAACTGCCCCTCTCTTTCGTTTGAAAAATGCCAGCCCTTTGTAGAATTTGTAGTGCATCCCTCTGAGAGATCCAAACTTTCTTCCACGCTCAATAAGCCTTTCTCGAACTTCTTTTTCCTCTCCATGATATGCCAATGGGAAAACTCTGAGGCTGTCAATCCTCCTTGTGCCTCTAAATTCATCAATCTCGAGTACTGCATTTGCTTCTCCAAAAGTCCTTCCATCATAATCGATATAGTGGCAATCGAGTTGGAAGAATCTACCACGCTCAAGAGTTTCTTTCTGCTCGCCCCAGTCCAACTTCAGACAGCGGGACTCGCCGGAGCCAGCGCAGATAGTATGAACAAGTGTATTAGGCAAGAAGAGCGCCCAAAGAAGATCAAAGGTAATTTCGTGGTGAGCAAGGAGTGGGTAGAGTCTCTTGGCAATTGGAGCGTAATCGGCAGCGATATACTGATTAAGAAGCGTAAGGTGCAAAATTAAGGTTGAGTTTCGTTCGTTTTTCGGGGGTGCTTTTGCTTTTGAGAGTTCGACTACTAGCTGGGGAAGATAGTTGAATAGAAGGTTGGGATCAATCTGGATTTGTGAACTCATTGTCAGAAAACATAATATATAGGATATAGTCTGGTAGATACTAGATCCCCTCTAATCCCCCATCTTTACGAAGGATATCAGTGAATTCTTCAGCGTTTTATCACCTACCGTTGGCTTATCTTCTCTTAACCCGATACCAGAAACGTCTTTCAGCACTTCTCTCAGGATTCCTCGTAACTCGACGCTTTTGATGTCGACGTAAGTTTTTTGGAACTTATTCTGCCAGTCTTTATTGTAGGAAACTCATTAGCACCACTCAAGAAGCGTAATCTGACTCGACAGGAAGTATTCGTACCAAATCTTCTTCTTACAATAAAGATATACTCTTCCCATTTGTCGTCTTTCGTAGAAGGCGATGAACTAGATTCGGCAAGGTAGAAGTCGTGGATTGCCTTGTTATATCTGTGAAATCGTTCAGTCACCCATTTCCTATATACACCTCCAGCCAGAGCGTGCAACTATCGCCACAAGAAAAAGGATCGGAATACATACAATTCATCGAGCCTCTTAAATTCCGTCTTGCTAGCTCTTATCCGCTCTTTCTTCTCGCCATCAGGGCTCACACCATTAGCAACAGACCCATCAGGCTTCATGCCCATGACATATCCGGGAGGCAGAAATCGCGATATACTGGCACAGGAGGTGAGATTTATCCCGTTGGTTTCCTGTTTCTTCTCGGAGGCCTTTTTGTTTTCCTTTGCCTGTTTCTTTTTAGATTTAGACCCCGATTCCTTAGTTTTCAATTTTGACGTTTTGTTTGTCCTCATACCAGGCTTCTCGCGCTTGACAAGAGTGGTGGCAGTAGCTGGTTTGCTCGGGTCTGCTGGGGGTGGCAATGAATTTTTCGAGTCTCCATCTTCTGACGAGTCACTTGGCCCATCTATTTCATCGCTGCTGTTGTCTGGAGATGAGGAGTTGGTGCTTAAGTCTTCTCTTACTACTGTTGCTCCCGGGTTATCGTGAGACAGGGGTTGCCCGGCACCTAACTTTCTTAACTCTCGCTCAAACTCCAGAGCCAGACTATCCTGTTTCTTTCTGTACTGGTCTAAGAGCCGAGCAGCTTCGGGGGACATGGGAGTGGCAACGCTTGCCGTATCTTGTAAAGGTTGCTTAACCATTATTAGCAAGCTGACAAAGCGAGCATGAGCCTGACGATAAATTGATCCGTATCCTGCTATCTCAACTTGTCTGGAGAGGTTTTAGTAAATGTGAGAATAGAACAGGAACCACAAACATCAGTTAGGGGAGGGGAGGAATGGAATACATACTCTCTAGGTCTCGGTGATGAAAGAGGAAGAGAAGGAGAAACAATTGATTCAAGATACTTTTAAGGAGAGAGAGCTTATGTTACTTATTTTTTATTTATAGCTGGATGAAGACCACTTTTTTTTTCCCCTTAAGCTTTGCCCACTTCCACGCCCAGGATAATTTTAAATGGCTGACCACCTATTAGAACCAGGCACTCCGCCTCGTCCACTCAAGCGTCCGCCTCATCTTGGTTCCTATTCTCTACAGCGGGAAGCCACGTATAACCATGCTCTTCTCAAGTTCTCTTCCGATTCTTCTTTCGATGTCCATACATGATATCAGAGGAAAATTTTTTTTCCTACGATTGCTAAAGCCTATAGCTTGCGCCCTTCCATACATCAGCGATGAGGTATGTACCTACATGTACTTCCTCAAATTCTTGGGATTAACATGCAGCTTCGACTGAGGCTTTCGGAACTGGATAGCTGCGAGCCTACATACACCGCACAGATGCTTAGCATCGTCCGCAGGAATGCCTATAGACGTGGCATCAGAGCGGTGAGAAAGCGGGCCTGCAGCAGAATCTTTCGACAAATGAAGAATATGGAATACTTCTTGTCTGGGCAGGTAGGTTTAGATACAAAATAAGAGGAAGAAAAGAGAGCATTCAAATCTACAGTGAACCTTAACTTGCAGACTACAGACTTTGTGGCACAGATTCCCAGGCCCATTCCGAATCCCTGGATGGGCCTTAAACAAACAAAAGAAAAAAACATTGAACCAACACTCGCGCCGCAATAGGGACTTGACTCTTGAGAAATATTGCCCGGCCTAGGCTCAAACACTCAGTTCAATGAGTTTCGATAGATGGCGTTCGAGATCTCCTTTCTCTGGAGTGACGCCAAGCTGCAAGCAAGGGTACGCACATAGTGCGTCATCTCTCCGATCAAATAAACATCTCCACGGTATTTTTCAGCCCCAAGGACCAACCATGTTCAATCAACAGCTATACGCAAGCTGAACACCCAGCAGTTGCCACAACCTCCGACAGAAAAACAAAACAAAACAACAAAACAAAAACTGACAAAAGAAACGAACGCCAAAGTATTCAACGAAAGGCGCGGAATAACTTCCCCTTGATAAGATAATAGCTCATATGTACTGCTCCGCCTCGTTTCTATCATACAATCTTCTATGTTCAAGGTACAGAATTATCGGAAAACTATCCAAACATTATCATTTACAATTGCGTTATTTATCCCGCCTTCCCTCGTTGCTAAACATTTGGGTCGGTACGAGAATGTGCGCTACCCCCACTGTTTAGCCGTTTACTCATAAACGATCGTGGTGGGCTGCCCAAACTCTGACTGTTCTGGCTACTTTTCGACCCAAACCTTCTCCAAAATCCAGGGCTCTTTTCGCCGCCAACCAGATTTTCCTCGTCCGCCCTATCATCTCGACTCAGCCTCCTCGAAAACCTCTTGAGGCCTGGAATACTGCCTTTTCGCCTCTTTGCAGCATCCATCTCCTCATTGACACTTTGCTCCGAATGTAGTACGCGTGTAACAGCGCATTCCGCGGCTCGGTCGAGCTCTCGCCTCCAGGATAACGTGTCGGATCGGGAGATACCACCCGCCTGCAGGCTATGAGATGACTGCAGGGACAACCTCGTGCTTTCGGAGCTTTCCGATAGTGGTGAAGGAACATATTCTGGGGGAGGACTTGACGGGATGAGCGGGTCGCTAGGATGGTCATGACGTCTCATTGTGACAATAGCTGAGCATTGGTGGCGATTTGTAGACGAGTTGTCCAGAGGCGTTGGAGAAGCTACTGGAAGATCTGTTGAGATCGCCATACCCGGCAGATCGCTATCATAGGAATGGATAGAGAAATCTGAAGTAGATCGTGGTCTGTAAGAAACGAGCATTGGAGGAATTGGAGATTCTATCCGACCTATGGTTCCGATAGGGCTGGCGAGCGTATATGTAACAGTTGGCGGTACGAAGAGATGAGGATTCTCGATGATTTTCCGTGATTCGACAACTCTTCCCTGGGCGGATTCTTCAAATTCGAATCCTTGGGGGATTATAGGGCTGACCGGTGACATGGGAGAGATATTTGGGCCCCGATGAGCATTAGGTTTCTCATCCGCCACGTTGGTGTCGATCGGTGGGGCTGGCTGGTTAGACGAATAATAACTACCCGCAAGTGTAGAACTAGAATTCGAGATTGACATCCAAATACCGGTGCCAAGAGCACCTTGATTCACCTTGCTACCAAGAGTCGCTCCACCACGAGGAGAATCAGACTCAAGCGTCATTGATTGGATCTGCTTCCTGTGATTTTTTCTCCTCCGCGCAAATGCGTAGTAAAGAAGACTAGCCACGACAGTCAAAAAACTAAAAGAGCCGATAGAAATGCCGATAACTACCGGCGTCGGAAGCCCGTGACTTTTCTTCACTTCCTTGTTTGCACCAACTCCTTCAGGGACAGCTGTAGTAGAAACAGGCACGGTCTCAGATTTGGAAACAGCCCCCTCCGTAAAAGAAGATACATATGCCTCAGCCGTAGCAGAAGAGCTTTGAAAGGATTTCGAGCTCGTTTGAGCCAGAGCATCACTTGTCGACTGGGTACTCGCTGAGCTTCCGGTTGCTGGGGTAGTTGATACTGATACCACACAAAGACCTTCCAAACTCGCCTTGGCAGACTGGTGGGAATCAGATTCTCCGCCTCCGCAATCACCATCAATACATTGCCATATGCTATTTTTGAAGTTTTGCGGGTCGTCGCCGCACAGACAACTCTCAACCTGATCACCAACGCAGTTCATTGGGGCGATCTTGGCATAAACACATTGTTTCGCACAACCTGGAACGAAATCGAGGAGCTTTGGCAGTTTTGCGTCTTGTCGTGGCTGTAGGTTACCCGACAGGGCTGTTGTAAACGGGATGATGAAGGATATAGCGAGTAGGAAGAGCAAGCCCAAGGACGAGCTTCGTAATGATGGTGACATTATTAACGCTACTAATCGCAGTTACCTAATTAGAGTGTATATTTCGACAGACAAGAACTCAAGCTTGGGATTGGGAAAGAGCATTTGGTTTGATCAGACACCTCAGGCCCCTCGAATATGTCGACAGCTAACAGAATATCAAACACACCTTTGGACCTAACGGTCGACTTATTTTTTTCGACAAAAAAAAGATCCTAGCAACCTTGTGTTGATACGTGTGCGTTGTATATATGTAATGACCCGTTGACCCTACAACCCACCGACACAAATCTTCTTCGCCGTGAATGTTTCGAAATGCGCCAGCACAGATACGGGAAAACAGTCAGGCCACTCCCTTCGCTTTGCTTCGTTATCCCAATATCCAATCCTCCCTCCTGCTCTTCCAAATACAGCTAAGGGCGTGACGGCTAGACCTAACGGTGATCAGAAATTAATCGATATCGTGGTGCCGGCCCAGAACTGGAGGGAGCGAGTTCAGAAAAGCCGAAGAGGAGGTTCGAGTTCAACTCTGAATCCTGAATACTAAAAGGAGTGAATTTTAAATAAATCTAAACCCAGACCTCATAGGTGCCCCGTGTGGGGAACCTCTCTTTATGATGCTCCAAGCTCTCCAGGGCTTAAAAACATAACCACAAAAGGTTCGAGATTTCTATTTATATTTGTGTACGTACATGTACTCAAGCGCCCAAACCCCTGTCCGCCCAGAAGTGAGCGAGGTGTCACGCAGCAGCGCACCACAGACCGTTGACTCGAGCCCAATATAGATTCTGCCCTGCGATTGGCTCGGTTGGACGTTGGTTAGCCAGCGTAAATAGCCCTGCGCTTACCCGCAACAAGTAGACCCTGAGGACAATCAAACACACTTGGCTCTGTTGATGGACATGTACCCATCAAGCTGATGTAGTCTCTGAGCGATACGATGTGATAAGATAATCACGCTGTCTCTCGGCGAATTGCATCGAGGATACATGTCCCTCTTGCGATGAGGAAAGCTGTCCTCGAGTTCACGTGCTATACATATGGCAAAAATTGCCAGGTCAACCACAGAATCTTCGCGTAGTTGTGCGCCAGTCAAGTGTGTTCAGCACCGTCAGCATGGCTGCCATAGCGATGTGGCAGAGAAACATAGAGTATGTTTCTAGGAGTAGCAGCAACACGAGAAAGACCCGAGGTGAGTTCTCGTCATCACTCATCCTTCCCATCCTCTCGAGCCTCTCTCCACGAGACGAATATTTCTCCGGATCTCAGCAAAAAAAAGGAAAGACCTAAATCCTACGAACACGCAGCAGAAAAACTCTTTAGCACAAAGCTCGAGCAGCGATCCCGGCGGCTCAGTAGGACAGAGCGCGCAAGAAAAAAAAGAAAGTTACACTACGTATATACGATCACGTCTAAATTCCATTCGATCGGGCTTTCAGTTCATGCATCATATTCCAGAGGTAACTCCTACTACGCCATATTACGCCGTACCATCAGTAGCCAATCTAGATTGCTTTTGCTTTTGCCGCTAGGCGACTTCTAATAGTTTTATGTGCCGCATTTAAATATTTACAATAACACTGAGTGAACTCAAGTTGCGATGGCTGAGCGACGCTCTGAAGTATTCGAAACTCACCTTTCAATAGAAAGCGCCTGCGGTTGGGGATGTTTGAAGCGGCTGCAAGTTTCACAATGTCCCATGGGAGGAAAGCTTTAATATCGGACTGAGGGATCTGAACGTAGGGGTGACAGATTGGCCGCATAGTGTACTAGAGTTCCTGCTGTTTCAATGGTGGATGTCAAATTAAATTACTAAGTGCAAGATTGAACAAGATTGCAGCCATCGTTTGTCCTGCTCCTTGGCCCGCGACTTTGGTAGTCTTTCCACGATCCACAGATTAGTTAATGACTAACTTTCCACATTAACTATCGGAAGGGACGGGGCGGCGGCCAGGAGTAACTCTGCGCCCAGTATTTGTTTGTGGATCTTTTTCGTGTGCGCCATAGCTGTGCCTAATAGTTGTACTAAGCTAATCGAATTTGGAATTCTACCTTCCAGCCAGGGCTCGCCAGTATGGCGCAACCGAGCGGGATCCCAACTTCACGCAAAGAAGACGTCTGTCGTCGCTACTGTAAGGAAATTAGCGAGATGCCCAAAACAGAGAAAGAAGGCTGTAGGAAAATGTGGAGAAACCTGATGCAACTCTACGATCTTTACCCGAACCGAACTATTCAAGCGAAAAGCCATTCAGCGCACGCACATTACCAATCGCAAATACTAATAATTGGGGCTTGAAGGGAACAGCGAGGCTGTACCTTCTTTAAAATCGACATACCATATATTTGTGAGACCTTTCTACCCAGCCCGCGCTAGCATTACTATTACGCTGCGTAATCGATCTATGGGGCGAGATTGCGCGTTGTGGCTTAGGTGAGATATCAACAGGCCTTGCATGCCATGCATCAGAAGGTTCCCCTGGTTCCACGCCTTATTCTGTGCCTCATATTCGTGATCGGGGAAAAGCCCGGTTCTAGAATCAATAAGTCAGCTTAGGGTTTGTGCGTTCCTGGCTGCGATTTATATACCCCAGGAAATGTGTAAAAGCGCAAGCCTTGTTTGAAATGTGAGATGCTAGCAAATCATTGACTGAAGATTCGAGTATCCCGGAGAAATATCACGCAACAGAAGGTGCTTTGCGAATTGTATCCTTAACCAGGGGCCTGGAAGAAGCGAAGAAGAATAATTCCATCTCTACATGTTGTTAAGAATATTTCGAATAAAATTATACAACCCTAACCCTGATATCTCAACGCAATCATTTCCTCTCTTCTTCTTCCGCTCTAAATCGGTCGAAATCATCAATTTTCCCATGTAGATTCTCCAGTGCCTGTTGCTATGCGGTGTCTGTATCTTTACAGCATATCGAATAAAAAATCCCATGTATAAGTTATACGAGTGATATATCATGATTCGAATTGGCTTCGTCCTGCGAGAATGGAAACAATGAAATATTGTATTTTATCTTATTTCAGTAATACTTAACCCAACGGTTCCCCCTTATCTATTATCGCTTGCCATACAGGTGAATGGCAGTGTTTTCCTGTCTCGCACCCCATTACAGATCAACAACAGACCAGATACGTCCAAGGGCGCACAACCACGGTAGCAGACCGGGTGGCAATACAGTCTAGCTTGATGTTAGGAGGTACAAAAAAAAGGATGGCTACTATAATAAAGAAAAGCCAGCTTAAGACATTAATACATGTAGTAATAAAAACATCAACCCCCCAAACCTCTCCCAAAACCAAGAAAAATATCCCAATCTAGCGAATATGTCAACAGCACCACACCTCTTTGTCATACCCAGATTTCCCCCCCACCCCCCCAAGAAATAAGCACGTCGATACATCACATATGAGCCCATTAAAAACATATGGGGTAGGACGAGCTTATCCCAGCGCAAATCGGGCCACTAACATATGCCAGTGTTCAGATTTAGGCGTTTCGGTACTCAGGTACGTCACGTCACCCCCAGCTGCAGACGTTCTGGAACATACTCATCCTGTTCTAGGTTCCAGACCCCTCTTCATATTTGCTGAACTATAAGAGACGTCGATAGTAGGATGGACCAACGAACCTAGAGGCAAGATTACCTCTGCTTTCCGCCCTGGTCCATTATAACAATATCGTATTCACACATAATCACTCGGCTATATATTATCAGGGAGGGAGGCTATGCATATTTGGTCCCCCTTTCCCACGTCGACACACCTGCAGCTGGCATGGAAATCAGGCTAACAACAGAAAGCGGACTAATACCATTTTCAATTGTTTTTTTTTTTTCCATTCTTTCTTTTCCTAAGCCTCGTTCTGATGAGAAAAAAAATTATAATTTACAGAAAAGAAAAGCTACCCCCATCAATGCCCGTCATCCCATGGATAGAGAAATCACTAACACGGGGGAAGAAGAAGAAAAAAGATACCTATGCATCAACCGTAGTTAACGAAATAATAATAATGGGGGTGGGATGTGGGAATAAAGAGGTGAGATAAAATAAAAAGAGATAAAAATTTCCTTGCCAGCCAGCTACCTATTTAATAAATGTATGATGCAGCGCGATACCCCCCTTTTCCCCCAGGCCGGTCAAAGAAACACATGAAAATCGTGCTAATCATCAGCAAAAAAAAAAAAACTATGCAGCATGCATCACATCGTCAACATGCATGAAACAAAGGAGCACAAAACAAAAAAGGGATATAACAAAAAAAAAAAAGGTTACAGAAAAACAATTCAATGACTGTTCTACTACTTCAACCCTTCCGCCCCCCCTCCACACATTTCTTATTCATTCTCATATGCGCTATTCATCCCACTCGCCCTATTTTAATTTTCTGGTTTTTTTTCTTAAAAAGAGATTCGCCTTATATACCCAATATCAGCCCAACCTATCCCGCTTTATGCAGTCCGCCTAAATACCCCTCATGCTACCCCTCGTGCTACCCCTCTCACTCCCAGCAACACTGCCACTGCCACCAGCGCCACTGCCACCAGCGCCAGCACCGCCAGCTCCAGCACCGCCAGCTCCAGCACCGCCAGCTCCAGCACCAGCTCCACCAGCGCCAGCACCACTTGCACCACTTCCAGAACCTCCTCCGAGAAGATTACTGCTACTCAACGACCTCCTATGCAGCACTGTTCCCTTCCCTTTCATACTCAACGCCTTTCTCAGGCCCCTTGCGCTCCACTTGCCGTTGCCGCTTCCACTAGCTGTAGTAGCAGCACTTCCACTCCTTCTCAGCGTTTCCGCTTCCTTCCCTTTCCGCGATGGTGAGCTCACCGGTGACGAAACCGGCGAACTAACAGGCGTAGTATTCCTATTCTCTCTACGAGACGGGAGCGACCGCGCTGCCACAGTTTTTGGCGTAACATCAAAGATCATGCTAGACGGTCCAGCACGCGTAGGCACTGGAGGAGCCACGGCGATCTCGGGAACCAATATCTCTGGTTCCTGATCTGCGGTGAATTCACTCGCACGGTCAAACTGCTCATGCTCCTTTGAAGGATGTGATGGAGTGAGGTCGATCAATGGGTCGATTTCCTCTTCTTCGGATTCGGGGTCTTCGAGCTTCGCTTTCTTTTGTTCCGCGCGAATCTGTTTACGCCACATCATAGCGTAGCGCTCGCCCTTAGCGAGTAGTTCCTCGTGGGTGCCAGCTTCGATTACTTTGCCTTCGTGAAGACATAAGATCTGGTTGGCTTGCGTGATGGTCGAGAGTCTATGTGCGATGACAAGGGTGGTTCGACCCCGGGTAAGTTCCTTGAGTGCCGCTTGGATGTGTTGCTCAGTCTCCGAGTCTAGTGCCGCTGTTGCTTCGTCCAGTAGGATGATTTTCGGGTTCTTGAGGATTGTTCGTGCGATTGCAACACGCTGTTTCTCACCGCCTGAAAGTCGCAGTCCGCGTTCACCTACTCTCGTCTCGTATTTGTCGGGGAAGGACATGACTTTATCGTGGATGCTAGCGGCTCGGCATGCTTCGTAGACCATCTCGTCGGTGGCGTCGGGATTGGCGTATTTCAGGTTATACATAACGGTCTCGTTGAACAGGACGGTATCTTGCGGGACAACACCGATGTTCTGGCGGAGTGAGTCAATAGTGATATCACGGACATCCATACCATCAACCTCGATGGACCCCTGCTGCACATTGTAGAACCGGAATAAAAGACGTAGAACAGTAGTCTTGCCACCACCGCTCTCACCAACAAACGCAGTCGTTGTGCCAGGTTTGCAAAGAAAGTCGAGACCGCGAAGAGCGGGCTTGCGGTGATCGTAAGAGAAGTGTACATCTTTGAAGGCAATTTCACCAGTGCATGGTCCCATCTTTTTAGCAGTCGGAGAATCAACCACGGTAGGTTTCTCTTTGAACTAATCACCACTCTCAGCATCTCAATCCCAGACGATGGGCTGGGGGGATCGGAAAACTCACCAACTCCAGCATCCTTTCAGAATTAATCATAGAGCTCTGAATACTCCTATAAAAAGTCCCAAAGAAATTCAACGGGCCCTGCAACTGCGCTAAATACGCCAACAACGCCACGAACTTTCCAACAGATGCCTGTCCGCTTGTAACCTGCCATGCACTCAAAAAGCAAGAAATAACTAATCCAATCGTAAACACCAAGTTTTGCGTAACGTTCATCACATTCAAGCTCAATAGCACCTTGTTTTCGGCCCTCTGGTACGCACGAACTGCGGACCGGTATCGTTCAAACTCGTATGCTTCGGCATTGAAGTATTTCACTGTCTCGTAGGCTATCATCGAGTCGTTCTTGACGGCGTCTTCTTCGCGAGACTTGTTAACCATTTCACGACGGATATCAGCGCGCCATTGAGCCATCCGAACTGTAATGTAAAGGTAGCAGAATGTCACGACCGCGACAATAAGGGCAAAGTAGCTATATAGCTTAGTCAGCGGTGAAGTGAGGTTTTGGGGGGGAGGGTAAATAACTCACGCATCAAACTTGTACCAGAAATAACCGATTGCAACACCGAGGTCAACAAGCATAGGAACTACCTGGAACGACACTTGCTCTAGGAAAGTATTGATTGCATTCCCTTTACTTAGAGCGCTGAGCACCTCACCAGTTTTCTTGCCAAGATGGAAATCGAGTGATAACGAGTGAACATGTTCGAACGCAGAGGTAGATAGGGCCTGATACGAGTACTGTCCAATTGGGATCCAGAGGGCGCTTCTCAGCGCACCAAGGACACCCATATTACCTTGAAGGAAGCGATATCCAATGTAAAGTACGATCTGTTCCCAGGGGAGCCGATCGTCTTTCCCTTCGCGCAGGATATCCGTAATCTTCCCCAACTGGTTCGGTACCAATACGTTCACCCCACGCTGCAGAATCACCAACACGAAGCAAATCACCATCAACACTTGCAGTCTCCGGTCCTTGCTCGGCCACAAGTATGGGAAGAAAATCGTATATCCGCGTAGATATTCCCACCAGCTCTGCTTCGTGAGCGTCATCTTCCTCGCCCATCCCGCTGGTTCGTCCAGCGATGACACGCCATTCTTGCTGCTTGCGCCATAATCCGGCCCGGATCCCGAGGGCGATGCTGCGCCGCTGAGCAGTGGGGTCGTCTCCTCCGAGTCCGTGTCTTCCACTGGGGATTTCGGCGCGATCACAAGGATGATATAGAGGCCGACGAGGAGCAGGAGCAGGAACAATCGCAAGACGTCAATGGATAGATCCACGATCTCCCAGCTCCCAACAAAGAGACCGGCATGTTTCTTCTTGAGCGCGCTCGGGGCAGCGGGGTTCTTGTCGTGATTCTCGAGGTCTTCCTGGTACTTTACGATTTCGGCAGCGAGGAGGACAGACTCGCCGCAGAGGCCAAAGATCCAGGTCGCAAGGTGCGGTAGCGTGGGGTAGAGGTTGTTGTCGATTTGTGAGATGAGCATAAGAGCATATATAAACAGCAGCGAAACCGTGCATATCTGTGGCGCATCCCCGTCCCAATCAGCATTCCCAAAGCCCCATCCAAGTAGAAAAAATAAAAAATAAAAAATAAAAAAAAACAAAAAAAAATGTAGGGACTTACAACATAAGCTTGACCGCACCACCAGTGGCTCGTCAACGCGTGCAAGATCACGTTCCCTGAGTTCCCCACAAAAGTGATGATTATGCCAACCAACAACCAATTGAAGGCAGCCTTCCTCGTAGGCGTCAACTTGTCATCAGTGCCCTTCTTGCTCTTGGCCGCAGTGCCACCGGGAAAGCGTCCAGCGATTCTAGTAAACAGACCCTCGCGCCCATGTGTCGTACCGTTGACACCATTGTTAGTATCCTTCTTCCTGCGATTTCGACGGCTGTTGTTGTAGATGCCACTCACCGAAGGCGGCGACGGTCTCGATGACTGCGACGTCTCGATTCCCCACCAGGCGAGGGAGACGAGGAAGAAGACAAACAGGGCGAGCGGGTAGGCATAGCGCGTGTAGAGGAGGACCTTTTCTGGGGTAGTCACGGGGATGGGGTCTTTGTAGGGCGGAGAGGAAGGTGGCAACGACGACATGATTTTGGGGGGGTCACTCGAGCACCAGTATGGAGGTGTGTGGGAGTGAGGGGGAGGGGGAGAGGGAGAGGGAGAGGGAGAGGGAGGAGGGGAGGAGGAGTAGGAGCAGGCCAGAGGGAGTGAGGGAGTGAGGGAGTGCGAGTGCGAGCAGGCAGGAGGAAGGCGGTGAGTGGCTCTACTATATTTTTCTTTTCTTTTTCCAGCTTCCACTTTTGACGGGACTTCTTCCACCCGTCCGCTCGCTGCCCTCTCTGGCCAGTGGGATCTCACGACACCGTGCAGCTCTCTCTCTTTACGCAGAGAACTGGAATTGAAGCTGTGCTGGATGGATGTCGGATATCTGTCGGATCTCCAAGACCGCCGCCACTGGCAGATGACGCAACAGCAACGGACACTGGCCTGGCACTGGCACTGGCACTGGCACTCTATGCACAATCACTGAATAGAACAAACGCGAGATTGAGCTGGATGGAGAAACGACAAGCACCCGAGCTGAGAGGCGTGATGCTGTCTGTTTGATGGATGTATGTAGATGCAAAGGGAAGGGAGAGTCCAAGTTAGCAGAGTAGGTAAATAAAAGGTGGTGGACGATAGCCACGCGCCGCCGCCACCACCAGCATCACTCCGTAGCATGTAGCACACAGCCGCGACCGTCTCTCCTCTGCTGCCAGGATCCCAGTTGGCTGCTGGAACGACAGACATACAACAAACTACATGTGCTTGAATAACCCACGGACGGTACAGTCCGAAACGCTGAGAGTCTGAAGAAAACATAAATAGAAACGACGGGGATCGAAACGTCAACCCGATTGAAATAAACGCTTTGCCGTATTTACTTTTTTCTCCTTCTCCTTCCCGGCACACCCCAAAAACGCGTCGGGAGGTTGAAGGAATAAGCAATTGGGAAAAAGCAAAGAGACAGCACGGTAACATAGACAAACCACGCGAGCAGACCGCAGACAGACAGACAGACAGACAGACAGACAGACAGAATAGATGCTAGGTATAGAGTGAATTCACCGGGAGGGGAATTGTCCCATTCCTTCCCTCTCTCGTGTTAGTGCACCCGCTTGAGGATACTCGTTCTGGCCCATGAAGGCCTGTATCTGGCTATCATTCGCCCAGTCCCAGCAGCAAATCGGCTGGAATCCCAAGCAGGCAGAAAACGAGCAGACGAAGGAAGTGAGCAGAAGGAAAGAGAAAGAACAATAAATGAAAACAGGAATTGGAAATCATCCAATGCGTTGGTGCCAGACAACTCATCCTGCCTACCGTATTCCTGCTTTTTCCCTCTGCCTCTGCCTCTGCCTTCGCCGTTCGTCGTTTTGTTTCGAGATGGCCCCATGGCGAACCAATATGCGTGTTGCTGCCGGTAGAAACTGAACATTACCCAACTCTCTCCCTCCGTCGCCCCCAACGCCGTCCGCATATGCATTGCGCTGCACTGCACTGCACTACCGATATCTACACAGTACACTACAGCACCCTCCATCACAGGTGACATACATATACCCATACACAGCAAACAATCAGGAACCCGCCAAGCCAAACGGCGTGCTCGGGTCTGGTACGCGCGATAACAATCACCCGGTCCGCGCTCTATTCGCTGCACCCCCGTCTGCGATAGATAGACAGATAGAGCAGATAGTAGATAGCGCCGCGTCCCCCCGCGGCGCTCGCTGGCTATATCGCGTCGCGTGATGTGCTTTGGCGAGTGTGTCAGTCCGAAGGGGACGGCCCGGGTTATGTAATGCCCGATGGCTATATACCGTATTCTCTCGCTTGTTGGATCCCGAGCAAACGGGCATCACGGCTCTGGAACGGGTGGAAACAAACACATACAAACAAAATAACCATCTCGTCCCCCATCCCCCATCGCCACCCCTCATCCCGTAATATCCAACCCTGCCCGCCATCTTCCCCCAGAAAAAAATCCTAAAGGACCCGCAACATCCGCCGTAAACGGCTCACTGACCCGATCTGCCAGTAAGAAAAGAAAAAAAAATAAAAAAGCTTGGTAGGAACCCGATCGCCTCCCACAGCTGTCAAACGTTGATCTTCCTAAAATAAAAATAAATAAAAAATAGATAATAGGTGGAGTGTAGGTTGTCCCTGCATTTCTCGCCCGCCACCAGGCCCCCGGCTGCATTGCCCGGTAGATCATCTCTGCTTCTATGGTATGCATGTTTGGTCTGAGATGGTAGAACATACAACTGGAGACCCGCAGCGACTGGGCTGGGCTGGGCTGGGCTGGACGGATTGGATAGACTGGAGCAAAGCACAAACTCCTATTTTTCAGCAGATGATTGGTAGCCTTCCCACTACTATCCAGAATCTCCACCATAGCTAAATGGGTAAATAGCTTTGGAGCACGACGCGAGCGGCGGTGAGGATTGTGCTGAAGTATAAGAAAAGGGAAACGATATCCATATTGTCGTGACACAGCTCTGTGCCAGTATCCGCCAGCACCCACCAGCACCAACGCCACAGCCCAGTCCAGCCACAGCCACAGCCATTACGCTCGGGGTAACACGGTCTAAAGGGAGTGCTGGGTGAGCGTCCTCTTCCGAGTCTCAAGATCACAGCAGCAGCACTCGCTTCGCTGCATGAGTGATAACTGATGACGCTCAACCCTAACCCTAATCTACAACCGCCATCATCACCA
This sequence comes from Gyromitra esculenta, assembly GCA_038503075.1. Taxonomy (NCBI): domain Eukaryota; kingdom Fungi; phylum Ascomycota; class Pezizomycetes; order Pezizales; family Discinaceae; genus Gyromitra; species Gyromitra esculenta. The sequence goes on along the minus strand of JBCAML010000008.1, from coordinate 113,335 downwards.
CCGTCATCACTCTCCTAGAAGATGACTCATCCATCGTTGCATAGAGCCTTCGCTGTTCCACATAGATGGATACATGTATATATTCCTTAAATACTCTCCTGATTCCCGAATTCATGTCCCGCATCCCGATTTCCCGGATGAGGAAGGACCTAGATAAGGACCTGACAGACCCACGGACCGCCATACTCCGGTATCCGCACGGGTATGCAAGCGGCAAACGGCACCGTACTAGTGAGCGCTGAGTGATGATTTTGCTGCATTTTTAAAAATTATTTATTGGTTCAGTGTATGGAGTTGAAGTACTGGGGGCGGCGTTGGGGCAGTACGGTATATCGGGGGGTCTTGACTCTTGACGTCTAGAATCTCTGGGCACTGGTCTTGAAAAAGTAAAAGTCTGAGACAAAGGCTATGTATAGCTCAGGTATAAGACATACTCTGCCTACATGTACGTACCAATGCCATGTGGTTCCAGCTACATGTATACATAGATCGAAGCATTCCAGAATTGCATGTACATGTACATATATATACACATATATCCATCATGGCGTACACCTATACCAGTGGCGTCGGAAATGGTTCACTTGGCATCTCGCCGCGCTGTCGCAGCTGCGGTTGGTAATTCGGACTTAAGAACCATTCCCGGTTCTCCCGCCGGCAATATCATCACCAGTGCATGATGGTTCATCCCAGGTTATCGGGTTCAAAGCTTGTTCCTGCTGCTTATGGCCGTGGCGACTATACGCGTTGCGAAGATTTCTCTCTCTCTCTGGGATGAGACATTTAAGGGTGTATAGTTAATTTTGAATCATGAAGTATCATTCGATTCCTGCTTGACTTAGATGAATAACTCTAGTGCCATCCAAAATTCCAAAAACACTTAGATCCACTAAGCACGACATTGGTTTTATATGGAAAATGGCTCAAAGGGAGGTCCTGTGCACCTCTATAAGGATGTGATATGAGAAGAAACAGTGTATATATCGGGAGCGGTAGATCTCAGAAAATTATCATCAGGCTTCCAGTTTCGAAACGTTTGGTTATTTATTTAAAAGTACCAAACAAACAAGCAAACACTGGGTTCTTATTCCAATAAATCTAGAACGTCTTAGAAACTCAAAATAACCTTTGTGAAAGTAACATCATCACGAGAGTAACTTGCTCCTCCCTCTCTTGACTTGTGATGCACAAGCCACCCCATTGATTCCTCCAGTAGAGGAACGGCTGAGAGTGCGAATTAAACACTCCCCCCTTCTTTCAGAGTTGGATCAGGTTTCAGAATCCAGATTATCTCCCCCAAGGCAATCCTTCTTGGTCGGCAAAAGCCAGACATAGTCGCTTCCATCACTGAACCACGCTGTTTCCACTATCATGGTTCTGATTTTCCCCCGAGTTTTGAGCATCCCATAGTTATAGCTATTCCCTAAGTGTACCCTAGACTTCTCGGAAATTTCATTCTCGTTCCACAAAACCTCACTAAGACACTGCCAGTCTTCAGGTTCCATACCGTTTTTCCCATCCACGCATCCCCTCATGACGCGAAATAAATCTACTAGGAATGCATGTCCACAAACTCGATGAGAGATGAACTTCGCGTGCGGCCCATAGAGGGGCTCTAGATCCACGGCATATTTATTATTCATTGTGGGTATCGTGTGTTGGCCCCTGCATTGCATCGTATCCACATAGATATTGACACGGAAATGGCCATGAGAACAACCTTTATGGAATTGTCCCCAGGAATTTTTCGCGAGGGCCTCACAGCTTACAAAGTCCCAGTTTGTTTGAGGAATTAGCATGTTTGTATAGAATGGATGTGCCATTTTTTGCTCGGAGGTGGAACTTTGAGGGCGAAATTTGGCCATCGAACTTGAATTTAACTCGCTATTCAAATATCTAACGTGCCATGTGTAGATACCTCTGTAAAACTGGAAGCTATATCTAATTCCTAAGTCCCGGTATTCGATCAGGCGATGAGTCCCGTCGCCATGTGCCGAATTTTCACCCTCACTCTCTTCCAAGGCACAATTGTTACTCATAGCCCAGGAAGCTTGTGTAGACTCTGGGAGGCCTGGGTACAAGTTCATAGAATCATCCCAGAATTTCTGGCCAACTTCATCTGGAACTTCGACCATCTTGTTCCCCCAAATCTCAAACTTCCTGGCTAAGACCCGGTTTCGGTTGTAGATGTCAGATCTAAATAAGGTCATTCTCAGATGTGAAAACCCTTTCGAGTTTACATCTCGGTCGAGCTCTCGACGATTTTCGACGTAGTTAAACGTGGAGGCTTTGATCAGTGGTTGGGTAGATATTTTCCCTTCCCCATCCATTGAGCCATCATGTGTATGTGTTGGGCTAGCATGAGTTTTGTTAGTTTCTATTTTGGTATATTTCTGGGCTTCAAGCACAGGTGTGGCTTTGGTAGGTATGTTTGGAAGAGCACCATGAGCCCCGATAGGGGTGTTGACTATTGTGATTGCGGGATATTTTCCCCGGATCCTTTGTGAAATTCTATAGTTTTCGATATTATCGAGGGGAGGTCCACGTTTTTCGGCGATTTCTTTACGCTTCTCGAGGTTTTCGTGGGGAAATTTCTTCGAATTCATATCTGCGCTTTCGACGGCAGTACAGGGTGGGCTAATGCAGGTTAGGGATCTGATGAAATTTCTAGGAAAGGAATGCGATGGGATAATATGGAGAAGAAGAGCGAGAGGATTGAAATAAACAGTGGAAAAGAATTAAGAATGGCTGGAGATCTAGAAATGGGGTTAGACTTAGTGTGGTGGTATTATCAAGGGTGAGTGCATGTCACGTCAGGTGCTGGACCGAGTAGGTTACCGTTACATACAATATATATTAAACTAATTTCGGCTCTGCAGTGTAGCAACACGATATTATTATTTCTAATCTCTAAATTAACCTTCTTGGCACTTAGTAGCTCTTGAGATATTTCTTGTTTTTTGCGATTTTTGATTTTGGACTTTAAGAGTACCATAACCTTCGGGTTGAATGTACCTAATGAATAAACAACAATCTTGAGATATTTCGCTCTTGAGTGAGGTTCATTAATTAGTATAGATGGTCGCTTCCGAATCCTTCGATAAAAATCTGTCTAGGCTGATCAAGTTTCTCGTAGTGAATTTCACGTGGGAGCACTGTCAAAGGAGATAAGTTCAGGTAATTATACAGCTCTAAATTCCTAAGGCAGATCTTGGTAAATCTGCCATATTTGCAAATAGTATGTATATCATATATAACTGGCTTAGTATAGGGTTCCTATTCTTTTGAGGAAGGCATAAACTTGGGAAATGAGCAAGCGGAGAAGCCATCAGTGGGTGTTAAGTAATTTATCAATATAACTTTCAAATTTCCCTCTTATACTAAAGTATCCGAGCGGGCGCCATATAAATTCCTACCATTACTCTACAGCTAGTAATGTTAATCTCTATGAAATTGTGAGTGGCAACCTGTAAGGTAGGTGATCTAAAGGGATATATAGGTGCTCAACTGTTAGCGACAACCTAAGTTGAAGAAATAGAGTAGAAGAAAAAGGGAAAACATCTCAAGCTAACTTTATTACAGGCCTACATGTACAGTTCAACTTTATATAATCTAGCCGTTTAAAGCATGCAATATCGTTCGACCACGTACCAGCTCGTGGTTATAGTATATGGGTGATCAAAACCCGGGAATATAGGCAAGCAAGAAGAACCAGGAGGGAAGCAAGTTTAAGCTAACTATAATTAAACCGTTAGTCTGATACCACGGTTGAACGAGATCAAGCTAAGAACCGTTATCAGAATGAAACATGTTCTAGATCTTCTAGTTTGCCTGCACTACCATAGAAGTTATGTGCATCCTCTGTGAATTGCCTACAACTTAGGGGTTATCGTTTGATTTATTGTGGAAACTACGTACATTGGCTACCAATATTCGATAGATGTGGAAAGGTGACTTTTTAGAAAGAAAGCGGTACGTTCATCATGCGGAAACTAAGACATTGTATCACACAGCGAACCACTAACTTGGCTATTAGATGTGGCTGCTGCAGCCACGGCAGGTAATGATCCTGCAGGCCTGCTGTGTACCCGATTGAAACAAATATTCTGCGGTTTCACAAGGGTTAAAGCCTCAGGCTTTCTGCGGCCGATTCTAATCGGCAAAACGAGCTGTAAGAGATGTTGCTCCTCTCGTTTACGATCATAAGAAGGAGATCCTATATTACTAAGCCTTAGAGGCTGGCCAATCAAGTTGGGACCTATTAAGGCGCAAGCGAATTAAAAGCTGTTATTACTAAAACTCATCGATTTCAGGCAATTCTTGCTGCGTTCCAGTGTTTTGAGTGCATACGACCTACAATCAGAAATTTGCCGAGACGGCTCGTTGATTATACAGATGAGTTCAAAATTTCCATTCTTAATTTGCTGAAAGCTACTGCAGGTTTACTGCATCGTCTCCTGGTGTTTCCATTACTAGGATAACTAATGCTGTTTGTAGTGCACCATCAGGTGTTCCGTCCAATATGAGGCTTGCAGTCTGAGCGGCTTTCACAAAACCCACAGTACCTAAGCCTGTAGTTGATGTAAATGCCCACGCAAGGTGCCGTCTTGTGGGCCCAGCTTTATACTAGGCTCTGGATTCAAGGAGGTGTGTGTCTTTAAATGATCCAGTAGAAATCCGGGGTTGCTTGTTAGCTATTTTTTGTTCACAGGAGCTACCTTTAACTGATCAGGATTATTCCTTCTCGGGCCGACAGCCTCGTAAAACTTCCGGGGTGTCCAGAGCCCCTCATCTTGGGTCTCCCAAAAACCTCTCTTTTCGCTTTCTTTTTTGTTTCGGAATTGCTTGTCTGAAAATAAGCACTACCCTTCATCCACTAGAGTGACTTACTAAGGCTTGTCTTCCACCACCACATTGCCATGTCCGTTGACGTTTGAATTACAGTTGCATGTAGGCATCTAGAGGGCGATAGATCAGCATGAGTGTTGATTCAAAGTTAAGACTTTTGCTCTGAAAGGGATGTCTGCGCGATCGGAGGGCGATACGAAGGGTATTAATCACTCTTAAAATATAATACGGTGGGATGCGAACTTCACTTGGCGGACAGAAGGTGCAGTTGCGGGGCTCTCTAAAAATGATATATTCACAACGAAGAAGCCGACGATTTTGCGCGACACAAAACAACGAAAAAAAACAACCTAGAAAGTGAAACAAAAGATTGTGAATTTACTACAATATTTATATTTACATCTCTCTTCTCCTCAAAATTACCTATGCCAATGATCGATTTAACGGAAAATATAATCAAGCAACGAGACAGAACATCGTCTGATTACCCGGATGATGGCAATAATGCTCTTCGCCCTGGGGACGTTGCTGGCATCGTTATTGGGATAGTGACTGCAATAGCTGCAATTATTGTTCTCTTGATTAAGGCTTGGAAGTTTTGGGGACGTCCTACTACAGTAAGTTGTCGCCACCTCATCAGTCCTTCGACTTCTCCAATTCGGCTACTTATAGTCGTCTCTAGGCTAGAGCTCTCGCGCTGTATCATCTTATCGATTACTGACTCCTAATTACCTAGGGAATCGAAATTGATACTCCTCAGACGATATACAATATCACATATAACTACATGTACAGAATGTGTTCCCATACCGCACCTATTAGATCCCAGTCAGTCAGGCTTCGGGAACTCGATATAGGAGAAACGGAGGACGACGACCTCAGAGACTAAATGGAGATGTTTGCCTCGAGTTATTGTTTTGAGAGGAGTCTCTTAGCGGTAGTAGATTAAGAGGAGAGGAGAAGCTGGGTAGGGATCACGCCGAGAAGTCGTAAAGGTTCCATGCAAGCTTTCACAGCATATATGTACATCTGCTGTTAATTATCTGTCGACTCTTCCACTACGCATTTCTGGACACTACCTATAATTGGATCATCGCTTTGGGAGGACAGGATGGCGGATAGACGTACGGCATCGCTCCTAGTGGCTTATTTAGCGTTTCCGGATGTTGGAGGTGTGATAAAGGGTTTAGTCATGTTTTCCTTTATATTTGTGTCTTTTCTCTTTCTGCGCTTGTTAGGTTTGCGGAGGAATGCTACTCATGGGCTTGTTCAGCGAGCGGGTTTGAGTAGGCTTGAGGCTTTTTCTTCCTTACTATTGAATTTACTAGTTTAGTATTAGGTAGATAAATTTCTCGGAGGTTTTTACGATCTCTGGAGGGCGCAAGATCTAGAAGTAATAATTCGATCACAAACTAGTCAATACCAACTGCAGCTTAATCTAATTATAATTATCTATTCGAAGTAGTGGTCGATATGAATTCATGTGCTGGTACTGCATGGGCTACAAGTGATGTGTATATTGTAATTTGTGTGTCTTGGTTAATAGTTATACCCTAGACGGTCAGTCGCTACCGACCCAAATATGGGTCGGTTTTCTAACACCCACTACCAGCCCAGATAGCACTCAAAAAATTTGATTAATTTAGTCATATATCCAGATCTCCTGTAGAGAAAATTCACCTAACCAAAACCACTATGAATTATTGTCTGGACACAAGGGTTTAAATATTCCGAGGTCTTGGCGCCTTTTTTACAAAGTTCATAACTTTGTATAGCCCCACCAAAAACCCCCATACAACAACAAAAACCAGAAGATGAGTGGGTTTTGTCTCTTGTTATCAGGTTATATATTTGATGCGAATGCATGTTATTGCAAGTAACTGCACTACATGTATCTACATAGGGTAGGGAATACGGTTTTCTAGGGCTTGGTGGGCTCTTGGCAACCCTTTACAATGCAGATTCTACCCAGTCACAACTAACGTACCCTTATTAGGATTGGTCTAGAAATTCGAATCCTTGCTCTGAATTTCCGTTCTAAAAGTTAAGAAATTCTCTAGATGCTCAAATTTCAACTAGTATGCCTCTGATAGGGCATCATTATGGTGGTTCAGCTTATATGTTCGCAAAAACCGACCCATATGTGGGTTGGTGACTGTCTAGGGGATAACTGGAAGGGAGCAGATTAAGAGTGGGGAGGTCGTGGGTATCTCGGGCATCACATCTGAGAATGGGGCCTAAGAACGTTAACAGAAGCAAGAGAGGCTTAGCCTGTGCCAGGCCTTTATCATATAAGATTTGTGAGCTCTCACACAGAGAGTTTTAAAGGGGGATGTTGGTCAACAGACGTCTCTAGTCAAATCGAAATATCACATCATAAGCACTCACTCGCCTTCCTATCATAGCGGATGTTGAGATAGTAGGCACGAAGTCCCAGGAGTTTCGTTTTTCGACTCTTTAAAGGCTAGCAGCGCCCCCCTCCCCTCCATGTATCTATCCAAAACGTTTCCGAGTGACTGTACCGGTCATATTTCGCTTGAATGCTGCCTCGGAAATAGCGCCTGGAGGACAGCATTAGGAAGCTTTCCCAGCGACAGCTTTACAAAGATAACCCATAATCGGTCACCAGCCCCTCCACCTAATCCACACATCCTCCACAATGTCCTTCTCATTGACAACAAAGTACCACCCATGCCCGCTCCCCGCGATACAAGCGTGCTGCGGCCAAATTCTCAACTTCTTCCCGACTTCTAGCTTTTCTCCCTTCTCCCTTTCCTTTTCAATTAAAATACCATGCTCCTGCGAAATCCTGTCCACAACCCACCCGCTCTCCTTCACAGTTTCAGCTGCCGAATCCGAGACCAAACCCCAATTCGAAACCGCCCCCCAACCAGCCCATTCTTTCCCAGGTTCCCTTCCTAGCCCAATGGTGCCAATCCCCACAAGCGCTTCATCCCGTCCACTCCCCCCACGCCCAGGATAAATGGAAATCACTTCAGCGAGAATCGAAATTGCAATATCCCCAACCCCAAGTTCGTGTGGCGATGGCATGACATGTGTTGATAGTTGCTGGAGATCAAGCATGGTGTAAACACCAGCATGAATCTCTATTTTGCAGTTGAGATCTTTTACGAAACCGCCCAGTATTTCCCTAAAATCTGCAACATTTTTGGGATCGACCAACATTGCAGCTGTAACCATTGCAGTTGGAGTTGCGCCAATACTCACCACCCATTCTCTATTGCTTTTTGTAGATAGCTCAAACTCAGTTATTGCAAGTTTAAAAGCACTTGTTCCTGCGACAATCTCTGCTCCTAAAAGGTCGATAGCTTCATTGGTATTGGTGACACCGTAGGAATGGCCTGCATGGCAATAAAATCCTTTGAGAAACACTTTCCCCGCTGTTTTTTGCTCGGCGGCCCGTATTCCCTTAAGCAAGCTTGTGAGCATCTCGGATGATAAGCCGACTCCAGCACGGTGTGTCCCCATGTCTAACTTAATGAAGATAGGCCACGATTGCCCATCAACCAGAGAGCCTGCAAGCGCTGAAAGCTGTGACGTATGGTCGATCAGGACTGAAATTGTAAGTGATGGGAATGAAGCGAGCAGATTCGACAGGCGGGGGATTGCTGAAGGTGGAAGTGGAAGTCCATAGAGAATCTAAACCCCAAATTACTAGTGAATAAAAAATCTAAACGCTTACGAGTAGGGTGCTTACATCTTTAACAACTTCTTCTTCGATTAATGGGATCAACGCTTCCGCTTCTCTCACTGTTGAAACCACAACTTTTCCATCGCTATCGGGTCCAAGTTGTAAACGTGTTATTTGTGTTGTCTATTCGTATTTTTTCATATAGAAGTTAGATAACGCCTCTCGAAAGCTTTCTTACCTCTAGCCAACGGGCCAGGCTAGCGAAGAGTTGTTGTGGGCGTAGATTTACGAGGCGTAGATTGATTGCTTGTTGCCCCTACAGATTTATATTGTACATAGCAACTCAGCACTCACCTTATGAGTTTTAACATGCGGTCTAAACCCTACACCTAATGCCTTTGTAGCCTGAAGCATACGCTCACAGTTCCGACGAAGTATACCTCCATCAAGAATAGCAGAAGGTGTCGGAAGTTCTTCGATATGTTTCCCCACAAAATGATTCCGCAATTGAGAATCAGAGACTGCTGGGTAAATATACTCTGAAAGTGGAACAGAAGTCATGATCAGAATCTTTATTTGTAGGAGTTGTGCAAACTTCTAATAGCCAAAAGACGCGGGGTAGAGGGGCAAGGCTAGGGTTAGTTACCCTGTAATATTGGGTAAGCGACCCAACGAAAAGGGGTACTAATTAGGGGCCGCACCCTAAAGCAAAATTATGGAACAAGGACCAAGTAAACAAGCAAAAAAAAAAATTGTGATGAGATTCATTAGAAAGGTACACTCTTAATCACTACGGGCCAATACGTTCAGCCGTCTAGAGGCTTTCTTGCCACAAAGAACGAACTGTTCTAGGGTCAGCTCAGGCTAGGTAACGAGAATGGATGGGGGGCGAACTTACTTCGTAATATATACATGAATATGCTTATTAGTACAATCTCGCTGAGCACGGGAACAAAGGTCTCTAGCCTCTTCTGGATCCATGCCTAACACTCTTGTAAATAACGCAAGCCCATGGGCCTCGAAGCTTGACTCTGTGTTCACCAAAACCCAGTATCCAACCTCCTTCATTTTTTGATCTTTTGGCCACGGCCCTGATGGCATGTGTCGGAGCTCTTCCTATACGTAAGTCAGCATTAGTTGTGTTAGAAAAAGGAAAAGCATGAACTCCTTACTCTGATGTCCACGAATCCAGCTCTCTTGATTAATTCTCTTGCTCTTTTAGGCATAGTCGAGAGTCCCATGATGTCTAGTGCCTTGTTTAGGTTACGCATGTAGTCCCGCAAGGCACACTTTTCTGGGTAGCTACCATCGTCGCATGAAACATCCATTTCGTGCTCCACTATCTCGACGAAGCCTCCTGGTTTCAGATGTCTACATCACTGTTAATTACCACAGGAGATTGATGGAAGAAGCAAGGGATCTACTTGTATATCTGGCCAAGATAATGATCCCAGTCTCGAATCGAGTGGCCAAGGCACCGTGAGTGAACAAAATCGAAATAGTTCTGCAGGCTCCATGGCTTTAGTCAGTTATAGTCCCTAAGAGCAGAAAGGGTGTGTATTTCGCACAGGTGGATATGTCCATTCCAGCTCAGCATCATCGATCTCAAACCGACAGTTTTCAAGCACCCTAAGAAGAACGAAAATTAGAACTCAAGGAGCTAAACAAGAGAGGAAGGGAATACAAACAGGTTTGGTTGTATCGCGCTTAAATCGGTCCCAATAACTTCTGCATCGGGAAACGCCCTGCGAATTCCCCACATTGAAAGCGTTAACTTCTAGTTTTTCCTCTAGCCCTGTTCCCCAAGAAGTATCCGCCAGTGCTCATCAAAAGAAACTTACTCAGCCATGTCGAGTGCCCATATACCAGTTCCAGTGCCAACATCTAATATCCTCTTTGGAGGGTATCGATCTAGTGGTGCGAACGTTAATTTATTGTCCATTAACCTAAGATATATCTGGTGATGCATGTCGAGGCTTGAGTGTAAATTAAGTTAGCTGTGCATACTTGAATAGGCTCAGAATGAACGTGATATATGTACCGATCTTGCTCCGTCTTCGATAGGCAACAAGATGAAGTGGTCAATCTTATGGTCTCCCAACATTTGAATCACTGGTTTGCTATTGAATATATACCTCGTCGTTGGGCATGAAATACTGGCCCTGTGCGTATCTATGGTACCTTCGCCCTAGAGATGTGTAAGTGAGATGTTATATGATCAAACGACGTCGAATCAACGACTTGAAGGCCAAAGGCAAGAGTAGAGCAAGAGATGGGAAGCATACCATGTTCATAGGGATAGTCTGTCACACTGGAACTGAGCGAGACACATCCGCTGCCACTATGCACCACAGGATCTGGTAAGTATCTCGATCCACAAAAACTCACAGAGACGCACAGAGCCGGACCCAGCGCGTTGGTTCACCATTTTTTTCCATTGGTGTTCCCAGAATCTGCAGGGGGGTAACTCACATCCCGCCATATTGGTCCTCATCATCAGATGAGCGGTAGTACTGACGATAGATCGCGATGTCAGGTTTGGAGTGTACGGATACATATGCCATGTGCAGGAACAGGCAACGTGGTATTCATAATTGCGACAACTTACCATCTGAGAATCTACCTCGATGTTACTCCCTTTCGGCAGGATAGGTTCACGTTCATGTTCGAATTCCCTTGGATCGCTCATGGCGTCTTTTTTTCTCCTCCGTATCCGATTAGAACTAGCTGTCGCGACGAACGCAAAAAAAACCAAACAAGAAAATGATGATGCACGAAACAATGGGAAAATCGGAATAAACGACTTCAAGACCCAAAACTAGGCGTTTCGAGAGCGAAAGGGCTCAGCATGGAATTATATAGACCCAGGCCAGCGGTGCGGGTCAGAATGGGGCATAAGGAAGCGGGGTATAGATAAATGGACGAACGACATCAGGCAAGGCCTGGCTGCTCTAGACCCAGAACAACTACCAGGAGCGCCTGGGCGGGTCCCGTGCATTGCATGGCCCGACCGCTAGGCACATATCCTCCCAGGTTCAAGATTGTTCCGCCAGGAACCTGCCCTGCCGCAGCAAAATACTCTTATACATACCATACCCGTAAAAACCAGGCGTCCCACAAGATCAAGCTTTTCGTTTTCTGGTTTTCCCGGGATTGGCTCTGTCTAAAGGACCGATCGAAATACGACACTCACGAGGCGGATGAAACTGGTAGCCGTGGGTCAAGGCAAATGAGTTGGATGAGGTAGGTAAGATCCCCTATCAACCTCATAACGGCATCCGCCGGTGCAATTTCTTCAAAATTCAGCCCCCAATTTCGATATTTTCTTTCCTCTTTTCCTCCCAGGGCTTCCTTTGTGGAGCTGATCTCCTCGATGTGGAACCCGTTTAAAATTGATTTCAGTTGTCTATTATAAACCAATCTCGGGACGCACAGCTGGGTACTAATCCTCACTCGCGTCATCCCATTACAACTTCCTTATCCGTCCTCTGTGCACCCGAATGCGCACGCGTATTATACGTAGTCGTTATGTTATGTTATTATTATCTCGTGCTTTATCGAGCCTCCCACCAAAAATCAGACAAGTTATATACTGCTGACACTGCCGTTGTCCCACTGGTTGTGGTATTGGCTTTGGTAGTTGTGCTTACAATTGTTACACCTTCACTTCACTTTCCACAATGTGAGCCCTCAATTCATGCACAGAGGAACGTGCACTTTCGAAAAGCCCAGGAAATCCCGCGCAATGCAATGAGCCGCATTTTCTACCGACAGAACTCGACTTGCCGTTAGCACGGGGGTAATATAGCGTTGACAATGATAAATAGGTACTTCACAGGTCGTGCCCTCGCTTGTTAAATCCGAGACAAGAGCCGATGGCATTTGTTCCGGAACCCTGAGGGACCCTTGCCTAGAAACCTGTCATATATCCTCAGGCCTTGCGCCTGTACTTTCACCAACCCGACTGCGGCCCTATGAAATAACACGAGCTTCTCTCTTCCCAGAATTTTGCTTGAATCGATGCCAAGGCTTTTGATATCCTAATTACTATATGCCGCGATTCACGATACTATGCGCATACATATAAGTAGGATACCTCCAGAGTCGATAAAGACTAAAGTATGTTTCTTATCGCTCCGTCTCTCATGCTACCGAGTTAAACATTTCATACCTGCAAGCTTACTGATTAGCGAATACTTCTCACCATACTCAGAATGGCCAATTGGTTGGGTAGAGGTTTCGACTCCAGTCGCTCCTGGTCACTCGACGAAACTGGCCAGTTGACGAACAGGGGTGTGGACTACCAAGGAACCGAACTTTCCTTGGTGTGTTTGCCAGTGGCTAAGCACCCAGCTTTCGCCTTTGCGGACCCTTGTTCGTCAACTGGCCAGCTTCTTCGAGTGACCGGGAGCGACTGTACTTTTATCTCTAGTTCATGATCAAAAAAAGGTAACCCGGCTCGCTAATGGGAATCGCCACTACGCTACATGCAGTGCCTAACAAATATCTCTCTCATCACGAACCTTATGCCAGTCATTTCAAGTGAGCATCAGCATGATTTATGCGTTAGAAGACAACATGAACGATAGGTATATTCTCTAGTGGTTGATTCAAAAATTCAGATCATGCAGCCCTTTTTCACTGGATCGTTAGAGTTGCGTAGATCACCTGTATTTCCGGAACTCCGGAACTCCGTGCTAATATCGGTTAGATGAGGGAAAAAGTCTATTCTAAACGAACATGAATTTGGGATGGGTGCGCTTTAGACGAGCGATCAGAACCCCTGGACAACCAGCAAAACCTACCTGTGGTGGAAGGTTTCCAATGTTGCAATGGTTTGGTGCCCAGATCCGGACTGATCTTCTCTGCCAAATGCCAGCAAATCATCATCTGCTTAAGTGACAGGTGTCTCGAATCCTGATCACTTGCTAGAAGCTATGTATTTGTAAAGACTTGGGCACTACCACATAGGGATTAGGTGGTGACCACCGAGTGGGACTGAGACCTTATATCTACTCCTGTCCGCTTCGGCGGCTAGTGGTTACACGGCCAATCCAATTCTGTCTTTCCGGTGGTACTTGCCCACCAGGAGAAGAATCCGGAAACAGGGTGTGTGTGTGGCTTTAATGCCAGTAGCATCGGGCACAGTTCCGTTACGTACAAAGCCACACACACCATCTTTCTGGGTTCTTCCCCTGGAAGCAAGTAACAAGCGAAAACACCACCCTATTTTCGATGATTTCTCGGCATAACTGTCTGCGCTGACCAGTTTTACGATATTAATCAACCGCGGTTTACAACTTGCAGCGTATAGTTGAGCAAGTAGAGGCGATTGACTCCGTGCTTCCGGAATGGGGTGAGCGAAAAGAACTTGGTCGAGACATGGGATGACTTACTTGTGTTCTTATGCCATAGTTTTCGCTACGTATTCCAACACACTAACGGCACAACCGACTCGTCAGATTTGTTTTATTATTATTTTTATCTGCCGGATTGTTGTGGTGTTGAGGAAAGTGTGCCTACACACTCTAGACAGAAAATGAACAACAAAAAAGCAATAACAGATAAATACTGGGACGGAGCCGTGGAGTGCGCCGTGTGTATTTTTCCCCTTTCCACCGCACCACCCCCTGTGAGGTGCCAGATCGATAGATCTGCGCAGCTCGCCATTTCGAACCGACGGGTGAAGGTACCACTTTCCCATCCTGGACCGTGTTGTTTATCGACAACTCACAACATCCAGGAAGTGACAGGAGGAAGTGTCGAAATAATGGCGAGCATGCAACAGCGACGACAACAATCACGGCACCGAAGTTATTCACCCCCGTCGTCGCCTTCATTCCACTCCATGTCATCGAGTAGCCGAAATGGTAGTGAGGTGAGCGGCGTCTTGACCACACCCCGCCATCCAGTTCCGTCAATGCAAGCGGCTTTCGAGGAATCCATCCTTGATCTTAAGGTCGACGCAGCAGACAATTCCGATGGGACAACTTCGCCTTATTCCCAAGGTTCCCAGGTGTGGAAAGCACGTCGACGCCATCCCAAGCATCACCGGCTACTCAAAGTCGTCTCGCAGATCGCTTTTGGGATTCATTTGCTTCATGCACGGCTCGCAAAATCTGACCCGGAGGTGGTCCGCATCCTTCAGTCCCATGTGAATGATATGGATTTCTTCCTCTCAACCACGACAAACGACTTTGAGTTGGCAAAATCAGATATTGGGCAAAGACTTAAGCACCTGCGGATTCCGCTCGACTCTGGCCGTGCATCAGAGGTGTTTGATCAGATGCTGGAAAACCGGGAATTCCGTTTAGAGATCGTCAAGGGAAATGAGAACGTTGAATACGTGATAACACGGACGGCTTCAGCGATGAAAAGCGCACTAGTAGACGTCCGGGAGGGTTTGAGCGCTGTGGATGAGTTGGCGAAATATTTGCTTAGCTTGAAGAGAGGATGGAAAAATACAAATTTGATACGGGTTTATGCGGCAATGACACTCAATGTCGAACAGTGGTTTCGGACATTAGTTGGGTTACAAACTAAAGGGGCGGGGCTGAAGGAGGATCTGGAGCAGCTGCGGCGTGTAGTGAGGGAAATAGAAAAAAGGACTGGAGTTGCTTCGAGGAAGAATAGAGTGAGATTTCCTGAATTGTGGAGTGTGCTCAGCACATGTCAAAAATTTCAACACTAACAACATATGGTCTTTTTTCTTTTTGTTGAATAGGCTTCAGTTGTTGTTTTGGGTAATAAGAAATCTGTAGGTTTTATCCCTTCTTGTGGGTGGTTGGTGGACTGTTTTAGTCCCATACATCAGCTACATTCTGAGCCTGTTTTTACGATTTGAGCGGAAAACTCCATTCCTTATTCAGAACGCTATTAACGATCTCAAACAGTGTCCCGCTCTGACCGCAAATATCAATAAGCCTCTTCCCACACCCCCCACGCCAGACTCCGTGCTTACAGCGATCGACATACGCCCGCAACGCACTTCCAAAGGCACCACCTCCAAGCGCTCCCGCTCCCAAGCAGCTGAAAAGCGATATCCCCCTGTTATCATTGTCACGGACGAAAAACAGCCTCTTGGGCGCACAATTTCTCAACGGTTGCTCAATCGGCCGCGAACACGGTCAAAGGATTCGCCGGAACAGCAGCAGGAATATGAAAAGCAGAAGAGACAGAGTCGGCTGAGAACTAGGCCGGTACCAGAGATGTGGCCAGAGCCGCTATCAGTGAGGAATGGAGAATTGGTGGTATGGATTTCCTTCTCTTGACAGTTTGAGAGAATGTGATAATTGATGTTTTTCCGCAGGAGGAGGACGAACATGACTTTGTGTTTAACCCAGATAAGGTTGAGCTTAAACGGAAATCGTCAAAAGAGGTAAAAGGGATGAAGAGACCGGAGAGTTGCGCAATCATGTAACCTCCATTCTTTCATTTCGTCTCCCGGTTCGCTCTTTCCTAAGTTTGCCTAATAACCATCACTTAACAAATCCTAACCTTTCCTTTGTATCATTCACTCACTCACTCACTCACTCACTCTGCTTCTCTTTCTATACATATTCATTTACCTTATTATCTCTTTTATCTACCTTCAACTCTCAGTCCACAAAATTTTAACTCATTATCACATTTTACGATCATCACGATTAGGCCAGGCGTTCTTTGTTATTTCTTTCAATCTTCTCTTTTACCGGGGACTTTGGTTTGCATTGGGTTGGTGTTTTATTTAGCGAGGTGGGTCAGCACATACATACATACATACATACCACGATTTACAATCTTTCACTTTTCCCTTAATTTTTAACCCATCCTTCTTGTTTCATTTAAAAATCATTCTGTATTGCTCCATTTTGGAACCAAGATACTATACGCAGAAATCAAAGGGAGGTTCGCAGGTACACATGCCCTTACCGTTTTTAACTACCAATCAGCATCACTGTATCGCCGAAGCTTTTTGAGATATGAGTACGAGGGTTCAAATGATGTTAATTCCGTGCGGAGTAACCTGTCCTTCCCACAGTTGATTTAGCTGCCTCTAGATGGTATAATAGTCCACCTCTAATTATACGCCTTCCTAAACTTGTCGCTAGGCTGAAGGAAAGTAGCCGAGTGATGCGATGTGATTACATCTGCTATATTGTTATGTATTACCGCTTTCAACAGTTAGCGGCTAAAGCACTAAAATTGACGAGCATTTCCTTGGCTTAATCAGTACTTTGAAATCAATAAGTTATACAGTTTAGCCGTAGCAAATTCACGTCCTTCCGCCATCGTCCTTCCACTTCACTCAGCAATCATGATTGATATGTGTTGGGTGGGTGGGCGTGTGAGTGTAGAAACTGGTGAAGGCTTAGGAGAAGAGAGTGACGATGAAATGGACATCAGTTAACTCTTCTAGAAATGAAGCTAAGCTAATCGGCCAATGTTATCAAACCCTCAGCAGAGAAGGGGATACTACATGTATTCATCGACTCAACGATACCCGAGGCAAGCTAAGACGAATTGATGGGTGAATTATACATATGCACACTACAAAATCGTGTTTCTCACCCCATTGATGTTAGGTTTAAATACAGAGTCTCTTTGTTTTTTTCGAACGCTGGATTCGGCCAAGAAAATAGCGATGGAAAGTACCACGGGTGTGAGGGTGAGTCTGGCGACAGGTAGCGGTGCAGCTCCTTTCCCAAGGGCTCAAGCTTGTTTAAATTTCATACTTTGCCAACTAGCTTTTTTCCGGTGTTTAATAATAGCATTCATGATTCATTGGACATTTTTACCAGGCGTCTCGAGGAGCTGTGGAGAGGGGAGAAAATTAGCATCACTAACTCGCACCGCCACTTGTCACTGGATTTGCCCTCATACTCGGGTCAGGGAATAAGCACCTGAAAACCAGGTGCTCGCAAGCCAGGATTTTTATTGGACAGAATATGCTCAAAGGTCCGCCGCTGTGTGATCTAGCAAATCGAACACCCTGCTTTGCCTCCCCCAGTCTTCAGGTACTTATTCCCTGACCCGAGCACCCGTAGCACGTAGGTGTATGTAAGTATAGAGTGCGGTTAAAGGGTGGAGCAGGGGTAGGCTTCGATACAAAAAACAAAAGTAATTGACCACGACGTGATTTGAACACGCAGCCTTTCGATCTGGAGTCGAACGCGCTACCGTTGCGCCACGCAGTCGTTGAGACATGTTTCGCTTTTTGCATTATAGTACTAATTTTTTGTTTCCATCAAAGTCCTAATTGATGAGGTGGAGCTGCTGCATTCCACATTGTTTGCCGTATGCACAAGATTTTCCGTGTGAACTAGCATGGATCTACATGAATTACTGATAAAAAAGGAGTTTAGACGATACCTCTCCTCATTATCGACACTGCTAGTAATTTCCTAGCCTCTGGTCTAGCACAGGAAAAAAAATCTTACTAAACCAAATTCTAAGATCCAGAATCTATGGCTTCGGCAAAGCCGTTTTAGGGATCGGATGTTATTTCTAGCATTATTTTCGAAGGCCGCTAAAAGCGACAATTTAGTATACATGATATGTAGTGTTGTATTGATAGCTACTAGAATGATTTGTAAAAAATCCAATCGTCTAATGTCACTCGAATGATCTGTATCACTGCGTACAAGCAGAATAGAGGTTATTACACTAACCATCCAGCAATCAAAAATCTCCTGCGCGTAGGCTCAATCGTTTAGACCTTCTAGTAATAGAATAGACATATAAAACTATGATGAAGCCAACTAGAATAGTTGAGGCTAATATGCGTGCATTTGCGCTGGGCGTACGTATTAACTACTGCGTTTTAATCATCCCCATAATCAATTCACTTTGGGAGGAAAGTTTGCTTGTTACTACTAACTAAATTTGTTATACGCAATTGAAGAATACTTTCTTCTTTGCTTGACAGTTTTTTTCTCATATGTCCTCGTTGCTGGCGTCGATAATTTCATGCAGTTAAACACTCCGTATATACTGGCCAGTTTCGAACGTAAATGAGAGAATCTTGATCTTTCATAGCTTTCCATTCCTTTGATAATTAACTGGTGCGATGCTACTAGTATACATTATACTGTTTCCATTCTGGTTCATACACACCAGTGCACGATTTCGTTCGAAATAACGAAACCCCTCAACTTAAAGAACGCGTTCGATATTTCCCTCCTTGACTGCGGCGGTTTTACCTGTGTTGTCGTTTTGAATCTACGTTCTATCAGAAAAATTACATGCTTCCGTCGGGAAAGATTGGAATACCTCATAACGAGGGTCAGATTCGGATGCCTTCACGGTGACGCCACTAGAGCCGGCAGTATCGGGCTCGGTAAGGACTCTCACGACTTTACCAGTGCTGGTGGAGGTACCAGTGGAACCTGGAATGCCAACACAAAAATTTATCAATCCATGTACTCTGTTAGAATATCCTGATACGGTGAGTACAAACCTCCGATTGGGTGGTACTCAACCCTCTGGCCTTCCTTGAATTTGTGTTCCATAATGGAGGAAATGCGGAAGTATCTGATCTGCGTTGGTGTTATTCTGAAAGGTTGAGAAACTCGCGTGAGCTGTCTGAAGAATTGTCGTTGAATGGCACTCATATTGAAGGAACTTTGAAACGGAGTCTTTATTCTTCGAAGGAATCGTTCTCTACTTTAGGTATTATAACCTTCTCGTAGGCAACGTCATAAAATGATAATACTTACGCTCATGTTATCCGGAAGCTGTTTCCATGAACTAAATCTATGTTCAGAAAAGGGGGACTCGCTCTGTGGAAGCTAGGATGACGCAGGTTGATGTAAGTTGCGTAAGAGCTGACTTCTTTTAGCTTCCACTTTGTAGAAACATTAATGTAGTCACTGTGTGCACAATTCGGAAAAGATTGCCAATATTGCCTCTTTAAGATGATTGTGGAGTTTATGGTTTGAGACGCCTTATGTAATCATTGTCTTTTTCGGCGATGTGAGAAGGAGTTTATTCAATTCGATTTCGTGTTAATTTCTAGAAATGAACACCAAGGTACCTATAAAGCGCCAGCGGGTAGAATATCGAAGTGTAAATAGTGACCACAGTATATGTAATGATATCATAGCTCAATCATTAGAACGCTAGAGCGAAGCTTAAGGAGAGTTGCTGGAGCAAACGCTACGCCATGTAGTAAATGGTGCGATCCGCAACCAATCTAGTTAACTAGAGTGTTTTGCACGACGGAAGAATTAGAGAGGCATCATAAAAACTGGCAAATCATAGCCTTGAGTACCATAAATCTATAAGAAAAAAGCGTGATATGTATAAGGACGAAGATGACAGAGGAAGGAGGTCTTGGATTGGTCGCTTAGCTTTAGGCCATGTGGGTTCATTTCGCGACACTACATGTAGTTTTAGGCTCACGAAAATCGAAAGGTATATTACTAATTTTAATTACTGGTGGGACGGAAAATTATAGAACGAAGGAGTAGAGTTATGAGGTCTGGGAAAGGTATGGCGCACGTACTCTTGGACGTCGACCAGTCAAATCTGAATGTGGAACGCCTCTGTCTTACCAAGTATGCCAAGCACCTCACAGCATCCCTCTCATACTAGACTCTTTCCACCATGCTATCTACATATATAGCCTTTCTTGAGATATCTCCCATTGAATCTTTGCTACTAAAACTCATATATTCCCTAAAGAGTCGTATAGCATAATATCCCCTTGCATATATTCTGTCACAAACATGGTGAATTTCAGAAGGTTTCACTTTGCGCTTTTTACAGCCAAAAGCGAGGGTTTACTCCGCCACAGCTACTGATTTTTACGCCTTGTAGAAAGTTAAAGAGCTTCATTACTATAATTCTAGACTCGTTAGTTTTCCTTGGACAGTTCGGCTGGTTGTGGGTGTCGGAATAATGGTTTGAAACCGTGGTCTGCATTTAAGAGTACGCGCGCCATAACAGAAGCTAAACGAGTTCGAATTCGCTGATTTTGTAAACGTATGACCCACCAATCAAGAGCAGAAGAATCAAGGAGTCCGCTAAAGAGAGTAATAGTCCCAAGCCGAATGCGAGCCCCACCCATCTTCAGCTAAAAAGTCTATAACTATGATCCCGATTTGCAAGCAGCTCCCTATACGCGGAAGCTCTTTGCCGTACATCCCCCAGCTGTTTGACTTAGGCTCATTTGAAGTACTGTACGGATCTCTGACATGGTTCTGAAATAATATCACGAGAGAGATCCGAGTAGGATTGTAGGTGGCACAGCTTAGGGTTTGTATATGCAAATGTTGAAATGTTGAGGTATCTAGAAGTAGAGTGGTAGATATCAGTGAAGGGAAACGGATAGACTTTTTTCCCGGGCCTGGCGTTGATATCACTATCATCGTATCAACCCCGTTTCCCGTCCATCCATTATTGAAGCCCGTGTCGCTGGAAGTGTTGCGTCACATAATCCTTCCTCCACAAGTCAAATGACTTCGCTTTAGGGGAATAACTGATCCAGGATAACGACACCTCCACTCAACCAGTTCTGTTTCGAGTACTCCAAAGTACTTAAAAACAATCTATGCAAGGACGCACTATACCTGCCTTCAGCTTAAAGCCACCTTAAGGAAGAGCTTTTTTGGACAATACAAATTGCGGACGAGTGACTGGCTATGACGGCCATTGTTACACAGCATACCATTACCAGATAAAGCTTTCTGCTTCGTAAGCCCGAGCCTGAATAACAGCAATCACCTATAGAAACCGCTTAATGTCGACTTACTTACTCCCATTTCGTCCGATCGATTCAGGATTCGAGATAAGCATTTCGGGATGGCGTGGAGATGGTTTGGTAGTCACCGAGATATCGGCTGATGGTCTGGTCTAGATGTGTTGGTTGGAGGCTTAAAATGAGATTGGCGCATAGCCTCACGTTTAAGTTAACCTCTAGCTCTAACATGGTTATGGATGTTATGGCTAGTTTTATGTTTACGTGAAGTCTACGATCTTGTTTAAGGCTTTATCTTCAATGTTAACATTTTTCACCTTTCTGGTTATAAGGAGCGAAACGTACAGTGGAGAAACTACCTAGATATTCAGCAATATCAGCACTAAACATCCCAGAGAGAGTTCTCAGTAACCAACTACCAATGGAGAGGTAACTTTGAACACGAATCAACAATTCTCGCTCAGCTAATTTCATGGTATTAACGAGGACATTGGAGTAGTGCGGGAGCTGGAGTGGTTGGCTAGGGTGCCTGGCTAATTGATGAGAAATTAGGAACGGGAGGGAAGTAGACCACTCTGCGTCTGAAGAAGTACGTCATATGATTGAATTGGTTCCAACGGTATTAATGAAGAAAAAAAACAACCTCAAGGTTTATGGTGAGCACATACATACATACATGTACATATAACCTTCACTGGTTTACCTTGATACCGGCTAAAATTTTAGGGGCCTTAATCGTTCTTCAGGAGATATCGTTAAAGATGGTATAAGCGAAGTCGTACTAACGGTGGCAGTGTAGAGTATCAATACCGAGTTAGCCGATTCGCACTAAGGTTAGCAGTGAAAGACCGCGAGCGGAGGGACTCTGAATACGGTATTCTAACGCACCTATAAGGACCCTTGTTTCTTCAGCACTCGGGTCAGGGGTGAAGTATTGGGACACCCTGGAAAGGAGAACAACGCCCTGGCGTAGCGAAATATTGCGAAATACAGTAGGGAGCGGCGAAAACAACAGAGTGGAGCGAACGTTTACAATACCATGTCCAACAGGGGGGGTAAGTTTGTTATACCATGACATACCATGTCAACGAAACTTGGACCGCCTACCAGCCACAACACCAATACATACACTAAGGAATACATGTAAAAAACTTCGCTTTATCCACTGAGGAAAAATCATACTGCTCTAGTTATTTAAAATATTCTAAAGAGGGGGGGTTCCCCCCTAAACCCCCCCTGACCCTAACACTCCTAACCCTAATCCGCCTAACCCGAATCCTTCTAAACCAAAACCCCCTAACCCGAACCTCCTAACCCGAACCAAATAAACCCTAACCCGAACCATTAAACCAATAATTTAGCAGAAAGGCAGTATCTAGTAGGCCCCAAGAAGCGAGCTTTTTTTGACATGTATTCTCTAGGTGTGTGTGGTGTGTATGTACGGTGTTGTGGCTTGTAGGCGGTCCAAGTTTCGTTGACATGGTATGTCATGGTATAACAAACTTACCCCCCCTGTTGGACATGGTATTGTAAACGTTCGCTCAACAGAGTGATGCTGTGATCGCTCAGATCCGTGACACCCTAGTAAGTCCCAATACTTCGCCCCTGACCCGAGTATATCGACAGTACTTTAAAAAAGCGTGCGTAGTAGTCTCGCTGCCAGGCCTAGCCCGTTACCTGGGGGACGATCCCCGTAAGAAAAATACCGTAGTATTTGGCGAAATTCGTTCCAGCGCTAGTAGGTAAGACACGCATAGGACATGTTAACTCTCCATGATTTTCCACCAGAAACCCCCCAGCGGCATCATAAACGTAGAGTATTAACAGATTATATGCATGTCTTACCTACTAGTGCCGGAACAAATTTCATCAAATACTACGGTACGCGACTTGATATCGCCTACGACTGGATGACATCCCGTCGATATTCCGAAGGCATCAGACCCAGTCTAGGGGCCGCCAGACCACGATCTGAGAGGAATAGCCTGATTTCAAACAAGCGATCTGTAGACCCCAGGAAAGTCCACAGATCGTTTAGCTACCAAATTTACAATTTTTTTTTCAGGAACCTTCACTTCACAGCAACCTTTCACTACACAGCACACACACTTGATCACTTTGATTCCCATGACCACAATCCAAAACTTTCAGTGATGGACTTGGAATTTAATAGCGAACTACTATACCGAAGAATGTCACTTGGGACTTGGGTAAAAGTTTTCATCCGCCAAGATAGCCTAAAAAACCCCCAGTCACTTTAGTAACTTCTGGTAGCTATTCAGAATATTATTTATTCTTGCTTGAGCACACGGGTTGGAAGCTTGCTTCTGGATTATTTAGCATTCAAGTCCGGGGCCTCCAGACGACGGGATGTCTTCCGCTTGGTCGAAGGTTTTGTTTTATGCATATAAAATAGACGCCTAGCCAGAATGACTGGTAACCCCTTTTTTATAGAAGCACATCTTCCTTTATACCTCACGTTCCATTTGGTACGTGTAGCACTATCATATTCCCTCACTCGATCTTGGCGTTCAGATACAAAGTGGCGAAATTTTCTCGCCAATCGGCGATTCGTATATAAATAAATGCTTCTGCTCCACATATTGCTTCCATGTACCCGCGTGGTGTTGACAGAGTAACGGGGTCCCGCTTTTCATCTTTACGAATGGAGGAGTCCTATTCGTTAACTCATGATCGTCGCAAGGGGCGACTATAGGTGCCCGAGACTGCAAATAGCGAAATTGAATTCCTATTGGCTGCAGCAGGAATTTCGACCGATTATCATTCTGGTTGGTCACGGTTTGGGCCCGAGGGGCTGGCTCGTATGCGCAACTTCCTTTTGCCTCATGTAAAGAGACCGAGCTGTAGTCAACTCACCGGGATGCGATCACAAGGTTGGTAAAAACGGGAGAGTTCTTTAAGGTTGATAGGTACACTACATGTACCTATCGTCGAATATATCACGTAAAAATCCCGTTGGGCTGACAAAGATGCATTCATGGGGTATCACTCTGTTTAACCCAAAACCCACTGTTTAGTACCACGGACCCTTCGGCCACTGGTGCCTGTTTTAACTGGTTTAGACTCAACGATCATCGATCTGGCCAAGCCCCAATGACGCTAGTGATATACACGGTAATTTATTGGGCTATCAAACAACAAATTTCGTACCTGCTCATGGGACATCGAATTAAAAGTCTCTCTTTACTGGAATGATCTCTCGAGAATTCTATGATTAGAAAGGATTTCTTACCCTTATCTCTGTAGTGGTTGTTGTCTTCGGCTAGAAGAACTATGGAGGGGGCTTTTTTCGTGATTTTGGTGGTGGTTGCTTAAATTTGCTTGGGTGGTTTGGATTTAGACGCCCGGCCCAGAAAACCAAATGGTGCTTGACTCATCGATATGGCAGGGAATCCACGTCAGTGCTGCATCCTTCATGTAACCGAAGGGAGGCTCCACCAGAATTGTGCCAGGATTGGCAATGCAGTTTTCCCCGTTCTTATGCAGTACGGAAACGGCGCGGGGCGTTGGATGAGGTGGGTAGGTTTCAATCTTTCTCGAAAGTATCGATCTCATTCTATTTACCTGTCTATCAACACCATGGCTGATGTTATGGCTCTCTCTTCTTCGATAACTAGTCTTATGACCTTAGGTGCACAGATATCTATCCAGCTCTACCAGTTTATCGATAATGCCAGATCTGCGCCTCGCGATATCCGGGATCTAGCTCAAGAGCTCAGTGGGCTACGCGCTGTCCTTGGACAGCTTCAGATCGTCTTCGCTAAAGATACTGGCCTCCATAGCCATCGTGAGCTATTGGTGGACTTCCGGAGTGTTCTGAATAGCTGTATGGATAAACTTCGACAATTACAGATGTTGGTTAAGGCGCATGAGATTCATAGGGGGGCTACGTATTTGAATAGGAAGTGGAAAATGTGGAGTTGGACGTTCCAGGAAAAGGAGGTTACGGCACTGAGGGCGCAATTGGAGGCGCATAAAGCAACGTTAACGATAACACTATTGCTATCCTCACAGTGAGTAAGCGATATAGCTCGATGTGGTGAGGAGTGATGCTGACGGTTTGGGTAGTAATGAATCTTCGTCAGTGAAAGATACAGCGGATAGGATCGAGAAAACTGTGCAAGGGATTAGCGACATGTTGACGAAGAACGGAGATGTCGATACCGCCGTGGGAAGACACCGCGATAAGGTCCTCCTACAGAGATACCTCAGCAACGCCTCGATCCGATTTTGCTCGACCCCAAAGTTGCAACCTCTAAACCTGCCGAACGGCCTGGATGGAATTGGTGAAGCTTCTGAGGGCCGTTTGGCTCATCAACAGAATCAAGGGAAAGGGAAACAACGAAAACAGTATTATCCCTTCAAGGTCCTAAAATTCATAGTGCAGGTAGTAATTTAAACATCCCAGGAGTCTCGGCTCAATCCCCTACCATCACTCTCCATGGGAAACACCTTCTCCTGTTTCGCCTCTAACTCCTGGCGGAAATATCCGAAAATCCCAGATCCCCGTCAACGGGGCAGTATTGACGCAGGCCGAACCATCCTCCTCATCCTCCCCATCGCAACCACAAAATTCTGTGTTTTCAACTCCTAGAGCTCAGTTCCAGCAAGCACAGGTACCAATAAAAGCACCGGAAGATGTTAGGAAGACAATAGAGGAACTGGATGAGGATTTTGACTTCATTAGTGAAATTAATCATCTCTATAATGAGTCGTCGAAGAAGCGATGGCTTAAGTTGGATGAGGAACGGGGTATCAGGCGAGAGAAGCATGATCAAGATTCGAAACTGTTATTTGAGACACAGGAGATTCGATACGCGGAGCTCAGGGATATGGATAGAGAGTTTGAATCTAATGAACTGGATAAGAAAAATAAGGAAGAGGAAGAGGAGTATCGGACGTATTGCTTGGATGTGTTTATGAAAGTGAACGATCGACTTCAGGAGGAGATCAGGGAGTTGATGGAGGAGTATCATGGTATCATGAGGAATGCATCAAACGCGGTTGCGGGGAAGAATAGGTGGTTGAAAACGGGCGGGATGGAACTGGCTGAGATGTTGGAGGCTTTGTTGGGGCTAAAGAATCATATTGAGGAGAGATATGCAAAGGTATTGGCTGTGACTTTGGAGAGAGATCATAGGCAGAAGAGTATGGTGAGTCGGTTGCTATTTGCAAAAGAGGATATGACGAAATTAAAGGCTATGGATAAACATTTTGGGGAGGAAGAGAGGAAAACGTATGCATCACCGAACCTGTTACTCTGGCTTTTGGGATACGAGGGAGCAGTACCATGTCTGGCACTAGTTTGTTTGAAAATGCTAATGGTCGAGATAAACAGTATCCTCAAATTCGCGCAGGAGAAGCTCCAGCGCACGATGGATCTCAGACGAATAATCAATGACGAAGGAATAAATAGGGGTCTTGATGAAGAACTTACATACACTAACGAACTAACGACGATGATCAACGAACTCTCGGCCGAACTATCCTCCCCAAACCCCGATTTAGTCCTGCTGAGACGCGAAATTACGCATGACCACAAGGTCTTGAAGGATCTTAGAGAAAGAGCTATCAGATTCTTTATGATATACTATCAGGGATCATTACTGGAAAATGAAGGAGTGAAAGAGGTGGCGCTTGCGGAAGCAGGGGTGGCTCACAGTGAGAAGGAAGTATTTAGTTTCTTGCAGAAGGCGAAAATCAGTGCGGATCAAAAAGCAAGCGAAGATCTTCAGAAGCGAATCGATGTGATCGAGGGTGATTTCGCGGCCGTGGAGCTGGTTGTTGGGGCTGCAATGGATAAGCTGAAAGTTCTAGATGGTACTACGGTTGAGGTTCAATAGTCTGCTCGAAGATTTTGTTCGGGTTGTTTGGGGGACTATTGTATATACTTGGTGTCCGCGTTTGTTTTCAGCGGCGTTCATGAACATATTTTTCGATTTGTTGGCTATTTTTAGGGATGGTGTAGGTTCTGCGGGGCTTTTTTAAACAGGCAGGTTCCTTGAAATTTTAGTCAAGTTATATACTCCCGGGCCGGGAAGCACAGAGGTAACAAGTCCAAGGGTTCCCGAGAACTGGAATACTTGATATCGAAACGTGGTTCCTTACCCACTGAAAGATGCACGACAGGAATATCCCACGTATGTTAATGAGATCTACACACACATTATTCTCTAGGTGCTTTTATTGCAATCTAGTTAATTTCAATTGCTTGATTGCAGAGGGTTTGCAGTCTACCACCCTAGCTTGTCTCTGCCTGACTTCGTTCACTAGAGCCTCAAGTAAGGTCACCATCACGATTCGTCACTCGCTGTTGTGATTGGAATGGTGAACCGTCTAGATGTCTTTGATTGGCTACTTTCTTGATTGCAGGTATAACATTTTCCCCTTTGAGATGTTACTATACTTGCGGAATCTTGCCTTGACCCAAGTTTTTATAGCATCTCCCACAGTACGGTGAACTAAGCTTGGTTCAAGCAATAGCGCTGTTGGCTACATGAATACCCTCGGGGCCTCGTTCTCATACCTGGGTGGCCCGAACAGGCATGTTCGAGTCAATTGACCAAGCCTCCTTTTGCTGCAAGGCATGTGTTGCGCAAACTCTGTCTGAAGATCAAGTTCTTCTTGGGTTTGGAATGCACTAGTACTGGACACAAAGCCCCCGATCAACAGAAAGATAATCATAAATCTTATGATAGCTGGGCAAAATTACGGGGCTAGGGCCCAGTACAAGTCTGGCGTATAGATTAAGATCAATCAGATTAGATTATGCAGCCAGATCTTATCTGATCGCACAACACCACGAAATCCCAGCCAACAAGATAATTTTCTGCGCGTCGGACTCAGACTCTCTCTTTCTTCTCTGCATTTTAATCAACCCCCTCACCCCCCCTCACCCCCACTACCCCACCCAATGTCAATTCAACAATAAATATTCTAGCCATGCGTCTTCAGGTACACATCGTCCCGTCCCACGCCGTGCCGACGGCCCCAGCAATCTGCACTTTCCTCGAAGTCGCGTCGCCAGTTCTTTCGCTCGAAGATCTCAGTATCTCCATATCCAATCGCTACAGAAGACTATACCCACACAGGCCGTGAGTCTGACTCTTTGATTCGCATCTGTCCAACAGCACAGGGAAATTAGTTGCTGACGTCGAAATGCAGAACCCTCAAGATCGATAAGCTTCAAGACTCGAATGGAAACGATCTAGATCTCTGTTACACAGTCGCCGATGTCTTCTCTGATAAAGCCAACGACAATCTCAACTCCATCGTTCGTGTGGTGCAGGCCTCGTCGCTTCGCGAGTCTTCGCTCCCGCCTGAGTCTGGTCTTCGACCACAGCAGTTTGCTAAGGGTGTGAGGAGGAAACGACCTGCGCTTGAGGACTTGCGGGAAGAAAGTCATGAAAGTGATATATTGCCTGCACTGGTGTCGAAACAGGCGAAGTCAAGTTCGTTTGATGGGGGAAGGGCTAAGCGGCCGAGAAGAGATGATTTTCTGGCGGTAGACTCTATGGATGATGAACTAGTTGGTGATACCAATGTGAGACATTGGGATGAAAGGAACGGAGTGGTCCAAGTGGATTCATCGGGCGAAGAGGAGGGGCACGAAGAAGAAAACGGGGAGGACGACAATCAGTCTTTTAAGGATGCTGTGATGGGCGAAGCTCAATCTCATCCCGAGGCTCGAGTCAGTCCGTCACTAGGCCATCGCACTCCCGAAGCTGAACCTACCCTCCCCGCTCCTGCTTTAGTCTCTCGGAGCCCATCAGTTCGCCTTACAAGGGTTACAGCCGCTATTCCTAACCAGGGTGTAATGTTTACTGAAGTCAAAGAAGAAATCCCTACATCATCGCCGTTTTTGACAATGACAGAATTGACTAGGCAAGGATTATCTCCAAAGGTCAATGGACTATCCCAATCCTCAACCCCTAAAGCATCTCGACAGGAACAACGTGCCAACTCCTCTTCACGACGCCAGCCGAGCTATGAGTCACCGAGGCGGTCTCGCTCTCGCTCAACGCCTAGACAAATAAATGGATCTAGCGTCTCGCGACACAGCGTTTACAGCGTTCCTGTTTCTAGCGAGGATGATAATACTAGAACAAAGCGAAACAATCAAAGCTCCCCGCGGAAACGACGTAGCAAGAGCAAATCTAGCATGGTCTCTGAAACTGTCTCCTCTGAAGCAGATGATGAATCCTCTCAAGCCCAAGCCGCGCACAAACAGCAGAAGGACCAGGAAGAGCAAGAACGTGAAGCTTTAATTCGCGAGGAGGAGCATAAACAAGCCGAAAAAGAAAAACGCGAAGCTGAAGGCCAGGCGAGCGAGTCAGAAGCTCAAGCAAAGAGGGAGCAGCGGGAAGCTAAGGAACGGGAGGAACGAGAAGCCCAAGAACGTGAATCTAGAGAAGCTCGGGAGAGAGCTGCCAAAGCTGCTGAGCAACGAGATAGGATTGAGCGGGAGAGGCTTGAGAAGGAACGACTTGAGAAGGAGAGGCTTGAGAAAGAAAGGCTGGAAGGTGAACGTTTAGAGCGAGAGAAAATCGCGAGAGAGAAGCTTGCTCTGGAGGAAGCCGAACGGGAAAAGGCTGTCCAGGAAAAAGTTGCCCAGGACAAATTAGCTTTCGAGGAAGCTGATCGGAAGAAAGCGGCCCAGGAGAAAGCAGATAAAAGGAGAGCGAGGACTGCTTTGCTTAAGGCCGAAAAGGAAGCAAAGGCCAAAGAAACAAGGGATGAGAAGGAGCGGGAAAAAGAAGCACTTGAGAAGATCGGGGAGGAGAAAGCTGCTCAGGAGAGACAGGCCGCTAATGAAGCTGAGGCTGAAAAGTATCCCCAAGAAGAGACTGAACAGGAGCGGATTGCCCATGAGAGGTCGGTACTTGAAGAGAAGGCTGCCCAAGAGAAAGCTGTCAAGGAGAAGGCTGCTCAGGAAAAGAAAATAGATCCAAAAAAGCCGCATCCAAAGCGGACAATGGCTGAGCTGAAAGCTGAAAGGGAGATCAAAGCCAAGGAAGCGAAAGAAGCGAAGGAGAAGAAGGAACTCGAAAGAAAAGAGAGGCTGGAGCGTCAGAAGGTCGAACGAGAAGAAAAAAAGCGTATCGCCCAAGAAGAGAAAGAGCGCAAAGCTCGTGAAAAGAAGGAAGCTCTAGAGAAAGCGAAAAAAGACCGCAAAGACCGCGAGCTTGAGAAAGCATTAATGAGAGCGAGTGAGCAGAAGAAGGGGTCTCAGGAAAAGGAACCACAGAGCAGCTCAAATGAAAGCGACAACCTTCTCGCTCCAGTCCTTAATTCTGCCCTTAAGCGTAATAGCGCCAAACCTTCCACAGCGAAAAAGCCAACCCATGTCTCCTTCGCCGACGAAAATCCTACTTCTTCCGCACTCCTTGCTTCTTCACCTACGCCTATAGTACCGCGGCCTATAAAGCAAACGCCGATTTTGCCCCCGGGATTCGTTCCCTCTAGCCAGCCATTACCATCATCGACGGCAGCTCCTGACTGGGTCAATACTCCCTCGAAAAATAGATCAACCTCGATGCCTCCTCCAGCAACTAATGGAGCTGTGAAAGCCCCTGCAAAAAGTAAAGCTGCTGCAAAGGAACAACCGAAAGTTGCAAGTAGCCCAAACTCCCAAGGGGCTAGAGAAGGTGTCAGCGCGAAAGGGAAAAAACCAACTCCGACAAAGTCAACAAAGTCAGCGCCAGTGAGCAAGCCCGCCGATCAGAAACTAGTAAACGGGAAGGTGGTGTCGGCCAAGAAGCCTGAGCCTAAAAAGCCAGCCGAACTAGAGTCTGAATCCGAATCCGAATCCGACTCGGAGTCAGGCCCAGCCTCGGAGAGTGGATCCGAGTCTGACTCTGAGTCCGTTGACTCTGAAAGAAAAGCTACCCTAGCTACACCAACTCCTGGTAGCAAGGCTGCGAAAGCTCCTCCTCCTCAAAAATCACTGGGAGATGTGGAAATGACAGACGCCCCTCCTTTAACCCAGAAACCTAAGCAGAAACCTCCGCCTCCTCCATCATCGACTACCACTACAAAACCAAGCCCGGTTTCAAGGGTAAAAGCCAAAACAGCGGTCGCGAGATACGAAGAGTCGGAAGAGAGTTCAGAGGGAGAAGAGGAAGTGCTATCATCTCTTCCAACATCAGCTCAGAGACCTCCCAAAGCCGAAACTCAGAGCGATGATGGATCTAGCACAGGTACAGGAACAGAGTCGGAATCAGGGTCGGAATCGGAATCGGAAACTGGATCCGACTCCGACTCTGAAGATGAAAAGCCTGCACCTTCAACCGTACCTACAAAGCACCATCCCTCAACTCCATCACACCCCTCATCACAATCCGGCAGCCAGAGGTATAAGAGCCTCACGGATATGGAGTTGGACCCTATCCCTGATGTGAGAGATATCCATCAAGCAGCCCGGTCAGCTGGGAAGAAAGGCTCAAATGGACCGAATAGCACTCAGACGCGCAAGAAACAACTAGTGCACGACGAGGCTTCAGAGGATTCGGATGACGAGGGAACTTCCGATGAGAGTAGCGACGATTCGGAGGCGGAAAAACCAAAGTCGAAAAACGATGCACTGGCAGGTAAACGGGCTAGTGCGCCGAGAAAGTTTGAAGGGTTTCGTTTTCAGATCTAATCGGGTCTTGTAGTGGATTTGGGGGGGGGGTTTCTTTTAGGGTGTTAATGCTTGAGCCGATTTTTCTTCATTTTGGGTTCGTAATGTCTGATGAGGGTGTTTGATGATAATACTAGTCACTCGCGTTAGCCAGCCTTGACTAAACAAACGGAGAAACGGGGGTGGTGGATGCATTGGTGGTGGGGCGTTGTGTGTTCCCATATTAAACTCCTGTCTTGTCTTTTCTTCTTCTTGGTTAGTTGTTGTTGCAAGCCTTATTCTTCTATCGATTGCTTTTTTTTTCTAGCCAGAGGAGTTGATTTTTTCTTTTTCTTCAAAAGATCAGTACTAGAAAGGTACTCGCATGATGTGCAAAGGGTTTATGTACTAAGAAGTGGTGATCTGAGTATCTTTTAGCGGAAATCTACCTTAAGGGAGGAGAGGGGGGCTATTACCCCCTCCAATGAGTTTCTCAATACCACACAGCTTATATCTTGGTTCTTGATTAGCGTTCAGTTCCTACTGTACTTTGGGTCGAAATTAGTCTCGTCACTAGATCTAACAGCAATTTAAGTCTGGCAACGAGACTAGGAGCGAACCTGTAGGCGCAACCTTGAAGGGATGGAGATCTGGGCCACAGCTGTGGCAAGTCGGGGTTTAAGAGGAGCGCGAAAGTCCATATTTGCTTTAGTGGGTGACTTGCTTCAGTTTATGGCTACTCTCGTTTTGAATACAGATGGAGGGGGTGCTTTGCGTGGTGGGTAGCGGGTTGGAGGCCTTGAAAGATGTTTCTGAAGCTTGGTTGTCGTTGAAATTAGGTGAAATTGAAATATTTTGGTGGGTAGTGAAACTTCGAGGTGGGTTATCTCAAGTGGTCCAAGTGGTCGAAGGGGTTTTGGCAGAACAACACTCGTGTCTCAAAAACAGTCCCGTTCTCATCAAAGATAAGGGTAAGCAAGGATTACAATGATGTTTCTGGTAATCTTAGCAGGGTTTAGCTAAATTAAACTTCGCAGTCTCCTGTTAGTTTCCTCATCGCTAATCTGCGATATTTTGGACAAATAATACAAAGAGTTAAGTCATAAATTCTCACTCGAATATCTTCAATGGAATAGACGTCGGGCTTAGATCATTTATTTACCCCATAAGATTATATCTCATTCGTACGGAGTGTGAAGTTCTTTAGGGTTTAAAATCCTTACCAGGGAACGTCCGTCACGCCTAGGGTTTAAAATTAATCCGTACGTCCTAAATACAATTCGACCCACGACCCACGACCCCCCACAAACCTCCCGCCCCAAAAGCTCATTTTTTACTTCTTTCTTTCCCACCAAGCTCTCCTTTGCCTTATCATATCGCTTTTGTTGATCTTCATCGCCTGTTTGTAATCATATATCCCGTTATATCTCCAAGGATGGATAGTAACCAAGCTGCCAATCATCGTAAAAGGACTCCTCGGTATTTACACCCAGATGCTTACTGCTTCAATGAGTCCGCAGAAGCAGCCGTTAGGTTGGACTCCGGATTGGAAACCCAGAGCGCGCAGCCCGAGTCAATCTCGGGAGGCGTTGATGACCAAAGCATTTCTTACGTTCCGAGTGGTCCTGAATATACGCTGTCTGCCATTGATTCTGGGTTCGTCTTGAATCAAATTTTTTATTGAATGTATTAAACTTTATGCTGATGGATATGTGAAACAGCCATTCGCTTGATGCCTCTGCCGAGACTGCGCGAAGCCCCACTCGTCGTCGTCATTTGAACGGAATCGAGAGCCAGAATATTGAAAGCCACCTCCAAGCCCTGGACCGGTTCGGAGAACAAAACTCTGAGGACGATCATCGTCATCAGAGTCGATCCGAAGATGAGAGTTCTGAAGATGATCATCAAGGTCTGGGTGAAATAGAAAATGAGAGTTCCGAGGAAAATCAACAGGGCGTGAACGGGTCCCAGGATTATGTTCTCGAGGAGAATAGCCACCACCTGAGTCAATCCGAAGACCAAGACTCTGAGGTCAGTCAAAGTTTAAACGGGGCCGGTGGCTGTTATCCCGACGAACATAGTCAAGGTCAAAGCAGCCGGAGCGAAAGTGTCGGGGAGGACCTTCATCATTTGCACTCCCAAGATGAAACTTTCGAGGAGGGCGGCCAACGCCTGCACACCGAAATCCCTGCGCAAAGCTCGCGATCCCCATCTCCCGAGATACAGTATCCCTCCGGAGCTGAGGCTCGACGATACCTTAGTCGGCTGATTGAGAACAACCCTAGAGAACAGAATGGCGAGTTCTACTGCACCAACCCGTTGTGCTCTATGAGACCACATATCTGTTTTCCGGGATCTATGTCGAACTCATATGGCTATTCTCTGGGATGCTGTTTCTTTAATTTTAACGACGATCGTCAGCCTCCGAGTCCTGAAAAGGTGGACGTAGCAAGCAGCGTCGATAGAGAGGTTTCTCACTGGTCGGAGAGCAGCAGTAGCGGCGGGTCTCTGGACGGTGATGAGAACGGAACCTTCGAGAGTGCTACTGAGGAGACAATTCGACGTGCTGGCTTGGGAGAAAGCGTTGTAAGATTTGCAGATACGGTAGTAGTCATCGAAGATCTACCGGGTGGGTACGATGCCGACACCGAAGATGGAGGTAATGGATACGAATCCCGGTGCGATGATGATGATGACGATGATGGAGATGAAATTGACGATGAGGACGAGGACAGTGATGGTGCCGTTAGACCATATAAGGTCTGTTTCCCTGTGAATTCTCGATTTGATTATCTGCAAGACTGGAAGTTAACGTTGGTATATAGAGAGCGAGATACTGAAGCGAATTACCCAGCGGGGAACGAGAAGGATGATGGAAGTTGGTTGAAGGAATTGTAGGATTTCAGTTTATCAAAGTTGGATGGGATGGGTTGGATTGATTGTAGTGAAGCTATGGGTGTAGGGTTGAGATGGTTTCTGTTACGTGGTTGGCTTGTGTGTGGATGCTTGTATGCATAGCTAAGCTCACAGCCCATCACTCGCTCGTGAAGCGGATGGGATTACCTGGTGCCAGAACGTCTCTATGTCTAGCATTTGCTTTTCTATTCTCTATCGCATGGAATCCCCCCTCAACTCTCATTCTCTACGCATAATACTTGGGAGAATACACGGTGATACCACAAAGGAGCAATTCACGAAGCTGAAACCATCGACGTGAGTGATTTGAGCCCAAGCTACGAAGAGATTCGATAACGATGAATATTGTAAATACATATATATAAGCAATCTTCTCATCTAAAGTCACCAATAAAGATCAAGGATGCACCAATAACTAAACCGTTAAACGAAAGCAGAAAAGCCATACAAGTAGCCAAAAGACACAACGTACCTCTATATCACTGTACAATAACCAAAACCAAAACACCTCTCCTCCACCAAAACCTCCCTACATAACCCCGTCTACTTCGCGAGACGCCTAGAAGTACCAAGAGGCGCTGAAATCGTAGTCGCCAAGTTAGCCCTCCTTTCTTCATCATCCCTATCTTTCTTATCCCCCGGATGCGCAAGGTCCCTCACCACCTGAGCAACGCCCCTCCCGAGCCGCCTCAGTTTATCCCGTTTCCGCCTCTGAGAATCGTCTGTTCCCTCCTTCTCTTCCTCGTCATCTTTGTCGGAAGCATCCCATGGCTCGCGAGGAGGAAGGGGACGCATCTCGCCGAGTGTATGGTCAAAGTACATAGTCTCCCTGCGAGATGGTCCTGCTGCATCGGACGAGAGGGGAGGGATGGGACGCATCTCACCGAGCGAGTGATCAAAGTACATATCCGTCCGACGGGGTCCCTCTGCTGTATCGGATGTAGCAATGCCGCGGCCGCGCTCAGTCCGCCGGCGACGTGGAGACGGCTGGGCGGGGGTAGTCTGGTCTTGTGAAGATTGGCTGTGCTCACGGCTGGTGGATCGGCTACCTGTAACTGTGGATGAGCGTTGACGGGGGTTAAGGGGAGCTACTCTGTCAGCACGTTGGGGGCTCAAATACGGTGGTACATACTCTGAGTATACTGAACTAGCTGGCCGGGGGCCTGAGCCACGTCCGGGTGAGCTTGCAGCCCAAACGGAGGAACGGGGATTAAAGAAGGCTGGTGATGTCGGCGCTCTTTGAGTACTAGGAGGTGGTGCTGAGGTATCTGGTGTAAACACATCGGATGGCGGAATATGTTCCGAGTACCTGGCTGCTCCGCGAGGCGGGCTAGGAGTTGAGTTGTTCGACATGTTGGATTCTCTGTTGGGATTTATTGATTCGTATTTATGTGCGTGGAACTGATAAACTTGATAGTGGGTGGCTTTTAGAATAGAGTTTGGAGAATACATTTCTTTTTATATGGGTTTGATAGTATTGGACTTAATATCGACTTGAAAAAGATTCAAAAAGGTGTTTCCCTTGGACTTTAGTTTGAAAAAAATGTGGTGATCTTGAAGGTGAATTGGTATCAGTGTCGATAAGGATTCACGAAGTAGTTACTGTAGTCTTACTGGTAATGGTTTGAGCTGGGGGCACGAGTGACTGGGAATTAGAAGAGACCGATGCTTGATATTTGCATGCGGATTAAGATAGGGAGCTACGGGGTTTTGTGCTTGAGTTTTGGGATGGCTTCACCGCTGAGTTTTGGAGAATTTCCCAGCATAGTCCAGAAAGTTGGCGAGAGTGGCATAATTATTAGAAAATACGATGGCCATGCAACAAGGAGCCTGTTAATACAAAGTTTGGATAAGATTTGCGTGTAAGGCAAGTTACATAGATAATTGATTTACTCCATCTAGTGTTCACATATGTCCTGAAAATGAAACATAGGATATCACTCGGATTGACACCTTATCCTTCTGCTGCAAGCACGCCTCGCGATTCATGTGGTACGGTCTCTCCTAGGGCCGCAACGAGGTTAGTTGCTGGTACTTTGACGAACAAGCATTCATCACTAGAAACCTCTAGCTCTAGCTTATCCCAGTAATTCAGACCCTTTTTCGTCCAAACGCCAATTCCCTCACGGCCTGGAGTCACTTGGTCTTGGAGACAGCTCAGATGAGAGCTCTAGTGGAGTTTTTTTTTGGTAGATAGTCTCCCCAAAGAAGCAGCACATCTGTTAAGTAAAACACTACTCGTGGCTATTTTTCTAACTGCGTCTCTCCCCACCATGACATAACGCTGTACTTCATGATATAACTAATCTCATTGGTCCAGCAGAACTTCAAAATTGCAGAAGAAGCTAATCCGAAATCGACACCGATAAGCTTCTCCAGTAATATTACCTAAATTTCAAGCTTTCAATGCCGTTCACCGAGATGCCGCTCAACTCGCATTGCATGACATTGCACTAGAGCAGCAACCGAAGGTCAGCCCCTTCATCAGTCACAGCATCGCTCTGGTTCCCCTTATCGAATCTCAGCTCGGGTTGCGCACTCTATCTACGAATCACAACGCCGCGAAGCCCTGGGGAGATCTCAGCGGAAGGAAGCCTGGCGCTCGGTAATCTGTGTGTATTTTGCCGACGAACACATTTGCCAGGGAGGGCGGACGAAATCTGCCTAACAGTTTGTTATTATTGTCTGTTAGTGGGGAGTGGATTGCTTTACCGTTATGGGTTAGTCTACTACCTATGACTGCGAGGTTGACACGAGTGTTTGCTAATAGGAGATGTCTGCGGATATCTTAGATCCAGTCGTTCACGAAAACCCCTGCTCACCACTAGACAGGATTCGTCGTCATCCCGTGAGCTATTGTATTCATGTTCACATACCTAACAGTATGGAGAGCTTTATCAGCAGTAGATCCTGCCGACCATACAGCCATACGAGAATATTTAGTCAAGGATTTTTACAGGGACGGAAAATTACATACTCGACACGGAAGCATTAGAACCTTCCCTTTGTATGTACTTACATATCTACTGGAGCAGCTGGACGATGACGTTTCCTTGTCCAATCACAACAGGTTTCAATACAGCCTCATTCAAATACGTATTCAGGCCCGAACTGGGCAATCAAGATTAACCTGTCTGAGCTTAAACTGCTGTCAAGCAGCTTATGTGATTCCATGCAGCCAGCATACTGGGTTCTTGATGCTGAAAGAGCCTCGTTCACGGAATAGCGTCACGGGAACATCAACGAAACCAAAGACGTGCTAAGCAACGATTGGAACGTTATTACAATCACTCCTCCCCCCCAGGGAAATTCTGTGATGGAAGAGAACCCATTCGGAAAGCTGAGAAATGGCATCAGGATCGCTGCTGCCTGGAAGGTTGGTTCTGTAGAGTGGCGCGAGGATGCGAGGATAGGATGAGCTCATGAGGCTCTAGACTTTTATTTTATTTTAATCTTAGTTTTATAATGAGCCTATCTACCTCGGACAATAAGGCATTCACTCTGTGGTATGGCATCGTTATAAGGCCAGCCAGTCATCCGCTTCGTGGGATATGGAGGCTCCCACTGGTGGAGTTGACCTCGGACTTTTTGTTTTTCGTCCTAAACGTCTGTATTTAACAAAACGACAAGGCAAATGTATCAGATTTGCGGGGGAGCGTTTGGTGTTGAATGAGGCTGAAGATCATGGCTTCGGGAAAGGTTGGACCAAAGCAGACTCTAGAAAATGGAAGATTCCGTAGGTCTATTCTCTAGCCTTCTCGAGTGATTACTACACAGTACATGCACGTGCAAAGTCGGCACGGACCAGCTAGCCCGGCGTCAAGGGTCCGTGCGCTGTAGCGAGTTATTCTCCATGATCCGTAGTCCCAGCGTTTTTTGTGTCTCCATCGGACCTATCGGCGCATCCATGTCACTTTGAGCTGCATATAAATTCTTACAGAGCTCTTCTAGAGGACGCAAACACGTTATGCAGTATTCAACCGAATTACCCGGATAAAGCTTAAGTGCAAAAAACAAACACCGTCGAGTATAGTGTGAGTTTGTGAGATTGTTTAGGAGAGGGGAGGGGAAGGGAGGGAGGGAGGGATAGACATAATTGGTTACCTTTAGACAGCGTTTTTTGTAGCACGTATTGAAACGACACTCGTACGATGATCTGGTATTACGAGCTGAATCGAGAGAGTTGCCGTTTGTATTATTTCAATGACATGCGGACGCGGCTATCCTGAAATGTTAGTCATAATAAAAGCGGACTGCAAATAAGGTAGGTACATGGGGTGGCTACTCTACATGTGTCACCATCCTACAACCGTGGATCGAATCTCATATTGCATAGATTTATAGCCAACGCGTCGTCTTATGTGCGTTACTATATGGTTTGAAGAGAACGCCTCATATGCAATTGAGAGACATCGGCTCTGACAGGAATGTATCGCCGTGGAGAAGAAGCTGGGGATAGTTTTATTCTAGATTGGAAAAAAAGAAGCTTCGCCAAGGTTGCCCAATCTGGGGAATAGTGTTTATTGGTATCCAGGAAACAGCAGAGAGATGCAGTTCAGCCCGAGAATCAAGCCAGAAAAGGAAAGATATCGCGGGGCATGCATGTTCTAGTTTGATTTCCAATCCCGTTCCTCCGCAAAAAATCGCCTTGCCAGTGCCGATACCCCGGGATCGTGCTCGGAAACCAATAAGTTAGAAATGGAAAGGGAAGAGGGGGAAGTTACCGTCGAGTGGGTGGTTTTGCTGTTATTGATGGAGTCTCGGTAAGATGTTGCCGGTTACGAATTCGACTGTTTTGTCACATGAAGCTCTTCGCTGGACTGCAGCTCTTGTGTCTCCAGACTTCCCGGGAACAGGATTTTTTCTAGATTCCTTCTGTAGAGGTGAAGGGGGTGTGCAGAGTATGTAGAAAGCTACCCGCGATAACACGGCCGCGATGCGGGAATGCCTTGACACGTCGAGAGTCTGCTCAAGAGCAGAAGCTTGCCGGGTGCGCCCTGCATCCTGGTTGAAAATAGATGGAATAGCTATTTCTGAATCTTATATCCTGACTCTATTCAAGTACGCAGTGTTTATCTCGTGATTTCTGGGTCAGGCGCGCTTAAGCTTCACTTTGGTGGGGGGTGGGGGGGAGGGCGGTTGATCAAGCATCCCAGCACCTTGACTTCAATTCCAAACACCCACAACCCAGACATTTAGTATCATTTTTGAAATCAATGGAGAGAATCTGGGGCACACAAACATTTATCTGGCCAGCAGCGTTTGCGAACAAGCACTATCGATATAGCTATTCACATTCGGCACATCAGCCCAACGTTTGAGACATGCACTGCAGCCTACATCAACCCAGCACATGCCTACAAAATGATGTCAATCCATATGCAGGAGAGTTTGCAGCAGTTTCAAAGCATTTCGCGTCCATCATGAGTGTGCTTCTACGCTATGCGCAACTGTGCGCAACTGTGCTACATGCGCACCGGTGCGCGTACGTGTCAATGGATGTGGAACGATTCTTTGGTTCGCCTTTTCGTCTCCAGGTGTTTGTGATACAAATAGCCCCCATCCTTGGGAATTGAGGAATCATCATTTCGAGCTCAAACCCAATATACTCCTCATACTCCTCCCATCAGGATTCACGCACAAGCGGTTTTTTCTTTTATTTCTTTCGAGTTTATATTTACACCTATATTTATATTTTATATTTTAATTTACTATCGC
Organism: Gyromitra esculenta; assembly: GCA_038503075.1. Lineage (NCBI taxonomy): Eukaryota > Fungi > Ascomycota > Pezizomycetes > Pezizales > Discinaceae > Gyromitra > Gyromitra esculenta. Next base: position 72,901 of record JBCAML010000008.1, on the reverse strand, counting down.
GATGCAACGCCGATCAGCCACCTCTAGGATAAATCATGCCGCGGTCATGACCGATAAGCTGCGCACCCAACTTACCGGGTTAATTAAGAGTGTTGATTCCGCGCCCAGCGATATCGTCACCCTCGTAGAAGAAATTCACGAGCTATGTCGTGTCCTCGACAAGCTACACCTAATCTTTGAAAATATGGAACTATGCCACGAGCAGTCACCCCCGAATCTAGAGATCATCGATAGCTATACGGATGTCTTTTCGAAGCTGCAAAAACTCGTGCAGGACCATTGGATCAAAGAAAGTGATGGGAAGGTGTGGAAACAACTGAAGAGCTGGTGGTGGCTATCTCAAGAGCCGCAGGCGGCGAAGCTGAGGAGACTGTTGAAGATCTATAAAGAGGCTTTTGATGCTATTTTGGAGGCTCCACCGTAAGTGATTCCACTCACTGAATTTATATCCTTCCCTTTAGCATAGTTTCAAGGTGAGGTGGTTATTAACATTTTTGTCACATGCATAGCGCACAAACGCCATCAAAAGATACTGCAGACGAGTTTGGAGAAAAAATACAGAAGATCACGCGGAGACTCACTGAGAGAGAGAATGAAGAAAACACCACCCCAACATACACCTATACCCTGGCGGTGTCTGCACCAAACACGCTGTTCACGACGTCTCCCTCCTTTGATCAAACTCAGGGAGACGACAGCATTCCACGATCGCTTCGCAACGAACCCACTACCAATCTCTTGAAAAACATCTCGGGGGATCCATGTGCCAGATCAAGTGCTGCAGGAGACCGATTATCTGGCAGGTCGGAGTCATATACGCACGCGCCTATCCCAAAACCCTCAGAGAATCTCCGAAATTCCATTACCTCTGGGACGCCTCGTATCGTTTGCACACGGAATCCAAACCACGCAACTTTGATAGGCATGCGAAGGGAGATGCGCATGATTTGTCGCGGCAAAAACAAAGCGAAAGGATCTACCTATTGGATCTAAGCTAGGCTCGTAGCTATGCAAACTTAGGTAAGACTCTACGTCATTGAGATTAGCTGAATTCTTTGGATTTCAAGTTTCTTACGAGTATTTAGGAAGGATCTTTACCGGCTGGATCGGGCAGGGAATGTTGCGGGTAAACATCGGGGTGTGTTTTGGATGCATAGCGAAGGCGAATGGGGGTCATGGATCATCACTCGGGAGTTTGGGGGGAGTTTCTAGTGGATTTAGTTGAAAGCTCATGAGTGTTTTTTTTTTTGTGTCAATGTTTTATCAAGAGCTGATGGGAAATAGAAGCGTATGGGTTTATTTTATTTTTTTGGCTTCTGTATTTCATTAATCAATTTACTGTGCATCTCCAGAGAATAGTCTATAGACAATCAATCCCCTGTAGAGTGCGTGTTGAACGTGCATGTAAAGCTGCACGTGTGCGTTAGCTAGCTTATTCCTGGATACTCGGTATTTTGGGGATCAAGGGAATTCTGTGCCAGGCAATGGTATAGTATGAGATAGGTATATGAATTAGTGAATGTGCGAGACATATGACGGACATATGTAGGTAGTGCGAGATACCTGGGACAGGCTCCACTATGACAAAGGAACAGTTTGAATTTAGGGTGATTAGATATGGGGTTCCAGGCGACGATAGTGTCTCCCCCCAAAATCTCCAGAAATCGTCTTGAGGGGGAAGATGCCAAGTGAAGGGTACATATGTATTCAGCCAATGAAAGCAGCTCATAGTAACACTACCTATTCGGAGAGTAAAGCTTCAGACCAACCAGGCCAAGATCTAGAGCAGACCAACCATGCATTGTAGGATATTTAATAAAGCTTTATTAGCTAATCCCCTGCTAAGAGAGCTACAATACCGACAAACTCGTGTATATATATACGTCTACGTCTACGCACACGCAATACCAGCACTTGGTGATGGAACCGCAGAGGTATGTTACACCACCATAACACGCTGTGCTACCACGAATGCCAGTGTGCAGGAATCCCTCAGCCTTTGCTTATCGGATACGCCCCGTTTTTTTTCAAACCCACCCATCCCATCCCCGAGCCCGAAGTGCAGGGAAAACCTTCTCTTGACCTCTGCCGAAAGAATGGGAGACTTCCTGTCAGTCCCCACCGACATAGCTCGTCTCTTAGCCGCAGGTATCCGAGCCTACCGCCAGCTCGACTACCTCATTGGTAGTGTCAAATACGCACCCAGCGAGATCCACGCCCTGGCACAAGAGCTCCAGGAGCTTTTCATGGTGCTTAGAAAACTGGAAAAGTTCCTTAAGGATGAAGCGTGTGATGAGGAGTTGTTGTCTGATTTGGGGACTGTGCATGCTAGCTGTCTGAGTGTTTTCTTGCAGCTGGGTCTGCTCGTGAATGCGTATCAGTTTGAAAAAGTCGACGGGAGGTTATGGAGGAGCGGGAAGCTGAAATCACTGGAGATGCAAATGGTGGCTATTAAGGATCGGCTGGAGGCGCACAAAGTGACTTTTGGTATCGTTATACTGCTCAGTAGGCGGTAAGCAAGTTAGCCCGTCTGTATCCCATTGGAGGATCTTGGAGCTGCGAGAGTGGTTGGGTATTCGTTGATTTGTGGCTTTCTAAATCCGCAGTACGAAGGCACTTGTTACGAATACCGTTAAAACGATTGAAGAAGCTACACGAGAGGCTGCGAGAATACATGTTCGAAGTGGACCCAAAGCCAACATTACCCCAGATCCGTCTAGTTATTCATCCCAAACCAACATCTCGAAGCTATCATCCATCTTTTCTCCACAGCCCCGTACCAATCAACCCCACAACGACGATTCCACACGTGAATCAAACCGCATACTGCAGCGATATCTCTCCGCCAATGCCCTACTACCAATCCAAGTAGCCTCGGACCCTATGGAAACTGAAGATTCAAACCCTCCGATCACAATGGCAGCGCTGCTATCCCAATATAGAAAAACCCGAACCCAAGAAAATAGACCCAAGAATCCGGAACTCCAAAAAAATGCCAGCGTGGGAACAAGCACAGCTAGGCTTACCGAGTTTTCTGTTGATCATCTGTCGCCAACTAGAGATAGGTGGGCTCGGATCAGACAGAATGCCGCAGAGCGAGCGAGGCTTGGTCAGGTTTCAAGGGTTCCTTTAGGGAGTGCGACTGCGGATGTAGGTAGTGGTGAGGAGAGTAGTGAGGAGAGTATAGAGGTGAGGGTTGCGAGGATTAGGGCGCGTATTGCAGAGTTGACTGCGGGGTGAGGAATTAACACGGTATTGGAATATTAGTGGCCAGGAATGATTGGTTTAAGAAGCTATCTCTCTAATACTAGTATAGTAGCTGGAAAGCAGAAATCTTAATATATCTCTTGCTTCTCCAATCCATCTCCTCAATTATTTGCCCTTCCCCAAACATATAAACCTATGGAACAACATCTTCTCGCTCAGCTCTATTTTATATCCTAACTCTCAGCTCGAGCAACTACACTGCGTGGCCCTACTCAGCCTCGGTACATCCCCAACCCACCTCCCACCATCTTCATCCGTTTCCCACGAATCGTCAAACGGCCTTTCGACCATCTCCATTACGTGTTGCAGAATATCCCTTTCGCCGCCCTTCTCCACGCGCTTGATAATCTCCTCGAGGACCCAGTTCCGCGGCACGAAATTCGGGTTTACGGCCTTCATCTTCCGCATTCGCCCCTCTTCGCTCCCCTGCGTAGCTTCACATTTGAGCCGTGCGGTATACAGTTCCAGCCAATCAAGAATCTTCTTCTGCGCATCCTCACGGGAGAGACCGCCATGTGAACCCTCTTTCTGAAGAAACACGCCAGCAAGCTCAAGCTTCTGCTCATCAGTCCCCGTGTCTAGAGTCTTCAATACTGGCACCCCCGACAGACGTCTAAAAAAGTGATGGTAATCTATCTCGACAGCCTCGAGGAGCTCGAGTAAAGGCGTAAACAACTCATCCATATCCTTGACGTCTACTCCCTGCAGACCGAGTTTTAGTGCCATGAGGCGCTTGTATTCGGTTAGGAATGTGGTCTTGTATTCCTCGCCGACAGACTCGATTATTGCTTCTGCGCGCTTGACGAGGGCTTCGCCTTCTTCTTGAGTTTGTACGCCTGATTCGATAAATGTTGGATCATCGGGGTTGATAGCGCCAAAGAGTTCTGCTGTGTCTTCGGCGAGGCGGACGAGATTCCACCAGATTATCGTGGGTTGGTTTCTGTAGGAGTAGCGGAGGGTGTGGTCGTCGTGATTGGGTGTGTATTGTGGATCGAAGTTCTAGGGTATTTGTTAAACCTGTAGATGAAAACCTGTAAGGAGATGGGAGGACGAACATCCATAAACGCGAAGGGTCCAAAATCAAGAGATAGCCCTAGAACAGAAGTGTTATCCGTATTGAGAACACCGTTCATAAACGCGTATGCTTGCCATTTCGCGACTGTCTTTGCGTTCTGTCGGACAATCTCTCTATACATTTCTTCATATCTGTTCCCTTTTCCTTCTTCTTCTTTATGCGGTGGTAACTTCAACACCTCGTCTCTAACGTAATCCGCCAGTTTCCGCAGCGTCACTCTGTCCCCTCTGTTACGGAATAAATCAAATGTTCCGATCCTAATCCAGCTCTGCGCAAACCTACACACGATCGCACAGGACTCCATACGCTCCCTTAATGCATTCTCCCCCGGTAACAACGTTAAGCTGAGGGCACGGGTAGTCGGGATACCGATACTGTTTAGATACTCGCTGACAACAAATTCGCGAATGCTGCTTCTCAGAACAGCTCGTCCGTCCGCAAACCTGCTATACGGGGTCTGCCCGGCTCCCTTCAGCTGCAGCTCGTACCGCTCTTTCGTGGCTGGGTTAGTGGCCTCAAATAAAGAAATTGCGCGGCCGTCGCCAAGCTGTCCGGCCCATTGCCCAAACTGCCAGCCACCGTAGCACTGCGCCCAAGGGTAGATTTCGTCTTCAAAACCGCCGTTGCCAGCCACGAGACGAACGAATTCGGGGTTTGAAGCCTCCAAGGGGTCGAGGCCGAGGGTGCGGAATGCGGCTTTGGAGGTGGCGAGGAGTTCCGGGTTCGGCTCGCTGGAGTCGGGACGGACAAAGGTGTAGAGTGCATTTTTGACCATGCGAGGGCCTAAAGAAGAGCGGGAGGCTTTGGCTGAGGATTCTGCAGTTGGGAAGAGCGGGTCCGCTTGAAACGAGAGTTAGCTTTAGCTCTTTACCGGGGAGAAGATGGAAGCGCGTACGTGGAAGCTTGGAGGTGAAAATGTTTGATTTTGGAAGATCCTTCAGCGAAACACCTGGGAAATTGGTGCTGCATATCAAATTGCCCTGCGACGGGCTTTTAGCTACAGGAGATGTCTCATTTCCAAAGCTATTCGGAATGGGACCGCTGGAAGTCATGGCGGCTGTGGACAGTAGACGGCAAGTTTGAAGATGCGGAGCGAAGCGTGATAATCGCATGCGATTAAGGAGCATATGGAAGGTGTACTTCAACCATAATCCCACCAGAGCTTGGTGGGAGGGAGTCGTGATATCTAGGAGTTGGATGATTCAGAAAGACGCTGGAAAGCTCCTCGGGCAGGGTGAGGTGGGGATGACGGAATTGCGTAATTATGCGTGAACCCTGCAGGCTGCAGCTGTTTTACCGTTACCGAGATCGGATGGAGATGTGACGTTGGGGGAATGGCGTCGCGTGAGGGAAACCAGGGCCGTCAGCCAGAAACAGGAGACGGCGATGTTCTGGGCGGGTGATTCTCTGTGAAAATGCAGTCGTCGCCGGATTCGAGTGGGCGTCGTTCTATCCAATAAGATTAGATCAGATGGAAGCGAGTGATCTTCCGTGGAGGAAACAAAACCCCACCTGTATGTAGCTATTGTCAGCGATCTCGTCCCTACCTGCATACAATTAGCAAGACGTGTGAGGGGCTACTTGGACGATGGTGTGATGGCATGAGCATGGGGTGGACGGTCCGAATGCCTACTTGCGTTTGCTGGACAGCGTTAGCCCATTGAGGCAGCCAAATTCCAGACTCCATCACCAAGAGAGCCACTGGTGGTTGAGGATATCGTGGATCATTAAATCAATTCAAAAAATTGAGTTCTATTGTTGCTATAGATAGAAATTGAAATAGTCCAGGGGAAACATCAAACCTAGAGATTCCACGGACTCTCGAGGCTGTCCGTAGTATGTGACCTGCTTTAAATATCTATCCAACACCAAAATAAGCAAAACGCCACACCACAAATATCAATCAAGAAAACAAAACAGAAACCGTATCTAGCCACAAAATCAGCGCAGGAAAGGAGACTCTCTAGGGGAGCACATCATTCAGTGCCATTTCGCTTATCGCCCTTAGCTTTCAACCGAAGATTTTTGATTTTCAACACCAGCCTCGACCCCAAGCGCCTAACTTTATCCCGACGCCTCACAGACCCCACCAGATCCACGTTACGGCCCATCTGCACCCCATTGACGCTTGTCGAATAGGGTGGTGAGGATTCCCTAATCGACGGTGGATGGGGCGGTGCAGATACGGAACGCCTGAGGGAATGCTGGATATCCCTGATAGTGGTAGGTCGGTAATTAGAACTTCCAGGCGCAAAGTTGACTCCCTCAGAATTAGACCGCCATACGTACCTCAGATCATTCGGGGAGGCTTCTGTAGCATAGGAAGGAGGGGTATCATTAGGCCTGCTATGTGTGGGAGTTGATGTGCCGATATTGTGGTAACTAGTTTCGTGGCACTGTGGGAACGGATGCCCGAAAGGCGATGCTGCTGGAAGGCGTGCATGGCGGGTAAACGCCTGAATGAGTGTGATGTTTTCGCGGGGAGTTGTAGTATTCATTTTGAATAATTTAAGCTGTGGGTTGTGAAGTTGGTGGGCTGCGGTGAGGAGAAAAATATACGGTGATGGGGAGAATCATTCACTTTTATAGTTTATTGATGGAGGTGTTGTGGTTTGTAGACGAACTTGTAATATTGGTGAAGTTGAACAAAGACCCTGTTTGTAAGTATATGTATTCTGCTGCTTATATTGAGATATCTTCAAGAATTGGTCATGTTGAAGGATAACTAAATCTCAGGGGAACCCCAAAGCTAACGGACGCTTCGAGCAAGATAATTTATGATCGATATCTGATTGGACCTCACTTGGTAGTACGATTTATTTTTGCGGTGGACGGGCAGTGGGTAAATGTTAGCTGCTGCATATATATTGGGAGCCTTCTTTAGGTACATGTACAGTCCCTAGTCAGAAGTGTTCGTGATGCGGTTTCAGATGGCGGAATCCACCATGCAGCTAGCTTGGCAAACCGGTGTATAGGTTTAAAATTTTACTATAAATCAAGAAAAAAAGATAAAATTCCCATTTAAATTTTAAAAACATATTGAGCATTCTAGCTACCAAATTCAGCCCTAGGTAAATTTCTTCCTTGTGTATTAATATTTAGGCAAGCTTTTAAAGTTTCATGTAGTGTGCTTTGGCCCCAGTTGCTAGGAGGAAATCAGTCTCGGCGGTAATTTTTAGTAATTTTCGGTGATGTTTAAAATTTTATTAAAAAACAAGCACAAGAGATAAACTCTTGGGTAAAGTTTGTTAAAATTTAAATAGATGTGTATGATTTGAAATTTACTCCGGGAGTCTTGGATATTTGTTCTTGTTTTTTCACAAATTTCTAAAGTTGACAGCATTTTGAGATTTTAAAGAGGTCTGAGCACTGAAACCGCATCACGAACACTTCTGACTAGGGGCTGTATGTAGTTGCATATATTGTAGCTCGACAAGGCTAGGCCGTAGTCAGTAACTACGTGTGTAATATAGACAATGTCCCCTACCTGTAAAAGTACAACGGCGCCACCGTGGCCTTGGAATTAAGCCCAGAAATACCCGTGATACGAGATATCTTACTGAGTGCTGGTTCGTGCCCACCGCGCGCATACTTCAGAGCTCCAAAAGCAAAGTAGCATATATAGAGCTACTGGCTGCGAACCCTCGTCACCAGCTCCATCTTCTTACATCCTCTAGAAATTGCTATACATCCCTCAGTCATCAAAGTATATCCAACCAACAAGTATATCTGTTAAAACTACCTAACAAATGCAAATTCAACCTCTCTCTTTCCTCCTTATCCTCTACATCTTCTTTTTCCATCACTCATCTGCTATCCCTCAAGGTGTCTACGATATCCTCGTACCTCCAAGCAGCACCCCTGACGGCTGCGTTACTACCTATGCCCCTCTTTTCGGTGTTCTAGCCAACGAAGGCCCTCCACGCCAAACCGAAATTCTCCGTACATGCAATACTCCGGGAGGCCTAGCCATGAGGCTTGCCAATGGCGTGTTGATCGATAGCTTGGGGAGGATCGGATCTATTGTTGCTAATAGACAGTTTCAGTTTGATGGACCTCCTGCTCAGGCGGGTGCCATCTATACCGGTGGTTGGTCTGTTTGTGATGATGGAACGTTGGCACTGGGTGATTCAAAGCAGTTTTATCAATGTGATAGCGGTGATTGTGAGTCCTTTTCCTGTCTTCTAGCTTTAGAAATTTTCATGATGGATTTGAATTTGGCTTGATATCGTCCCCCCTGCTGTCTATGATCCGGTTACTAATACTCACTTCATGGACAGTTGCAAATATATATGATCAGCCTATTGCGGATTACTGTGTCCCTATTACCTTGGAGATCACTATACTCGTGACGTGCTAGACTAAGAGATGTCCACTGAGACATCGGATGTGATAATAAAGTCTGTCTGGAGGACTAACTTGATCCTAACATTCGAGTATGTCTTTAGGCAGAACCTATTTTTATTCTAATGTTCTAAGTTCAGAGCATAGCAATAATAAAGAATTAAACCGAGCTCTTGAACTCAGTCACACTCTGCGAACTGATGTTAGATGTGGCCCCTGTGAACCGGAATGCATGTAGTCACCGTATGCCCCAGCCCGTTCCGCCTTGAACTAGGTCCCTTCTACTAGAGCGATAGTTGGGATTTGAACAAAAAGTTGCACACGTTTCAAGTAGACAAAACTGCATGTATCTGCTCCATCCGTTATGCCACCGCTAATGATACTTTGTTCGGTTTTCCATACCATCTCCGATATCATGGTGTTATACCGACTTATCCTTGAATCAAATTAACCTAATAGTTTTGCGGTGGTCTGGTCGGTTCTCAAGCCGTGTTCATGGACCAAACTTAGTTTTAAATCATATGAAATCACTCATAGCTACCTCGACGAATTGCACTTGCTCACAGGGCCTATGGATACCGTGGCTTTCTCGCCGTTACCCAATCAACATTCCTAAACGCGAGGGGTGGATTGGGGGAGCAACTGTTTCTGTCATGTAATCATCGCCTAGCAACTTCGTGCTGAATCTTCAGCCTCCACTTTTATAGGCCTAAATCTTGAATTGGTCCCAGTACCGTTCCTAATTTATATTTGTGAGGGGCTATTGAAAATTAAACTACTACCCAATCTCCCTATATGCAGTCAAGCCGCATAACTATTGAAAGAAAAAGAAAGAAATCACAACCTCGTTTTAACTATGATACAGCCACCAAAAACAACCTGTCATTTCCTCTTCCCCCCGACTAGAATCCCCTTGCTAACAGTAGAAATTGCAATACCGACGCTTATTTTGAGCCCAATCAAAAATAAAGACAAATCATCACCTACTTTGACTCTCTAACTTGCATGTCGGATAGTCATTTTTTACTAGTCTTTGCCTTTTTCTTCGCTGGCGCCTCCGCCTCGCTTTGCGCATCCTCCATTTCTTCATCCTCATCTGCATCCGCTGCCGCATCGGGTCCTGCTTCATCATCGCTGCTCCCGCTACTCTCATGTGCAGAATCATACTCCTCTGCGACATCTGACTCTGACTCGGCTTGGAAGTCTTCATCAACGGACTCCTCATCCTCGTCAGCGGATCCACGATCAGCTCGGGCAACGGCAACATCTTCGTCCATGTCGTCGTCTTCGTCTTCAAGCGCTGCTTGAAGCAACGCGTTGGAGTCGTCGACGAGGTCGTTTTTGATGCGGAGGTTTTTGGTCTTGAAGAAGTCTTCGAGTGAGGATTGTTCTTCGCGATTGATGTTGTTGAATTGATATTCTCCGCCGCCCTCACCTTGTTTAAGGGTTACGGTAACGTCAAATGTGCGAGATGCAGAGACGGAACCACCAACACTGAAAAGGAATATTAGGACTCGGCGGTGGAGGTTTTGGCTTTGGGGTAACTTACCGAGACATGGTAACGTGGGCGATTCTATCAAATGCCACAAAGACCGCAGGCTTAGGCACAAACAAGAATGCCTTGTCCAAGCAAAAGAGGTGACCTTCGTTTGCCTTGAGAGAACACTTGACACCGGATTGCTGGTGATGGCTGCTGAAATCCCTGGAGGGCGTGGTGATCTTTTTGCCGGTTAAACCCTTAAAGATCTGTGCCACGACTTGGTACGCAGAACTCTCATAGTGCATTTGGAGCTTCCCGTCGTACTTCTCCTTTAATACCTCCTCCGTGATGTTCAAATCAAACTCCATATCCTCCTCGCGCTTGAATTGCATGACCAAGAAGGGATATTTCGTCTGACCTTGTCGTAACGGAGGATCCAGACCAATCACGATCATGTGGTGGACATCGTCGGGTTTCGGGAGAAGGAAAAACTTTTTAACATTGTCGTATTGGATCTTGTAGTCGTAGGTTTTTCCTCGGAGACGGAAAGAAGTTTCATACATGTCGATGTCATAACGACCTCTGTTAAAGCTTGTGAGTATTGTGAAATCTTCCAGTACAGAAGACGAATATACCTTGGAGTGAGGAAGAGAATATCCAAGAATGTAGCATATGTGTCGCCGGCGACCTCTCCGATATCGGCCTTCTCTTTCAAGGTATCGTAAAACAAGTTTGCTGCGCTCATCTCCTCTCCTTCGCCCTCCTTATCACTACCGTCCTCGTCACCTTCTCCCTTCTTGACCGTCCCTGGTACGTAGAATCTCATCTCGACTAGCTGGTCTAGCTGGATGCTCTTCTTCTTCCTCCTGCCGTGCTCTCCATTGGTCGCACCAGTGGTGCCATCGGCAGTGGCGAATTCTACAGCAACCTCGTTCTTTCCGGCCAAGTTAGAGTTCGACACCTCGGAAAATGGTATCTCGAATGCGGGCTTATTGGCGACGTTGAAGTAGAGCTCTTGCTTCGAAAATTCCGCCTTCCCCCAATTCCAGCCCTTGAGAGCGTGTTCTCGCTGGTCAAGATTTATTTTGTAGTAGGCTTTCAAGGTGTCTTTGATTCTCTCGAGGTCCTGAAAAAGATAATATCTCATTAGCTATTGCCTCCCCCCCCAAACCAAAAAATAATAATAAAAAAACAATTCAGATTTTCGGAATCTCTCTCAGGGGATCTAGAACCGAGCAACACTAAACCAATGAAAAATAAAAAATAGGTTTCTCACATTCGACTGAAATCCGTCAAGCTGTACAATCCCCATAGTCCTCGTGAAAATCTTCACTTCATAGCCCCTGGCAGCTCTCGACCACTGCGCATTACTGATTTCCGTATTCTGCAATGTCCAGGTCTCGCCACCGCTGGGCTTCCACCCCATCCCGCTCGCAGCAAATCGACATTTGCCCGGCTGGCGTGAAAGGTCCAGGTAGATGTTTTCAAAGGTTTCGTAATCGCCAGGCATGATTTCGTAAATTGATTCGTAGCGGTGGATGGAGGTTGATATGGAAGGCGAGAGGAAGTGAGCGAGGCGGATGAACTTCTTTGTCAAAGAGAGTTTGTTGTCGAGAAGGCGCGCAGGGGGAACGGATGCTAAGTCAGTCACTAACGCGTCTCTAGGCCGGGTAACTATCACGTGATATTGAAATTTCGTAGAAACCACGGACGTTGCTAATCAATTCCCACATCCCAGTCGAAAGCGATAACCAAGTATTTCGACGGATAGACAAAATAAATAAATTCACTATGAATATAAGCTATTTTGGGACAATTGCTAGAAGAGCAAAGCGACCCTCATTCTGTATGTGGTTCCTGGTTAGTTGGTTTCTCGAAGAAAGTAGGTCTTGCTGTTGCTGAATAGTTATAATTTCCAAAAGATCTTGAACCCTTCTTTCGACTGGACCGCCGTTTCTTGAGGATAAAACGCTCCGTCGTTGACCTACAACCAATCGACCCTAATCCTCCGCCACCGTCAGTAGCTCTGGCCCTGGCTAGCAAGCAGGGGCGAGAAGCGGTGTCACCAGGCGGTTTCAAAGCAGGAGGCGTACCGTTGAACGAGAAATCACCTGAGATAATCAGAAAGCCCAAGAAGAAGAAACTACCTTTCCGAAGCCCATTCGATCAGAGTCCTGCCCGAATACCGAAACAAGGAACAGCGCTTCACTGGGCAGTCGATCCTTGGAAGGAAGACGAAGCTAGACTAATATTAGAAAAAAGGCTTATTGATATCAATGCCCGAAACGAGGACGGACAGACCGCGCTCCACCTAGTAGCGGCACAGGGTGAGGCAGAAGCGGTCCAGCTGCTCTTAGATTTCGGAGCAGATATCAACGCTGCTGATGATCAAGGCTTCACGCCGCTGCACCACGCAATCTGGAACAAAAAGAAGGGAGTACTGCAGGTACTGCTAGACGCAGGAGCCAATATCGAAGCCGATGACATACACGGGGAAACCCCACTCTACACCGCAACGAGAAGGAACGTCGTGGCCATGGTAGAAATCCTGCTGGCTGCTGGAGCCAAGTTGGGTCCTCCGAGAGGCGTTGATACTACTTTAATTCACCACGCAACCCGACTGAAGAGGAAAAGGATTTTGGAGATATTTCTGGATCTGTTTCAAACCTCTGATGTCGATGCTGTGGAGCCTGGCGGTATTACTCCCCTCCATCTTGCGGCGATAAACGACCAGTATATAGTGGCACATATGCTTCTCAAGAAGGGGGCCAACCCTGATGTTCAGGACTCCACGGGCAGAACACCGCTTCATATAGCAGCAGAATGCGAAGCTTTCAAGACGGTAGCGGTGCTGCGTCAAATGGGAGCCAATGCCGAGATTATGAACAATGATGGGTGTATTCCAGATGAGGAGGTTGTACAACTCTACGAGAATAGAACGAGTAAGTAAATTATTTGCTGAGTGGATAATCGCGATATCATCTTGTGCATCATGCTAATCCCTCCGTTTTCTCTCCAAAGTCAAGAACCTAGACGGTCTGGTTAAGCCTGCGGATTTAATTATTAGGCGGAGAGCGATGACCGAAAAGCAAATGAGAGGATTAGAGAGGCATGAAATGAGACTACTAAAGTACAAACGTAAGTCGACTGATGACCCCTCAAATTCAACAATCAGTCCATGCGATACTAATTTAAACCACCAATACTTAGCGCAAGTGGGTAAAGGAGAGGACTGGGATCTAAAATTAGACCGAATAAGGGAGCGGCAACGAGAGAAGAGGAGATACTACGTGCAACTGCATTTGAGTGAGAAAGCGGAGAAGAAGGATGATAGAAAGAAAGGTATATCGCCTTGTCTTTTCGAAATAGGATTTCCTATTACTATTCGAGATGGGTGGCTAATCTCAATCGTTTCTCTTCACTAGATCGCTGGGCAGTTCGCGGTCAGGTCCGTACAAGGGCACTCTTTGGGCCTACTGACCCAACCGATAGTAACTGATAGGTCGCCGTGCCTTGCCATTGACGTGATAATGTGGAAATATGCGCATTGTGCATATTTCCTTGGCGAACTGCTGGAGCGATATATTTATATGAATGAACATCTTTCTATCGAGATCACGATTTATCACTCGTGCTGCTGATTTGAGAGTTTGTTGGATATATAGGGCATAGATCTTTCTTGGTGTGGGCTTTGTTCGTGAGACTATAAAGCCGCGATTTCAGTAGCCAGCAATCAATCACAGGTGTCACATCTTAGACTCTGCCTGCGGTTAGGCCAGATGTATTCCTCAGGAGGTAGTAATATGTTCTCATGCACTCCAGCCTTGTAGCTGTGGTCAATGGTAGTGTCTGCAGTGCCTACAGCGAGGGTGAAATTGGGGATTCGAAAGGATCTGGTAAGTGTGTTATTGAGAATCGATCTTATCCATGTAACAGATAACTGCATGTATTGGTGTCTACCCGATGACACTGTATGATGGAGTTTAATTACGCCGTCCTCTCCGTCATACACCATGTACCAGTCGCGCACAAATGTATCCCATTAGTAACATGGCAACTACTTTTCTAGAGCATGAAGCTCGTTAGCCTTCTCGTGGCAGTCCGCGTGTATACCCTGCGTGCAAAAAAAACACCCCAGCCCCACCAACACTCGCTTTCCTTCGTAAAATAGCATTTTGATATATTTACATCCTCGCTGCATACCCAAAGCCCCGATGATTACCGCTTCCCCTTCCTCTTCTCTTTTTTCTCCTTCTTTACGACCTGATCTCCCCCGCTCGGCCCCGCCTCCATCCCCGGCACCCCCATATCCCTCATCATCTCCTTGAAAATATCATCGCTCACCCCTCCACCACTCACCGCAGCACTATGCAGCGGTAGTATCGTCCCCATCTTCCACCCCCTCGGCACCGCCGGTGGCTCCGGCGGCTTCCCGTCAAACGGCATATTCGGCAACCGCAGTCTCAGCGGCGCTTCCTTGGTCGTAGGATGGCTCTGCAGGTACTCCGCCACCGCCTTATATAGCATGATCTTGTTCTTGATAGTTGCGTGCTTCAGCTCCCCGTCTTCCTCCTTCAGCAAGATCCGAACACGGCCTGGATTCGCCCAGTCTTTCGGGTGCGTCTTGCCGGGCTCGAACACGGTCTTCAGCTTCAGTGAGGCACAGGCATCGACAATTTCTCGGGCGAGGGGGTTGGGGACGGCGAGAGACTTAGGGACGCGACGTCCCTTGCCGCGGGAACGGGAGACGTCGAAGTAGACGGGGTAAAGGCACTGGAACGCTTTGTAGGCGTTCGCGTCGCCGGCATTGACGTATTGGGTCGAAGGGTCGGAGGACGTTGGGAGGCGTGCTGGGTCCAGAAGGGTGGGGTTGGAACCGGCATTGGGGGGAGGGAAGGGGCGGCCTGGGATGTGCGTAGACTGGGCGTAGGACGGGGGAGCTGCAGCAGCGTTGCGGGGGTCGAAGAGGGCTATGTCCATTTCTTCGGGATCTGAGTCGGAGACCTCTTCAATGCGGGCATGGCGGGACATGGCGGCGGTGCAGCAGGGCGTCTGGGCGGATTGAGCGGGGATGCGGCGAGGCGTGGTGTGATGGCGGAGGCGACGTTGGGGTGGAGTTGCGGGGGAGGCTCAGCGGAAGCTAGTCTTCGGTTGGATTGGTGCAAGGCTTGGCTTCTCGTTCCACAAAACACACATACGGATCATTGGCCCGGCTCAGCCATCCATCCCACTCTATGAACAATGCATACATACACGTAAAGTATGTCGATATCTTCATTCAAGTCAATGATCCTTGCCACCCGGATCTCGCAGCGACACTACATCTCGCAGCTAAACCCATAACTAAAATTCAACTTGATAGGTCAAGGAAAGAAAACAGAGACGAAGCATAAAAAAACAGAGATTGGTGAGAGAAACGAGAGGAAGCGTAGCAAAACCACATGTACTGAACGTAAGCCTAACGCTGGCATGATAAATCCTTTAGAAAATGAATAAATCCAAGAAATCCAAGAAATGCTGGTAGCAGCTACAACCAACCCCCTAACTCTTCCAGTGCGTATACGACGCCGCAGAACCCCCCTCAACCCTCGATTTGAATGTCCGCTTCACCTTCCACCATTGTTTCTGGCACCTTCAAAAGAAATTCTGCAAGTCCTGGGCGTCTAAATTTCGCTGCAATTTGCGTCGCGGTGAGACCATCTTTATCCTTCGCTTTAACGTCCGCACCGCCACCCAAAAGCCTCCTCGCGGCCTCGTCTTTCCCATACCGGGCTGCTAAGTGCAGTGCTGTATATCCATCGCCACTCCTCTCTTCAACGCCGATACTGCCTAAAAGCGCCCCTAAGACCTTGCTATGTCCAGACTGAGCGGCAATGTGCAGCGCAGTATATCCATCACTATTCTTCGATTTAACGTCCGCACCACCTCTCAAAAGCACCTCCACTACATTTCTATGTCCATGGAAAGCTGCAAGATGTAGTGCCGTGACCTGCAGTTCTTTTTCCCATGTCTCCGTTACCACCGACTCGATGTCCACTTTGCCCAGAAGCAACTCTACTACTTTTTCATGCCCTTTTGATGCCGCGCGGTGAAGCGCAGTGTATCCATTACTATCCTTCGATGTGGTATCCGCACCGCCTTTGATGAGCACCTCCACCACCTTCTCATACCCTTCAAAAGCTGCCATATTCAGCACCGTGCCCTGTATATCGCGGGATACCGGCCCCACCGCTTCGATGTCCACTTTGTCTAAAAGCATCTCTACCACCTCCTCTTGCCCATAAGTGACTGCGACGCGTATTACAGTGTATCCGAAGCTATCCGTCGACGTGATATCTGCTCCGCCTTTCACGAGCATCTCTACTACCTTCTCATGTCCATCGAAAGCTGCAATATGTAGTGCCGTGCTCTGTATACCCTTTTTTACCGTCCCCACCATCTCGATGTCCACTTTGCCTAGAAGCACCCCTATCATCTTCTCATATCCCTTAAAAGCTGCAAGATGTAATGCCGTGTTTCCGGCCTCATCCTTTGCCTCAATATTCGCCCCATTCTCCAAGAGAAGATCCACCACTTTCTCATTCCCAGACTCAACCGCATAGTGCAACGTCGGGTACCTATTGCTGCCCATCGCCGCGATGTCTGCTCCATTCTTCAAGAGAATACCCACAGCTTTCTCATGCCCCTGCTTAGCCGCAAGACTCAGTGCTAAGTCACCACGGTAATTCATCGCTTCGACATTTGCCCCGTTCTTCGCAAGCACTTCCACTACTCCCTATGCCCGTGCCCAGCTGCGAGATGAAGTGCCGTGTTTCCTTTTGTATCCCTTGTCTTCAGATTTGCACCATTCCGGAGAAGCGCCTCTACTACTAATTTTTGTCCCCGCATCGACGCGGTAACTAGAGCAACCCCAGTATTGAACTCTGACGCAAGTAGCAACACAACCATCCCTGCATAATCGTTCTCGACGGCGGTTTGCAGCGCCGTTTTTCCAAATTCTTTTGCTGGCTCCTCATTCACATCAGCATTGGCCCCGAGAAGCAGCGTCACTATAGCTTTATGGTTACCCACTACCGCAGCCTGCAATGCCGTTCGTCCAGAATGAGGTGTTGGCGGTGCACTCACAGCAGCATTGGCCTTCAAAAGAAACTCCACGACTTCTTTGTAACCTGCCGCTGCCGCTGCCTGTAACGCCGTCAGCCCGGAATAGAATGCTGGTTCAGCATTTATATCGGCGTCTTTCCTTAGGAGTAACTCGACGATCTCCTGATGACCTGCCGCTGCCGCCGCCTGAAGGGCTGTTCTTCCGCAATAGAAGGCTGGTTCCGCATTGATATCGGCACCTTTTTCTAAGAGTAGCTTCACGATTTCTTGATGGCCTGCCTCCGCCGCAGCCTGCGATGCCGTTCGTCCAGAATGGGGTGCTGGCGGTGTATTAACAGCGGCATTGGCCTTCAAAAGAAGCTCTGCGACTTCTTTATAACCCGCCGCTGCCGCTGCCTGTAACGCTGTCAACCCGGAATAGAATGCTGGTTCGGCATTGATATTGGCGCCTTCCCTTAGGAGTAACTCGACAATTTCTCGATGACCTGTCTCTGCCGCCGCCTGCAAAGCTGTCCGCCCTGAATGACGTGCTGGTGCAGCATTTGCTTTAGCTCCAGCTCCGATCAACACCTCAACAATTCCTATATGGCCAGCCCCCGATGCAGCCTGCAATGGTGTTCGCCCAAGATATTCAGCTGGCTCGGAATTAACTGTGTCAGGCCTAACACCTAACAGCTTTTTCACTAGCTCCTTTTTACTACTCTCTGCTGCGAACTGTAGCGGCGTTCGATGCCCTCTAATCAATTGAAGATCCATCGGGAGCTGAGGATCTTCAATACCGCCTGCCCTGGGTACACACATTCGTGTTACATATGTTGGGTTTGAAAAATATTCCTCCAGTTCATTGTTATGCAGGAAATGATCTCTTCTTGCGCGGACAAGATCTGCGACAATCACCGCCGTCCGGTACTTAGTGGGGTCTAAATCCTTTATAGTGCTAAACGTAAACTTGAATAGATCCGAGATACGAAGGTCCTTTTTGTAAGTCCTCGCCGCTTTATAGGTACTGTACAAATTCACTGCACTGGCTGCGCGGTCTTCTGAGGTTACTTCAAACACTTTGCAACGCGAGTACGCTGTATCCCACATCTTCCAGAAGGTTTCGTCCGTTTTACGGTCCTTTTCGCGTGCGACAAGCATTCGGGTCAGCTCTAGGAGGCGTTTTCCGATCTCGGCAGTGATGGCTGTGGCCTCGTACGAGCCAGCCTTCATCTTTTTGGAGTCGTCATATAACCAGGAATCGATCTCAGTGGTTTTCTCCCATGATTTTCCCATTTCTAGTCTTTTCGAGGCTTTACGAGCTTCGATGTACGCCTGGTGTGGATATACGAGCTTATCCACGACACTGAATGCTGGAATAATACAGGAATATGCCTCTTCAAGACTCCCAAGGCCACATTCATGATAGATTCTTGCAAGCGACGCCAAGTTGGTATTGTTGAGACGGAATTCTCCCCAATGGTCGTCGTTGAGATTGCTGTTCATTACCGGAATTTCTGCACTTGAATTGGCGGTACGCCGCGCCGTACACCCCCCAACCTCCTTTATCCCAGCCACTAACTTTGACAGAAATAAAACATACAGCTCCTGGGCGCACAATAACTCTATCTCTGTATTCGAATCGATGCAGAGAAAGTCGGGCGGCATAGCTTCCGAACTACCACCACCGCTAACTTTGTTAGAAACCCATCCAAAATACCTAGCCTTTTCGTTCTCCGGAAGTGGTACGTATGGTGTTGTCCCGCGTTATATCCATAGTCTATAGTTCACCTTTGTCTTCTGGGTAGCTAGTCCTAATAATCGAATATTCTTTAATCGAGGTTTGCTTTCCTTTGCCCGTATCCTATTGACCCTTACAAGGGAGGAGATCCAGAGACATAAAATAGCTTCTAATTCATTCAGATCTATTTTCCAGCCAGAATTTTCGTCCTTTCCTCTCCTAAGAGTAAGCGTGATCTCCAAGGGCTCCGTAGGCTCGTATGCAGACGGATTGTCGTTGAATTTGGCTTTCACTGGTATTGTCCATTCAAACTTTTCGATATCCCCGAAATCGTCATTTAGGATAATGTTGGCAAAAACCTCGTTCATTGACATCTCGATAGTATTCTGCAAAACTACGACCTTTTTTCTAGAATCTAGATTCCAGTCACTTGACAGCACGCTTAGGCGAGTGCGAGCCTTCACCAATGCTAGTGCCGTCTGGTTTGTGATGCCTGGGGATGCATTGCTCATAACTGGATTATGTACCTGTGGTATGGCCTCAGTTTTTGGATTAGGAGCGCCTTCCGTAGGCGATGTGTGGGCCCCGTTACCCTCAGATGGATTACTTTTAGGCGCATCGGGTCCAGTGATGACCTCCCATACCTTACAGTCTGTCAAGTCCTTCGCGAGCTAGTCCAGTTCATATCCCTCAATCTCATCAGGTTCATCAATATCATTTTGCGATGCTGTACTGCATCAGAAAGGATATCAAAGCGTGCGCAGTGCGCTCATCAGACCCCACCCTCCACACAGACATCGTGGCAGTCTGATGGCGGCAGACATCGTTCCTCGTACTGTCTAGAAAGACCGGCCGCCATTATTGATTGGCTTGTTACCCCATAAACTGTTGAAAAAATGCTGAACCCCCTGTACTCGTATTCTCGCGACGTTTCCGAACTGGCCTAGGTCCGCATAGGGGGCAGACCAGTAAAGAACTAGCGAGAAGTAGGTTCTAACCAACTAAATAGTGAATCTCAGTTGAAATAAAGTGTGTTTGACTTGCATACCTAGTTCTGAGGCTCAGAAGAGGTCCAAAACTCTCAACTTTTATAATCTAAACCTAGACCTAAGTGACCACAGCTTTCACTGATGCTTGGTTGGCTAGATTTCAGGTATCTGCTGTTCACTATTCGTTGACTGGCTGAAATCTCACTGAGTTTTACCGCTCGCTACTTCTCTACTGGTCTGCACCTTCATGTGGACCCAGGCCAGTTCGGAAACGTCGCGAGAATACGAGTATAGCTGTGGTCCAGCTCAGAGGCAACTGAAACCTACTTAATGGAAGTGATTCCCTCGACAGGGGGGGTCAGCTTTAACAGTCTATGGGATACCTAAGTTCTATCCCTTGGATGGTATGCGGCCCACCTGTCTTCTGAACTGAGACGCAGCTAACTAACATAGGCGCATGTCACCAAATAAAAGAGTACACACCTCTATCCCTTGGACTGGTAAGACGTGCAGATTCCCCGCCTTCCGAATTGAATTGTGGTCAAGTCACTTTGCCACCAGAGAAATGATTTGAATGCCATAAAGTTGCTGAAGCAAGGTGAATGAGCCGCCGCATACCTCCCAACTCTGGAAGGCGAAGAATCTGTGTGTCTCACCAGTCCAAGGGAAAGGGCAGATAATCGGCGTGTTTCACTCGTGGCTATGCAGCCCAATGAACCGTAGATCGGATAAAGTTGGCGAATCCTTAACCTTGTGCTTTAAGTATGTAACCTAGAGTACATACATACTCGGGGCAGGCACGAAGTATCCGAACATGTCTTTTGCTGATAAGATTTTTTGATCTGACCTCCTTAGCCACATCATCGAGTCGATTGGCCAACTTCTGCCTGCATTTTCGGATTCTTCATGCCTGTCCCGAGTACACAGATCTAGAATAGATACCGTACAATCTCGGTCATAACGAAGTGGCCTGGACTGAGACCGCCTGATAAAATAAACACCTTAATTAGTGTAATCAAATCCTTACTCACAGCCATTCAGAGTGTGGGTATCCTCTGCAGTCTCAGTCCAGGCCACTTCGGTATGACCGAGTTCATACGGTAGGGCATGCGCAAACTTGGGAATAAATAGCGAGCGGGGCTACGTCGAGACGGCAGAAAAGCACAGCCGCACCTTGCTGTCTCGTACAGTCACGTCCAACAAGACCCTACGGTTTTTGAAGTACCATAACGCAATAGGCTTGAAATGGATAGGCAGAACTCACATGCGAATTTGTTTAAATGATAATAAAGATAAATAGAATGAAATTCTATAATTTTGAGGAGGTTTGGCATCGGCTCTGCATCACGATACTTCAAAAACCGCAGGGACTTGCTGGACGCAACTGTACACATCTTGGTGCTCTAGGAATTGTTTGTTACCTCGGACAATTTGGGAATGTACTAGGTATCCAGTGGGTACTGATTGAAAGACAGAATTCGCACATAGAGCACCTACCTAGTAGATCTCTCTGTATACCCTTAAACCCAAGCATTTCCCCGTTGTCTTAGCAACCTGTTCGTTGATGAGGCGCTGGTTGTGGCAGAAAGCGATTCAAGCCACGAGCTGCAGCCAAGGCCCCAGAGCACATGTGGCTATGTAAATCAATCACTCAACACCAATCAACTCCTAAACGATCTCAAACTGCTCTAGAGCGGTGGAGGGCATAGCAAGGCTTAACTCACAAACTCAATACCTCGCCACCTAATGGAGATCAATTTGTTAGCCAAGCCTGTCAAACCTCGTTACACCCTCTGCCTTGCGATCCCCTCCACTGCTCTAGAGTAGAGCTGATATTTTAGTGGGATTTCGAGACTCAGTTGGGGCGTTTAGCATGGTGCAAGACAGAAGTCCCTGATGAGAAAAAAAAGGGAAAGCAACTAGCGAGTAGAGCATCCACCGCATCCACGGAAGTCAGTTAGGCCATACAGCATACGGCAAAAAAGGATCGAGAAACCAGGGCTCTGTGGCCAATCCAACTGCTGGAATCTTCCTCAAAACTCTGGGAGCCAATAACAACCCCGAATCCCAAGTCTCACGTTTCTCGATCTTTTTTGCCGAGACTCGGCTAGGATGTTTAGCGTGGCGCAAGGCAAAAGTTCCCGATGAGGAAAAAGAAAACCAACTGGCGAGTAGAATCCACAGAAGTCAGTTAGGCCATAGGTCCTAGGTATCCTGATCAACCAGATACCAGAACGCGGGTGTAGGGATTCTGGAAGTTCTCGCGATTCGAGGGCTGGGAAGGGTTGTGCAGTTGTTGTTGGGGGTGTATGGGGCCATTGAAGTAGATTCCGCGCAGAGGGCAGGTTCGAAGCACTGGTAAGGTCACGTTAGTTAAGAGAGAACCCGATTTCGCCGAGTGATCACAAGCGACTGCACATGCTCCAAAACACGATCAACACTCTATTCCAACAACCTCAGTCGCGATATGCAGTCGACGCCTTACTAATTTTCCGCGAAGTCCTCGATAAATCACCACCCATCAACGTGTGGGGAACTGTACCCTACGCGTGTTTTTGTACTGAGGGAAAAGACATAAGTTCAATTTAACTGAAGTTAATCCTCAGTTAGGTTAGTTCTGTTTCGCCCAAGAACCCCTTAAGGCATAGCTAGGCAGGCATCGTCTGATTCTCTCTCAACGCCTATTTGTTATCAAACTTTGAATATCTTTAGGAACCACGTCAAAAGTGCCCTGAACGAAGTGAAGGGTTATGGAGCAAGGAAATAATTAGTCTCGATGCTGATTGGTCAGTCGATCTGACCAGTAAATCTTGACTGCCCCCCTCCAAGAACAAGGATGAGAGAACCCTAACCCAATATCAGGGCTTCAAAGCATTGTGTAGGGCGCCACCGTGAAGTGGTAGCGGGATCGAACGCTGTGAGGTCCCGACTGCGAGCTTTTCACAGGCTTATTTATTAAAGTTCAAGGCCCCCAGTGCTCTGGGTACATAGGATATGGTTCTTCGTTCAGGGCATACGACCCCCTACAGGGCAACGGGGCTAGGTCTACTGAGGCATATCCCTAGATAATAGATTGTTGGGGGGGTCGTCTCCAGTAAATACATACCTCCAAATAGGCACATCGTGGTGGCTGACGGAGCGTGATTGGCCCCGCCCGTTGGGAATCGTTGATTATCACGTATATGTGATACGACGGTAACACCACTGCTGGAGAGGGTTTTGGTATTTTCCGAGAGTTGGTTCGTGATCCTCTAATAGATAGGCTTGCAAGATATATACCCACCCAGTCACGTGTTCCGTGGAACCATTGATAAATGCTTGCGGCTGGGCTATGCGATATGGATGCATATAAACACTCTACCACGTTGGCATGGTATAACATTAACCTAAGGGCTGTATGTGCCGAATTGAATCATAAACAATTAATAATGATAACCACGTTGTCGTAGGCAATTACGTGTACACACTGTGGGTATCACGCATTTACTGCATCGGATACTCCCTAACGCAAGTACCTAAGCTAGACAATAGGTACTCTTAACCCTTCCCTCATCTCTGCGAGACACCAGATTTTGCGCTATAAGACTTCGAGGTCGAGGCTGCAATCCACAAGCTGCTAAGGAGACTACTTGTGTGTGAAACTGCAGTAGTAGTATAGAGTATACTGGGTGCTTATGCAGGTTGGGCTAGTAACTCTAGAGCACTGATACGGCACAAAATATCCATAGCCATAGAACGAATATATGCATAACTGCATGCATGCTTGGTCTCTATCGCCTGGCCTGAAAGGGGAGTTACTCCCGATTGGGCCAGCATGGATGCGCCAAGAAAAAGGCTTGGCGCACAGCACAGTTCTCCCACGAACTGCCACGATAGAGAGCTCCGAAAAGCTTCAACACCACCAAACACCACCAAACAATTGCCCTTCAAGAAACCATCGCCCAACACCACATCCAGCGCCACATTCGCCATGACCTCTGCTGCCGATGAACGTGAGCTCCTCATCAACCCCGTCGTCCCCGAGAACGTCGCCCACAACACCAAGGTAGCCTCTTCCCCTAGCCCATCCTTCGCTCTGTCCCCTAACCCTCGTGTCTAGACAATCACCGACATCCGCTCCCTAACGTGCTCCATATTCGGTGTCGCCGCGGGCATCCTCGGCCTTGAGTCGTACTGGGGCTTTATATTCTACCTCGTTGGATCGTGTCTCGTCAGCCTGTTGATCGTGTTCCTGACCACAGGCGGAAAGCCATCACGGTACTTCAGGAGCGCGAGCGAAGTGTGGACGACTGAAGTCCTGAGTGGAGGTAGTTTGGCGGGCTTTATTTTGACGTGGACGCTGTTTTTCGGGCTGCTACGGGTGTAAGGCTGCAGGGGGATGGGATGACGGGTGTTTTTTCAGGAATGGTAATGCGGACGGGAGTCGGCGTGGGAATGGATACATGATATATCTAGGGGACATGGGAATCGAAGGGGTTAATAGGCGGAGTGGAGCTGTGCCAGGGACTTGTAGGATCAGTCTGGATACTGTACAAAATATCATGTTGTCTTTTTTTTTATTGCAGATTAACGAGAACGAAAGCGAGGAGACCGCTCAGCCAGAGAACTTGAGCACTCTGTTCCCCTTGAGACCCCATACCTGTGATATTGCCACGATGAAAGTGCATTTACTGTAGAATAGAGAAACCGAGATATCTCGACGGTGCAGCATAGCTGGCATCTCTGGGCTGGTTGATCAGATAAGATAAGATGCCCACCGTCGCGTTTCCAACCTCGTCGCGAAACCTCAACACCATTGGCAAAGTCTCCACATCGCCAGTCCACCATCATCACCAGTCTGCTCCTCCACCACCTCCACCTCCTCCACCAGAAATCATCCTCAAGCTGCTCCAATGTCCGCGGCCGACGCCATCACCACAGTGGCCCCCGTCAAGGTCGACCGCAAGACCACCACCCCGTTCTTGCTGAAGCTCTTCTACAGACAAGGCGGATTCCACCGGTACCTCTTCCTCCCTTCCTCTCCTCTCCTCTCCCGTTTCTGCCAAACGGCCCCACTAACATACCCAGTCTCGACGATTTCCGCGCTCACACCCAGCCCCACGACTACGTAACCATCTACACCTGGCGCGACTGCACGCTCACCGAGCTATCCATGCTCCTGTCCGCCGCTCTCCCAGCGATCTGTCCGCCGCGCTCGCGGTGCGGGTTCCGGCTCATCTTTGCCGATACGCGGTACGGCGCGGCGCGGTACACGTCGAAGGATCTGGGCGCGGTGGTCCCGAATGGCGATGCGGCGCTGGATAACGTTGGGAAGAAGACGCTGTCGGAGGTTGCGTTCGTGGTGGGCGATTGGATCGATGTGGCCGTGTATCCCGAGGGACACGGCGGGGTTGGCGCAACTGGCGGGGGCAGGGTTGGCGGGGGTGGTGGGTTTGGTGGTGGGAGGGGAGGCGTGCTGGGCGGTCCGAGGGAGAATGGGTTTGGTGGGTTCAGAGTGAGAGGGGGTGCCAGAGGAGGTGTTGGTGTGCCGCAGGGTGAGTGGAGGAGGGGGGAGAGAGTCGAAGACAATGTACCTGCTGGTAGTGGAGGGAGCGGTGGGAGGGAAGCGGGAAGCACTAGAGGTGGGAATGGTAGTGGCGGGGGCGGTGGAGGATACGGTAGGAGGGGCAGTGGAGGCGGCGGGAGGAGATATAGAGATTAGGAGTAGATGATGTTACGGATCTGGAGCAGGGTGAAGAGCGTCCTTATGCTGGATATTAGAATGCTTTGCCGGCGGAAGGGAGAAAATTTGAGGGCCAGAATGAATAACTGGATGATAGAATCTCTTAATCATAGTGGCGGTCTTTTCACTGCGGAGTTTTTTTTTGGCAGATAGTCCTTCTATCGTAGTCTCTGTTTTCGTCTCTTCGTATTTTTTCCCTGTATCAACATATACTATTTGGAGTTAGCTTGACTGCGTTGACCTGTTCCCATATCGGATGGCGATACAGCATAAACCACCTACAGCGGCTATGAGAATTGACACCGTGGTGTTTACATCGAATTACCTTGTAGTGGAGCTGAGTCCATGCGTTTCTACGAATTACTTCGCCATTGAGTGCATGTCTGTAAGGAAGTTGCACCAAATAGGACAGCGTCAATTCTACCAGCCGACATAGCAGTGGTTCGCTGGGTATAAAGCTCGCCCAGGGTACGCTGGGCTCCTGTCCTCTACCTATGCTACCTCCTGTAATCTTGTTTGGTAAATCAACTCGCCACTAGAAAATGTGAAGTATTTATTACCAGGAATTTAATAGATCTTCAATTGTAGTTGACATACCACACTCAAACAAACAGCGATGGCTCAGGCAAATTAGTGCACGCAAGGGGTCTGAATGTGTCGAGTGATCCATTGTGATCGGAGGCATTGTCAATTCCTGTCCTAGGCTCTCGATGGTATGGTATGTCTCTTGCAGCCAGCGAAGAGCACAAACGTGAGATAACCAAGAACACATATTCTCAAGCTCAAGCTCACCTGCAGTCTTCCTTGTCATAGCTACGAGCACCACTGCACAACACATTAAACGCGAGAGTTATCATTTCTACCCTTCGTTCATGAAGCAGAGATAACTGCACATACACCCACATACACCCACATACACCCACATACACATTTTCAGACACAAACCCACCACGTTCGCCCTCAGGCGTATAGACAAAATGGCCGCGAGAAAGGAAAAGGAGCACGAGAATAACATTAGACGTAAGTTCAAGGAAACAGCGACCACAAAAGACTGTCCGCCAGCGTCAGCCATCCTCTATCTGTATTTTTTATGGCATCCAAAAAAAGCCGCTCTCTGGCTTTTCCCGCTACTCCATACGCCTGGCTCTCGAATATGGCATTCTACCAATTATCGTCCCAATCATCGCTCTTCTTGCCCGCCACCTGTCCGCCTCCCATCCCCGTCATCGTGCTCTTCTTCACCGCCCCGGTCCCGAGCGCGCTGTGTTTCTCTCTCTCCCCGCTCGACTCTCCAAAATTATCCCAAAAGTCACCGTGGTCGTCGTCGAGACCCCTCCTTGCGCCCAACCCGCCCGCACCACCACCGCTGTTCTGGGACACACGCGAATAGCCCGGTCCCCCCGCGTTGTCCACAAACCGATTGATAGTCTCAAACCCATACTTCCCCGTGTCACTCACCTTCTGTCCCACCACCGCCACGTGCTTCGCGATGTCCGCCTCAACGAGCTTCTGCGCGGTGGGCTGGATCACGGTCTCGTTCACGGTCTTGGCGCTCTTCGCCACCTGCGTCGTGAAGAACCCAAAGCCCTTCGTGAGCGCGCCCACCGGGTCCCGAGAGAAGTCGTCCAGCGTGGGCGCTCCCACGGCATTGCTGGATGCGCCCATGTCTGGCGCCGGGGTGGATCCGAAGCCGGAGTATTTGCCGCCCTGGGACGGCGGGAGGTCTGCTGGACGGGTAGCGTTTGCGTTTCCGAGGCGGGCAAAGTAGGATTCGTTTTGAACCTTGCTGGTAGTGGAAGATAGTGAAGCTGGGGAGACGGAGCGGGCGGCGGCGGCGGCGGCGGAGCTCTTAGGGGCTGGTTTGGCACGTTCAGTGCGTACCCACTCGCGCCCTTCGACATCGGCGGTCAACTAGAATGTAGGAAGCTGGTCAGCTTCACCAGATATAGGGAGAGGAGGGGCAGAATAGACAGAGGGAGGGTAGAAACAGGGAAAGGGAATAGCACCTTCTCTTTATAGTCCTCCCCAAACGGACTCCCGTACTGCTCAGCAATGCTCATGCTCTCGTAGAACTCTGGAACTGCGGCGAAGAAGCTCTTGCACTTCTTATTCCCGCCTTTGTCCATGCGCAGGATTTCCTCCGCCTTGAACGAGTCCATCGTGATGGAGCGGACAAAGGAGATATGGACTCCGAGACCGCTGCAATCGCACCCCCGGGTCAGCACCGCATTCCCGCCACATCGAGCACTCCAGACCGCAAGCATACCGGTGAACTCCCGCGCAGGTGAGACATATAAAGATCTGTCCCCGACACAGTGTAAGCAAGCAAGCTTCCCCCCTTCCCCGGCTTCGCGCCACAGAGAGAGATCACATACGCCGAACTTCGGACTCGCCCACTGCGGCGCCGGCGCACCGCAATCGCAACACGAGCTGTTCCCGTCGCGTTTCTGGAGCTCGAGAAGCTGCGGTGGGCCAGTCAGTCAATGAAGCCATACAGAAGAGATCCCGGGAGCTAAGAGGTGAGCGATTGGAAAAGGGGGCGCGGGAGTCGGTGCTAGCTACCTTCCTCCGGGTCTCCGGGTCTATTTCCCACATTTTCGACATTGTGAGCTGCGGGATGTGCGGGATGTGCGGTAGAGATGGTAGGTGGGTAGAGGCCGGGGGATCGGGGGGGAGTGCGGCGGTGCGGGAGTGTGTGCCCTTGCATTAATCCGCGGCTCTCCAGTAACACCGCGGCATTACCCGGCCCACCACGTCGGAGCTCTTGACCGCCCGACAGCACCGCGACATCTGCACTCCCCCGACAACACCGACAGCACCGACACCGACACCGACACCGACAGCACACCTACTCGCGATATAGCACCGCGCCCGCAAACACCATGGACTTCGCATCCATCCTCGCCTCCGAAATCTCCAAAAAGCGCAAATCCGAACCCGCCCCAAAGCCGACCTCCGACGCCCCCCCCAAAAAGTACCTCAAGCGCTCCGA
This sequence comes from Gyromitra esculenta, assembly GCA_038503075.1. Classification (NCBI taxonomy): domain Eukaryota; kingdom Fungi; phylum Ascomycota; class Pezizomycetes; order Pezizales; family Discinaceae; genus Gyromitra; species Gyromitra esculenta. The sequence goes on along the minus strand of JBCAML010000008.1, from coordinate 44,208 downwards.
AGTCGAAGCCCAGCGCCGCCGCGACTACGAAGCCGAGCAAGCGCGCCTCGAAGCCGACCGCCGCACCAAAGCCGACAAGAAGCGTCAGGAAGAAGAAGCCGAGTTCCAGCGTCGGGAGGCCACAAAGCTCAAACAGAAGCAGCTCGCCGAAGCGCGACGGAAGAAGGAAGAGGACGTCGCGGAAGCTGCCGCAGCAGCGGTGAAGGCTGCTAATGGGGGAGTTGAGGAAGAGGCGTCCGCGGTGCCGGGGGAGATGACGGAGGACGAGGCCATCACGCATTTGCGCGCTCTGGGAGAGCCCGCGAGGCTGTTTGGGGAGTCCCACACGCAGAGGATCCGACGCGTTAAGCGCCACCTTGCTGCCGCTGGAGCCAGGGCCGAAGCTGCTGCGCCACCGCTGACGGAGGAGGAGATGGTGCTGGACATGAAGGACGTTGCGGTGAACGACGACAAAGTGTATCGACAGCTCGCAGCTTGGTTTTCACTGGTCCTGCGGGAGTGGGATAAGGCGCTGGAGGAGCGGCCGCTGGCCGTGAAGGAGAGTTTCCAGGGGAAGGCGGCGACCAGGAGCATGGCCCAGGCAAAGCTGTATATGGGGCCGCTATTCCAGCATTTCAAGAACAAGGACCTGAAGGAGGAGCTGTACAGCAAGGTCTGTGAGATTGTCGTCGAAGCCCAGGCGAGGAGATACGTCAAGGCGAATGATCTGTACCTAAGACTGAGTATTGGAAATGCGTATGAGCCCCCCCTTCACTTCACCTGCTTAATTCTCAATACTGACAGACGTGCAGAGCATGGCCCATCGGTGTTACCATGGTTGGGATCCACGAACGTTCCGCGCGCGAGAAGCTCCACGAGAAGGGCATGGCTGCACATATCATGTCCGACGAGGTCACTCGGAAATTCCTGCAGAGTATTAAGCGTTGTCTGAGCTTCTGCCAGACGAGGTGGCCCCCGGAGGATCCTTTGCAGCTCATGGGATAGATGGGGGCGAAGGGGGGGGCTTGTATTGCACGATATGGTGTGTCGGGCGAGAAAGTATTACGTGTACGGTAGTGGAGGGCGTTATAATTTGTTTCTTTTTTCTTTTTCTCTCAAAGGCAGCGGCGTGGGATATATTCATATATACAAAAGAAGATGTTTGACGGGGATCGCTACAATTCGTTCTAATTAACAGTATAGAGAACTTGCTGCGATTCAGGCATCCCCTGTTCTGCTAGATTTTGATCATGCACTATCACTCGGCTTCTCGAAGATAAAAATGTTGAATATAATGAATAGATATGTGATATTCGTGATGCTCAGTAGACCGGTAAAGCAGTAAAGAGAAAACAGAATAGAAGAACGGGGGAAAGCCCCCATATATATACTCCCTATGGAGTCATATATAACAGGTTTATGGGGGCTCTTTGGGCGCCGAATAGATCGGCCCGAGCAACCCCCATTAATAGCGATGACATACTACTAGGAAGCCTATAGATATATTCTATATATCCAACAGAAAATCCTGGAAACTGCTTCCTAATATGGAGCATTAGGGTTCGAATGTACAGCGACTGTGACCCATATCCAACATTCGCGAGTGACATCCTTTGAAGTGACGAGCATTCAGTGACACCCTTCACTGAAGGTGTTCGGCTCATTTTCGTCAAATTTTCTTCGTTGGGCTAGAAACTACAAACTACGACTGCATTCACTACCGGAAACTTGTGCAATCACGGTCTATACATTCAATCACTCTGAGAATCGGCACTGTAGCATTTCCTCTGTACCCACTTCCAGTGGACCTCGCCAACCTTTAGGCTTTAGGAAACCTCGAGCCATTGCCGAAAAGCGTGTATTTCTATCCCACGTGCGCAAACACCTCATAACGTTCTAAGAAAGATACTAGAAAAAAAAGCATCAAGTTTTTTTTTAAGTAGGAACAACTAGCGAGCTCAGACACGGCAAATTCCGAGATCTGGGTATTACAATTTTCCCAAGTCTACAACTGCATTACGCCTTCTGACTGCTAGGCTTCTTCTTCTCCTCGATAGCTGGCACAGTAAAGACTTCCGACTCCCCGCTTGTGCCCCATGTCAACGCACCAACATGTGGCTGCACATTCCAGTGAAACGTCAAAGTGATATTCGTAAGCGCTGGGATCCTGTTGGTGATGTCGTTGACGCGGTATTTGGGTTTCTGGTTCTTGAGGTTCAGTTTCGCCTTTGATGGAGATGTGATTATCCTGTCCCAGATCACGACTTCATTCTCGGACTAAGACCAATGAGCTCAGTTAGCTAGGCGGTGCTGGGAGGGAGTAGAGACGAGACGACATACAAATTTCTTGCCGGGATAGGAAGCAGAAACGTAGGCGAAGACCTGCTTCGTGTTCCAGTTGAATAGAGGTTTTAGGTCTGTGCTTTCAGGTAAGCTTCCATTGCCAAGCCAGGAGAGCTCCAGGAATATGTACCAGCTTGAAGGTCGAAATTAAGTGACGCGAACTCTGTTGGTTTCGTGGCATGATATTGTCGGACACGCCCTTTGGAGCTGCAAGTCAACTGTCAGTATATTTTTGCGATAGTGGGTCAGCGAGCTTCTACGCACAGCTTGAAGTTGGTGACATCGACGTTGACAGACGAGAGATCGCTGGGGAATAGGACCGTTGACAGAGCGACCAGAGCAGCGACAACAAAGGCCACCGATGTGAAGAAGCCGAACACGTTCTGGACGCGGACAAGGGAGGAGTGCATTTTGTTTCGGTGACTTTGCTAGGAGCGAAGACTATCGAGGCATGGGGAAGGCGATGTTTTGGGTTGGAGGTTTGGTTGTGGACACCGTCGTCAACTACAGAAGGAGCCTCGGCTGGGCGTGATCGCGCTAACCTGTTTTGGTCGGCCTGGTATGGCAAATGCGACGGACTACTGTAGCAGAGAGCCCCAGCCTGTGTGCCTGCTGGTATGGGCCTGAGAATCAAACCGTTATTCACGATCACCGGGTGCTGCAGAGTGGCTGTCGAGATTTTGTCTAGATAATTACAAGTCATCGCTCACTGGGGATACATCCTACCCACTGCATCGAGGGGAAGCTCTCCGAGGAGTCCATTGTCGGTACCTGACTGCTCCATCTCAGAATATCAGGTACCCACTCTATCTGTAGAGTAGGGCGTCTGAGTGGCGTGGCCTTGTGCTACGTTGCTATCTTGCGAGGTGCGACCTACATGCATGAGCTGCTGTTTTGATGCTTGCTTCTTTCTTACACTGTGCTGCGGGGTACTCTTTTTGATATATAAACCTTGAATTCTTTCATAGTTATAGTCAATACTGGGTATCTTGATCGCTGTACCGACAAATTAGATACGAGCATTAGCTACCACACGGCTTAAATCGACAAAAACCTTACCTTAGGCTGCTATCCATCTGTATTCTAGGATGTCTAAAACAAATATGGAGTTCTAGTTAAGGTCGAAGAAAGCACAGCGGTTTAATCTAATCACTACGGATACCTGTTGCCTCATGGAACTAATCTAAACTAGAGACGACCCCCCCAGCAATCCATTATCTAGTGATATGCCTCACTGGATCTAGCCCCGTCGCCCTGTAGGGGGTCGTATGCCCTGAACGAAGAACCATATCCAATGTACTTAGAACACTGGGGGCCTCGAGCTTTAATAAACCTGTGAAAAGCTTGCTCCTATAACACCGCTTTGTGGTGGCGCCCTACACAATGCTTCTGGAGTCCTGACACTGGGTTAGGGTTCTCTCATCCTTATTTTTGGAGGGGGGCAATCAGGATTTACTGGTCAGATCGACTGACCAATCAGCATCGAGATTAATTCTTTCCTTACTCCATAACCCTTCACTTCGTTCAGAGCACTTCGTTCAGGGCATTGAGCTTGTTTCAGAGGAACTGATGCCCTTTTCACATGCGACTCATCGCCAGGTCTAATGAAATTGATTTGCAGTGGCACTCCATGGCTGTGCCTTACCGATGAAGCAGATACGTGGGCTGTGCTTGAGATTCTTACCGCTTACTTGCTTGGGCTTCTAGATACCTTTGCTAACTCAATGCAAGAGGAGCTTGAGAACGCCATATTCATTCTCTACAACCGCGATATCCAGTCTCAATGTCGGTATCGAAACTGTGTTTGAATGTTGAAGTACGTCCTGGTAAGGAATTAAGGAGAAGCACTGATAACGTAAAATATTAAACCTCACTTGATGTGGCCTTTTCTATTCTGGATGTTTCCCTCGGTTTTGTATACGCCTTTGTTGATCTCTGCAAGTGTAAAAATAATATTTAGATTAGAGCACTGGAGGGGTCAGCGAGGCAGAGGGTATAACGAGGCTTGGCGGTCTTGGCTAACAAACTGATGTACATTTTGTGGCGAAATATTCCATTTGCTACTCTACTCAAGCCTCGTTATACCCTCTGCCTCGCTGACCCCTCCACCGCTCTATGGTATCAGGTGTTTCGTGATTAGACCTCAAGGCCTAATGTAGAGCGGAGGGACAAAAGTCCGCATAAAGCTTAAGGATGTTTCGGATGGCTTCCCTGAGCTTTGGATTGGCATAGCTGACCCAACCCAGGCGTAACCCTTGGACTAGTGGACATTGGTTCTTACTATTGCCTAAACAGCAAGAATCTAAGACTTTTCATGCAGACTTCTACCTCTCTACTTCACATTAGACCTCAAGGCCTGACCACGAAATACTGCGGTATTTATTTTACCTGACTCCCGTCGTACGCGTATGTACGCGTACGCGAACGATTCACCGTACCCCATTGGCCATGGGCGATGGACAGGGACGTGCTCATATGTGTTGTGACCAATATTCCAAGAATGTCTGTTTACAAAGTGGCCAGGCCGGTTTACAAGCCGGTCGGCCTATTTACAAATGGGACCACTTCGAACACCGGTTGGCCCATCTACAAAGTGAAGTTAAGAGATGGCCGATATTCAAAGAATACGCTATCAGTGAGCGAGCTTGGGAGCTCTTTCAAAACAAATATCAGCCAAGTATCAGCCTACCCTCAACATCATAGATATAGTTGTGCCTTGCTATACCGAAACTTAACACTGGCATACTGAATCCTTTTTTTCTTCCTTTCACAATGCTACCCCATAGTACTGAATTTTCTATATTGAGCAAATTTCGGTAGATTGTGCAAGTTCGGTACTAGTAGTATAGCATTAAGGGCGACTATATAAACTGTGAGAGGCTTAGGAGGTGGTTGTTGGGGGAGAAGAGAATTTTTGCCTTGGAGGAAACTTTGAATATCAGTCGTGATCATCTCTTAACTTCACTTTGTAGATGGGCCAACCGGTGTTCGAAGTGGTCCCATTTGTAAATAGGCCGACCGGTTTGTAAACCGGCCGTAATGGAAAACCAGTCAGAATATATGCGTAATGTAGTGCTGCTGCCTTGAAAAGTAAAGAGGCTTGGCATGAATCGCTATAAAACTCACTAGTGATAACCGGATGGCCCGCTTTTCTCTTTCGTACTATATATATACGTGTGTGAGAGATAATAAACTGAATTTACGCAACCCGCACCGCAATCAACACCTGTCCCAATATCTGCTGTCTCGGAATCACCAACTAGCTAAATTCTGCTAAATGTCAATGTCCTCGAAGGTTGCCTACGTAGTGAGTATTAGCATCTACCCCATCGCATCAGACGAAGCTGAATAGAATCTTTTCCACAGCGGTCATCCGGTAGTGATCAACTGGTGAGAATTTGCCGGCCAGTTGGCGGCCATACTAAAGTTAAAGTCGTATGGCTGTGCCCTGCAGATGAGATCGATACTTGGGCTGTATGTGATTCTGAAGTCTTATGTGTTGAACTGATAATTTCTAGGGGGTTTTTTTTGTTAACTGCATACAATATATATAGAAACTCAGGCAAACTCTATGTATCCTCTACAATCTCGACCCGAAGAAAAATTATTCCTCTGAGCCTGAAGTCACCTCATCTGATGGATGTATTATCCCACAGATGTTCTGGGAGAAAGTATTTGCTATAATAGCCGTGAAAGAATTCACAGTAAAATGGGTGTAGAGAAAGGAAGTTGGCTTGTTGATTGTATGCCAAGAAGTGTTGTTTTATAAGCGGATTTAACCTCGAGTTTAGAATAGTTTAACCAGTACCCTACAATTGAGCTTGGTAGATATATCTGGAAAACTGGATCTGGCACTCTATAGGCCAAGGTCTTGATCTGGCATAAAGTTTAGTGATAAAATTTAGCGCGGCCCCTGCTCGATTCAAGCCTTGATAACCTCATATCACTATTAATGAAACGGTCAAACAAATACTAGTACTGAAATCTGAAACTTCCCAAGAACTGTGGGAAACCCGTGAATTTCCTCGATGCTCTTATTGTGACGTCACCACGAATCACTCGCGTTTAATAACATTCTTTTTCCATCCAAACCCCTTAGACAAAGGCTACCATAACCCCCACCTCCCTGACCGGGAAACCCTGGGGATAACAATATTCCATGGATACGAGATTCGACGTAGGTATGTTGGATTAATGATGATCCATGCGCGTGTGCGGCGCTGTGTGACATTAAGCGCTTTACATTGGGGTTGGAGTGGGGTAAGTCCTGTAGGCGGCCTTACTTATCTTAATTGCTATCCTCGTAGCAAACAAAAACCACAAACATTTACTGGAGTACATCTTGGCTTCATGGCCGCAGCCTCTCAAACGATGAGCACTTTAGCAGAAAGCAGCAATAAAGCAGTCGTGCGCCCTCCAGTCCACAACTAAAAACGCCGATACTGCATGTAACTGATAAATTTTACAGGAATCGGCTTTGAATCCTTTTAGTATTGCTCCACCAGTTGGCCTTGTGAAATTCATCCGTTCTGTTTACGGGGACGGTTCTGTAAAACCCGCTGGCTGGGAGTACGGGACGGATCCGAGGGTATGGCTGTGCCCGTTAGGTGAGGTTAATACCTGGGAGGTACGTAAACTTCCATAGATCTTGTAGTCCTGAGCGTAATTTTTACAGGGACTTTTACTAACCAAAGATTGTAGAAACTTGAATTCACTTTGAACACTCTTTACGATCGTAGGTTTCCGGACAAGGATAGTTTAAAGAAACAGTACGGGGAACCTGTGCTGTGGTCATTTGACAAATGCGTGATTCGCAGCGTCTTCTGGGAGGACGTGCTTGATGCGTCAGTTATTAGAATATTCTATGTGATCTGGGGTTGATGAAAGGTAGTTGGGTTTTATTTATATGAAAACCTCTCCTAATTAACTATAATGGATGCCGGGGGTAGGTCATTTGGGGGCAAGATTCTGTGGTTATGGGGTACCGGAGCTAAAGCAAAACTAGTAGAAGGAAGATGCATGTATGGCTAGGAACTCTTTGAATATCCACGGGCCATAGCCCTCATAGCCTGCCCAGTCTGCGGAAATAGTTTATCAGTGTCATCTGTATAACAGCTGTACTCCTACCATCCTTCAATAAAATCTCCTTACCGCGCAATACCTATCCTATAATAGGTTATCCCAAAGCTTCCACAGAGATCCTGAGCTCTACCATATGGCACTGTATGTAATGAAGTAATAAGATTGATTTTCGCCCCTTGCAAAATTTTATGATGTGTGTATCCAATGATCGCTGAGAAGGAGTGGATTAGGTGCTTGGTAATGTGCTATATATGCCATAGCGCCCCTTCGTTAATAATGGTCATTTATCCTACATAAGAATATAGCTATTGAATAGCTGTTTATGTTGTACGCATATATGCCGGGGTTGGTGGAGTTTAGTAAATACATACATGCCCTGCGCAACACTACACGCGCGTATAAGCAGCACTGCATCAGGTGATGTACATGTCTTGCGTGGTTGCCTGAGGTCTGGATTCTCTACCCGAGCTTCCACTTCGCACTAAAATAGAGGGCTCTTCCATTAACCTCGGTCACGAAATACCATCTTCAGTCAAAGTTTCCCATCTAGGCTTGATATCGATCCCTTAGAACCATGGGCGCTTCTCTGGTCCCTTACTCGGTTGGTCGATTCTCGGTTGCTCCGCTCCACCCATCGCTATCGAATTACTATAAGTCTATAATTCATGCTAACTCAAAGTGGCTCTATAGATCGCCAGCTCAGAGACTTCCCTAGGTGTTCCTGAGCCAGGCCTAGCCAAGCTGCTCAGAGCCAAGGTCGGGAATCTAACATTCCATCCAAGGGTATGCCCCATTGAAAGCATTGATTCGTGGGAGGTCAGTCAACCCGTCTCCCCGTTATTTGGATTCCCTGGCTAACAAAAATAATAGAAACTTGATGCAACGGTCCGCTATCTCTTTCCAGATTGCAGACAAACTATCCGGGTTTTCTCGCCCGATATGTGTGTGATAAGCCCGACGCATTGGCAGCAGGTGCTTGCGGCTACGACTCTCAAGATATTTCACGTGGAATGCTGAACTGGACATTCGTGGCTGCGGTGGGCGTAAAAATGGGCGTAATTAGTGTATCTAAATATATACAGGCGCTGAGTTTTCAGCTAATAAAGTGCCTATATATTGCCTATAAAAACATCGCCGCATCAAAAGATGAGAGGATATATGTACTAGCTGTAGTACACGTAGCTTATAATTTTCGCAGCCCTAGGGCCCGTCTTCTTTGTCTACGCGGGTCAAAAATTGGCACATAGATATACCTAGCCGTTTGAAAGGTAAGGAGTGATATAGTGCAACAAGTCCACATAGAACACCAAAAAGTGACTCTAAGCTGCTGGAGCGGAGAGGAAAAGTATTAGTGCTAAGTGATTGTAAGGGCAAAGCATCACGTGATATCGCGGTCAGCCAGGTTTCTTTAAAATAATTTCGCCCGAGATTGGGGGGGCTATTTGAGAAAATTAGCTACATGTAATAGTAGTAATTGTCTTGTTCCTCTGTTACCGGCTTAATTTTACATCCTACGTTTAGATTTAAAATTGGATGAACCTTGACGAATCTTATGTGCGGTTTGACTGCCAGGCGGGGAATCAGCGTCCCCATCAACGCAACACCAAGGATCGGATAAGAGCTACAGATACTCTCTATCCAGCAATATCAAGCATATATGTCTCCCCAATCAATAGGTGCTCAAGTTCCTACGGTCTTGGATTCGGTCAGTAGACACACTTGCCTTCTATCCACTACCATCGTCCCGCGTGGGTTCCTTTTACACTGATTTGCAGTTCCAAATAGATATCTCCTGTTAGGGATTGGTTCAATGCACCAGGCCCAGGCTTAGTTAAGTTGTGTAGAAGGGAAACTAGATTTGACTGGCACAGCCCGAGGATATTGCCTATTACCAGTATCGATACCTGGGCCGTAAGTGGAGTCCCGTCGACTTCTGGCTGAGGTCCCCTCTAAATCTTAAACTGGCCTGGTACCCCATACAAACCAACTAACCTAGAACAATAGAAACTTAAACACACAATGGGCGTATTCTTTCCAGGATGCGGGGAAAATTTTCACAATGTTTTCATCTGAAATGTGTGAAATCCACGGAGAACATTGGGCTGAGGTTCTTGCAGCTACAGATGTTAAGATATTCTTTTTGAGGTGCTAAGATGGTTTGGAATCTGTATACATCCAAGTATGAATATTCAGTAAATTTAGCATCGCTCGAAGGACGCCTTAAGACTTCGAATGCTCTACCTAGGGATAGAATACGTGTAGTTAGATTGTGTAAGGGCTTGAATGGCTCTTAATGGCTCTTAGAGAGCATGGTAGCAAAGTACAGGATGAGGCCGCTTTCTGTCCTGTACCAACCAACCTCTCAATCACTTATACCAACCATGACACGAAAATAAGCTCTGTTTCTCTCTTTAGAAAATTAGAAGCTTCCCATCTTTGGTACTGCTTCTTCTTTCCCGAAAAGCAGTCCTGGGTGCCCTGTAGCTAATACTGGTGCCAATCACCAGGTACTGGGTATAAGGACTCCAACAAGAATCGCGATCCATCTAAACATTGCTATTTCAATGATCGATTCCTTGCCCCTCGAAGCGGATTTTTCTGCTTCTTTATAAACCTCGGTTTTGCATACCATAAGCTCTGAAGTCTGTGCGACGTGGCTTCACATTGAGCGGGGTGCATGAGTGGTTGCCTAACACAATCCGTGAATCAACTCGCCTTTGAGTACTTAGACACCCGCGCTCTACAAGACCTAGAGAGAAGAATCTGCTGGGAAAAAAAACTACGATAATCCTCTCCTCAACAACAGCGATAACCTCAGGCTCGGCGCATGTCTAATATCACACATCTAGGCATCTTTTCGGGGATGCGAATTGCTGTAAGTTTGAGTCCTATTAAACAATCATTTCATCAAGGACCATCATGTTGAACTAAGGTCATTCAACGCATCACAGGGTGAGCCTTTCGGTGACCAATTCAGCCCTCCGGGGCCTGGCCTCGCCAAATTGATTATAGTCGGCAAGGCGAGGTTTGGCAAAAGCTACCCGATATTGTGTCCAGTTGATTCGATCCAGACCTGGGAGGTTGGTAGTTTTCGTGTAATTTCCTGGAATTGGTCGATGTTATTATTTTATGCGCTTTCTGACAAGGTTCTGTAGAAACTAAATGCAGTGATAGCTCACATTTTTGGTGGGGCTACAGTCACTCGGGCTTTTTCAACTGACTTGTGTAAGATTAATCAGATGCATTGGGAAGGAGTTCTTAAACTTACGTCTGTTAAAATATTCTTGGTGGAATGTTAGGCTAGGGAGAGTGTGGTGGATAAGTGCTAAACGCCGTTAGTATGGTACGGTATTCTGTCTCAGATGTAGTTTTGTGTATTTCTGGGTTAAATATTTGTCAAGTTGATCATCATAGGGAAATAATTGTATGTTATTCGAACCCCTAAATATAAAGATTCCTGTTATCGGAAATCTTTGAGAATTGGTTTTCATGAGCGGCACTGCTTTAGTACTCAGCATTAAACCCAGCAATACCAATAGAGCTAGGTATTGATCAGAGATCCCACGTTTTAAGGCTGATATACCTTCTAGCGCATGCGTCTATAATTGTAGTACCGTTCCAAGCTATTCGAACTTAAGCTTTGGGGTTTGGTTTGGGGATCGGCTGGAATGGTCTGGGCGCGCCAAAATTTACACCTATTTCCTCCAAGCCGCTGGATATTTCCTAGAAAAGCCGACAGAAAATACCTGAAGATCTGCTAATTTCATACCCCTCGATAATATGCACTCCCAGCACTTTGCCCTCCATTTCCATCCGGGTTGGGTGCACCTAACGAATAAACAATAACAACAACCCTCCACTTCCAACACTGGAGCGAGGCTGGTGGTGATAGAGCTCCGCGCACTGTACTGGAATATCCAGTCACGCCACAGTATTCTGCAGCACGGTCGAGGCTTGTCAGAGTATTAACTGTATCCAGGTGTCATTCTCAGATGAGCACTATGATGAGGAGCTTAGTCCAAGAATTTCACCAAGCCGTAGTTCCTGGATCCAGAGAATAGGATTTACGACAAAGACAGCTTCACGTCTACGTGCACCCGAGCAGCTGATTAGTTGGCTGACGCTGACGTTTGATAGAAAACACCTACCTACCCAACCACGGCCGGCAAACAAACTGGTTACGACGCTAGCTAGCATATTCACCTGTCCGGATAATCATAAGGGAGGTGGCCTGGTGGGGGAAAGGGGGGCTGTGAAATCGTCTATATACCAACTTTGGCAGTCCCTGGTGAACGCGGGCGTGATACGAAATTCGCACACCGCAAGCCGGAAGTATCCAACATCCCCCCCCGGGGTGCGCGCAATACCTCTTGGTCTCGGGGGTAGGATGGCGATGTTGGTTTGCTTGTCAGGGCTCATTCCCTGCCGGTGCTTGCGTGGTGTGGGATCTGGTGCGCAGTAGAGTAGGTAGGCAGGTAGGTAGGTGTGGGAACGAGCCAGGGCTACTACCACCACCACCACCACCACCACTACTACTACCAAAAAAGGAATCAAAGCAAGACCAACGAATAGAAACGACAGGGCTATCCACGCCTCTCCCGTATCGGGTAAGCACATGTAGTGGTTGTAGTGCAACGTAAATAGACCTACCTACCTAATGGTTTCTCTTACCAGAGAATTTCCAAGAACCTGGCCGGAGGCTACCGAGTCTGGTCTAGCGCGTTATGTATTAAAAACAGGTAAGTAGGTAGCGTGTGGGAATCTCCACCCTGACAGCTCGTTTGTAAACAGGCTGTTGTTGGATACGTAAGGTAAGACAGGCTGCGTGAAGCATCTGTACAGTATCGATGTTTACACCTGCTGTGTCTGGAGATAGGGAATGCACTTACTTTGATATATTCGTAGGATTCCTGATCCCCGATATCATTGCTGTTCACTGCTCCGAATCGTATTATACATAATGAGTTACAGCGGGGGTACTATGAGCCAACACAGCACAGTAATATTTGTAGGTTAGTTTAGGAGAACATTCCATGCCCTATATTTCATCATTCCAGGTAATACGGTCAAAAGCTGGCAAGATTTTCAGAGATTCGTACTATATTTCTTTAAAACAGTGCATCTATCGTTCATAAAGCAGGATAAGTCAAAACAGGGCATTCATTAGAAGACATGAAGTAGGCCAGCGAATCGCTGGGGACAAAACGAAGTGGACAAAAGCTTTGAACTACGCATAAAAACACAGCTTGACTGACACCACACGTGGCTATAAGCACATATATATATATCCATCGAGTGAAATTTGTATGGTGGAAAGATAATTAAAAAGGTTCAGTCTAGCCAAAAAGGGGGTTTAAAAAAAAGTCTAACGCTCAGAGTTCGGTGATGCTAATAACGATCACAGCATCAGATAAAGCGGCTTTGGCATGCTTCTGGTAACACCCGAAGATGTGGAGGTGTTGTCCTTGAGACCAACATATGCTAGCCTTTTTGCAGGATCACCGGTGGTGACACTCCAACTTTTGAGACCGTAATATGCCGCAATGGAATGAACCAACCAACGCCTGCAGCAAATTGAGTCTTAGTATCAGGATGGAGAAAAAACACTGGCAGCAATGTTTCCCCAATTAAAGGGCACAAAACCGCCCAAGATAAACGAAACACTTGGCATAGCAGGGGGGAGTGGGTACGAACCCGAAAGAAGCTCTAGAATCTGACAAGAGACTCTCAAACAGCACCCTCTCAGTTTCCAGCTCCTCTGCAATCGACTTCATCGACTCCTGCCTCTTGAGTTTGTATCTCATTTTCTTGCTGACGAAAACGATTTCCTCGTCGGATTCGTCCTCCACATCCTCGATGTTGACGTGCACGGGGCTTTCTGGGCGCTCGTCTTCTGTGATCTCCTCGGGCGTTTCTTGTTCCTGGATACCGAGAACGAACCTGCGGACCTCCTCCTCCAACGTTTGAAGCAAACCGAGGGCACCGTGAGACCTCTTCAGACGCGCCTTGAGATCCTTCGGGACCTTGTCCGCGGGCTCTCGGTGCCTTGGCTGGTTACGTTGGTGGCGCTTCTGGAAAGCAGGGGTGTCCCACAAGGAGGCACACTCGTAGGGAACATCCCTCTTCGGATGCAGAGGTCTGGGCTCCCAATCGGCAGCTGAAGGGGGCACAGCATGAGGATTGGAGAGGAGACGGTCTATGACTCAATCAGCAATGGATGAATGGGTAGATGACGGATTTCGCTGGCAGAGGACAGTACCGTTCTCCCAGCGTTGACGACGTCTCGTTCCTTCTTTCCCACGGAGCAGTATCTCGCGTCGGTTGACAGAGGAAGCAGTTGTGGGTCGTCGCACCTTGGTTTTGACAGCTGGCGGTTCCTTGCCGAGAGCGAGGGACAGCGTGACACCGCTGGTGGTAGCTGCGCTAGCTGGCACTCTGGCAGCACGAGTTGGGGTGGTTGGCTCGACTGGTGCAGCGGGAGCAGCAGCAGCAGGAGGAGAAGGAGCTGGCTGGGCAGGAGAGGGAGACAGAGGATGGATAGCCATGATGACGATTACGATTGAGCAGCGGAGGGGGGAGAGGGAGGAGGGAGGAGAAAGGGAGATGAGATGGAGATGGGAGGGTGAGTCAGACGGGGAAGGGGCGAGGGAGAGGTGGGAGAAGGGTAAGGGAGGGAGAAGGGCAAGGGAAGGGAGAAGGGTAAAGGATGGATAATTGGAGAAGGGCCGAAGGATGGGAGAAGAGAGGGACAGATAGATCTCTTCCTGGAGGTAGACACAGGCACAGGCACAGGCACAGGCACTATCGATAGATAAGCGGAGAGAGGGAGAGATGAGCACTGCAGCACAGCAACAGGCCCGGCCCGGCAGTGGCACGGCTACCGGATACAGAAAGACCTGGCCAGTTCCCTAGCCCTCGATCCTTATCGCGACACGTGAAGGATGCCCAGCAGAGTATATTGCATCACAGCCGGGCCAGGCTGCTGTGCTCCACCCTCTGCTGCTCCACAGCTGCCACACAGCCTAAGGCGAGCACTTCGTTGGCTGGACGCCTTGCTGCTGACTACTCCACATGTTGGTTGCCTTCCAGAGCTCCGCGCATACAAAACTCCCCGCGTCAAAACAACTCACCTCTGTTCCTCTCTCCCTCTCTCTCCCTGCCCTCACCCTCGCCCTCACCCTCCCACGCCCATCCATACACCAGCAAACAAATATCCTAACCTAACCCTCAACCACACCACACCACCCCCCCAGAGTATATACATGTCGATACTCCCCCCTCGTCCCGTCCTCATTCCAAAAGGACTGTCCCATTAGCTATCTCTTCCTGTCATCGCTGTCATCTCCATCCACCACTCATTCAATCGATAGTCAATCAACCATCCAACTCTGCTTTCTCAAGGCTATCCCGTGAACCTCGCCACCATCAAATCTCAACCCTACCCAACCCCTCCCCCCACTGCCGTCTATGAGGACTGGCTTTGATCTCTCTCCGGTGATCGATCTTCTAGATGCTCTTTCTCCGTCTCCCTCCAATCCCTTCCTGAGGGATCCCTCGGTGGTCGTTGCTGCTGGTGTTGTAAAGTCGCTGGGAGACTTCTCTACCTTGTGGCAATTCTTGGAAGACTGTCGCTCCGATAGCTCTGTTGCTGCTGCTGCTGCTGCCACCTCCCCCCACCCCAAGGCTCACCCCAAGGAGTTCACCCCACCACCACCGTCCCTCCTCTCTCCTGGAAAAAGAAAGAAGAGAAAGAAGAGCACAAACGTCACCTTCAATGACTCCACCCCTGATCCTGGCCTATCTCCCGCCATCGATTACACCGATTACACCGATACAACCGAGGAGATCCCTCGTGCCACCATCCCACGCACCCTCATCCCTGCCTCGATCCCCCCGCCTCCCAGCCATGGCTTAGCAGCCTCGCCCGTGAAGGTCCTCCCGCCTCGGCGCCCAGTGATTCGGTCGCGTCCGTCGGCGAGCGAGCGTAAAGCTCAACTGATACAGATGGTCGTTACCCTCTTTCCCACTGATGCACCCACCTTGCTTCACCTCAATGTTAAGAACCTTCGGCCCTTCAACCCGTTCAACTCAAATATCCATATTTTCATAGACAATTCAAACGTGAGTGCTACTTGAGCCTCTCAGGCTTCAAATTGTGCTAAACCTCTCAACTGCAGATCCTGATTGGCTTTTATGAGCTCATCAAAAAGCTTAGAGGCTGTCCCAAAGACGCCCGCATCCGTGCACCCTCGTTTTCATTTCACAACCTATCGCTCATCCTCGAGAGGGGACGGGCGACCGCCAAGAAGGTCCTCGTCGGGAGCTCACCGATAACACCGGTCGTTCACGAAGCCGAGGCCCTCGGTTACGAAACCAGCATACTCGAGAAGGTGCAGAAGGAGAGACTCAGCAAATACCAATCGTCTTCGTCTGGTTCGGAATCTTCTACTGCGAAGAAGACGCGCATTGCGAAGGTTGAGCAGGCTGTTGACGAGATACTGCATCTGAAGATTTTGGAATCGATCCTGGATTTCGCCCCGAGCACTATCGTGTTGGCGTCGGGAGATGCCGCGGCGGGAGAATACAGCCCGGGGTTTTTCAGGGTCGTGGAGAGGGCGCTGGAGAGAGGATGGAAAGTCGAGTTGGCGTCGTTCAAAAAGAGCTTGAGCCTTCAATATAACGCGAGAGAGTTCAAGCACAAGTGGAGGGGGAGTTTCAAGTCCGTTCAGTTGGACCAATTTGCCGAGTTGCTTTTGGACGGGGGCCCCGCATAGTCAACAATGTCGCAGGGGGCTTGGGCTATGCGATCTGCCAAAGAGATGGAGGGATTCCTCTCGTTGAGCGGATGAAGGACGGCGTATATCTCTAGCCGTTAGAATTATCACTGGTGATTTTTTTTTCCCTTCACATTTGCAATGTTTTTGCATTTATTTAGGTCCTATTTGTATGGAACCTCCCGATTTGAGGGAGCGACGATAGTCGCCTTTTTTTTAATTGTTTATTTTTTGGAGCTACCTTTCTTTTTACTCCTTTTTATTTTCAGGAAGGGTTCTAGGCTAAGAACCAGGACATTTACTTTGATCACTTTTTGTCTGCGTCTATTCGTTTGGTACTCTGCAGTGGGATAGGACACCATGATTAAAAGATCACACGCATATTTTTTTTTAGCGTGTGTATTTATTGAAGGGCGATTTGGATGTATGGATTTGATTTAGGCTTGGTGGATTTGTTGGCTTTGCCGATTGGCACCAGCATGATTATACCGTCGTATATTGTCGGTCGGACGCCTATAGTTGGCGTGGGGATATAAATTATATTTTCCCCGTTCTGCTCATGTCGCCAGATTTATAATGCCAGATGGCTAAAGTCTGACCATGAATGTTGAGTGCGAAAATGGGTCCCAGGCGCCGGTGAAACCCCGCAGGACTTGGTTCTTCAACAGCCACATGGTATAGAAAATTATAACAATTAAGATACATTGTCTAAAGTGTGCTGAAGTTGCTATCACTCTCAGAATGCTACTTTTTCCCGTATCTCATGATAGTTCCGACCTTAATCAAAATTTAGTCACTCAGCACTATAAATCTGACGACACGAGTATTTTTGGTGGACCGTATGCCTAGTTCACTCATCACGTGTGATTAGCTAGCCTAGGCGCCCGACCGTGAAACTAAACGACACGAAAATTCCACTTATGCTAAAGCACAAGAGGTGGTAAGAAAGGAAAAAAAACTGAAGGTGCGCCCCGGTTCGCGGCAGTGTGCCCTAACCCCAGACTATGGATCAAATTTTTTTGTTAGGACGAGGTGGCGACATCAGTACTGTACATACCTACTGTGTTTCTCTTCGGGCTGTGTTTGGTAGGTTCAAGCCTCGGCGTGGATACATGTATGTAGCTTTTTTCTGTTCGTACATACTGTGTGTGGTTGTAGGGTGTTTTATTGGTTTACTTCTGATTTGTTGCTTTTAGGGATGGGTTTGGTAGGATTACCGTACTGTGCCGTACTGTATTGTACCATATTTGAATGAGAACGGTAGAGCACAATACGGTATCGATGGCAGGACAAGGGGGACTATCGTTCAAAGTGGTTACCGATCAGACGCTGGAATATGGGTTATCGATCATTGGCATTAATAAGCCCGGTAAAGAATATTTCTTGTTGCTTTCGTAAGGAAAGGTAGACCATTTGCCTTTTAGTGGAAATGATGTTCTTGGGGTAGTGTGTGTTTTTTGCTAGCGGCAATTGTTTTGTAGATGAGGTATATGGTGTTGGAGTTTAGGACCACGATCGAGTATTATTTTAGCTCAAGCCTAGGATGCCGAACGAGATACTGTACAAACAAAGCAGGCAGTACACACATGTATACAGGAGATTGACCAATAGAGAGCTCCCGGAATCCGGGGGTCTTCCAAACCCTGTCTACATGTAGTTATCAAAGATCTACAGGGGGCGGAGCCCTGAGTACTGTTAGGGCGCAATGCTAATAGTTTCAACATATGGTGGCACTTCATCTGCGAGTGATATATTGTGATTGTAATTTATCTGGTAGCCTGCAGGGGTTAGGGGTCGGTTACAGGGTTCTGGCGGTTTAGTTGGAGCTCGCGAAGCATACTACTAGTATTAATGGAACGTTAATATTTAGGAGTGGCTTTTCGACTCCTGTTCTGGCTGTTGTTTGGGAATGGGGAGGATGTTTGTTGGTCTTGTGCTAATTTAATTGTAAAGGTTGGTATTTCACAGTGCCGTGCAGGAGGTAACATTTGTAATACATAGACCTGTGTTAACGCTGCATGGCAGAAGTCTTGGCTACACGTATGTGTGGGCGGTTACCCTGTCTCGTGGCGTATGTAACAGGTTGGTAGCAACACAGCCCAGTCGGAGGCTCACGATCCCTTCGTTCGTTCTCAGGCACAGGAGCTATTCCTAGAAGAGTGGCGAAAGGGTGGGACCACGCTGTGACAACTGTTCTATTGGCAGAATTCTCAGAGAAAAGGTCGTCGCGACACCCCCTCTGGCTAGTTTCTGCTGTTAGTAACCTCACTAGAAGTGCGAAAAACGGAACTGACTAGGAGATACGAATTCATTAGTACGAACAAAATACGGGGTAGGGTTGCTACCACATTACTAAAAATACGTGAATAAAACTATATCTCCTGAAGAATCGAGCTACATAAAATACTAGGGCTCGTGTTGGTCCAGCGTTCGGAATACCATGCTGGTTGGCTAGTACTGTACCAATTTTATCTCCCTCTTTTGTACCGTACATATGCATATACTCTATATATGCCTTAGAGGAAGGGGCTAATTATTATAGAAAAGAAATATATCTCGTCCACCAGCTCGTAGCAGGTTCACGCTTATTTTCACCATGGTCTGAAGGAGGATGATGCTATGATCGAAACGTTAGCCTTCAGCCACGTACTTTGTCTTAGTAAATAGCTTCCGATTGTACCTTTCGAGGAACCTCCATGCCCCCCCCGCTCGCTCGCCGCTACGCTGTCTTCTTTGTTGGGCAGCGTCTCTTTATCTGGGACGTTAATTACTTTTTTTCACCGTGGAGGATAGCATAGTGCAGTACCTTTCGAGATATGTCCTATAGCTTGTTCCTGTAGCTCCAAGGGTTTCTGTCCATTGAATGGCACTTCATTACCTGGTGGAGGGTTTGTACCTGTTTCCATTTTTCTTCGCCTTTTTGGCCTAGAAGATTCGCCTCGCGTACCGCTGGGCTCATCCGAATCTCCTTTATTGCCTATCCGTACCTTAGTTTTTATTTACCTTTCCTTAGTTGGTGGATTGTACATTTACGCTGCCTCCGGTTCCGACCAACACTATACTTTTTATTCTGAACACTCCTTGCCCATGCCCGATTCATGAGAACCTGTAGGTTGGTAAAATATCTCGCATTCTCTCTAGGATCCTCAGGTATTATTGGGCTGGGTGTGAGTCCGACTATTGTGTTCTCAACCTCTTTTCTTCCAGGTATATCCCACCAAAACTGATAGCTTCCGTCATGCGATCTTGAAAAGAGTCTCTATTAGGCTCTAACTAGTAACGTGCTTGCCTGATAGGGGAACAGCACCCCCCTATAGCGCACCTGAAGATATTCCACTTTAAGAGGATTCCCCGTCTTTTCTAAAAGGTCGGCAAACAGGTTTGTCTTCCCTGATCTAGGCATACTGTTGCTGCTGCTCTGATTCTAGGCTTTGTGTGCAAGGGGGGGAGTTCATAGATATCTGATGATAATTCAATCCAACCCCGCGAAACCAGGGATCCGTGAGGCTGGTGATTACTTCTTTGGGAGAAGTGTTGCACAAACTCTGTGTTCATGTAGTTCAGCCTCACCAATCTCGGCCACCCCCCCTTGGTCATACCTGTCGTGAATAGGGCAAAAGCTTAGTTTGGGAGGCAGGTGCTTCTGGTTTATCTGCTGTTTTGTTCGCCCCTCGGTACAGCTATGGCAGATCCGGCCTCAGTGGCATCTTCTATCGTTAGCCTCATTGCTGTGGGGGTTAAGACTTCCATCCAGCTCTCCCAATTCATTGAGAGCGTTCGCGCAGCCCCCGGAGAGATCAACGACCTTGCTAAAGAACTCACAGACCTCTGCTCAATCCTCAAGAAGCTTCAGACCGCCTTCGGAAATCCCAGCAGTCAGGGATCAATCCAGCATCAAGAGCTATCGGCAGACTTTCAGAATGTCCTCGACAGTTGCATGGATAAGTTTATCCAGCTGCAGGTGTTGGTGAAGGCGCACGAGATAAAAAACGGTGATGGCGCATTGGCAAAGAAGTGGAAAGGGTGGCGTTGGACTTTTCAGGAGAAGGAGTTGATGGCTCTGAGGACACAGCTTGAAGCACATAAAGCGACTTTAAATATCACTTTGGCACTGGCAACTTAGTGAGAATCACTTGATCCAATTAGTGCAACGGTAGAGAGTGGATTAATATGCTGATATGATGGCACGGGGGTTGAACTTTATGCAGTACAGACTTTGCTTCGTTTAAAAATTCGCAAAGTAGACTGGAGGATGCTACGAGAGAGATCATTGATAGACTGATGGACTCTGGGGATGGCGAGAGCACCGCTGCAACATATCAAGCCAGCACTAGTTTTGGAATCCAGAGATTTCTTTCCAGCACTTCATCTGTGTCTTCCTCCCGGCCATCCTCCCCAGTGTTCGAAAGCAGCCTAGATGCTGTATTTGAGGAAGAAGCGGAAAAGCCGAGGGCTGCCAGAAAAGATAGTTCTCTCGAATCCCATCCTAAGGCTGATCTACGCCTATCTCGGCGTAAGCATAGACACTCTAAGAATTCGGAAAGAAATACAAATACTCCAGCAAACCAGATCACGGTCATGACTCCGAGTATTAACTTGTACGAAACTTCGAGCCACAGTGTACCCCAGAATGTCCCTGATCTGAATTCCTCGGCCGATACTTTGGGTGCAATCATTCATACTCAAGGTGAAATTGTTGACTGGTTGAAGTCGTCAAGAGCAAATCCAACACTGCATGCGCCAGAGGCACAGCCATCAGCTCCGCTGACAAGAACATGGTCACTGCCGTATCCAGAGGAGGTACAGGTTCAACCGCCGCAAAGAACGGGAACGGGAAGACGGTCAATAGCAGCAGCAGCGTCACCTACACTCGGGCAAACGCAATCAAGAGAAATGGTTCAGAAAAAACTGTGCCCTAAAAATCTACGCCCAATAAAACCGCCACCATCCGCGAGAAATGTATCTGTATCCATGCCGTCCCCGCCGATCCAAAAGCAATTTGAGCAGCTATTGGTGTTTGACCAACCACCTCTGGAGCTACAGTGGCCGAAGCCACCCCCGGTAGTAGTAGATACTACTGGTTATTACGAGCAAATTCTACTCACAAACATATTGCATCAACAAGACGCCAGAAAGACCCAGCCATCTGCGGTTTTGCAACAAATTAGATATACCATCAATTCTGTCAGTCAGGACCTCAGCTTTAGCCAAACGGTCAACCAACTCTATAAAGAATCGGCGGCAAGGCGGTGGGCTCGATGGGAGCAAGAAAATATAACGAGAAAAGAACTGAACCTTTCGTGCACTCGTTCATCCCAGTCTGGCCAGGAACAACTTCAAGTACACAATATAGGGTTCAGCGAGCGCGAAATATACAACATTTATGTTTATCGAAAGATAGAGGACAGGCTCCAACAAAGCATTCAACTTCTCTCGAATAGGTATTCCGACATCATGGGGGAAATACCAAGGGCATTGGCAGGCGAGGATAGGTGGTTAGTGAGTGGTGGCATCGAGTTGACGGAATTGCTTGAAGTATGGTTGGAGCTGTGGAATCAGGTCGAGACGAGATATGACATGGTGGAGGAAGCATTCTGGGAGAGGGACAAAATATTCAAGGAGTGGGAAGCTGCATTCGGAGTTGTAGAGTCTTCCGAGAGTGATCTTGAGAAGATCGTCAAAGAACAGTAGGTGTCACCAAGCTCCGATTCATAATCATTACTTCACCGTTTCTTCGCGATAGAGCAGATTTTCTGAGATTTTGGTAGTGCCTCTTTGTGGGCAAGCAGAAAACGCGAGCGCACCGGTGGACTGACTGCTATGATCGACAAACTCATCGCGAGAGGACTCAGCAAGGAGCGCGAATATGTCGACAAAGTCTGGGCCGCGGCGCACCCATATATCGCCAGTATCCATGTTTTGCTTGAGAGGTCCCTTACCGAAAAACGGGTCGGCCGCATGAGGAGTCAAATCCTCTCGTATCGTGAGCTTCTCAAAGAAGCGCAGCTCCCGTACATTCTAATTATTAACGCACTACGGGAAGTAGAACTTCACGGGAATGTTTGGAAATACAAAAGCATGCTTGCGGATCTGAAGACTACTAGTTCTAATGTCTCCAAAGTAAAGGAGTTAAAAAATACGAAGGATAGCGAAGTTCGCGAGAAGTATGAGCAAGAGATAAATACGTTCAAGAACAAGTTCGAGCTGCTCGATGCGAGCATTAAGATGGCGTTGGAGAATTGTGATAAAAGAATTAATTGCGTAGAGAAGTGGGCCGCGAGGGGAGGAGGGAAGGAGGAAAGATAGATATATTGGGATGAGCATGAGTCCGTGGTGTTGGACACTGCAGGCCTAGGAATAGCCAACCATGTGGTGGTGGCTCCTTTCCTGTACCCGTTTCTATATACTTGTCGGTTTGGTTATGTGGATTTATGTATAATGAGCCCATTAATGGAGTTTCCCTTTTACGTGTATAGTGCAAAGCAAAACTTTATCTGGACCTTGGTTATTCCGGGCGAGTAATGCTAAAAGCATTAGGGGATATGCTGTTTTCTCTGCAGTGATTTTTCGTTTATCCTGATTAGTTAGAGTGCTGCGCGAGTGCGTCCGGCTCGACCAATCGATTGTTACTTTCTGGTTTTTTTCGGCTGTCTTGTGGGTAGCGAACAGCGTTTGGCGGTATTTTCTCAGCCGACGTTAGCATGTAAGGTTCTTTTAGGATGGTAATGCAAATTCAATGCTTGCTAGAGTACTCTACACACGGTTTGAAAAAGCTGGTGTGGACGTCTGTAGCGGCTTGGCGTCCATTTCTAACAATTGCTTACTACCTCCCTATACCAGACAATATGTCGTTAACGGTAAAAGAGTTCATTCACGCTCATTAGTATCAAAGTAATAGGTCTATTTTATGTGCAAGACTCCGAATGTATCTGGGTCTTATATGTCATAGAAAGCTTCTGTTGTGCCAGATCTGCAGATCCAGTGGAGAGGTACTGTCGGTGCTTGGCAGTACTACAGTACTAATAAACAAGTGAAATCTCGCCCCAAGACTTCTCCAGCATCAGTATTCATTAAGACGATATCACTATGAAACACATAAAATTGTTGATTCGAGAAAAGTTCTAGGCTGGAAGCTTGGTTCGAAAAAAAGCTAGACCATCCGTTTGAAAGATTTGGAGAACTTAAGACCACAGTCCCTACCTACCACTCTGATATGACGAAGTACATACTTGAGATTAACCTGCAAAATCCACAAGTCATAGGATATTAGGGAGCCGGTCATATCCATCCTGCTGGAGCTCCAATAGGTAAGCTTATGTACCAGCTACGATTGAAGCGGTACTGTATTAGCGTTAGGTGGTCTGATTTATGGGGGCCCAGATCCCGAAAATTTTAACCCTAGCCCTGGCCCGCGGATACAAATGTATGAAGGAACAGTTTTGAGCTCTGCGTCCAAAATGGGGTAACATAACCAAATTCAGATATACTTTAGTGGATGTGAAATTATTTGCAATGGGCCTTGTTATGGGTCGCCTGAGAATCCATGCATTGCTATGGTGATCATGATCATAAAATATCACTCGTCTTAAGTAAATATCCATTTTCTGTTGTTGTTGTTTCCTATTCATTAGGCACATTCAACTCGGAGGCTATGGTACCCTTGAAAATTAAAAACTAAAAACTCGCAAAAACTAAAACACAAGATAAGAAAACAAAACAAAAAACACACTCCAGTCCTTCCTAAACACCGACTTTTTGGCTAAACCATACCCTTCAACTAAGGTCTTCCCCTCTTACTATCTCCCAAATGGATACAGTCTCATGATCAGATAGCGCCGTACCTTCGTAAAGGCGGTCTCAAATCCCTTTTCTGTAACAATAATAATAGGAATAATATTAATAATATTTCTTACCCGCATGCAACCAGTATGTTACAGCGACTTACTGCAGGCATCAGGTCCCAATTCGGGCATTGTGACTGGGAAAACCCCCAAAACCCAGCCCAGCCTATAGTTAGAAGGTGGGTATCCGGGGGTGGGGAATATGAGATTCGAACCCATAACCTCCCGCTTTGCAGCGAGAGACAACTAGACAGTCATACTATCTTCTGTAATAATAGAACGAATGGGATCGATTGCCTGCTTGGGGACGCGAAGCCTCCCCCTGGTATATATACTACTTCGTGCCCATAATATACTGTATACATACTACTCTTCCTATTCCTGCGCTTCTGCCGAGCCAACCGAGCCAACCGAATCTTCCCACAGGTCTCCGACCGAGCACCAGAACCGATAAATATCAGGAAGCCATTTCAAAACCCTTGTAGGTTAGAACCTCTCACGTTGGGTTATAACTTATCTTTTCCACCTTGTAACGTCTAGAGGCTTATGTAGTATCGTGTTTTTTAAACAAAAAAAATGGCCAGTCGTTCAAGTATTCCTACATGGGCCGCATTAATGTGGTTTCTAGAGTCAGGATCATCATTCGTTTATTTTACAGAAGGACTCCCAACTATTGAAGATTATAGTTCAATATTATTTTGCTATAGAGGTATCTCTGAAATTTTACACAAGCTTCATAGGTGATGTATAACTTTCACAGGGGCTGCAAGATCTGTCACTCGAATATATATCGTTTTAAGATTCAGTTCGTTTTCACTTAATGTCGAAATTGGGTAGATTTTGATCGAGTTTTTTAATTGAAGGCTTAAAGAATGACTACATGTACATATGTATATCCCTTCCACAACAAGGCTTACTTAAAAAAAAACCCATCTTGGTCCCGCTTTCACAAATGAGAACTTAACGAGTGACTATAAAAAGACCTGGCAGTTCCTCTACTTTAAAATCACTAGCAAACCGACTACCGTATTTCTTCTCAACCTGAAAACCGAGCTGGGAAGTCGTGACTTCCAGCGGCGTGAATAGATTTAAACCATCTATTGCCAGCAGTATGCACCACCGTACGGGTTAGAGCTAACTCCTTGACCTCTGCAACAGTTTGCGAAAGCGCCGCTATTCAACCCGTTCGAAGGGTTGCTGCACTGTAAAACTGTCAGTATTTCTGGAATAAAAAAAATTATATACTTGAATCTCGATTATGAGAGCGGGCTCAAACGTACCTGATGGTGTTGGTCGGGATGGAAGGAGGTACCAAGATTCCACCACTGATCCAGAGAGCAGCAGTATTCGCTGGCACCGTCGTATTGGCCACTGGAGTCCTGGCACTTACAATTGTAACCAGCCATGGCACTAAGAAGTTATCCTTTGTTAGCAAAGGTAGAACTTGAGTGGGTGCCAGTGTTAGGGATGGTAGAGCACTAACCTCCCGACGAGGAAGAGAGTAGCAACGAAAATCATGAAAGCTGAACGCATGTTGAGAGCTTGGGGAGGGGAGGGGTTTCTGGAAATTAAGATATGAGGAGTTGAAATTGTGAAGAGCTGAAGTCGTAAGGAATTGAGGAAATGGGAAGTGGAAGCTATGAAGAGTGGGGGACTATTGACTGTTGATGGGGTAGTGGTGAGCAAAGAAGCGGGAAATACGCTCCTTCTTATATGTTTTCCGAGAAGCAGACTATGCTAACCATTATGAGGCTGTTTGCTTGATGGGGTCCTGATTACTTTCGGGATCCGATTGTTTCCGGGCCCAATCTCTCGACGTGATCTATCAAAAGCAGGTTTGAGGGGGCACATCATGTCTCTTCCACGGGTGAGGTACTTGTTCGGAGTGATTACGGGTCTGGATTTAACAGGGAGAAGCGCCAGCTGGCTGGTGGATTGTCGCGAAATCTTTCAAAACCGTCACCAGCTCTGCCACGCATATCCAAATATTTCTTGCTGCGACTTATCCCTGTATGCTTACTATTTAGAATAGCAATGGGCCAGAGCTGCTGGTATAAATAACTTTATCGTAATGCGCGTTTGAGGTTTCGATTTACTTAGCCAATTTTACATCGCCTCGTGCTGAGGGTCGACGACACTAGAACTTCAAATCCACGCGATCAATGTACTGCATCATAAGTAAAAAGAAATTCCTCGAGTTTTGCTGTCGAGCTAGAACCTCGCAGGAAACCATGACAACACGTAGGAGCACTGCCATATCCCGGTGAGCCAAACTAGACGTGCAGCCTCATGTTGCTGGAAAGTCATTTTTACTACCAATTAATAGTTTACACTCAATTTGGGCCCGTGTTATGCAAAGACTGTGTTGAGGAGAAGATTAATGCATCGGAGTATTTTGTGTAGCGCTCGTGGTCTGCTGGAGTGCATGGGTCAAGAATGTTAACGACACTACATGTAGTAAAAGTTCAAACCGGTACCAACAGCGTGTGAATGCCCCAACCACAGGCTAGATTACACAGCTATATTACTGGGTGGAATGCTTTCCGAAACCCTAAGTAAAGCTTCCCAAATACTTGTCGCGCCCACAATCGCAATTGGGAAGAACTGCGGGTGTGAACACAAGAGACGTCATACCTAGGTGGTGGAACTAACATCGGGCTCTACATTGGTTGGTAAGTTGATACGTTAATCCGATCGTGGTCATGACTGTGTTCCTTTCCAGTGCCTTTTCTTCTTGTATGGCACCTTTTCCCGGAAACTATGTACTGAAAACTCCCCCTTTGCAGCTTAATTGCCGTGGTTGAACCCAGTAATTGCTATTGATCGTCACGCTACCGATGTATGTAGCTTTCTCTGAGGGGTGCAGGGGCTACGGGCGCACGGCGGATACGATCGGACTACAGACAGGGGTCTGGGCTGGGCAAGGACTATTGAAAGGGTACAGGACTCTGGATAAGGTACAGATTTTTTGTAATTTTCCTATAGTCCTAGACTACGGATGCTAGGGAAAATCTGTTGATACCTGGCGGTGGTGGCGGGGTGCCCACTGGAATAAATACATACCATAATTCATCTCAAGCTTCAATTAAAGCCTGTAGCTTGCCTGATATGTTTCTAATCAAACTCTCCAAACAAGGCACTTATGTTTTCACAGTAGTTATCCTTCCCAGCTTCATCGGGCGGGTGGGAGGGTTGAGTGTTCGCACTGCCAGATATCGACAGACTTACCCCGGCGCCCCTGGTGCTCTACCTTCTCAATAGTCCTTACCTATCTAAGTTATAGATCCTATCTCCTAGATTCTGCCCCCCCAAAACCTGTATCTATCGATAGTCCTTGCCAAGCCCAGACCCTTGTTCGCCATCCGATCGTATCCGCCGTGCGCTAGTAACCCTACAAGCACGGTCAAGATCATCGACGCTTGTCGTCAAGAGTAAGCAGGGGACATAAAATCTCCGATCTCCCAGCGCAACATACCTAATCTATATGTACTCTATGTGCTAGGGTAGAGTATGAAGATAGTATAGATCTCGCATGTGCATTATTCCTATGACGACCCTACTGAGCGGGAAACCCTGACGTTCCACCTCCATACCCCCACCTCTATCACAAAGCGGTGATGGTACGGCGGATCATTAGTATGAGAGCTGGGGAGTTAACCTAAGCAGCGGAGTAATAAACTATCCTAGCAGGTTCGCATGTATGTTCAGGGTGTTGTAGATCTTCAATAATGATAGTTAGAGCCTCTGGATTCTAGATCTAATAGTAATACTACTCTTCTAAGTGATGGGAGAAGAGCGTATGCATACACCCTTGAGCAACTCTACGTGTATCATTCCCTAAATAAAAATTACAATTAGCCTTCACAAATACACGCATGACAATCGCGAGCCACAGTTCTAAGAGGACACTCTAATTGTGTGGAACATAGTGCATGGTGTGGAGGCAATGATTGAAGCTAAGCCTTCTCATACCTGTAGAGCACTGTGATTAACACATAACACAGTATATAGTTTATCTGCCGTGAGCCGGTTCGCCCAATAAACGCACTTTAAACACAACAATGTACCCCAGAGCGCTAGGCCCAAGTTAGGAGGGGGCCTGGTTCCGGGACTACCGGAATTTGAGCTGTTAGTAGCTTGCATCAGGTCCAAGCTGCTGGTATTAGGAAAAAATATTCCAGGATTGTTATTTCGCGCAAGCATAATTGAACTGTAAGCGCTTTGCATGGTTAGGCGATCTAGTATAATACCCAGGGCGTTACTACTATTGGCGAGTAAAATTTCAAGAGCGGGGACCAGTTACGACAGCTATAAGCCCTAAGGAATTGCGAGAGCCCAAGTGTGGCCCTCGATTTAAGGAACTTATAGCTACATTGTGATGATATCTTTTCATAAGTAGAGATGAAATTATCGGAATCGGTTGGTAAATAACCTAGCTTTGGGCATGTTAAAGTACCGATGGACTACTATCTCTGCGAAGATGAGAAAGAATTTAGCTATTTTAATAGCCTCCTTAGCTTTAGAGGTGTTATTGCCTGGCGGTTGCGATGCTTCATATATTCTATAATTGCTTTCTGCACTTTCATGCAAGATCTGCAACTAGCGATAGAATACAGTCTCTCTTGTGACACCGCGTGTTGACAACAAGTCTCACTCCTGCTAATTGTTTTCTTTTTCTACCGTAAAGTTTATCTTCACCGGTTTATCTCAGCATGACACCCCATCATCCTGGGGCTGTACCATTCGACCCATTCCATTACTTCAACTACATGCTTGCTATAAATATTCCTAGACGAAGCAGCTATTTGGAACTGCTTTTCAGGGTTCTCTCTGTCTAGACTCTACTGCCCTGTACTTATTTTTACTTACCGGTATCCCTTATATATATATATGTATATTACGGGCCTATGGGAAACTCTAACTTCTTAACGTACGGTTGGACTCTTGTCATCGAAAAATTACTGTGTTCATGAGTTGGTTGTCTTCAACTTTATTCGACCACGTTTTCGAGCCTATGAGCAAATAAAAGTTGATTCGGTTAGATGAAAAAAATAAGCCTTTGCTTACCCAATTGAGCGTCGCTATACTTATCATAATCAATAAGCGAGCATATAAGTCTCCGGAACTGGGGTAAGCTAAGCCCCTGTGTATAAGGATCAATATAGCATAAGAAAAAGTCCATTCTCGCGGGATTAATATTTCTGTTCCTTATGTAACATGTTAAACTGACATTCCCTATTTTCTCACGAGCTGGCTGATAAAAAACTGGGTACATCGGAATCCAAGCAGCGAAAAGCATAAGGCGCGCCTAAATCCGATTTATTCTATACGTTCTAAGGAAAGTGATGTGGAATTCATTTAACGTTAGCTAGAGCTATAGAAAGCGATTTACAGAGTTATTCGTTTGGCGGTCGCACCTCGCTATTAGTCTCGCGCCAAACCTTTCGCCTCATGCCTCGAGTGCAATTACATGTACTCTACTAACTAGGAGTCTTGGCACGAGACTACCTCGCTATAGCAAACCTTGGCATAAGTTGTTACGAATTAAATCTTACTCAATTGTAATGCTAATTTATTATAAGTCTTAGTGATTTCGCTATGACGGATATTTGCTGTAGCGAACGTAAATTTGGCCTTCGTTGGGACAGGGACAACTGTTTCCATTCAAGACTCGGCCTTTGTGTAGGATTGAATTGAGTTCCATTATGGGCGAGTAGGACATTTATTAGAACACATATACTAGATGCCTTCCTGTCGAGTCCGGAATCAAGACTAGAGTACTGAAAACTCTGTCTTGTGCCCAACCTATTTTTCCATAATTCTTTGTTTATTGTACAGTGCTGTCCGGAAAGTCTTGGCACCATCATCTCTAACAAGCATGACTTGCTGGTTGAATAGAGTGACGATTCATATAGAAGGTGGTTATATAAAACTATTAGACGTTATTTAGTATGTCAGTATTCCCATAGTTTTCATCACTTTCGATTTGCTGTCCCCTAGCTTGATCTACAACTATTTTGTTTTCTATCAATAGGCTGTGGGGTGCCAGGACTTTGCGGACGCGACTGTACAATTATGTATTGCCGTCGTGTGAGGAACGAGCCTTGGCGCCAAGCATTTGTGTCTGGGCACGAGACAGCTGGAAACCAGAATTTAAGCCCGAGCTTGGGATCGATTACAGCCTCCGGTAGAATTATTGTAGAATTGTGGCAACTCAGGATCTAAAGCCTTTAATGGTCTTCCAGGTTCATCGGAAAGATTTTGGCTGCGGTATTGGCTGCTTAGGCGTTCGCTTACCCTTGTTTTTCTACAATAATTCTACTAGAGGCCTAGGTTGCACACTTACAGCACCTACATGCAGTTCTATGATTACTAATAAATGGACTGTAATACGTTTTTCATGAAAATTAGTAGCTACTATGTATCTTCCGATATGTAATCTACAGTAGCTCGAGAAATAAAACCTTCGCTTTTCTTATTATTTGCAGAACTGCGCCCGCAGAACTGGCATAGGTGACCTCTTCTGATGTGGTTTCTGGTTGCCACGACATATCGTTTCTCTCTTGAGGATGGGAAAAGCTTTAGGTACTGGCATTCGAAAAGGGATGGGAGCCTCTCTTCTGGATCTTACACTCTGAAGTTGTCAGATCAGTTGTCAGGCGCGTCTCAGCCCACTTTATTACATGGAAGCGCCTCGGATCGCTATAGGAAGGCATCGACCATAGAGGATTTCAAGCCAAGTTTCAAGCATAGCCTACAAGATTAGGTACGTGTAGTAAAACAACCTGTTCAACTAAGGGCCGGCCTGGGCTAAACCAGTGCCAAGACACCTTGGCACAACACAATTCCAACGTCCATCGCGATCAAGGCTCAGCCCTAGGCAACACTGACCCCACATCATCCACCCTTCCCCTCCTTTCTGCACATCCTTCCCCACATTCTCTCCCTCTCTTCTGGCTCCTCCTCATCAATTCCGAGGGAGTGAGTCAACTTTGGCTTGGGAGATATCGCTTCGTCGTAATAGACTCTCGTGGAAGCAGAATGGCTCACAATTTGTAAGATTCTACGAGTTTCGTTAATCTGCCTTGCCCCGCATGTAGAGAGAAATCTTTACGCTGCCATCACAGTCTTTTCGGTTTCTCGCGGATATCCCTGGCATATAGCTTGAATTCAATTCTCGATTCTTATACGGAAGGGGGAAGGGCATTGCCCGCGAGCCTTGTCCGTCTCCCCGGCCGTGGCTTATCAAAGTAGAATGCACTTTTAGAATCATGTTCAAACAGCTGTATTAGGTGTAGTCTACATTGCCGGTTGTTGATATTCGTTTCTAGATGATTCTGGTGATTCGTATTCAGTCACACGTGTTGGAGGGGAAACTCTGCTCTAGGCATCGACGATTTTGATATTCTTACGGGATGCTTGGTGTTTATAACCATGGCCTTGAGACGCCCCTACTTGAATGGTTTCAGAAACAGCCAGTTTTTATTCAGTGGACAATACCACTATCTTCAGAGACCTGCCTTCTCGCTTTCACTTCGTTCATCATTCTTCTTCAATATGTCTTCGACCTTCACCCAAACCCTCAATTCCATTACCGCGACTAAGCTTGAGGTACTCTCCAAGCAACACGCTGATTTTACTTCCCACAAAAAACACGTTATGTCCTCCGTCGCCGCTGCCAACGACCCCCGTGAAAAGGTGCGTCTGCTGGTGGACGGCGTGGGCTCCTGGCGTAGCTCTGACGCCACTTCGACCGAGTCGAGCACCGGAAACTCCTCCTCACCGTATCTCAAAAACGTGCAGGAGTTTCTCCGACAAGCGGAGCACGACCCTAGCGTTGGAGACTCTAGCTTGAGGCAGTGGGAAAAAAAGCTGACCCACAGTCTCGAAACCGAGGCAGTAAAATACGAATACGCTGAGCTATTCGGAAAATTGCTCACCGAGTGGGTTGGTAATCCGGCGGAAAACCAACGGAAGAAGGAGGTTGAGGCTAGTGGTGGAGAGTCCGTCCCTCCTGCTCAGACAGGGAGAAAGGAAATGCACGAAGAACGCGCGAAGTTTGAAGCCTACGTCGCCACTTCCAATGATACCGATTCCGCTGAGATCGAGGCGTATCTTGAGGAACTGTTTTCGGGGTCGAAAGAATCAAAGAACCAACTCAAGTTAGTGCGCGAGCAGATCAAAAATTTTGGTGGGGAATTGATTCGCTCTACTTTTACCGTCCAAGACCTCGAACACACCATCCAATCGCTGCTTACCAAAGACTTACTCTCCAACGAGAAGCGTGCCACCCTCAATGAATTCATGCTCAATAAAGTTATCCTCAAGGAAGTCGCCGATGTCTTGAACATGCGTCTCGGATCACTGTCATCCTGGTCTTGGCCTGCTGAAGGAGTCACTATCGAGATGAGGAGGTACCTGAACGGCAAATACCGCAATTTTATGGAAGAGGAGCTGCTACAAGCGATTTTCTTGCATTTTATCGGCATGAAATGGGGCATCCAGTTCAAGCACTCTTTTCGTGAGATTTTCAAATCGCGGGCCTGGAAGCCATCATCTGTACCGTTGTCCAAGACGACTCTTGAAAGGCGCGAGTGTTTCTTGTCCGAGAGCCCAACCGGTTATCAGTGGATCGAGGCCCGTCTACCCATCACCATCGAGCATACGAGGCGATCCATGCAAGAAAAGTACTTCTTCCTAGGTCAGCTCCCGGAAAGCATGGAATCAATCAGCCAAGCATACGACTCGAGCGCTGGAAACAGACCCACAACGCTCAACCCGGTTCAAACCAAGCAGACCTTGCTATATATAATGGCTACCGAGTGCCTCCTCAACACGACTCTGCATGATAGCTTTACCGTCATTGGTTCTGACCTTTTCTCGTTTGGCTCGAGCCTGTCTCACACCTCCATTCTCACGGTACTCAAATTCTATGGTGTCTCCGAGACCTGGCTCAATTTTTTCGAAAAATTCCTCTCAGCTCCACTCAAATTCAAACCCGACGAGCCACCCCTAACACGTAGACGTGGTGTTCCAATGGCGCACAGCTTGAGCGAGGCCTTCGGCGAGGCCACGTTATTCTGTATGGATTATGCAGTCAATCAGCGCGCGGATGGACTATTTCTTTATCGGCTGTTCGACGACCTCTGGCTCTGGGATAATGATCCCGAAATCTGCGCTAAGGCCTGGAAAGAAATGCGCACATTCGCTGGCCTTGTCGGTTTGGAGTTTAACTCTAACAAGACGGGCAGCGTGTGCGTTGGTCAACCTCTTCATCCAGGCCTCCCTGTGGGGCCTATCCGGTACGGTTTTCTAACTTTTGAGCCTTCTGGTAAGTTCGTGATCGACCAGTCACAGGTCGCCAGCCACATCGCCGAGCTCCGTCTCCAGCTTGCCGCATGTGAGAACTCTGTGTTTGCGTGGGTGCAGGTGTACAACAAATATGTATCCTCCTTCTTCGCTACCAACTTCGCCTCACCTCCAGCGCACTGTTTCGGGAAGGCCCATATTGACATGGTGATCACTGCCCTCCAGCAAATCCATCTTGAACTTTTCCCAAAACATAACGGGTCCGTCGCAGCGTATCTCGCCGATGTGATTGAAGAGCGATTTTCTGTCCGCGATATCCCGGATGGATGGTACTACTGGCCTATCTCTATGGGTGGCCTAGAGATCAAAAACCCGTTCATCCCACTGTACGCGGTACGCGGCAGCATCTCGGAGGATCCCAAGAGTGAGTTTGCTGGGCAGGTTGAAGTTGACGAAGAGAAATGGATGCGGGCGAAAGAGCGCTGGGATGACGGCACAACCATTAGGGGTAATAATATCACCTACAATTTCCATACCGATGAATTTATGCCTTTTGAAGAGTTTGCGCTGCACCGCGTGGAACGGTCCACGAACTGGAAAATTGCGTATTCGCGGTTGTTAGACGAACCAGAAGAATGCACCATCGAGTCGACGAGCGAAATCGAAGCTGCGTTCAAGAGGGTATCAGCGGAAACCGGGGGGTTACGGGCCTGGCGTAAAAACAGTCGCTCAAGGGCCGATTTATCGATGACTGGTCTGCAGGAGATGAGTGCATATTGGCAGTGGGTTATGGCATGTTATGGCGAGGGAATGATTGCGAAGTGGGGCGGGTTGGAAGTGGTGAGACCTGGGAGTTTACCTGTGGGGATGGTGGATGCGTGGAAGAGTCGGAGGATGAGATGGGACCAATAGCTGCGAATGAAGATGCATTTTAGTCTTTATTTATGCGATGTGTATGGTTGTTTTTTTCGACAAAAAAATGCCATCGGATATGGAGGTTTTTTATTAAGACATAATCTCGCACTCGATAGGGTAACTACATGTAGCATATCTATTGAATTTACTAAAGAGTATTGAATTATTATCGATATAGCCTAGCTATATCGCACCCTATATAGACCAAAACTCTTTGTCCGTCGAGTTCTCTTGTACTCAAACCGCCCTTGGACTTTTTCGGCTCTTGCTACTCTTGACCTATACACGCATTAGGAAGCTTCTTCTGTCAGGAATAGTGAATGTATTCGGTATCTGTGCGAAGCGGGTAAAGAGAGAAGAGAAATAGGAATCAAACAAGGACATCAAGCCCTATATACTGTACTAGGAGTACAATAGTTTTCGTAAAAGGGGTGTTTTACACCAAAAGCAGCCAATTTGACAAGGTCAAAAACACAACCCCCAGCTTGCGAAGAGATATAGGGCTTGGCAGAAATTTCGAAAAAATCTCTTGGTATGGCAGAGGCAGTCCCAAACCTCGACCAATCATAATGAGGTGTGGAATGCCATTGTCTTACAAATAGTGCCAAGCGTCCCGCATAATGTATGTACAACGTTGTACTAGGAATTTAATGGGCAGGCTATATTTCCTGCTGCGTGATCATTGTCACAAATTCCATCGATATTTTACCGAAGTTTCGGGCGAACATACAGTCGGACCACGATATAAGGAATCTCGATATAATGGAAATTTGCAGTAACGGACGGAAGTTGAGTGCAACTTTGAGTTCCCAGCACCACCCAAAATTTGCTATAACAAAAAAATTCCCACAAACTATGCATGTCCCTTATAACAAGGTGCGACTGTAGTCTGTCTCCGACTTTGACGCATGTGTTTCTTTTCTCTGTGGCAGGAATCAACTCACTATCGAGTGGGTTCATTCGGTATCAATCAACCCCCTGTGAGGAAGATTAGGGGCTAGGCCATATTTCTATACTTGGTAGAGTTAGACTGCAAAAGAGTACTTCATTTGCGCCAGGCAGCAAAGAGGATTATTATTAGTAGAACGTCCCAGCGAAGCCTTTATTTCTACTCACAAATGTGTTTTAGCGAAACACCATTCCGAAGCCAAAAACGAAAAGAAAATCAATCTAATCGGCTAAAACAAAGCGAATGGAAGAGATCTTTTAATTGGATTAGTCAACACTAAGACTAGAACTTAGAATGGAGACTGACCTTCTTAAATCAAAATAATTCATTACGACATACTAGTAGGTTGTAGTGCTCTAATCCATAACCTAGACGTACCCCAGCAACTACCCCTTGATCGCCTAGGGTACGTCTCGGCCAAGAAACTATTCATCCGTTAATTATATTACTTTCGTACTATGCAGCCTTTTACTACTTTTGGTACGAGAAAATTTGATACGGTTCTTCATGTGTGCTACAAGTAACTAAGTTAGTTGAAAGAGTGTCGTTAGGTGGGCCTGTCAATTTGAGGAATATTTGCTTGCCCATCCACAGAAGGATCCGCGCCCGCGTTTCCGATGTCTCGGGTTACATGTGGCCTCACATGTTTCCCACATGCTCCTCCGGAAAGCCATCCGGCCGACCCAAATAATGGCTTTTGCCCGAAGTTGTCACGAGACGTTATGGGAGAAGGCATCCGGCCGGCTGCTTCGGCCAGAGCGGCATGCTTGACCTGCCTCGTGCGGAGCAGCTCCGACGACAGGTATAGGAGATTGAAACCCTAACTCCACCCCGTCAGTATCCTTGACCAAATTGTAGAAACCCTGAAACCTTGATCGGATCAGGATAACTATTATTTGTATACGTACGGATCTCTGAAATCCCAGCTACATGAGGCAGGATTATACTAATCCTCAATTATCAGCGTCTGAAACTCTCAAATTTTAGCCAAGGCTGCGTTTAAACTTTTTTAAGTTAAGCTTTTAATTTTTATATTGCCCATGATCCTCAAGCGTTGAAACAGCGGAAATAAAGCTTTTCCAGATCCTTCTCTGATTTCTGTCAAAGATTGTTTGCTTGCATCTCCTATGGTAGGAAATTGTCCGAAGGACTGATACTGGGGATAAGCTTTTCACTCTCAAGGGTTGATCCAAGGTCTGGTCGTTGTCCGCTCCTAAGTGAACGGGTCGACCCCTAGAGTAGTGACCGAATGGGAATATTCGGTCCACTCAGCTTTGTAGGCCAGTCCAACTTTCGGGGCAGAGACATACGGTCTATTGTAATTATTTGACTTTCTAGGAAGGCAGTACAGGATTCATTTGCAAACGCTCTTTCGTGTCCTACTCCGATCCATGCATCATCCTATCAATTTATTAAAATTGTAATTTTGCGATCACTTAGCTCGAAATTCGGTAGAAGAAGCATCCAGCAGGCAAGATTTCAAGTTCAGTGTCGGCCTTTGCAATCTGTATAAGAAGCCGCCAAAGTCCCTCCTCGAAAAAGTCGCCCCGCAGCACCACACAGCTCCACAGCACTACAGTCACGATGCGTGCAGTTTCGCTTCTCCTCCTCACCCTAACTGCCGCCTTCGGGGCTCAGGCATCAGCAACCCCAAAGCGCGGGCTGGTCTACATTCCTTCTTCTGCACACCCCACCGATGATAATATCTTCCTCGGGTCCAAGAACTCCATGACCTGGTACTACAGCTACCAATCGACGCCATCACCAGCCGTCACAGGCACGCCTGCCGGCCTGGAATTCGTGCCCATGCTCTGGGGTGACTACGCCAACACTTTCGTCAACGACGTGCGCTCAGCAGGGGGCGTGAAGTATGTTCTCGGTTTCAACGAGCCCGACATGATCCTGGACTGGGGAGGCAGCCAGATCACCCCGCAGCGTGCGGCAGAAGCCTGGAAGGAAAGCATTCAGCCGCTCGCGGCGTATGGTGTGAAGTTGGGTGCGCCGGCTGTTTCTGGTGCGTCGTCTGGCAGGGACTGGTTGACGGCCTTTGTGAATGCATGCACAGGGTGCACGATCGACTTCATCCCGCTACACTGGTATGGAGATTTTCCAGGGTTGGCATCTCAGCTGGGGTGGGCAAATCAGGCATTCCCGGGGAAAAAGTTGTGGGTGACGGAGCTGGGGTTTGCGAATGTAGATCTGTTTGTACCCCCTCCTAGCTATATTATCCAAGGAATTTTTCTGACAGATGGAATAGAGCAACGACAGAGTCATTCTTTAACACCACGGTTGCCTATCTTGACGGATTGAGCTATGTCGAGCGCTACAGCTGGTTTGGAGCATTCAGATCAGACGTTAGCAACGTCGGACCAAACGGGGCCATGCTGGACGCTTCTGGCAAGTTGACTGATATTGGCTTATGGTACCTGGGGAAGACAGCTTAAGGGATATTGGGGAAACTGGGTACAGCAGCGGATGTTCTGCCATCGCTGTAGTGGGAGTGGTGGTGATGGAGATTAGAGCTTCCACGCGGAGTGTTGTCTGGTGCTGGGCTGTGCGCAGGTCCGTGCTACACGTAGTGTATAAATTTTCATCACTGACGCACATATGTTTGATTACATGTATTTATTTACTTTTTACACAGCGCTTCTTGGCCAGCGGCCAGATAGCGAATATATTTATCCACAAATTAAATTCTTTTTAAAGAAATCTTTTTTTCTAGCCCGGCTAATTTTTAAGTCCCCAATGTTTTCGCCTAGTATTTTATTTGACCCTCTCTATTTAATCAAACCACACGTGTATTTAGCTAACCCATGGTATTGTTATTAAACCCTGCCCACCCATCTTCAGTTGCGTTGTGGTGCTCTAAAACAGAACAGGACTTGCAATTGTTCGATGCGCATGCAACTGTAGCTATATATCTGCTCGAGAAAACTACCGAAATAGAGAATAACGTAGTTGCGGTAGCAATAGTAAGAAGAGCTGCGTGACCTTTGAAGGCTCGAAATTCCCAAAAACATAACGCTCTATAATTGCGGCCTAGAAACTCAAGATGCATTATTGAAATCTCTCGACACGTATTACGAGTCTGCAATTCTTGATGGTGAACTTCCATCGACTTTCGCAGATAATGCTACTTATTTTGTGGTTTAGAAATACTACCGTTCTGCAGGCTAAGATTAGGTGGGGCGCTTCAGGCCCTATTTGCTAGATCTCACCATTCACTAAATAACGGCTACGCGCATTTGCGTTGGCGTATATTACTGAGTATCTATCCCGCACGCTACGTTTCGTAATAAATGTAGAGTAAGCCTTGCAGAGCATCTAGGTTCTCTATGCTATCGGTCAACAGTTATTTCCGAAAATTACAACTATGGGAGCCGTGGATATAGTTCGGTCGAAAGTACGGAAGTTCCGGCAAAGATATCGAAGACCATCCGCTGCTGCTACTCTTCCTCTAGCGGCAGCGGCCTCGTCTAAATCTATATATTATAGGGGAAATCACCCTTTTTTTGCAAGGAATGGTCGTGGCACGACCAATCAACGGTTTCTGAAAAGCGAACTGCTAGCTGCTTCGACCGCACGAAGGGTCTTTTCCTAGCAGGGAAGGGTTCGAGGAAGCGAATGAAGTCCTAAGCTCTAGGGTAGGGAGGTTCGACGGGGTGAAGGAAGCTTCCCTCCCCTAGTAAGTCAGGAGATTTGACGCGGCGAAGGAAGTCTTTGCTTCTCTAGCAAGCTTGGGGAGGGAGGGCTCGACGGGGCGAAGGAAGCTTCCCCTTCTTTGGCAAGAGGGCGCTCGAGGCAGCGAACGAAGGCCCCGATCTCCATTGCAGACCGGCGGAGTGCGACGTGGTGAATGAATACCTGAGACTTCTGTTAGGTTGGAGAGGTTCGACGTGGCGAAGGAAACCCCCGCTTCTTTAGCAGGCTCTCAGGACAAAACAGCATAATTGATCTAAATACCACCTCCTCGGTGCCCCCGGAAGAAGCACCATATAGATGCCACATATAGATCTCTGAATAAGCGCTATATAGACCACAAAAAGCCCGACATACAGACCGGCGAATAGGACCCATACAGACAACCTAAAGCCCTTCCAGTAGACAACCCAATAGAACTCTGAATAGGCCGCCCGAATAGGCCACCAAATCGACCTCCGAATTGGATCCATATAGACCGCCCATATAGATCCGAATGGGCCTCTGAATAGGCCCTATGTAGACCTCTGAATAGACCGCCAGGTAGGCTACTAGGTAGAGCCCATAAACCTTCGAATAGGCCTCGGAATGGGCCCTATATAGACTGCCCATATTGATCCGAATCGTCCCTCAATAAACCCCTGACAGGCCGCCGAATAGACTGCCAAATAGACCCCGAATAGGCGCCCGAATAGAGCCATACAGACCGCCGAATAGGGCCTATAAAGACCCCCGAATAGACCGCTGAATAGGCCTCCGAATAGGCGCTACAGACCGTCCAATAGACCTCCGAATAGGGCTTGAATAGACAGCCCAATGGATCCCGGCTAGGCCCCCGAATTGGGCCTCGAATCTACAAAGGAAATCGGGGCTAGAGCAAGAGACTTGGCACTACAGCAACAAAACAAACTGTAAGATATTATGGAGATATGACTGCTTGGGTGCAGCAACAACCCCTTGAATCGATTCCCGGTGAGAAAACAGCATGTTCAGGGGGATGTGGGTGAGGTGACTAGGGGAGGGTTCCTTATCATGTCGAAATGGGACACCACAGTAGATCTCGGACTAGCGAAAAAACATACCACAACAAATGACATATAATAAATAATAAAGATAGGCAGGGATGGGAAGGACAATAGAGAGAGAGAATGCACAAGAACGCACCAACAAAACACCAAAAACATAGTGTTCTCTTGGTGCTTTAAGCAAGTCATTGAATATCACTCGTTATGGCATCACAGAAAGCAAGAACACACCATAAAACACCCACAGGGCTACAAAGACTTCAGAGAGCTACTGGAGGTGGCGCATGCAGGAATATTCAGGTGTCCACAAAAGCTCTCTCCCTAGAGCACCCTAAGCTCGCTTAGTAGGGCTCTAAAGCTCTCCCTATAGAACTCGCATAGTCACGAAAAGTCACCCGGTTTTGGTATAGGAGTATTATTGTAATACTAGGGACAAACGAGATCGATTGCTTGTATTGCTTACTTCTCTCTGGGCCCATAGCGCGCTCCCGTCAATACACTAGATAATAGGTCTCGAGAACCTCCCAAGTGCCCATATGCTCGAGCCTATGTTTCTCCCTAATATCCGCCTCCAAAGCCACACCCGGGAAGCCCCCATATTGAAAAGTTTTTCCAACTAATACTCGTCTTATAACGATATACTGGTACACCCTAAGCATATTCTTATAGGGCAGTTCAACCATGTATAGAGTTGGATTAAGGAAGAGACAAGTTTTAATACAAATATTCGAATGCTTGCTATAGAGAGGAAACAGATGTTTAGTAATGTAGGAAATAACTCCATACTTTTTGATAATGGTAAATAGTATTCTACAAGAGAATAAATAAGACTATGACTCTGGCGGCGTATCTGCAGCCCATGCCAGCTTCGATCCCGCTACAGGCTCCTCCATCATCTCCCTTAGCAGCTCTTCGTCTAACTTTGGCACATCACTTGGCCTTTGATGTCTCTCCCTCATCGCCTTCGCCACCTCTTCCACCACCCCCTTCATACTAGCAACCATAACCAACATCTTCTTCAACTCAGTCAGCCCCTCAACCTCTACCGGTACACCAACAATCCCCTCCCTGTACACCACTGCTACTCCCCCGGCGTTCCAACAGCCCATCCTAATCACCTGCATCTTCAAGCCGGCACACAGCACCCCTACCACCTGCAATTTCGGTACGTCATCTTCCCTCACTAGCCCACACATCACTCCCAACATATCCCTCAACGCTCTCAATAACTTTTTGGCATCACCAAGCCGCTTCGTCGACGTTACTCCACCCGCTGCAGATCGAGCTACCTCCATACCTCCAAACTCCAGTGAGTCATCTTCAATGCTCCGGATCGCGCCGTCAAGGCGCCTACCCCGGCGCATTCGGGTTTCAAGGGTACGGGTACGGTTTTTTCTAGATGCAGTGGAGTGACAGGCAGATTCTTTGCGGATGATAGTAATAGACGGAAGGGAAAGAAAGCACTGGTCTAGAACTGGTGCCCAAATGAGGTTGCTGTAAAAATCCTCAAGGTTTTTACGACGCAATGGATACCCGGGAGATTCCCAGACGGTTACTCTATCCATCATCCACAATCAATATGACCACACGCTCATATGCGGGGGAGGGATAGAATACAAATTACGAATGACAAGATCAGCCCACATGGGGAGGAAGTCGCGATCTAGACTATAATTTTCACCTGGGTTTAGGAAAGAGGTACTGGCTAATACCGCACGTATCTCTGTGGGGGTCTTGCAACCATCAAAGCGGCGAAGAGATCGAAACATTCTAACAATGGCAGGAGAAGTTATGGGAAGTGGCGGAACAGACTGTTTGATCTCCTTCCATTCGTCATCATCAAACCATGAACGAACAGTAGGATCATCAAGGTCGATGGTAAAAGACGGCGCTAGTGAAGCAGCGAAAACGGGGCTATCCATAAGGCGACAGTTCTCATAAAGGACAGTTTCTACATGGCGGCCGGATGAAAGGAGCCAACGGTGGGTCTGGAGCTTGTAGGTCGCAGTGAGGGCTTCGATGAGGTCGATGGTGGAATTCGAGGGGATTGTAGCTGAGGGAGTAGCCGACGAGGTTGCTCGATTAGTAAGAGGTAAAGGGACATCCTCGTCATCCTCGTCCTGATTTTGACCTTGATCCCAGTCCTGGTCCTCGACTTCATCTTCGTATTCGCCCTCCTCTTCATCGCCATGGTCACTAAGGGGTTGTTGTAAGGATCCAGGATCACCGCTGGCCGTAGCCGCACTGTTTAGTGTCATCGAGGCACTCCCGACATCTGAATGAAAGACTGGCGCGAAATTGATCGTTTGCCCTGCGGGTGTTTTCTTCTTCTTTTGATCTTGCAGCCACCCTCTCCCGTAAAGTCGATCTGATCCGGTACCCTACAAGAAAGTTTAGCAGCTAAAACGCGTCTACCCATCGCACAGAAGACAGATGGACCTGCTATCTGTGTGAATGGGCAGGGAAGATAATATAAATGCATGTTAGGTTGGGGGGAGGCAAAGTACACGTATATCACGGGATAGATGAGGGAAAACCAAATCCTACCGCTATCAAACGAGCGAGCCGCCCGAATGGAGCAGATGGGCACCGACGCATGGACAGAATCAGGAGATCGAGCCGATCTTCTGGTCCATCCAGCACATGGTGTCTGGCAAGGAATCCGACGGACTCCGAGCCAGTGGTTGCGGGCAGAAAGGGAGGGAGAGACGACCGGAACAGAAAAAGGTATCAAAGGAAGGGTGTAAAAGGCAAAGTACACGCGACCGAGTGGGATTCAGAATAGGGCACAGCGACACCCTACCTTCTCATCGAACCGCACTAGAAGATTACTCGCCCGAACACGCTGGGCATCGGTATGACACTTCAGCCTACAGGACGCGATATCCTGTAGCGCTGGTCGCCAGCTATCGAGGATACGGTTTGGGTCGCGAGAGGGATGGTGACGATAGGAGAGGTACTCGGCAAGACACCAGTCCCTGGGATGGCGTGAGAAGAAGGAAGAGTTTCTGTGATTGTTTTTGGGATGGGGATTAGTGCTTGCCATAGGTGCGATAGAGGATCATGATGGATGAGTGTTGAGATGGCAGAGATGGTGGTGGTTAACATGGTGGTGATGATGACCATGTTGGTGGGTGATGATGGTTGATGTGGAGTGGAGTGTAAATGGGGTGGCGGTGGTGGCTGTGATTGTGGCGTCAGACCAAATGTGGCGCCGTTGGATGAGATTAGATAATCACTCGCTCATCAATCAGAGGCTTGGCATAGCCGGCAGCGTACTTTCCGGGTTGCGCCCCTCTTTTACTGTAGAGGAAGTTACCCGGAATCCGGCCACGATGGGGAAATCGGCCACCGTCGGAAATAGTTTAAGCGAGAAAGAGAGAACCAATAACTATCAAGTGAAAGAGCTCTATAAAATAGATAATTAAATGGAGAGCATTCGCAATCTGTAGAGAACATCAGCAAAAACCTGTCTGCGCGTGCGCGCACGGGCAAGCGCCTGGACGCACCCCTCAGCGCTTGCGCGTCTATATGCGTCTAGCTGCGCCGGTACGTCTAGTACGTTGCCAATATAGAGCTCTGGTACGTTGATCTGCGCCTAGTGCATTAGGGCGATTTTGCAGCGGAATGCGTATAGTCGCACCTCGATATGCCGGATGCCCAGAATCGAGTGGATTTCGTTTATGTGAAGGGGAAACGTTAGTTTCCTGGGTATAGTCGCGGTAAGGAGTCAGGAAGGGTAGTCGAAAGCTAAGACCGTGTGGGTTGTTGAAGGTCTACTCTGTTTGGTCTGATTTCCTGACTCCTCAGTTAGGTGAGACAGTCAGGGATATATACAACCCTCTTGGCGGATGCGGATGTTAGGGGGATCCGAGCGGAAGACCTTTCGGCCGACACGCGATGATGCAATTTCGATCGACGGGCGAGACGGCAGAGTTTGGTTACTCTTTTGGGTAATTGAAAGACGTGTGCCATCTAATATCCCGTGATATGGAAAGAGGTAAACTATAAACATGCAGGTGATAGTGCGTGATGATTCGGCCACGATGCATGTTACGTGCAGGGCGGATGTTCGGTCCGTTTGGCTATCTCGGCCTCGCTCGGCTCAACTTTCGGTCCGAGCTGGCTGAGGCTCCGCTAAGTCCGACGCCAAGACGCCAAGCCGGCTCGGAGATAACATCCGTTCCGTTCCGTGCCAAGATGCCAAGGGTTGTACCACCTTCCTAATCCGGCGTACACCGGGTTTAGGGTTTAGGGTTTAGGGTTTAGGTTTAGGTTTAGGGGTTTAGGTT